>OZ007556.1:36630862-37876627 GCA_963931855.1 Philhelius festivus | reverse complement strand
TCAAATTTTTTCTTAAACTAAAACGACTCATTTTGAAATTTAATCGAGATGAAGTAGATCCATTCATTAATCTAGTAATAAACCAAAACTGCAAATGCTTTCTATGAATAGACAGAGACGGGAGGTTGTTAAGTGAAGTCTTTGAGTTGGAGATAATAGAATTTTATCTGTGGGCCTTATTGCGAGTGTCGTCAACGTTCGATTCGATAAAAACCAACAGTACCAAAAGTTGGATGCGTTAAAAATTGTATCCAAAGCTATCTGGTTAAGTTTATGTTGTTGTAACCACATATAAAAACATAGCTTAAGACATTTGATACAAGAACAACTTGAGATATCTTAAATTTTCGTTGATCGATATTCGACTAAAGTCGTTTATCGATTAACAAACGACACTCGCAATAAGGGCCTGTAACTTCTGTAGTAACTTGCATATAACTCTCAACCATTTCTGTTGCCTATTCTGGAGAAATGGAGGGGAGTTTCAGTTTTCTGACGATTCCGAAGCTAAGAATCGGACCTAAGATCCTCTGCATGACATTCCACTGTACTAACCATTATGCCAAGGGGTATAACCAAGAAATAAAAAACGATAAGGAAATCTTAAAAATCTTCTTTGAATATAGGTACGAGTACTTTCAATTCTGTTTATGTGGATGTAGAAGTATGGCACACATAGAACATTTCCGCATTCAAGAACTTGCCTAGCAAAATAGACAAAATAGCAAAATAAAACATAGACAATCTTATTAACATATGGATCACGAAACGCACTGGAAAATCTTTTGACGAAATCAAGTATTTTGTTTTGAATTTTTTGAATTTAATATGCTTTCATGAGCAGAAAACCTAGACACTCTACATATTATGTAAATGCGACAAATTTAACAGATAGTCATAAATAAATAAATTACACATTGTCTCAAAATATTCTTACGCCATCAGCATAAATTAATGCCACTGAATGTTGTAAATAAAAAGAAAGTTTATTTATGAATAAAAAAAAACAGCAAAGGACCAAGATGGCTTCCCTGAGGTACACCAGAATTAACTTTAAATTGACTAGAGCTATTATATTTGAATATCACTTCATAATATCTATCTTTAGTTGGAGCCTTGTAATGTAACGAATTTATATTTAATTTTTAATTTTGAAAGACATAGAGTGGCAAGCATGGTTTTCCCCCGACTAACTGGTGACAAAAAGGTACATATAAGAACATTACCTGCCCCACAGTCGCCATTCAAACGACTTTCCCCAGACCCAGGAAGATTTAGAATATATAAATTGTGTTCCTGCAACATGTTGCTAAAAATTATTAATAAAAATTCAATGCATAAATTATTTCTTGAAAATGAAAAAAAATGTTGTTTACTAACAAAATGTTTATATTGCATCGTCAGCATAAATACTGTGTCATTTTTAATGGTGGTTGGCAAGTGCAAAACCTTGGCGTGATTTTCTTTAGCTTGAGGAAATGTTTTAATTCATTATTTATTTTTTCTTTAGCTTAAACGTGGAAAACCCAATAAATTTGATGACCAACAAAGACTTTTACACGTGATGAAATGTAAGCTTTTCATTTAGAACTCAATCAGAGAGTTGGTTGGTTTGAGTTTGTTAAGCTCTTGTTTTGTGATTCTGGTAAGACATTGATGTAACTTATGGAGAGTCTGTTGAATTAAAATGATAAAAAGCATGACAATGAAATTAAAAGGGCCTTGAATGTTGTAAAAGAATATATAGAATGTGGAATTTTGTAAGATTGAACTTTGTATAAGTATGTATATAAAAATATTCGGTAATTATTAATTATTATTATTGCCTTAAACTTTTTCCTGATGGTTCTACATTCTTCATTTTCACTTGAACTGAGTACTAAGCTTAAGCTTGGGGAAAGATTTTTCAATTGAGATTGCACACTCATTTAAGCCCAGTACTCACCTAGCGTGAAATGAAAAATAAATATGTTCCAAATTACACGCGGAGAATAAAAATGAAAATAGAATAAACTTTTCCACGTGAAAATTTGATACTCCCCTGAGATAATGAATACTTTCATTAAGTAAACTTTAGAAAGCAGTATCAAAAAATTCGTTATCCAATCTTTATTTCTGTTTATAAACTTTCATTTTTTTTTTATTTTGAAACAAAATATTTAAATTAACTGACAAATGTCAGTTTTCCACGCTGCCTTAAACTTTTTCCTGATGGTTGTACATTGAGAAATGAGAATTTGGCGTGGAAAAAGTTGTGGGACGTAATTGTTTTTCTAATCCACATTTTGGTACTCACCTTTCGTTGGGGATTTCATGCGAGTGAAAAAGCCGTACTAGGCTTTAAATGTAAATAAGAATTTTTGACGATGACGATGCATTAGGAGAATGTGCTTTCTTCAGAATGTTTTTACTTACACATATCTTGAAAAACGTCGGGCAAAAATGTATTTTCTTGAAAGGAGTAGAATCCCTGGGGCCCTATTTTGTATTACGAAATGAGCGGCAAGTCAACGATACTGGGTTGTGCGGAATGAACACATCAAAATTGGGTCGCCTAAAAAACAGCTCCGGCATGCTTATCAAAGGGCACGTTAGTGCCCAGCCAAGTTCTGGCACTACACCCTTTTTATAGGAACAAACTCAGGCGACTTTATCCCTATCTTCAGTACCAATGAAGTCAGAAACTTGAAATTCCGAATATTTGCTAAGCTAGTCAAGCACAGGCGCCTCACCAAATTTCAGTTTTCTATTATAAGCGGTTCCTGAGATATAAGGCATCAAAAATCACAAAAACCGTAACTTACTGACTCACTCACTCACTGACTGACAGATCATCAAAATTATGGGGCACTTCCCGACATCGTAGAATCTTGTAATTTTGCACAACGGTTTTCCATTCAGGGGGCGTAGTATCCGACCATTTTCTCCGAATTGGTGTTGGTTGAATGGAGCACTTCCGACTGCTGTAAAACGATGAAAATTGGTACAACGGTAGGGCTCAAAATACATATAAAGGACCAAAAATAAAAATCAAAAGTACCATCAACCCATCAAATTTTAGTCAGTAATCATTAAATAATAAAATTTCTCTATTACTTTGTAGCTGTTTCAATATTATTCTACTTTAAATATTCGGTATTAAACCTTCATGAAGTAAGAACTTGGCGTACTTTTAGATCTCAGTACTTTTCACGGCTGACTTGTTACACAAAGGTTTTTGTATAGAAGAACTTCGCTCTTTTTTTAACATTTATGTTTTTGGTCTGATTTATTATAATAGAAAAGGTTTATATAAATAAATGGTCCTGTGAATAATTATTGAAAACTTTAATTGGAAAACTAAGGCAAGAATCTTAAAATTTTCGTTTGTCTCGCACCAATTTACTCTTTGTCCACTAACTTTTTTTATTTGAAAGAAAACTTATCATAAGTATGTCAATAAAGTCGATTAATTGAATTGACACTGACAATACAAATTTTTCTATTCACTGATTCTCCATTATTTGATATCTACAAATTATCAATTTAGCAACTATTTATTGATGGTTAACAAACACAAAACCAATTAAATAAATTGCTTGATAAATAACAATTTACTATAAATTCATTATTTACAATCGCAATAAGGGTGAAAGTTTAAAAATCATTCAGTAACAAAATTATTATATAGATCTTACGAAATAATTTCAAGAACTTATCGTTCACATGTTTTCAAGATATTCACTCCTGTTCTGATTTTCGTTTACGAAAGTAATACTTTCGTTTTCATTTCGTTTCTGGAGAATTTAAATTCGTAAATCTAAAAATGTATGTAAGTATTTTTAAAAATATATCTTTAAAAACCAGAAAACCTGTCTGAATGTTGCTACCACTGCAAGGCAAATTTGTACGAAATTAAGAACGTCGGTTTCAAATCCGTACGAAAATCAATTTCGGTAACGAATTCAATTCGGAACGAAAATCAGAACAGGGGTGATTGCTTTTTCAAAAAAAGAAAAACTGGATTTTTTCTTTTTTTTTAAAAACCCGAAAAAATATGTTTTTGAGTATTTTTATATACAATACTATTTTTAATTCAAAGGAACGCATATACAAATTTTGGTCAAAATAGTTAGAGCTATTAATAAGAAAGTCGCATAATCAAAATAAACGTTCATGACAGATACCGTTAAGAAAATTTTTTCCTAAAATTTTGTTTCACCAAAACGTAGTCCAAAATGTATATTTTTCTATCAAAATCGTTAGAGCCGTTTTCAATTTTTTTTTTTTTAATTTTATTCAGACGATAACTAATTTGGAACGGTTTTAGATTCGTACAAAACTTTAGACTTTCCAAAGAAGCCTCATTAATATATTTATAGAAATAAACGACAAATTAAAACTTCTGAAAAGACAACAATCCATCCCAAACATAAATAAACTTGCATACAAACTATGTACTTACACTTTTAAAGCGGTACCTATACCTAGACGCTCAATATTATTGTCCGTCTATGGATAATATTGCAAGATTGTGCAATATATTGAACAAAATCAAAACCCTTTTGATATTTATTGCACAATAAAAATATTCACCCTTATTCCGATAGTCGTTTTACTAAAACGGCAGTAAAACGACAAGGCTCTAGAAACGAAAATTTTAATTTTATTGAAACGACTATCGTTATAATACTTAGAAAAGTGAAGAACATAAAGAATGCTACCCTTTTCGTATTATTTAAACCCAAAATGTGGTCTCTGGAGCCTTCTCGTTTTAAAGGCGTTTTATTAAAACGACTATCGGAATAAGGGTGATTGTATCGTATGTGGGTACAATTGCACAATATTTTTTTATTTATTTTCAAGTGTTGAAGAGTAAACACCTCCTCGACTGATTTAAATAAGTGAAAATGTCAAAATCAAAAGAGGATGAGGGAAAATTATTGGATACAATATTGAACCGTCTGGGGCGCAAGCCAATAATGTTGTGCAATATTTTTTACAATAATATTGAGCGTCTAGAGACCGCTTAATAGAAATCACAGAAGATAAAAATGTTAATACAGCGGCAAATTATTTAGAAAATGTAAACGTTAATCAAAATAAGCACTTTTCACAATAGATTTTTGATCGTTGTTCACAATGGATCAAAAATTAATCAAATGAAATTCATAATACCGATTTATCAATTAATTGATAAATTTTATCAATTTTCAATTTATTGATCTTTGACTAACGTAATAAGAGTGTAAATGAGATTTTTTTTTTAATCTGTCGTACAGTTTTTTGAGAACAAAATTATTTCTAAAGCCCCTCTAAATGCAAAAACTGAAACGTTTAACTGAGACTGAAACTGATGAAATTCCCATAAGTTTTCAGTTCAGTTATTAGTTAAACTGATATGTAAATACTTTTCAGTTCAGTCGTCATTTCAATTTTATTTTGCGGTGATTTATTAAGCGACAAAACTATAGCTATTGCAATAAGGCTTTCATCGTCCATTACGCAATGTATTTCCTCTGATTTTCGACTGCTCACAAGTAAAATGAAAGCTCAACTGAACACCGGACGGACTGACACACTTCCTTTTTTAACAGAACTGACAACTGAACTGGTAACTGAAAGAACAACTGATCGTCTAAATACACTGCCTTTTTTTAACTAAACTGACAACTGAACTGATAACTGAAGGAACAACTGATCGTCTAAAAGGAGCTTAAAATTTCGAAAAAGAATTCGTATAGCAGGTACAGTAATTTTTGGTCCTAAAAAAAGAAAAAAAAACATATCGGGGGATTTAAAAATGTCATCTACCAAGTTCAAAGAAAATTCGCCGAGCCGTTCAGGCTGTAGTCTAAGGAGACAGATAAACAGACAGAATTGCGAGACCTAATTTTTTCGTCTTCTCTATCATCGTAATGTCAACTTTGATCAAAATCGCAAGTTCGATTTTTTTAACCAATGCATAACTTGCCTTATAGTACCTAAAGTCGCAAGTAAAAACAGTAAACAATTATGTTAATACATAATGCATAAAAATTGGATATCTGAAGATTCAAGATTCAAGATATCAACTTTATTTAAACGCAGTTAAAAAGACTAGTCCTAACCGAAGTTTCTACCATTAGTATTAACAGAGTGACTTAGGTTAATATGGATCAGGGTACACTTTAGCCTTTTCATAAATCCCCGATAAATGATGTCAACATCTCTTACTGTAAGGACGTTTTTTTTTTCTTACAATAAATTACACACAAACAACTTAATTCATTTTATTTATAACTATTGATTATATTTATATAATGTTTAAAAACTATTAACACAATTAATTTATTATTTAAAATTATAAATGTAAAACTTAGCAGTCTATTTGGGGGAAGAGAAACAATATTTTTTGTTATCAAGTTTATTTTACACTAAAAACGTTGATGGTTTTATTTTTTAACTATATTTTTATTTATAATAATAATAATGTTGGTTGTGGCGTATTTATATTGTTTATTTATTTTATTTTTTGTTTTTGTTTTAATGTAGGTAATGAGTATACTTAAAGAAGAATAAATTATTATTTTCATTTTATTTGTATTTGTTTTTAGTTTGTAATGTATATAATTAATTTGATAGATACAAAATAAAACATTTTATCAGTTTTTGTCACTCATGGTCGTTGTGCATCATGAATGGAATTTTGTTGTTAATTTAAAATATTATCATAAAACAAATAGATATATTTTTCCGTATATCGTTGTCTTTTTTTCCGGAATACATTTTTTTAGTTTTTTTTCATATACATATGCAATGCATGTATATTTGTATATTTGTTTTTTGAAAGGTGAGAATAAATAAATTAAATATAAAATGAGATTCATAAAAGAACAAACTTGGTAAAGATATAGCGTGATAAAATTCTTATAATAATAACAGAAAATAATAAAACATTTAAGAAAATTTTAATTATATCATTGAATAAAATACATCTTTCGCATCAAAATATATGTATGTATTGTAGGTCTTTGGAATGAAAACTGAACTGTTTAAATATCGGAAAGGTATTTTGCATAAAAGCTGAAGAAGGCGAGAATGATTTTTTTAAAGACTTATTTAAAAATTTATTTTTGACGATTTGAAAACCTTATATCAGTTCTTGTAGATAGATCTTAACAAAATCGGATTTAGGAGAGGCGCTGAATATATAGTTTTTTCATTCAATCTATTTATTAGCAAAAAAAAACTATCGAAGTAATGATTTTGAACACAAATATGGTGGTAATTTATAATATGAAAGTAAATTTCTTGTTATTTTTGTTTAATATTATAAGTAATTGTAGAATTTGAATGGATTTAACCATGGAGAGTTTTTCAAGCCATTAATTGCGTAATAATAATAATGAATGAAAATTCAGTAAATTATTAATTTGTAAGTCATACAATGACATATGAATTTGCCTTAATTGTATAATTGTATGCCGTGGGGAAATTAGAATAATTTCCTAGTGAATTTTTTGGTGAGTTCGAAAAGCTAAGATAAGAGTGCATGTAATAAAAGCGGAATGTGATTTTATGTGTGCATATAAGAATGAAAAGCAAAGTTTTTCTAAATTAATACATACTGTAAGTATGTAGATTGATTAAATTCGCATTACGCCGATTAAAAACACAAGTAAAGTGCAACATGGATGAATATTTCCATGTCGTTTGTTGACTGTTTTCAAACAAATAACACCAAAGCGCATCTGCCATAAAATAGGCACTAAAATTGCAATATTCAGCCTTACCACGAATTCCATGGTAATCGAAATCTTTTTTACGAAACCCGAAAAAAGTCATCACAGAGTCCATCGTAGTGGAAAATCTCATACAAATTTTCCCTGCGAACTGATTTGGTAATAGCTTTTTCGGGATTCTTGGAAGTGTCAAATATTTTAGATCAAATATTGTAGATCAAATAGTTTAGAATGTTTTTTTGGTTTTCTGGTGATCATGTAAAATGCATATTCTGAATGATCAAACACATCCTTTATTTTCAAAAAAACTATATGCATACATATTCCTTAGAGACATTTTCAAAACTCTTCTCCAAATAACTTCGATAATAATTGTATAATAAATCTGGCATCTACATGGTAACAGATAAAAGTTTTGACTGGTAAGTAAAAAGATTTATTTTACAAGCGCAGATGAAGTTCATAATCAAATATTCTAAATGCTTAATGATGCATAAGATCATATTGAAACCCAGTCCTTTTAAAAGTCCTTTTTTTATAACAATAACCACGATATTCATACATTCAAATATAATGGACATCAGTGTCTCCTTTTAACCCCCATTAATTTTTTAAATGCTCGCACAATGTTTAAACATTTAAGGTAAAGTGAATACACATTAACATAAGTTAAGTAAATAAAGTAATAAACAACACAAGTCGTTTAGTTTTAGAATTCTATATCTTTATAAGTGGAAAGTTATGCAAAGAAATGTATTGTCAACAATTTCGATCCCAAAATACAAATCAGAAACTTAACATTCTTGTATAGGAAAAAGATTTTTTGAAGGCAACGGGCTCATAGAATCAAATGTCTAAAACGCTGTAAAAGGGAATGCAAAGGTGAAATAGAAAATAACATCACATATTTAAAAAAAAAAAAGTATGTATAACAAATTATGTATATAGAATATAACTTAAATATTTAAATTTAAGCGCTTATATACCACATAAGCGCTTAATGCGCTTTTGATTCGCTGTCACATAAGTGCTTATTAAATCTGAAGAGCTTTAGATTATCCCAGTATATATGTAGTAACAAGGCCTAAAAAAGATACGAATAAATTGTTCAGAATTAAATATTCATAGCCAAAATGAAGGTCACAATCTCATTTTCAGGAATAACATTCTTTTAAAAAACTTAGAATTCTTTCTTCAGAATCAGTACTTGAATTAAATCATAAGCAAACTTCAAGTAAACCAGAATCAAAAAAATTCTTAAGCGTTGTCTCTATCAGCACCAGCTTCCCAGTGATGCATACTCATTTGAAGTTTATGAATTTGTTATTTGGTGGTGCAACAGCTTGAAGTGAACCAGGACCTAGTGACTTACAACTCTCAACTATTCCTGTGTGCGCATAACAGGAACGGAGGGGACCTACAATTTTAAACCGATTCCAATAGGCTAATGAGCAGCACTTTCATGACAAGAGATATAGGCTTAGTTCATAATCGTCAGCCTAACTAAGAACTGCATTATCTGCGTTCATAAAGTCAGATTTTCGATCGAACTAACCTAGCCCAACTGCAGTACATACCGTTCATAAACGTCAAACTGTCGTCAGCTTCGGGCAGATTGTGCAGTTGATTTTTTTTTGGCTGTAGAAGAGCGGAAATTTATAAAATTAATTTTACAGTCACCAAGAAGGACGAAGAGGAACTGTACAATAATCAGAAAGAAGCTTACATTGAATGTGGACCTCGACATCCTAAACTGACTACGGAATATATCGCCAGGATACTTTGAAACCACCTTCATTAAGAATGCATTTTTTTTGCAAAAAAGTCAGGCCTTTTTGTATGCTGCATACATTCTGCATTGTGAGTGCGTTCACAAATGCATTAGAAAAGAACTGCGATTGTACTAGCGCAGATTTTCTGCGTTTATGAATACACCCATACTCTTAGAGGATTTGTCAATCAATCGCAAGGGGCAGTACACCCCTGGAAAACTTTTTTGCAGCGGCTGAGAATCGACAGTCCAACGCACTAACCATTATGCCAAGGGTTACTATGAATTTATTCAAATTTAGTTTATGAATTAACGTGTTATTTACAAAATTTTAGTAAAATTAACTTGCGAAGCTTTTCAATCACAGTATTTTTTTAGGCCTACAAACCACTTTGTTGAAACCAAAATCCATATTCTATACTAGCCATTTAGCTTTGTCGCATATGAATATAAAAAGAGTAATTCTAGATTTCCACTTGTCTTTGAAAGACGCAGTTTGACACGACAGAGTGGACGATACCAACTCTATACTACTCTTCACTTTGCTGTTTTACTGTTGGTATTCGCCACCTGCATTGTCAAAGTGCGTCTTTGAAAGACAAGTGGAAACCTAGCATTATTATCTATAACCATTGACTCGTTAAATAAATATTGTTTTAGAGCAACAACTAAAAAAGACTACAAGATTGTATAAGAAAGAATATCGATATTCAATTTAAGTTACATATTAGCAAAATTAAAGAAATTTGCCTTTTGTATTCAAATGGGGGTTTATCACGCTAACATAAAAGCTATACACAAGTTTTGTTTATTAACTCAAAAGAACCAATTTTGATAAATTGAAAAATATATATGTATTGTATATTATAAAAGTAATAGCGAGATGATGTATTTAAATTAATCAGTACTGAAAATACAACCAATGCATAAATAGACACTTCACTGTCTTATCTTTGATTTTCTTGTTTTATGAGACTTAAAAAAGCGTAGCAAAATTGTGAGTTAGTTATAATTCAAAAGTATAATGTTGCTTGGCAAAAAATCGTATTGCACATTTTTTGATTCTTTAAATTTAAATTTCAATTTTAATTAATTTCTTTTTTATTTTGCTTTGTTATAAACCGTTAAGGCCATATAACAGTAAAAATAATCGATTTTTCGTTTGTTTTTTGTTAAATAATATTTGTTTCTGTCATTCGCACACATTTTATCTTATGTAATTTAATGTCTTTGTAATTTTTATTTAGATTATAAATTTGATCATTTAAATGGAAACAATTTTGCGCAATAAGAAAAAATTTTTAACTTATAGATTGTATGATTTTTTTTTAAACAAAAGGAGATCCTTTATCACAAAATAAATTTTAAAAGAAAAAAGAAAATGCACGCGCAAGAATTTCGTTTTAAAAATACACATTTTTTCTTTTCTATTTTATTTTATTTTGCAATTATTATTCATTTTTCTTCATTTCATTTTTTTTAAATAACATCGTGCGCTTTCAAATTTGATCAAATTTGTATTTATTTAATTTTCTTCAAATATATTCATATTTCTATATAATATGTATATATATGTTTATCGTGTATATATAATATTTGTTAATATTTAAGTTTTATTTTATGTTTTAATTTAATAAATATTATTTTTCGTTTTGTTTATAATTTAAATACAATTAATTATTAACGTAATTTTTTTTTATTTATAATTTATGTATAATATTTATAAATTTAGTTTGTTACTTTTGTTCGCTTTATTTTAGCTTGAATTTGAATTTTTTTGTTTTCTTTAAAATTATTTATAACACATTTTTTTGTTTTTCTATTTTTCAAAAAGGCATGCTAAAATAAAGGCCCTCATCGGGGGCCACTCTCAAACTCTATAAATATCTGGGTGGTCCTGAATTATATGTCCCCTGCGGCGGTGCTGGTGATGGTTGACCTTGGCGTAAAACATCAAATGGAGAATCTGAACGCTGCATAAAATGGTGGTAGTTGCTAGGCGGCAGCTGATGCTGAATAAACAAAAAAGGAATAGAAACATCAATTAAAATTAAGTCCATATAATGTTTGTATTTATACTGCAAGTCGAAAGTTTGAGTCCGACGTAGTCAACTGACTTCATTCATGGCTGGTGGTTTTAAGAATTGAAGTTTAAGTTTTCTACCTAAGTTTTGCACTTGAACAATACTCAAAAGGTTAAGATAGTAGTAGGTTGAAAAGTTGATATTGAAAAGTATTCGGGTTTTTATAGAGTTATACATTTTTATATGACTTTTGGTTGTTGATTCAGCACTTTTCTACGACTCCGTTCATAAAAAAGATTTTCAAACCTAAAAAATTTTAGACCTAGATTACAGGCATTTTATATAAAAGCCACGCTTTGAATTCATAAGCTTTTATTTGAAATTAATCACCTAATGAGTAAACAGCTAGTCCAAAAAGGGAAAAGTTGCGGAAAAAACAATTGCAAAACGTTCTGTTATCATCACTCTTATTGAGGAAGGCAAACTGCAGGGCTGATTTCAACGTACCATTGAGCCGCACGTTCAAACCGGACTTTTTTTTTACGAAAACCCATGGTCAGAACATCCAAGATCTACAACTTAAAACGAGAATCTGCTAATAACAGATGGGCCATCTAGTGGTTTCTTTTAAAATCGTAGGTTCTTTTGACACTGACAGTTGTCTCTCGCTCGAAATCTTGACACAAAGTCAGTATCATATTTTCCGTGGATCGAAATGAGTCGCTTTACGCTTGAACAAGTTGAGATATATTGAAAACTTATTTCCAAAATGAGTGCTGTGTAGCCCAATCATTGCGTTTTTTAAAAAGGAGTTTAGGACGAAAAGAAGCACCCACCGCGCCTGCTGTACGCAAGTTTGTGCAAAAAGTTCGTTAGACTGGTATGTTAGTGGACAACACACACTTATGGTCTCCGTCGTCGTACGGTGCGCACAGACGAGAATGTGGCTGCTGTAGCCGAGAGTGTGAGACTCAATTCACGAACATCAACTAGCCATCGATCTCAACATTTCATGCACTAGCTTGAAGAGAATTCTGCACAAATATTTCGGATTATTTGCTTGGAGGGACAGAATGCGTTACTGCGAAGTCAGCTGAGGAACCCACTTGAAAGACGTTGTGTTCCATAATTAATGGGAATGTTTTCTCCTACTAATAAAGCAGTAATACATGGGAAACATTTAATTTTGTTCATTTTATTGCATTTTTAAAAAGAAACTTTTATTTGGCCTACCCTTTAGTAACAATAAGCAAACGATATAGGCGAAAAATAGCACCATAAATACGTGCCAAAATAAATACAACATGCATTAAGCCGCTGTCTTTGACAACGGTCAATCGGGACTAATAAAGGCTGAACCATTTGCACGATTTGCTGTTCGAAAACCCCTTCTTCAACCACAAAACAAGGTGAAATGGTTAGAGTGGGTAGAACAGCGTAGAGACTGGACGGAAGAAGAGTTAAATGCGATGAATGCAAGTTCTAAGTATTTGCCACAAAACTAAGGGTTTTCGTTTGACACAGCCCTGAACAAAAGGTGCTACACTACTTTATGGTGCAAACCGTCAAGTATGGAGGTGGTTATGTGATGATCTGATCAAGTGGAGTGGAAGATTTACCTCGAGTTATTGGAAAAATATACAAGGAGGCGTATAAGAAGATATTGGAAGAAAACGCTTTGACCTCGGAACTAAGATTGATTGGTGAAGGATTCGTATTTCAACAGGCAAGGACCCTTAACACACGTCAAGACTTTGCCAGGAAAAAATTCGTACAATTTATGACATAGCCGCCGCAATCACCGGATATATTAAGATATGAAATTATTATTGGAAGATCTGGGTAGAAGGGTACAATGTCCGTCATCGGAATACATTATAGAAACATATAATCGGTTCAAAACAAAAAGTCGAAATCCTTGTCAAAAACCGTCAACGACAACAACAGCCTCTGGCCCATTTTTTAGAATACATTTTTAAATAATTAAATATCCGAGATTGAGATAGGACAATAACATATTTCATATAGGTATCTTGACAGGCAGCTAGTATTACTAAATTGTTTCTCAACAAATCCTTGTTTGATTTTAATTCGTTATATAAATAATGCAAAATGTAATAAAGCACTCACCTGCAATCCTCGCAATCCGATTGGTCCAGCTGCGCCCATAATGTGACTTGGTCCATCACCTAAATCCAACTGCAAGCTATCCGGTGGCTCTCCAGCCAAATGCAATTGTCCCAAAGAAGCTGTTGCCATTGCAACATCAGGCATCATATCCGACAAATGCCCACCCTCACATCCACCGTTCGCTCCATCGCCCACGCCATCATTCATCGGTGCGAATTGCCGATAATCACCTTCGGTTATTAGGGCTGGCAAATCAACTCTGTGACCAGAGGAGTGTCTGGATCCATAGCTACTTCCACCACCACCGAGTCCTCCTCCCCCTATAGCACCTGAGCCATGATGTGAAGGACCAACACTCAAATGTTGTCGCGGAAATGTCATGTTTCGACTATAACATGGTAAATTATTTTGTACTGAGTTGGCGTCATTGCCGCCAGCCAACGCCGGCGATGGGGGTGGTGTCTGATCATCGTCGTCGATGTCATCAGTCTGTGTCGTGTTGTTGGCAGCAACTTCATCCTGTCCACCTTGACTGCTCAACGTGCTTTCTAGCAACTCCGAAACAGGGTCAGGCAAATTGAACTCGCGAACCACTCGCAGTCGAATCTGGCGATTGATTTCATGCTTGGAAGAGAGTGGAAGGAGCAGAGCCCTCTGGCACATGGGCGACTGCCGTAATTTGTGCTCGCGTTTGAACATTGCGGTCATCGTCGGTCCGTCGGGTGGGGGAATGGCGGCCGCTGCAGCTAACATATCAATGTTGTCTGGGCCCGATGGGGCGCCTACACCACCACTTCCAGCGGCATTCATTCTAGAGACCATGTATAGAGTGTCTGGAATATCGGGCAAGTGTCGTGATCGTCGCATACGAAGAAGCTCAACGTGATGCGATGCAGCCATTCGATCTTCAAGAAGGGCCTTTACCTCCTCAAAATACGGCATGAAGAGTCGAGGTCGCACAAACAGTCCTTGATTCTTGCCACCTCGAATCCAAGCGTTCACACGTAGATTCTCACGTTCGTCACCAATCATATGTGAGGGAGGTGTGCTAACGAGACCTCTTCGTATTGCCTGACAGAGGATATCACTATTTGGCGGGAGAACATGATCCATTCGCACCAGAGGCAGCAACTCTGACAAAATCTCCCTCAACTCAACATCGCTTAGATCGCGTTTCTTCACACCCTTCCGTGTAACTGAATGTGCGGTGTGACTTAAGAGATTCGGTTCACGATCCTCCATACGGCGAATCAGCTCCTGCTCACCCCATTTTAGGACAGCCTGAAGTACTTCCAGCTCAGATGCTTGTAAGAAGTTGCTCTGAAGAGCGCAGATCAACTGCGTCTTGTCCAACTGATGCAACACTGGTGATGATATGACCGCAGAGAACTCTTCACGCAAATACTGACATGCTTGTCGAAATACCCATGCTGAACCATGTGGCTGGTTTCCCCATTTTAATACCGTGGGCAGTGTATCCAGCGACAGCCACTCAAGTATCAGGTCTTCGCATCCTTGGGCTAGAATATCCAACTCCAGGAATCGACCAATTTGATAGAGCTCCATTGCTTCTTCTAGTGGAGTAGGACGCGCTCGACCTGTGTGAGTGAGAGCGTGTACTTCTCCAAGGCTACCTGCACTGTTGCCACTGCCAGCACCTCTCAGGATCAAGGACAAGTCCACAGTGTCCAAGTAAATGGCATGTAACAGCACACGAGCATATCTTTTTGGAATCACAGTTTCGTCTAGCACTATGCGCGTTGGAACGTGCAGAGCCCGCTCCGTGTATTCATCAACATTTCGCGTTCGCCGCTGAATGAGATTTCGAAAGAACGGCGATCGAGCACTCAGGATGGCTTTGTGGCACGGCAGCTCCAGCTTCGGTCTGAAGCCGTACTCTGAACTGCCTGAATCAGGGCGGTGATAGTCATTGCCTTCAGAGGTGAAAACCAGCGCTGCGTCGGCATAGTCTCCTGTCTCCAATAAATATCTCAGATCATGTTCTAGGGGATTCGGTGTCCCAAAATCATCGCCTAACTGTCGTAAAAGATTTATGTCGATGCTCGGATCATGGGGACAAAGATCACCTGTATACAAGTAGCGCAGCAGTGATGAGAACATTTGTACGTCGATTGGCGAAGATGGCAGTTCAAGGCAGATACGTGCTCCGAAACCCGGACACCCTGCCAATAGATCACGAAAGTACGAACACCTTGATGAGAGAATCGATCTGTGTACGGGAAAGATAGTCCCGCGAAATACTAAATCACAATCAGTACATGTTTTCATGTCAAATAAGTTGGCCAGATCTTGCTTGAAGGTGGTAGCTGGTGGTCGTGCCAGCTCAGCCTGCACCGAGAGATCTTTAAGCGCAGCCAATGCCTCGTATTCCTCACAAAGGGCAGCCAGTTCTAATGGACTCCAGTCCGATACAAAGTCTCGTAGTACCCTCGCATGGTCACAGGCTTTCGACGAGCGACGCCTACGGATGAATTTTCGTTTAAGCGTTGCAAAGCCAGTTACTCGCTTTCTTCTCTGTTCACGGAAATGGGGACCCCCACCAGGACCACCACTGCTGCCACCAAGACCAGACGAAGTCGATTGCATTCCTGAGGTCGATGGCATTGGGTAGTCCGAGGAGGTTGTTGCACCCATTTTGAATAGTTGAAATCGTTTTCTTATTTTCGAGAATTCTATATGTCCAATGCTTTTTAATTTAACGTTGTTTTATTGGGAGCGGCGGTAAGAGATTCAGATGCAGAATGGATTTTTGTACCTATGTATGTCCAAACTCCCCTGCAACCCCCTTCCGCCTGATTGATTAGCGAATAATGTTCATATCATCAAAAAATCACTGAAAATAAAAACAAATTTTTTTTATAAAATTAAAACCAAACAAAGTACATATAAAGGTATTTATTTACAAAAATTACTTGTTTTTTTGTATTATGGCTGTAAAATATTTAATTATTTAATGAGTTTGATCTTAGGAAACATAGAATAAAGACACAGAACCTGATATGGTGCGCTACAACTTGCGAAGCTAAATTGGTAAATAGCTAGTACATACAATTTAGACCCGATTGTTGATACAAAACTTTTATATTTAAGTTGAACTTAAACGATTTACATGCTATTTTTCCTCAGCGTTTAAGTTTCTTTTCAGCAAATGGGTCTTAATCAGTGAAAATTGTAAAAAGCCTGAAATTCGTTATTTTAAACAACTAATTTCAATAAGGTGTCTCGATTTTTAAGCTCTTAAAGGGTCGCCGTAGTGAGCATTAGAAACGGCCTAAAATATGTGATAAATATCAGAAGGAAGATTAAGACTTCGTAGTCAAAAAAATGTCGAGCGAAGTGAATTCAATCTATCTTTCTCTACATCACCAAAGCGGTAAGATAACAGGTTCTTTTTTTAATAGCTCCTGTCTTATTTTTAAGAAAGTCGTAAAATATAATAGTTGACTCAATGATTCCATGCTTTTACTTTGCTTCTTTTTCCTTCGAAAAACTTGAAGCCATTTTTGATGTTAAAATAAAATATTAAAAATAATATCGCCTCAAATATTATAAGTAATTGTTTATTGCACTGCACTGGTTAAAAAAAACATTTACAGCAACAAATTAAATTCTGGAACCGAACTGAAATAGTAATTCTGCCCAAAAGAATTAAAATTAATCCTGAAAACTCCTCAGCAAAAAAAAAAAAAAAACTATGAAAAAGCTATACAAATTTGAACAAACGATGGTATGGTCTGCTCTGCTTCTCAGATGTGAAGCAGGTATGTAAGTCATGGAATGTTCTTATGTAACTTAGGGGTTCTATAATTTTTTTTTTTTTCAGTGGTGAGATTCAGATTCAGATGAGTTCCATAAAAGCAGCAACAGACACAAGTGTTTTTTGAAAAAGCTCTGGCCTAGGTCATGTACTGGAAATTCAAATTTTGCTAAGAAAAAGTACTACTTTTCCGAAAATAAAATAATTGAGGATACAAATTGCAAATACTACTTAACTTAACGCCCTCGACATTTAAGTGACCGCAAAATCAAACTAGATGTCTGTCGGATCTCGGAAAATTCGTTATTTTTTACTTGCGACTTATAGGTACTATAAGGCAAGTTATGCATTCGGAAAAAAAATCAAACTCGAGATTTTGATCAAAGTTGACATTACGATGATAGCGAAGACTAAAAAAGTGGGTCTCGCAATTCTGTCTGTCTGTCTGTCTGTCTGTCCGTTCGATTACAGCTAAACGGTTCGGCCGATTTTCTTCAAACTTGGTACATATGGGTTTTAATTTTTTCCCCCCGGATGTTTTTTGATTTGATTTTTTAAGACCAAAAATAACGGTACCTGCCATACGAATTTTTTTCGAAATTTTATAAACATTTTTTTTTTTCAAAAACTGTTCGACAGATTTTAAAAATAAAAACACAAACAAATTTTCAGAAAAATGGTTATTGAGGGTACCCCCCATGAAACCATTTTTTTTGTTTTTGATTTTCTCGAAAACGGTACAACCGATTTTGATAATTTTTTTTGCTAAGGCTCCCCAAAAACTTGAATAAAATTGTGTACTCAAATTTTCAAAAAAAATTTTTTTGGAGTTTTAAAAAAAACTTCAAAATTTTTTTTTCAAAACTAAATATTTCGAAAACTCCTCGCTAGATTTTTTTTAATCTTGATAAATAAAAGTTTCTCAATATTGTCTCTAAGATGTGAGAAAAAAAATTATTTTACCTAAAAATAAAGGTACCTACCATATAAATGCTAAAAAATTAAAAAAAATGGTTTTCAAAAATCGTATTTTTCTCGAAAACGGTTCCGAGAATTTTGATAAAATATTTTTTCTTTCTATTAATTTTTACGATCTTTATTTTACTAAAAAAAATTTTGAAATTAAGATATTACAGCTTGTACCTACCATAGAACCATTTTTTCGCATTTTTAACTTCTCATTATCCACATAACGGATCTTAATGAAAATTTTTATAGAGAAGCTTCTAAAAAGTCTAAAACACATTGCATTTCAAAACTTTAAAATAAATAATTTTTGAATTTTTGAAAAAAAAAAAATCTATTTTTTCTTTTTTTTTTTTGAAAATTCGATATCTCAGAAACGGCTCAATAATTTTTTTTTGTAAATTTTAGTTTTATTCGAACAATAATAAAAACTTTAAATTGGCGTACCAAAATTTTTTCTTAAAAAGCTTTGAAAAAGTTTGTACATAAAAGCTTTTTTTAAGAAACCACTATAACGACTTATAATTTTTGTTCTTGCATACATTCATATTTGGATAGCATTATGTTTTTGTCTCTTACTACTAAAAGAATTTAAAAAATAATTTAATCCTTATGAACAGTTTTCTCTAATAACATTCGTTTTTAAAATTCCTAGTCTGTTACATAAGAGCAAGTTCGTGCGACCCAGTCGTGCATTTTATTTAAAGAGTCGAAGCCAGTTAAAGCAATCCTTAAAATATATTCATTTAAGTTGCCTTACCACGAATCTAATGAAAGCTTTTTGGACATTTCCAATTCATATTTTTCAATAGAAGAAGAAGAACTCCAAACAATAGAACAATGTTCAAGAATTGGACGAACTTAAGACCTTAATAACTGATTTTAGAGCATACGGGTTTGTAAACTCAGTGCAGTTTCGCTTCAAAAAACCAAGCATAGAGTTTGTCTTTGTAATAATGTAACAACTTAGAATCAAAAATGACTCCAAAATTACAAATATCAGATTTGCGATCTAGAATCAAGTTGAAAATCTTATAGTTGTTCAACATTGGGGTTAAAATACGATGAGCAGTAAAGACGCTACACTTTTTGATATTCAATGGTAGCAAATTGGTTTGGCACCATTTCACTAAAACATTCAAATTAAATCCAACCAAACATTAGCACACTTGTTTAACAAATTAAAGGTCAAATTCGACAAAAAATAAATGCACGGATGTTATTGTATAGGATCAACTGCAATGGTAAGACTGTTGAATCCTGCTATTTATGCTATATTGGCGAAACAATTTCTGCCTCAACGGATGTCAAATCATAGATCTGACATCAACACCAACAACCCTGCCAAAACTGCACTCGCTAATCATGCTATTAAATTTGGCCATTCTCCAGATTTTGAAGGTGTCAAAATTCTTAAAAGTAAAAAAACTTACTTCCAAGTGTTATACCCTCGATATATTGGTTAACAAAAACAACATGAAGCGTAAGCAGGACACACAAAACATCTTATTGGTATATTGCTTGCTCGTCACGTAGACAATTACTTCTCTCTAAAAATCTCTTTAAGTTTTTCCTTTTAGTCTCAGTTTAAGAGTAACTTCTCTATTAGAAGTGATATAACCATTTGTTTCGCAAATAATGTAAATTAGTTTTAATAATTTAAAAGTGTAAGTTTATTAAATAGAAGCGGTCCAAAAGGAATGCCTTGTGGTACACCAGAAATAACTTGGATTTTTTTAGATTTATTTTAGAGTTATAGGCAACCATTTCAAAAGCATACCATGAATTCCAAAGGATTAGAGTTTAAATAATAAAATGGAATATTAAATATAAACGAGTTTAAAAGAACTCCTGTATAAAGGTTTTGAAAGAATAAAAAAATAAATTGGCCATTACGGCTCGTAGAGGAGGCTAAACCTAGTGACCAACCATATTCTGCCGACTTCGGACAGTAAATGAGCAGCTCTTTTTATGACAAGAGATACTTTAACGGATTTGTCAATTCCTCGTAAGTGGCAGTCATCATCATCATCGGCTCGACAACCGGGTTCCGGTCCTGGCCTCTTTCAACAAGTCTCTCCACGTAAGAGGCAGTACACCTCTGAAATACTTTTTGCAGCGGCTAAGAATGGAACCCAAGACCTTATACATAACAGTCCAACGCACTAACCATTGTTTTTTTTATTTTAAATCATAAGTTATTTTGTCACTGACAGCTGTTTTATGCTCGAAATCTTGACACAAAGTCAGTATCATAGCTACGCGAAACGAAACTAGTCGCTTTACGCTTGCACAATGTTGTTAAATATTGAAAGCTTATTTCCGAAGTGTTTGCAGTGTAGCCAAAACAGTGCATTTTTTGAAAAGAAGTGTTGTCCGAAATGAAGCCTGCTGCACGCAAGTTTGTGCAAAAAGTTCGTGAGGCTGGTATGCTAGTGGACAACACTCATGGTCCCCGTCGTCGTACGGTGCGCACAGAGGAGAATGGTGCTGCTGTAGCTGAGAGTGTGGGACTCAATTCACGAACATCAACTCGCTATCGATCTCAACAGCTCAACATTATACGCACTAGCTTGAGGACAATTCTGCACAAATATTTCGGATTATTCGCTTGGAGGGACAGAATGCGCTACTGCGAAGCCAGCTCAGGAACCCACTTGAACGACGTTGTGTTCCATAATTAATGGGGATGTTTTCTCTTACTAATAAAGCAGTATACATGGGAAACATTTAATTTTGTTCATTTTATTACATTTTTAAAAATAACTCGTATTTAGCCCACCCTTTACATAACTAGCTCCAGGCAGCAATGTGTATTAGAAATTTTTAATAAATTACCATATTTGAAATACCGTTTTCGAATATTCGGAAATGGTCAAGACCTCCGCAAATACCTTCTGTACTCGAAAATGATCGGACATACGCAGTTTATAAAAAGCGTTATACTCGTATGTTCTCTGTTAGTAACTCTAGACAATTTTTAACATTTTTAAGTTATAAAGAGATTGTCCACGCAAACTCAAGACTCTCATAAAGCTGGTATAAATGAATTTGTATACCTATGATCATGGTTTTTAGTTCAGTTAATTCACAGACTTGTCAGCAAATAAATATTGAAATCTTTCCGAATAGACGAGTCAGTGGATGCCGTCATGACATAAAATGTATTTTTAACAAGATCTAAAAATATGAAGAAAACAATTTTGGAAATGAAGAAGCTACAGTATATTTAATTGGTGTTACCAAGTATTTCCAGAGTTTGAAGAATTTCAGTAGTTTTCGTTCTATATTGTGGGGAGTGAAGTACGTTATAGACTAACACCTCAATGCCATTACAAAAACAACTTAATCATTAAAATTAATTTCCAGGTTAATTGAGTCAATATACATAATCATATTGCAATAAGCTCGTGAGAATTGCAGAATTATCCCCTTTAAACCAGAATTATGGGACTATTTTATTGTATACGTATTTTATTAGCTCTAGCATTATGCGTACGTGTTTCACTTCAATAATACAGAATTTTGTTAAAGCCCCCGAACACCAATAACGATTGCAGCACCTTCATGTCACACAACACACATATCATGACCCTGAACTAAATAAAAAATTAATTCCACAGAAACAGAACGCATCACACCATCGCCATACTCGGCATCGGCATCCGTTCCATGGAAATTTAATGTAGGTAAACAGTCATTTATTACATATGCCATTTCATGAGATTGTAAACTGCCAAACTAGGGTAAACTCTTTGCTAATTGCTATGGCTGAACGCCTAGTTTTTCTAGTGTGGTGGCATCCGCGCCTCAAAAAATCTCATTCCTGAATTATTATTTATGAAATTCCTTTTCGCATTTACCACAAAACAATTACACACAAAACCGTTAGCAGCAGCAGCGCTACCTGAGCACAGAGCACATGCAAGAAAACATTAATTATGCATTTTTGCCACAAATAATGTAAAATTGACGAACTGCAGCTACCATCAGCACCAACAACAAAATAAAAAAGAAAATTTACAAAAAAAAAAAAAAACAAAAACTTAAAAACTACAGAAACAGAAGACGGAAACGAAAAAAAGGGGAGCTGCTTTGTGAAGGTGTTGTTGGTGTAATCGAGTGCTGCTGTGCCTAGCTGATAGTTCGTCAAGGGCGGAGGGGTAGAGGAAGGGCATGCACTAAAAAACTTTCTATCCAGCTTTCACATTACGACAACTGCCATTCTGCCAACTGCTAAGCCAGGAGGAACAAGAAACCACAAACGAGACTTAGCAATGAGATGTTTTCAAAACTGGGCGACGACACACAAGACGATACATGAAACAACCACGACCAAAGCCATAGGGTGAACCCAAGAACTAGACAGTTTTCGAAACATACAACTTGTATTTGCAAAAAAACAACACATCACATTTAAGTTTTAACAAAATTTTATCTATAAATTACCTCGAATGGTAAACATCTTGATAATTTTTTTTCAACTTTTTGTGGGTGAAGACGACGAAGAGAGAAAAAAAAAAAGAAAAATTAAAAATGAAATGGGGGAAAATTCTCACACAAGAAAATTTATATTTTTATCAAATCATTTTTTCGCACTTTCATTTGCACTTGGAACACTTGAAAACTATGTTAAACTATTTGGAAAGTATTAGGGATGTAATTTGTGTTAGTTTTATTTGGAAATTCACTCGTTATTAATTAGTTTTCTTGCAAAAATTGTGAGAGAAAAAATATAAACACCCTCGAAAATTATGACAGAAACAGGTGTACATTATTTTTTCGAAATGTAGTAGAAGGAAGGAGGGTATTTTTTCAAACGGAGATTTGTGTGCAGTTTTTGATCTGGTACGAAAGTGAATGGAAGAAGAAAATGTTAAATGGTGTCAAATGGCAGGCTTACAAGGAAGAGTACCGAAAAGGGTAAGGTAGTTTATTGTGCATTTACATGCGAACTTAAAAGTGGATTTACACCTCTCTGCATCTACAAAATGCAGAAAAGTAGAGAGAGGCAGATGTATGTCGAAACCCGAACGTGGGAGAGAATACACACCTTTTTTACTTCCTATAAACTGCTATAACTTGTTGGCCTGTTAATGAAAATTTAACTTACCTCCATTTTCTTCCATTTCGATTTAATGTTTTTTTTTTATATCATGCGTCAGTCAACAAAAATAATAAAAAAATGTGAAAATATCGCAAATTTACAAAATGCAGACGAAGATGCTACGGAAGATTATCCGGCTCCCGATCCATGGAGGGTTTCTGCCTGAGATATTGCGGTCTTCCATCTGTTACGATCCCTCGCGAGCTCCCTTCAGTCGTTGGGACCAGCGCTTTTGCGTCTGTAACCGCCAGGTCCCTGTAGCGGATGTTCGGTCTTTCTCGTCGTCTCGAACCTGGGGGCTGGGATTCGAAGATTTTCTTGGCTGGAGCGTTGTTGTCCATTCGTTCGATGTGGTCGAGCCAGTGTAGTGGACGTGTTTTGTCTTGGTACAGCTCGTATAATTCACGATTGAATCTTCTCCTTCGCCCTCTTTGCATATAGGACCAAATATCCGCCGAAGAATTTTTCTCTTGAAAGTGCCCAGTATCAATTCCCCTGTTTTACTTATCGTCCAGCACTCAGCGCCGTAGAGTAGAACTGGTATTGTTTTGTATATCGTGCACTTTGTCTTTCGATAAAGAAGTTTTGAACCCATTTGTTTGGCCAAACCAAAGTAGCAGCGGTTTGATAGGGTAATTCTTCGTCGGATTTCCACTAGGGTGTCGTTCGTGGGATTGATGTTTTTTCCGAGGTAGGTGAACTCCTTGACTACCTTGAAATTACTGCTACCAACAGTGACGTTTTGTCCTAGGCGATGGATCGGCACCTTGTGGCTCCAGAAAAATTTCATCGAAATCGTCCACAATTTTAGCAGCAATTTCGATGTTGCTCGTCATGGGTCGATCATCCATTGCAGGAATTAGAAAAGAAAGTTGCTCAAAGTACATGTACTTCCATCGCTTAAGAGCAGCTTGCCCAGATTGGCCTTGTTTTTGTTTTTTTTTTTTTTTTAACTCACCACGGAAGCACGTTTTTAAGTTCTTTCTCTTATTTTAGAGCTCTTTAACTGAAATTATAAAAAAAATATTATTTAAATAATTAAATTTTGTACACATAACAAGAAATTATAATTTTATTCTAAGTAATGACTGCGTTATTAGGTTTGCCATACAAAAATACCAAATGCTATAATTTAGAATAGAGTGTATAAAAGATGAAAGTACTTCCTCGATTCAATTTTATTTTGCTGTTATTGTTTTTAATGGAAACAGAAATATTCTGATAGATAATTCTGCGTATATTCCTAGATGTAGCTGATGTGAAATGTACAATTTGTATTAAAGAATATTGTCTTAAAGAGGCCAGGTCACAAAACCAACAATTTGCATCCCTAAAGCTGTGAAATTCGCCCTATTATTTTTTTTTATTAACTTGAATTAATGGAGTTAAGCGCCCAATAAAATTATTTATTTTGTTTTTAGTTTTACCTTTTTTTAAGTTTTTTTTTTCCGTTGGTGTCATGTTGTGTGTCATGTAGGTACGACATTTTCCGAGACTTCGTTTCATAGGCTGGCAACTAAATTCCTGTTGGAGTGCTATGCCAATGAGGAATCATAAATCGGTGCCCGCATTTGTACATTGAGCATTAAATTTTCGGTCCAGTCACCATCCTCTTGGAAATCTATATATGAATAGCCTGTATAAACAAACAGTTTGATTTCACAGTTTGGGTATGCCTGAACAAGAGAGAGTGGCTCTCATTTTCGAACTTCGAAAAACACTTGTGAGTGGTTGGTGAATACCCCAAAGAAATTTCAAGTTAAGAGCCTCGTAAAGTTAAGAGCCGTTTAAGAGCGCTCGGTGAATGACAGCCTTAGTTTTGTATTCAATTCAATGAATTTGGTGCTTACTTTGTTATTATATTCCTTCATCAGACATCGTTTCTTTTCTTTGGAATGACCTTTCTCAGTATAGTATACTAACCTAGCTCGTTCTACTGAACGAAGTTGCACAAATACATGCACATCACTGAGAAACTATTTAGTTGAATGTGCACGCTGGTACGTACCTATAATCATGTAGGATACATATTGGTTTAATCTTTGCAGTCACCATATGAGAGAGAAAACTAGTTAAATTAATATTTATGAGATGACTCTTCTCTTCTGTAGGGTTTTTTGGTGAAAGGAAAATATTGACTAAATTTTGTTCTCTCTTGCGCTTACAGGAAACAACTCAACTATTTAGTTGAATTATGCGCGCAGTTGCATATGATTATGTGTAACACAAAATAGTGAATCGTTTAGTTTGTGTCAAAACACAAATTTTTTAGTTGCTTGAATCGAGTCGATCTATGTTAACACGCCAAGAAGCATAGTGTGAGCTGAAAGGAAAAAACTACCCCAATAGGCGTTTTTCTTTTTTAGTTCAGTATAGAGCTCTGAACAGAGTCCGAGCATGTCGAGCATGTTACGAACATTCTCTGAACCAAGCGTGCTCTGAGCGCTCTGAGTATATTTTGAAACAGACCTGAACACTTATGTAGCTGTCGCCATTTTTTTTTAATTTCCATCTGTCAAATGCTTGTGTTAAGCATTTTACTCTGTCTGCTCAGTTATTTTATTCTGAGCTGATAGAGCGCACTCTGAACACGCTCAGAACATGCTCAGAACGAAAAAAGAAACACATTTTCGAAACTCTGAACACTCTGAACTAAAAAAGAAACACAATTTATTTTTTGACAACTCAGGTTCTGTTCTGAACTAAAAAAGAAAAACGCCTAATGGAAGGCTTTGGAGTATTGGGATGTGGGAATACGAAAGCAGTGAAAAGGAATAGTTAAAGAAGTAAACAAGAAAATCGAAATTACTTTACTGTTGAACGGCTCCAGAACCCTGCTTCGATTAAAAAGATGGAGTCCGGACTGGTGAGTCTCATCTTGTTTAAATTATAAACTTTGAGGAACCTCAAAACAGATTAATACAAAAACAACTTTAATGTTTTGCCCATTAAAGCAAAAACAAATGCGACTTAGGCTAGGCACGCACATTCAATTTTTAGTTACACAACTGTTTGGTTGCTTATAGAAAACATTATGAACTATTTGGTTTAATTTCCGCGCATGTGCATATAATTATATGTTACACAAAATAGTGAACTCATTTAAGGCAATCGTTTAGTTTGTGTCAAGACAAAAACTTTTTAGTTGCTTGAACCAAGAAGTTGCGCAACTAAAAATTGAATGTGGCCTAGCCTTAAAATTCATAAGTTCGGTTTTTATGTTTTATTCGCACTTTCCGACAGCCCTGACCCCGTATTTCTCTTGCTTAATCTTCCCATTTCTGAACTTTCTTACCGACCTTATTCTGTGTAAGGCCATAAGCATGCTGTCACTTATCAGCTGTCACTCGTGAAATTTCATCAAAATTTATTTCCGAATAAATCGCAGGTACTTTTATTTCATTTCTATTCTAAGAAGTTTTATTAAATAGTAACCATTATAAAACTCTTCTTATTAAGTGGCTTAATCGGGCAGCAAAATCAAACTTGAATAGCGGCCGTTAATTATCCCCGCAGAGAAGTCTTTTATCTTATCTAATGTTAGCATTTCAATTGAGAAATGCGATCTACAATATTCGCTTCACCACCTCGGCCACAACTACGTCCCATCGACGGAAAATATCTCTAACATCCAATCGATGGCTATCATCTCTTCAACTCACACCTTATGATGTAAGTAATCCGCACTTCTGCGTGTCCTCTATCTAATTACAATTCCTAGACCCAATGGCATTGTGCTTTGTTTTCTATGAAAATTATTGTTTTGCTGTTGCTGACCTCTCAACTAAGGTCAACTTAGTGCTGCGCGAGAATGAATTCTCGCATATCTTCATTGATGGCGAAGGTCCTATTTTGGGATACGAGTCAAATCAGTTGGCTTCCAATAAGCCAGTCGAGGATTCCCGAACGGAAGCCAGTTTCATTCATAAAAACGGTGAGCAATCTGTCGAAGTTTGAGCAATCCTTATCTTAATCTGTGTTGTCAGCCTTCATTTGTGGTATTTTCGATGGCCACGCGGGATCAGCATGCTCACAAGTTATCTCCAAAAGGCTGTTGCGCTACATTGCTGCCGGTCTCGTAGACCGTAAGATTCTCCGGGAAGAAATAGCCAAGGGATGTACTAGCCAATCATTTCTTAAGTGTCATAATGACTCGGTGAGGTCGAGATGTCAATTAAATTACATATACATGATTGTAAACTTCTAGCAAGACTTTGTGAAGGAAATCCAACAAATATATGAAAAAAGCTTTACCCGATATGTGAATGACATCGCCAACACAGAAATGTCACCGGAAGAGGCAATGGATAAGGCTTGTATGCAACTTGACTTAGATATGTCCAACGAAGCTCTAGAACACAGTGACCTGCGGACAATCATGGCTGTAGCTATGTCAGGTAAAACGTCGACTTCTCTGATATTTAAATCACTAAATTGTCGTTCCTTCCATAGGTGCAGTTGCTTGTGTGGCCCACATCGAGGGACGTGACCTAAGTGTGATCAGCACCGGAGATTGCGCTGCCGTCCTCGGTTACCAAACCGATACCGGTCAATGGATGTCAAAGAAGCTTTCCTACGAACACAATTCGGACAATATAGGTGAAGTCAAACGCATCCAATCCGAACATCCCCCCGAAGAAGCTGATACTGTGATCCGGAATGATCGTTTACTTAGTCAATTGGCGCCACTGCGTGCTTTCGGCGATTTCCGCTACAAATGGAGCAACGAAATTATGCAAAAGTACGTTGTGGCCAATTACGGTGAGAACTATATGCCGCCAAACTATCACACTCCACCCTATCTAACAGCAATGCCCGACATAATGAAACATCAGCTGACAGCCCATGATAAATTTCTGGTCATAGCAAGCGATGGACTTTGGGACTTCCTTTCGCCAAATGAGGTCATTAGTTTGGTTGGTGAGCATTTATCGTCGAAGAAGTTCTTGGATCCACTTAAACTCCCAGAAGGTGATGTGACCCTTGGCCAGATATCCGAGATTCTGGCAAAGAGAAAGTAAGTACAATTCCAATCTACAGAGAGACAGACTTATGACAAAAAATGTTCAAAGTACCAAGCTGGATATTTTTTGTCTACACATTTTATCTCAGCAACCAATAAAGAAATACATAATTTGGAGGCCTAGTAGTGACTTACAAGTTTCAACCATTCTTGTGGGCGTCTTATTGGTAGGAATAGGAGAGACCTACATTTTTTTAACGAGTTCAAACGGTTAAGATGAAAAGCACTTTGCGTGACAAGAGATTCTCTTTGTAGATTTGGAAATTCCTAGCAAGAGGCAGTATTGCTCCCAAGCTTCTTTGATCCCAACCCATAATGCAGTCTTGTTCGAAATTTTTTTTTCAGCAAGAACATTCTTGATCTCAGACCACAAGTTCTCGATCGGGCTAAGATCAGCTGATTGAGAAGGCCAATCAATAACTGATATTTTTTTCGCTTGAAACAAACTTTTCGCTTTCTTCGAGGTGTGCTTTGGATCGTTGTCTTGTTGAGACTTCCAAAGCAACGGCATTTCATATTCAGCGTAAGGCAGCATGATGTTTTCTAATATTTCTACGTATTTCTCCTGATTCATAGTTTCCTTAATCCAAAATAATGACCCCACACCATACCAATATATTTCCTCCATCGTGCTTAATTGTCTTTTTGGTTTACTTGGGGTTGAATTCATTACAAGCAGGTCGTCTTACGTAATGCTTACTGTTTGAACCAAATAAATTGATTTTCGTTTCGTCACTCCACAAAATATTTTTAAAACTTTCTATGCCCCTTTCGTTAAATGCCTTAAGCTGATCTTCTGCAAATACTTTTCTTTTCTCTTGTTCTTTTCTGACACAAATGGCGTCTTCCTAGCGGATCGAGAACGTAGGTAAGCTCTTATTAACCTGTTTCTTACAGTTCTTGCCGTCAAGCTTTAATTTAATGTTTTCTTAATTTCAGAAGAAGTCACGAAAGGGTGTTTTTTAGCCATTTTTACTATCTGGCGATCAAGAGTATAAGACGTTTTCTTTTTTCTTCCTCTAGTTTTTTCGGCTTTAAAGCATTTGTTATCTATCATGTTCTCTGAGCAGGACAGCGTTTCTGGAATAAATTTATACGTTTTGTTCTTAGAGCGTAGCTTTCGAATGAGACGTCTCTCTTCATCAGTGCAGTGTCTGCCACGACCCATTATTTTGAAAAATTCTTTACCATTTAAACTTAAATCGTTAATATTCATAGTTTGAACTATTATAGAGGAGCTAATTTTTCGTGTGTCGATTCGGTCGGTTTGTCTGTGCGTTCATGAAATAAGAGCCTAAACGGTACAGAACATTTATTCGTTTTAAAGCTAAGTGTTTGACGTTTCGATAAAGTGATTTAATTTTGTACTACTTCCGTACATCTATGTAGAAGATGAATATTCTGATTTTGCTCCCATTTTTCATACAGTAACTTGTTAAACTATGTACAAGTAGACCGCATATTAAAGTCGAAAATATATGCGACTCTGATCGCTTGAATAGCATGTAAGGAAATCGCGCATAAGCTCGTAAATATTTTGCGGATTTCTGCAACATCCATAACTTTATTGTAAATCGTATCCAGCAGCTAGCATATCATTTGTAACATTTTTCTAGCATGAACGATCGTCAAAAGCCTTGCGAAGCCATTGAACTCGGTGTATATTCTATGTTACCAATAAGAGGGATCAATTTTAATAGTCAATAACAATATAATCAAATAAAATTATTTAAATTATTTGATACTTGCCATGGTTACTGTGTGAAAAATATGAATAACCAAAGCTTTGGTGGTTAATTTCCAATCGATTTTCAAACAATTTCGATGACATCTCTAAATAATTGCTCTTAAATGTCACTAACGCGCATTATTATCTCGCCCCTTAGCAATTGAATTATTGAAGCGGTGCATTCATTCTTTCCACATTCGAGTCTGAGAACAGAAGAAAACAACCATTTGAGTTTTAAAACTCATTCACATGTAACAATGGTCCGTGGTATTGGAACACCCATAAGGATTAGTGCATTCCAATGGGTTTGGGTTATGTTTGTTTAAAAAAAAATGTGTTGGATTTAATTTTATTTTGTTTTGCTTGGCAAAAAATTGCTTTTTTTATCTGTAAATTTAATTTCATCTGAATGTATTAACCACTCTTCGCACAAGGATACATCTCAAAAATAAAATTCGTAACAGATTTGTATACAAGAAACAGCTTATGTCTTCGGTTATTTATTTCTTCAATAGTCCCATCACATGAGATAATTTTTTTTTGATATCGTAGACTTTTGTGATACAGTGGTTGTATACTAGGATAATTAGTAAAATATTCTGCGGGTGAACGGACTTAACGTTTTTTGGCAATATATATTTTGTCTCTCTTCAAAGTATTTAGTTGCATTAAAAAAGCATTATTTCATGAAATATATAAAGATAAACTAACCAACTGATCTTGTTTTGGATGACGGCACAAAACATTTTAACGAAAAACCTAAGCATTCCAGTATATAGTGTTTTTAACTTTCTTTTCTTTCAGAACTGGCCGTCAAAAGAAACCTCTTGATCAAAATTCTGCCACTCATCTTATACGGAATGCTCTTGGAGGTACAGATTATGGCATTGAACACTCGAAGATCTCATACTACTTGTCGCTGCCACAGGATGTTGTTCGTCTTTATCGAGATGACATAACTGTTACAGTTATTTACTTTAATACAGATTATATTAAACAACTCTCATAGATTAGGTCGCTCATTATAATTATATAAATTCCTTCGACCCTTCGAGATGTGTTGTATATAAACAAAAAATTGTGTGTTCCTGCTTGTTTTTTTTTTTAATTAAAACGTGTTTAAATTCATATTTTTATGTGTGAAATTAATTTATTTTGAAGAATTATAACCTGATCATTTATGTATTTTGCATTACCTCAGCTAAACATATTACATATTGTTATTTTTATTGAAATTAGAAGATATTTACTAATTATTCGTCCATAAAATGTGCAAATAACAATTTACAAAAAAAAAAAGAAGAAAAAAATCATTGTGCTAAGAGAAGTCAATTCAAAATAGTTTTTCTCACTAAAATAAAATCTAATTTTATTAAAAAAAAATAATTTCATATGGATTTTGTTTTTGTAAAAGAACCGTACTAAACTGTAAAGCTGTAAGCTGTAAAAGCAAACAATTTTATCGATTTGGCCTTTACAAAATGGAGGGTTAATTTTTGAAAACCCTTTTTGTAGGGAATTTACTTTGCTGAGAGGGAATCTATTAATATATTTTGAAAACGGTTGATAAGATACAAAAAAAGTTATGCATTATTAACGGTATAGTCAACTTCTTAATTAACAATTTTTTTGTTTAAATATCTCTAATAACTGCACCACGTATAGAACCGTTTTTTACTTGCGACTTATAGGTACTAGTTATAAGGCAAGTTATGCATTCGGAAAAAAAATTGAACTCGAGATTTTGATCAAAGTTGACATTACGATGATAGCGAAGACTAAAAAAGTGGGTCTCGTAATTCTGTCTGTCTGTTTGTCTGTCTGTATGGCTGTCTGTTCGACTACAGCCTAAACGGCTCGGCCGATTTTCTTTAAGCTTGGTAGATATCATTTTTAATTTTTTCCCACCACACGTTTTTTTCTTTTTTTTTAAGACCAAAAATAACGGTACCTGCCATACGAATTTTTTTCGAAATTTTATAAATATTTTTTTTTTCTCAAAAATAAAAATACAAAAAAAATTCATTTAGTTGAGGCTAGGTAATGGTTGAAAAAAAAATGGCTGAGAAATGGTTACTGAGGGTACCCCCCATACAACCATTTTCTTTTGTTTTTGATTTTCTTAAAAACGGTACAACCAATTTTGATCATATTTTTTTGCTAAAGCTCCCTAAAGTCTTAAATAGAATTGTGTATTCAATTTTTTTTTAAACTCAATATTTCGAAAATCCCACGCTATATTCTTTTTAAACTTGATAAATAAAAGTTTATCAATATAATCTACAAGATGTGAGAAAAAAAATTTATTTTACCTAAAAATTAAGGTACCTACCATACAAACGTAAAAAAATTTTAAAAATGGTTTTCAAAAATCGTATTTTTCTCGAAAATGGCGCCTAGAATTTTGATACAATTTTTTTCTTTCAATTAATTTTTATGATCTTTAATTTAATAAAAAAATTTGAAATCAAGATATTATAGCTTGTACCTACCATAGAACCATTTTTTCGAATTTTGAATTTCTCATTATCGACATAACGGATATTAATGAAATTTTTATAGAGATATGTACTTCCAAAAAGTTTAAAAAATATTGAATTTCAAAATTTAAAAAAAAAATGTTTTTAATTTTTGGAAGTCATTTTTTTTTTCTTGGAAAATTCGATATCTCAAAAAGGCTCAATATTTTTTTTTCAAAATTTAATTTCCATTCGTACAGTAATAAAAACTTAAAACTGGCGTATTACATTATATTATATTATATTTCCTCGAAACCTTTAAAATTGTTAGAATTGATTTCAATTTGTGTTCTTGTAAAAAAATCAAATCAAATTTAGAAATTGTAGTTAAAAAAAGGTTGCTTACAAAACTGAATACAAATAAAATATTTATAACGTTTTAATTAATGTATTTGATTAACTCCGGGAGCTAAGCTCTATATGAATAGTCTTTAGTTTTTAAAATCGTTAAAATATTTTCTCAGAATACAACGTAGCACTACCAAGCAGTACCGCAGGGTTATTCAACATTGGTAAACTCGCCTTACCCCAAATAGGTGTCAAATTAAAAACGAACATTTTGAAATGTACGAGTAACTTATGTTACATATGAATAATAAAACATTTTAGAACTATTTTGTTGTGTTTTGTTCTGGCTTTAAATATTTTCGTATTTATTTTATTTATTTATTTATTTATTTCATTTTCATCAATCAGAGAACATCTTCCCTTACAGACTAATACATCGATTATTAAAAATTAAATTAACAATAAAATAAAATAATTGTACTATGTATGTTAATATCCCATGGTATATTAAAAGAGATTAGTTAATTACAATTGTGGTAGATTTAACAAGTTAAATACGTACAGCTTAAAAGTTTCTCTGGTGCAACTATCAAAAAAGTCTAATCTATTGCAAACCAAATTAGCTTCCCTGATGCAACGAGATATGGGCTCATTTCGACCGTAATTAGTTCTATGGAATTGTTCATGAAACAAAATTATATCACGGGAATTGCTTCTAGGAACGCGTATATTGATTAATGTAAGTAATGAAGGACATTTAATATGAAAAGTAAGTAAATCTCTGATAAACATTATCCCAAAGTATGTACGACGACTTTCCAGACTTTGCATTCCAAATAACTGACACCTTGTTTTATAAGATGGAGTATCAACTCTCCAATTTAATTTAAAAAATATATGCCTTGTAAATTTCCTTTGGATTTTTTCAATTCTGTCACACGAGTTTTTATAATACGGGTTCCATACTGTACTGCAGTACTCAAGCATCGATCTAACCAGAGAGTTGAAAAGAGACTTCAGTGTGTATGGGTCAGTAAATTCTTTCGTGTTCCTCTTGATGAACCCTTGCATTTGATTTGATTTATTGATTATGTAATCCATATTTAAAACCATAATTTTTGGAATCCTTTGTCTTAACTGACTGAAAGTAAATGCGTTAACTTATACTCTAAATAATTTCTTTCAGAAAGCTTCTACCGTAATTGAAATATATTTCAAAAGAAATTTTAAAATAAAATAATTATTTGAGCCAGAATGAAGTTTCCCGGTTCAGCTATACTTCATCCAACAAAAATATGCAGTACACGTCTTATGGGAGAGCTTTTTCAAAATCAGTAGCGTTCTATATTTTTGCACCATACTAAATTGAAAGAACTCTTCCATAAAAAAGTGTTTGTGCGCCCATAAATTTTCGATTGCATCTGACGCAGGCCCGACATCCTATTGACTGCACATCTGAGTGTGCACTGAATTGCTGTGGCCTATGGGTGTTGGTGCTATTCAATTTCAACCCCCATTAAATATTGATGTGCGTTCAGAGTTACCCTTGTTCATTTCGTAACTTGTTCAGTTTTTTTTTTCCTTGGGTTTCTGTTGAGGTGCTTTTGATTTTAGAGCTTTAAAAAAAGGGTCCATTTAAAATCAACACTACGATAACCCTGTGAGAGCTTTAATGAAGGACAGATTCATGCAATTCACTGTAGCCAGAATGCGAGGCAAACGTCCTATCTTGCCCACACTTGAATTAGTTAGGAGCATCTCTGCTTTTATTAATAGGGGATCACAATGGACCAATAGGCCCCCGTGTACGCATCAGCCTTGTGCTGTGCAAACCCCTCCTAACCTAACCTTGCCCACACTGTATATTTTTATTGGACAGAGTATAGTAATATACAGTTGTGTTCATAAAAATAGCAGTGCTGGTCACACTTTATTAATTAGTCAATAATTTTAAACACGCAGATTTTTACAAAAAAAAATTAACCTGTTATTTGCATCTAACGGTCTTTCATTTTTATATTTGAGGCTTTAAGTTTGTAATTGAACCTTACTTTTTCCTTTGTAGACGCATTCGTTCAAGCTCTCTGAATATAGCGTGTTCATAAAAATAGCAGTGTCTTGCATTTAAAGTTAAAAAGTGTTAAACATTCTCTTTTTTTTTATTTTTCGGTAAGTAAAAATTGTACTATTTGTAGTTTTTTGTATTCTCAAGATAATATTATAGAACAAATTATAAAATATTAGCTCAAAAATAAACAATGGGTCGGTCAAAACATTGCAACGAAGAAACTCGAAGTTTAATAAGAAAACTACGTTTGGAGGGGGAAAACTTACCAAGATATTCAGCAAAAAAGATAAGTAACGTTATAAAATGGCAGAATAAACCGGAAACACGCGGCCGAAAAAGGATGACGAGTGTTAGAACTGACAGAACCGTACGAAGACGTCATTTGGATACCAAATTACCATCCCGAAGTCCACGCAAGGTACAATTGTTGACAAAAAGGCACGTGGCAAAGAGAATGAAGTTTGCCAAAACGCATCGAGATTGGCCACGAGAGAAATGGAGGAATATTCTGTGGACCGATGAAAGCATGGTTGTTTTTTTTGGATCCAAGAGTCGTCGGGAGTACGTAAGAAGACCACAAAATGCAGCAAACGATCCACGATACACTGTGAAAACAGTGAAGCATGGCGGAGCGCAAATTATGATATGGGCTTGCTTTTTTTACTATGGGGTTGGGCCTATCTATCCCATTAAGGGTATAATGGATGCAGCTTAATATGTTAAAATTCTCAAGGAAGTCATGTTACCCTATGCTGAAGAGGAAATGCCGTTGGTTTGGGTATACCAACAAGACAATGACCCAAAGCACACTTCAAAAAGGGCAAAATCATGGTTCCAGGAGAACAAATTATGCGTTATGGAATGGCCCGCTCAATCCCCTGACCTTAACCCCTTTGGAAATTTGTGGGGGGATGTTAAGAATGCGGTTCATGAAGCGAAACCGAAGAATTCGAAAGAATTGTGGGAAGTAGTGCGAGATTCGTGGAACGCAATACCAGTCGAGAGGTGTCAAACTTTAGTGGACTCCATGCCACGCAGATGCATTTCCATTATAAAAAACAATGGTTATGCTACGATGTATTAATGGTAAGCTAAAATATCAATATAGTTTCATATACGTTTTTTAGTTTTTCTGACTTTTTGCGTTAAAGATTCAGAACATTCAGATGCACTGCTATTTTTGTGAACAGCCATTAATTTTAAAAACACTTCTTACCGTGATAAAAGTAACGGTAAAAAATCAATCTTAATTTTTTCTGTTAGTATAAATGAAATACCTTAAATTGTTATTAGAAGCTAAGTGAAATATAGGGCCCTATTATGACTCGCAGTTTTGTTTACGGTTCCTTTCGTAAATAAAAAAATAATATATATTGTATTCTCTTGTGAGAATACCACCATTAAATAAAACACTAGCGATTGTTTTTTAATAATATAAATTTATTAAGAGCTTCAGATCCCTTACCACTGGTGGGGGGAAATCTTCAGCTATACGTTGTAATTACTAATTAGAACTGATCTTTTAAGTGATCGAAGAAACCCTTTTATACTTTATATTTGTCTACTCAGCAGTATGATTGAAGATCATATGCTGCTCTTTGTTTAATAAAATTGCTGATATGCAGTTTATGTTTATAATATCGGATTTCATCATTCGCTATGAGATGAAATCATAAATTATGAATTATTGTGTGAGCTACATTTGGTATATGGAAAGATACTTTGTATCTTTCTTCATTATCATAGGGTGTTTAATATTATTATAAAATTATGTGAGGGTGTTCTGATAATGTAACCCCTCCCTCCTTAAGTTTGATGCTCTCCTGAGTATCTATAATTCTATTTTCAATTTTAATTTTTTGGGTTTCTTTACGCTTACAATATAATAATAATATTGCAATTACAACAATTATGATTGTTATACTTGTATATGATATAATATGTTTTACATTGTTCTGATATTTTAATTCTTGTAATTCTTTTAAATTTTCGATTTGATTTATATGTATATTTTCTAAAGTAACATTTATTTTTGTGAAGTTTAGTGTATTATATAATGGAATTACAATATTTTGCTTGAAAGTTTCTTTTTGATTTGAATACAAAGTTGCATTTATTTTGATATTGCAATCTTTAAAATGTATTAGGTTATTTTTAGTAATTTTATATTCAATATTATTACAATAGTCATTTAGACTTGTTTCTACTAAATTTTTTGTTAATATAAGGCCATCTTCTATTTCTATTAATTCTTGATCTTTATTAGATCTAATCTTACAATTTTCGTATTTTGTTTCATATAAATTTTGTATACATATTGGACTTTTTCTTAAATGTTTAACATATTTAATTGCATTATTTTCATACAATGTTTTGTTATAAATTATATAATTATACTTTGATATTTCGATTTCTAGTCCTTGTTCATTTGGAACAGGTAAAATAATTATGGTTTCATATTTATATGTAAATACTGGTATTTTTAAAATAAAAACTAAATTGTTATTTCTAGTTACTAAACTACTTTCTATATGTTCTAGTTTTTGTACGGATATATTAAATCTTTTATTTTCTTCTTTTGTAAGAATATTTCTTCCTAGAATTCCTAATCTTGAAAAGACTATATTGTCTTGTAATTTCTCAACTTCATTGTTTAACAACATTATATCGGTATTTATTTGTAAAGATAATATACTTTTAGCTAAATTTTCTTGTTTTACTTCTGTTGAATTAATAAAATTTCTAAGCACGTATTGATGTTTGTTTATTCTATCTGCCATAGTTTCTAACTCTGTTTGGAATTGTGTATTAATCCCTATCTGTTTGTTTAATTCTGTTATAGCATTTTTATTGTTTTCTTCTATTATTTTCAAATGATTCTCAATTTCTAATCTTTCATCATTATCCATAACTCCAAAAAGAAAATGGAGTGCACTACCTCCTATGTTTATTATTCCTCTCTTTTGTCTAGAATAAGGAAGTATACTATGTAATTTTGATTTTGTATCTCCTAATGCTTCTGTCATTAGTCTTTTTAATCTTAAGTCATTAAAATTATTATAGCCTGTTTCTATAGAAAATTCAATTTGTTTAATTATTTCGTTATAAGTTTCTAAATTAATAATGTGAAGTATTTTGTCATATCTTTCAATCAATTCAATTGGCTCTTGTTTGATTATAATATATCCTGCTTGGTTACGAATTTCTTGTAATAAGAACTCTGATTTTACCATGGTTATGATGAAGAATAAATAAATATTTATGGCTTTCATATTGCCTGTAAAGAGATTAAATTATTTATCGCTATTTTGATATTTATATTTTCTTTTGAAAAAGCTTTTATGTATTTTTTTCTGATTAGCATAATATTTGTTATTTATTTTTTCTACTTTTGTTTTCTTATATTTTGCAGCTATCTTCTTTGCTGTTCTAACTACGTCTGCTTTTACGTATAAATCTTTATTTAAATCTGGTTCAACAAAATCTATTTTATTTTTATTTCTTTTATTAATATTATCTTCTTTAACTTTATGAATCTTTCGTCCTATTTCTTCTAACTCTTCTACCTTAATTTTGTTTTGAATAAAATCTATAGGCTTTCTTAATGTCGTTGAATGGATTGTACAGTTATATATACTAACTGCTTTTATTACTTTCTCTTTTAAATTTAATACGTTCTTTTTCTTTTCTTGTACATTGTATATTCTTATATGTTCATTGAGTGTACCATGCACTCTTTCTACATCTGAGTTTCCTGTCTTATGATTTGGAGTTACAAGTTTTATCTTAATTCCTTCTTCGTTACAATATTCTTTAAATGCTAGGCTATTAAATTCATTGTCGCATACGATTTCTTCAGGTTTGCCTAGTATAGAGTTTCTAAGTTTAAGTTGCTCAATTATTTTGTGAGCGTTTCTACTAGCTATGGGAAAAGCTGTCAAATGTTTAGTAAATTTGTCAATAATTGTCAAAAAGTAAATATCTTTACTTGGAATATATATATCCATGTGTATAAGCTCATTTGGCTTAAGTGTAGTTTTACTTATTTCAAATTTTATTTTCTCTGGATTTCTATCATGTTTCGCTGTTTGACATACAGTACAATTGTTTATGTATCTTCTTATTAATTCCCTTAATTTTGGAAAATAGAATTCATTTTTAATTTCAAGATATGTTTCTTGTATTCCTCGGTGATTATATTGTTCATGAATCTTTTCAATGAGATTCAACGCATCATTTGTATTACTTAAATCTTTTAAAAGCGTAATGCATCTTAGTAATATCAGTTTACTTTGATTGCTATAAAGCTCAACATATTTTTCCTGAATTTTGCAAAATAAATTATCACTTGGACAATATAATGCCACTTTTCCGTGATCGGGTAAAAATTCCCTTAATGCTTCAGTAAAGTAATCGCCTACATCTTTTGATTTAATAGTTAGTCTTCTTACACCTTGGTATATACATTTTATATTTTTATTTTCATCTTCTGACTCTATAACTTCTATTTGATGCTTAAACATATTTGTAGGTAATTCTGAAATTCCTATATGATCATTTCTTTCTTCTATACCACTATGATTTGTGGCTAACGATGTATCTTCATTTGCATTGATTGCATTGATTTCAAGTCGACTAAGGTAATCTGCTACACGATTTTCTTTTCCTTTTAAATATTCGATATCAAAGTCATATTCATTTAAACTTATTTTCCATCTCTGGAGTTTTGAATTTGGTTCTTTTAGGTTACTTAACCAAATTAAAGGTCTGTGATCGGTTCGTATTTTAAATTTGCGACCGTAGAGATATGATCGAAAATATTTTACTGACCATACAATACTTAATAATTCCTTCTCAATAGTGCTATATCTACGTTCATGTTCGTTAAGGGTTCGAGATGCATAGCATAATGGATGATTTGATTGTGAAAGGACAGACCCAATTGCATAATTTGATGCATCTGTTGTTAACACGAATTCTTTAGTGTAATCAGGATATTTTAAAACAGGGTCACTAGATATGAGTAATTTCAGTTCTTCAAAAGCTGTAATATATTCTGGGTCCTTAATATTTATCTTTGTTCCTTTTTTCAGGTATTTTGTCATAGGCACTGCTACTTTTGAATAATCTCTTATAAATTTCCTATAATAACCTGTTAGTCCTAAAAACGATTTTATTTGTTTAGTTGTGCATGGAATGGGTATTTTTTCGATAGCTTTTATTTTATCTGGATTTGGCTTTATTCCATTTGTAGTAATAACATGACCTAAGTATTCTGTTTCTTTGCTAAAAAATTTGCATTTATCTATTTGTATTTTTAAATTATTTTCCTTGAGTTTCTGAAATACTTTATTTATTGAAGAAATATGTTCTTCTAATGATGTGCTAAATATAAGGATGTCGTCTAAATAGACAACACATATTTTTCCTACAAGTCCTTCTAATACGTGATTTATCATTCGCTGAAAAGTAGCGGGGGCATTTTTTAATCCGAATGGCATTCGATTAAATTCGTAATGATTATTAGCTGTTGAAAAAGCAGTTTTATGCCTGTCTTCAGGGTTCACCAATATCTGATGAAAGCCTTTCGCTAAGTCAAGAGTAGTAAAATATTGGGCTCTCCCCAATTTACTGAATATTTCGTCAATATTTGGAATAGGAAACTTGTCTTCCACGGTTATTTCGTTAAGTTTTCTATAATCTATGACAATACGCCATTTCTTGATTCCTGAACTATCTATCTTTTTGGGTACAACCCAGATAGGTGCATTATATGGGCTACTACTTTCTTTTATTATACCTTGATCTAACATTTCAATTATTTGGTTTTCTACTTCATTTTTGTGTATTTCTGGGTATCTATACAATCGTGTATATATTGGTTTATTATTTTTCGTTTCAATTTTATGAGTAACTTCTTTAACATTAGTTAAAATATCTCCTTCTTTATAAAATAATTTCTTATTATTCTTGAGTATTTGAATTAGTGCTTTCTTTTCTTCCGCGTTCATATAAGGTTTAATTAATTTATTTATTAAATTTTCATTTTCATCAATTCTACATAAGTTTATTTGTGTATTTGATAACTCTAGAATATAATTTTCTAGAGGATAATCATCCTTGGGTTTTGATAGTAATGGTATTTCTATATTATTAATTTTCACAGTATGAGTATAGTATGATAATTCGGCTTGTAATGGTATAAGTATATTGTTTCCTAAAATTCCGTCGAATGTACTATTCGTAATTGGAGTAATTAAAAATTCCATGGTCGATTCTTTTTTATTAAATTCACTTGGTAATGGCAAAATTATTTTTGTACGTATTAAATTTTCTCTAAATAGTGTTTTAATGGTATGTGGTTTATCTAGTTTAGTTTCAAAATGTTTTGGAAATATATTTTCTTTCAAAATAGAAGTTGCAGCTCCTGTGTCTACTAATAATTTAAGCTTTTTATTTAAAATATGGACATCTATGCAGGGTAATGGTCTGCTGAGGCATGTATTTGAAAATTTGATGTATTTTGGGTTAAATGATCCACTTCCATTGGTTCTGGAATATTTCTTTGCCTAACAAATGTATTATGATTTTGATTGGAAAAATTACCACTTCTGTTCGGTTGCCTATAATACTGTTCGTTTTGATTTTGGTTATTATTTCTATTAAAGTGTTTACTATTGTTGTTAAAATTTCTCTTGTTATTATTCCTATAATTAGAATTTTTGAAATCATTTTTGTAATTTCTATCGTTTCTATAGTTTGGATTAAAATTATTAGGTTTATAATTATTATTAAAATTATTATTGTTATTCAAATTATTTTTGTACTCATTATTTTTAATGTTTCTATCGTTCCTATTATGAATATCTTCTTTTGTCCAATGACAAGATTCTAATTTATAGAATGCTTCGCTAAGGGTTGTTATGTTATGATTGATTATTATTGAACTTGCGTTCGGGGGTATTCTTTCACAAAATTTAGATAATAATGACGCTTCATTATTGAAAGGATTGTATTCTTCCGGTTTATTTTCAGATAAATAATATTTATTATTTAGTCTACAGAGGATTTCTGAGAATGTATTATATAGTTGAGAAATGTTTTTTGAATAAACTTTATCTGCTAGTTCTTTTAATTTTAGAAAAGATTCTTTCTCACCAAAATTCTTTACTAGAATATTTTTTATGTCTTGCCAATTATTAGGGTCGCCACTCCTTAATACTACCTCTAGGGCGAAATCTGTTATTTTTGATTTTATTTCACTCACTATAAATTCTTGTGAACCTTCGTTATACAAACTACATGAATTTATTACAAATTCTGCTTTTTTAATAAATATAATTAAATTACAATTCTTCCCATTATAGGTTGGTAAATTTTTTAATAATTTTAGGGGGTCAAGGTTGATTGAAGCCATTTTTACCTGATTTTCTACTCTTAATACTGGTTCACTGTTTCGTTGATCTGCTGCTACTGGATCTGTTGATTTGATTTCCTTTTCGTCGGGTTTTAATGCTGGTGGAATCCTATATGGATTATATTTCCTCATTTAATTATTCGATCTCGTTGGGGCTTTCGACTTGGATTATTATTTTTGCCACGTAAAGTTGTTCTTCCTTCTTTTTACACGTTGGGGCTTTCGACTTGGATAGTTCTGCCTCGTAAAGTTGTTCTTCCTTCTTTCATTTTTTCAATTTAGGTTATATACATATATTTTTGTTTAAACTTTTTCTTCTGTCCCAGTTTTGTTTTTAATTAATTCTCCATTTTAGTTGGAGTGAGCTACTAATTAGTATTTTTTCGATTTTAGTTCGAAATTCGATTTTCACTCGAATATATATATTTTTTTTATTTCACTTTGTGTGTAGTATTTCTGCGGTGCTCTGCTCCCTTTTGAGTTTTAATTTCCTCTAGTTGCATTCAATATATATTATTTTTTTTTTTTTTTCAGTCCAACATTCCCTCTATGAGATTTCGTGAAATTGTCCTTCGCGGATCTGTATTCACTATGTTTTTCACTGAATATTATTAATTTATTGTCCTATACCTTTTTTGTTATATCACTTAACCGGTATTTAACTATTTCAATTAGTACGGACGATTATTTTTTAAATCCCGAATAAAACTTTAATAAGTACGATTCATTGATCTTTCGAGATCCTACCGACTGCGCCAGTTTTGTTTACGGTTCCTTTCGTAAATAAAAAAATAATATATATTGTATTCTCTTGTGAGAATACCACCATTAAATAAAACACTAGCGATTGTTTTTTAATAATATAAATTTATTAAGAGCTTCAGATCCCTTACCACTGGTGGGGGGAAATCTTCAGCTATACGTTGTAATTACTAATTAGAACTGATCTTTTAAGTGATCGAAGAAACCCTTTTATACTTTATATTTGTCTACTCAGCAGTATGATTGAAGATCATATGCTGCTCTTTGTTTAATAAAATTGCTGATATGCAGTTTATGTTTATAATATCGGATTTCATCATTCGCTATGAGATGAAATCATAAATTATGAATTATTGTGTGAGCTACATTTGGTATATGGAAAGATACTTTGTATCTTTCTTCATTATCATAGGGTGTTTAATATTATTATAAAATTATGTGAGGGTGTTCTGATAATGTAACCTCGCGAGTCGAACGTTCGCCTTTAGTCGAACGATTTGGCGAATTACCTTTATCGTGGTATTATGAATAGCGAACTACGACGTTCGCCTTTGAAAACAATTCTGCCAACGTCAAAAAGTGAAAATTTAATGTCATTGAGTCATTAATAAGTGAAACAACAAATACATATATCAAAAATATTTGTTGATGGAAAATAATTGTTCTCTGTTAAAAATATAAAATAAAATATGATTAGCAGTGTTGATTTGTTTATCAAGGATGAGGGTGAGAATATGAGAAACGAGATGTGTAGACTGAGAAGACTTTTACCAGATAGATCCAACCCACTTCAAGTTCGAGATAATTTGTATGAACAAAATCATTAATTATTTTTCAGTTCAGCTCAGTGTTCTTTTAAGATTTTTGAATGGCTTCATTGTGTCTCCGTTTGATTTTGGAGTAGCTTCAATCGTTCATAGTCATTACTTCTCTTGATAAGGGCTGTTTTACCTTGTAAGGAAGTCGTAGCTGGTTAGCGTCTTGGACGTCTAATTCCACTTCTGCATTTCGTTGCAAGACTTCAGGAGGATGTGTCCCATTGTATTTCTCGAAGGGTTCACACCCTATTGGAAACTGAGTTATCCATCGACAGCCTGTTGCAACAGTATACAGAGGAAGGTGCCCACAAGATCTTCGTTGTTGGTCGCTGTTTTTTTTTTAATTTTAATTTGTTGTTAAGCCAAACTTTTAAAGATAAATTTTAATAATGCATTTCTCCAATAATTTTTTTTTACATACTTTATAACACTTTTTCCCTTCGCGGTGAAACCGATCCCAATATTTTGTTTGGCTTTTTTTGTTTGAAGATCCCAACGATCCCACACCTTTGGCCATATCGGGGCTTGCTTCCATCAACAATCTTTAAAAATGTATTGTTGTTCGTTCTTTTTATAATAAATTATTTTATTGTTAACTTTATTATTAAATTATTTCTTTGAATAATCTTCCTTTATTTTCACTAATTCCATATGTAAATAATTTCAAATATCACATAAAAACTTCGATTTTATTCAAAGTCACCAAGAATTACAGTTCGACTGATTTTGATAGATAAAAGCGAACCTTCGCTAGTTGTAATAGAGCGAGATTTCAATTCGCCAAATTTTTGACATTTAAAGCGAACGTCCAGTAGGCGATTCGCAAACGTTAATGCCAAATAGTCACATTCGCCAAAATTTTCTTGCGACTCGCAAGTCATAATAGGGATAGGGCCCATAGTATAACGTTGATATTGAAAGCCTTTTTGTTTTATTTGGGGAGCACTGCTATTTTTATGAACACAGCTGTACATACAATGTGTGCCGTTATTCGTCTTGGGTATATTCTAAGAACAAAATCGTTCTAAAGTATAGGTCCTCCTTTTATGTTAACATCACTTTTCAGTTAATTAACACAATTATTTTGAACTGCTTTCAAATTTTTACTAAAAATAATTTCTTTCGTTTTTTGGATACAATTTTCACCATCGAAATTAAGCAATAATTAAAAATTTACAGTGAATTTCAGGTCTTATAAAACTTTTTGCAAATTGAAAATATGTCACTAGTCATTAACTCACCTAATTAATAAGAATATTTACATTACAAATTATTATTATTATAATTTAAAAGTAACCTGATAATTACAATTTTTATAGAGCCTAGAGCGTGGACTATTAGTTCTGAAATTTAAAAGAAAATCAAATTTTATACTCAAGATTATATATGAGTTCATTTACTAATTCGATATTTTTTGAATTTGGAGTTTTGAGGATTTCATAGATATTTAAGTCTTTGGAGATAAACAGCCCTACTATGAGTATCAATTTGGAAGTCGATAATTTCTATCAATTAGTTGATAATTTGGTATTATCTGTATCAACTGGAAATTTTAGATCGATTGTGAATATCTACTTATCAAAAAGTTCATTGTGAATGAGTTTTGTTTATTTTGTTTGACGTTGCACGTTTGAAGTATTTATTTGTTTTTTGTCGGCCACGAAAAGGAAAATTCTTTATGCGAAAGTGTAAATTGCTTTAATAAAAATTCATCATAACTCCCTTAAAAAAACAATTCTATCAGTCATTATTCTTTTTAATTTTTTTCGCGTTTAAAAATCCCGAATAAATTTGTATGTCTACGTTTCAATCAAGAATTCGTGGTTGATAAGAAAATTGATATGTATCCATTTTATTGATATCCGTAATACCATGTCTCAAAAAAATCACTCACAATAATATTAAAATCTAATGAAATTCACAGTCGATAAAAAAATGTTGATAGTTGATAGTCATAATACCAACTCAATAAATTTGTTGATATGTATCAAGTATCTTGTTGATAGTTGGTAGCCATAATAGGGCTGAGAGTTTAATAGTTTTTTTTATTTCTGTACAGCTTTTTAATAAATGTTCTATATTAAGTGTTACGTTGCAGGGGGCCGATTCTGGTTCTGTGAAAAAGTGAATCGAATAGCTTTTCACTCTTTCACGCATAAATGCGATTCTCGTTCTGTGAAAAAGTGAAACCAAACGTCAAAAACATTCATATGAATAATTTGCTTTCACGCTCTTATTCGATGACGAATATTCAAAGTGAATAGGTGAAAGCGGAAAATATGGAGATTTTTTTGAAAAAAAATAAAGGAAAGTGTGACACAGGCACAAACAGAATTTTTGATTAGTTTTTTTGGAAATAAATTTGGAGATTGCTCATGATAGGTACGAAAACAAATTTTGAAAATTTATTTCATCGCGTCTTAATTTTGTTTTGTAGATTTGTTTCAGTTGACGTTTCAGTTGATACAATTGTATGAAATGCTCCTCCGTATTCATTTCGAAAGGATTTTCGTTGTCTCTCAAATTTCGCCTGATAATCCTCATATTTCTCCTACAAAACGAAAATCTATAGTAATACAATACAAAAATACATCTATATAAAGCACAAACAATTATCAAACCTATGAACATTTCTCCGATTTGTTTCCATAAGAATTCTTATATATGTATATTGAAGGCATTATAAAAACGTATACAAACAATTTAATATATTAATATATTATAAACAAATTCACAAATGTACAAACGTTTGGCAAAATTGAAACAACATTGAAAAATAATAATTTCGTTTTGGCATTAAGCATTCACAATAGTAACTAGATAAATTCATAAGAGACAACAAAAAATCATCCACCACGGTAAGGGATATTGAATTCACCACACCATTTTCATTCACGGAACCAGAATCGCTTATTTGCACCAAGTGAATCGAAAAAGTGAAAGCAATGCATGACAGCGAATGTGAAAACAATTTATTCGATTCACTTTTTCACAGAACCAGAATCGGCCCCCAGGTGGATAATACAGCAGGGTTTTGTTTGTTGAGAAGATGTTCGTGCGTGATTGTAGTGTGTCCAAGCCTTAGCCTTATCTTTGTTTTTTAATACGTTGGGGTATTAATTTCAAGTTTTTAAGCTAAAAATATGAAAATTATCAAGTAAGGGCAAATTCCTAAACGCATATCTTGCGCAAATTCTGCTAAGCAAACAGTTCCAAAATGCAAATACAAAAATCTCTGCTAACGCTTAGCAGTGTCCCAAAATGCATTCGATGCTACTTTTTTGCGCAAATACAGAGGCATTCGTGCAAATGTCAAACGTTTCTTGCGCAATTCTCTTACATATGCGTATTCTGATTTGCTATATCTGCTTTGCGGGTGTTTTAATTTGCAAATCTTGCGTTTAGGAATTTGGCCTAATATTCTTTGAGTTGGTCTTCTTGTATGACCTTAAGTTTACTTAAGTTAAGATCAATCACATCAAACGTTTACAACAAAAATGTTTACGCAAAAATTAGGCATCCAGCCTTATTTTGAGATTCGAACGAATAGCTAATTCGATAGAATAGATACTTTCATTCGAATGAACTATCCATATTTTGACATTCGAACGAAAAATGTTCATTGCATAAAATGAACCTCAATTAAATTCATTTTCGAAATCAGCTGTTTGAAATTTACTGACATTTCTATCTGATTTAGTATGACCAAGCTGTTTTTTTTTGATAATTTTTATTTCAAAAAAAAAATGTGGTCTAAAACTAAAACTTTATTATTTAAGAAAAATAAAGTAAAGATAAGTGATGCTAACGGCCCGGTAAAGTTTGGATTTGAATAAATCAATAAAAACTGACATTTTCAAATTTTGGAGCATTTAGAAAACAGTATGGTAAGTTTATTGATATCAAAAAGATGTTAAACAAGGGTAAAACTTCCCTGAATAGTAAAATAATTGATTTATGTTTTAATTTTCATGTAAACTAATTTTTTTTCCAAATTGATAAACAAAAAAAGAAGGCAACTTCAAAGCCACTTAATTTACACAAATCTGGTCACACTTGAATTTTGAACTACCATTTGTAAATTGTTTTATGAAAATAATTGATAAATTGAAGCCAGACGTTAAAAAATCAAAATGGCATTTGTTTTATGTATGAAAAGAGATAACGGTGAGGAGCAGTTGTATAGGAGAAGGGTAATGGATGCATCACATCCATTTTATGCATCCAATACTACTAACATTATACTAAACTTACATGTTTTATGAATCTATTCGCCAGAAAAAATTGAACGAGAATGAAATGACATTTCTTTCGAACGATTCGAAAGTGAAAATTTGCTTAGTTTTCGAAAGATAAATGAACTTTCCATTGATAATGTGAACTTTCGAATCGTTCGAATCTCAAAATACAAATTATTCGAATTCGACATACTTTCTAATGAAATCGAATGTCAAAATAAGGCTGATTATTTTAAACGTCAACTGTAAGGCCAAATTCCTAAACGCAAGATTTGCAAAGCACAAAACACCTGCAAAACAGATATAGCAAATCAGAATATGTAAGAGAATAGTGCAGGAAATGTTTGATATTTGCACAAATGCCTCTGCATTTGCGCAAGAGAGTAGCATCGATTGCGTTTTTGTATTTGCATTTTGGAACTGTTTGCTTAGCAGAATTTGCGCAATATATTGGGGGCTATCGTGGGCCCTTATTGCGAGTGTCGTTTGTTAATCGATCAACGACTTTTGTCGAAAATCGATCATCGAAAAATTAAGATATATTAAGTTGTTCTTGTATCAGATACCATAGACTCTGTTTTTAAATGTACGTGGTTACAACAACATAAAGTTATCCAGGTAGGTTTGGATACGAATTTTAACGCATCCAACGTTTTGGTACTATACTTTTATCGAATCGAACGTTGACGACACTCGCAATAAGGCCCGTGAACAAAATTTCCCTCGGAATTTTCCCCATCTTCGAAAATTGGAAAGGTCAATACTTCTGCACTGTTCATTGTAAGCTGGCGACTGGTCTTTTTAAATGAGAGCCAAAGTCACTAGGAAACTTAATTCCCAATATCAATAAATTCCAAGGGAAACTTTCGACATTATTCGAGTTGACAATTTTGAAAGTTGGGAACAATTCCCAGGGAAATTTCATTCACGATAGGCCCCATTTTCCGTAGTGAAAAATCTCATATAAATTGGCCCTACGAACGGAGTTATTGGTAGTTGTTTTTCGGGATTCGTAGAAGCCACCAATTACAATGGAATTGGTGATAGGGCTAAACGCCATCGGACAATGCTTTCAATTAATTTCAAAGAAAAGTAAGCAAATTGAATATAATTAGCTCTACATCACTCCAACACTTGAGAACTGGCATATGATTAGAAACTTGTAAAAGTAGCTAATTCTCTGATGACAATGTTCTGAGGTCAAAACGAAAATCCCCTTTCGTAGTATAATTTTCGAATTTTACTATTGACCAAAGCAAGTTGAAGATTCGCATTACTTTTAATTCGTTGTTAACTATCCTGATTACTACGCTAATTCCTCTCCTTGCTGAAGTTGCCAGTAGTATTTTGTTTTTACTTCATTGATCTTTCGACTCCGTAATAAAAAACACAAATTTACAAAAAAAAAAAAAAACATTTTTTAAGATAACATCAATTAATCTCAAGTTTTTATTGGAAAATGGAAAAAAAATAACAAAACATTTTTCTGACCTTGCGTAAATTTTATTAAAATTATATTTTATTCAATCTTTTATCTTGTTGTCGAACAATTATACTTTAGTTTTTTTTTTTATATTCGAAAAGTATAAAATAAATATAAAGCCATTTTACTTTCACGAGAAATATGAACATTTTATGAATAAATGACTTAATAATTTACAAGGTTCAATTAAATGGTTTTTGTTTCAGCTTTGTTTGTTTTTGTTGTTGTCGGTACAATTTAAACATCAAGAATTAAGTTGTTGTATCAGTATTTTTTTTTGTTTTTTATTAATATTATTTATTTATATAAATTTAATATGTTTGCTTTAGAGTAGTGCTTTGACATTAAAGGAATACTCCTGTATTAAATGTATTTTGAATGTTAAAATATATCGTTTATTCTGTAGCAGCCATAGCTCTGGCTTGTGCTCGGACACGTTTCTCATATTCCAAGCGATTTTGACTGAAAATTTAATAAATTTTGTAAATATATTAAAAAAAAAAAAATTGTGTGCAAAACTTACCAATAAATTGTATAAGCTTCAGCTTGCGCGGGATCCTTAATATTGGGCTCATTGAGTAGGTCTTGGATTCCAAGAAGAATCTGTTTAATGGTAATTGCGGGACGCCAATCTTTTTCTTCGTCCAACAGTGATAAACATACTGTTCCGGATGGATATACATTGGGATGGAAAAGTGGCGGCTCAAATTTACATTTTGGTGGGCTAGTTGGGTAGTCGTCTTTGAAAATCATTCGCAGTTTATACAAACCACCTTCCCAAGGAGTCTGTAAAATACAAATATTCAATTTTAATTCTCAGAGCTGCTTTGAATTCACATGATTCTGCTGGAAAAATCATTTAACATAAGCGTTACAGCAAATCTTTTACACCTTAAAACGTGTCGTATGGAGAGATCATCATTAGCTTAAATACAAACTGCACCCCTATTGGCAAATTGCAGACACAACCGTATGCTATAGAAAAACGAAGGGCATCCAATAGTTTTTTTTTTGGTACGCCATCTTAGTTTTTATTACTGTTCGAATACAAATTAAGTTTCCAAACGAATTTATGGACCCGTTTTTGAGATATCATCGAATTTTCATTAAAATCCGTTATGTCGATATTGAGAAATTCAAAATTTGAAAAAAAAAAAAAATGGTTCTATGGTAGTTAAACAGTAATATCTTAAATTTGAAATTTGTTTTATTAAATTATAGATCGTAAAAATTAATCGAGAGAACAAAATTATTATTAAAATTCTAGGTGCCGTTTCCGAGCAAAATACCATTTTCGAAAACCGTTTTTTAACATTTGAATGGTGAGTACCGTTTTTTTTTTAGGTGAAATATATTTTTTTCTCACATCTTGTAAAATGTATTGAGAAACTTTTAATTGTCAAGTTTAAAAACAAACGAGCATGGGGTTTTGGAAATATTGAGTTTTTTTTTAGAAAATTTGAATAAACAATACAATACAATGAACAATCGAAGACTTGTGTTTATCAGGAAATTATTCAATTCCAGGAAATTGGCAGTTTTCTAGATCGTTCACGCTCAAGAAGGCAGAGAGCTACCACTTCGAGTGAGGATAATTTAATAGTTGTTACCAGCAAACGAAATACGAGTTTTACAGCACCAGAAATTCGCCCCAAGGAAATCAAATCCCGATTGAATCCTTTATCAGTGACTATAATAAAACGATGATTGAGGGGAGCAAATCTTTTTGGTCGCATTGCCGTCCGAAAACCACTATTAAGGCCACAAAATAAGAAGAAATTGATGCAGTGCGCTCTGAAGGAATCATGAGAAAGCAATACAAAATGATTTTAGAACAAAACATTCCTTCCGGACTGAATAAGATTGGTAGTAGATTCAATTTTCAACAAGATAATGATCTAAAGCGCAGTTCAAAAATATGTAGAACTTATTGAGAACAGAAGATCAAATGGTATAATCTGGATAAGGAAAAAGGCGAAGCTTTCATTTCGAATATGCAAAACTTTCTGTATAACAACACCGATATAGTTCGAAATGAAGAGAGTACAGCACAAAGTATGTGGGATCTCCTACAGAGAACTTGCAAAGAAAAAGCCAAAACACTGTTAGGGGTTTCAAAAGGACACAACCAACAAGGCAAAGAAACATGGTGGTGGAATGATGAAGCTAAATCAGTTATAAGTAAAAAGAAAATGGCTTTCAAGGCTTGGTCGAAGTGCCCCTCTAATGATACAGAGCAAAAGTCACGCCTCGAAGTGGAATATAGAAACTGCAAGAAAGAAGCGAAGAAGAAGTGCGCCCAAATTCAAGCAAAGAATACAGAAAACCTGTATCGGGAGCTGGATGAAATTTCTACCCCGACAGCTGGTGCTATTCAAGAGCTACGGCAAAACACGAATAAGGGCGCAACTATCTTCAAAATAGCCGCTCAAAGAAGAAGAAATGCCCAGGAGATTAGTTCGCCAAAGTTCATTAACAATGCTCAAGGCCAAATACTTGTGGAAGACAACGAAATTCTTCACAGGTGGCGACAGTATTGTGACGGACTTCTAAACGAACAATTTCCAAGGCTATACTTTCCAATAGCTTCACCTAACTTAAGCGAAGTATCCGATGTCACAGTCGAAGAAGTTAGTGAGGCGGTAAAATACTCCAAAAAGGGAAAAGCTGTTGGCCCAGACGAAATACCCTCAGAGTTTTGGAAAAAGATGGGAGACATCGGGTTTAGATGGCTCATGATTCTTGTCTCCAAACTTATACGAGGTGATCGCATGCCTAATCAATGGAGGGAAAGTTACCTTCTTCCAATTTATAAAGGAAAGGGTGATACTCGAAGCTGTGATAATTACCGTTCGATTAAGCTGATGTCACACACCATGAAGATCGTTGAGCGAGTCTTGGGTAGCCGACTGCGAAAAATAATTAGGCTATCTGATGACCAGTGCGGGTTTGTCGGGGGTAAGTCAACCACGGATGCAATCCAGAGTATAAGAATAATTATGGAAAAACATCGGGATTCTTTGGAGGATTTGCATGTAGTATTGGTTGATTTTGAAAAAGCATTCGATCGGCAACCACGAGATCTAATATGGGTGGCCCTCAGGCAACGAGGAGTTCCAGAAACCTATGTGCGGATAATTATGGACATGTATGATGGAGCAGTTACTAAAGTAAGATGCGCAGCTGGAGTCACCGAAGAATTCGAAATCACAGTAGGTGTACACCAGGGAAGTGTCTTGAGTCCCCTGCTCTTTATTACAGTTCTTGATTACCTGCTTGAAGGCAAAGTGACGGATCCAAAAGTGCATCAGTTATTCTTTGCTGACGATGGAGCCATCATAAGTGAAGACCCGATATCCCTACAACGAGCACTTGACGTATGGGTGGATGTTCTAGAAGGAAGTGGGTACCGCATAAGCGCGAAAAAGACAGAATACCTATGCTGCCCATTTTCTGATCCACACAGGCCTATTCCAGACATTTATTTGAATGGAGTAGTGCTTCCCAAGTGTGAAAAGTTTAAATATCTGGGGTCTATGATAAATAACGAAGCTACTTGTGATGACGATATCAATCATCGCGTAAGCGTAGGGTGGATGAAGTGGCGGGAAAATTCTGCTATCTTCTGTGACCGAAAAATGCCCCCTAAGCTGAAAGGAAAGCTCTACACTTCAGTTATGCGTCCAGCACTCACATACGGTTCACAATGTTGGACAATGTACAAAAAGTATGAGAGTAAGCTAACGGCAGCTGAGATGAAGATGCTTCGTATGACAGCAGGAGTTACAAAGCTTGATCGAATTAGAAGTACGAAGATCCGAGGAAGCCTTCATGTTAAGAATACCATTTCCCAAAAAATTGAACACGACCGACTCAGTTGGTATTGCCATGTTCAAAGGAGAGATCCTGAGAACCCCGTCAAAAGAGCAATATCATACAACGTTCCAATTCGGAGTAAAAAGAAAGGTAGGCCTAAACACTCCTGGTACAAACAAATGCAAAAACACCAGCATTCAGTTGGCCTCAGAAATGGAACAATACAAAACCAGGAGGCTTGCCGCCGATTTCTGAGGTCAACCCGGCGAACCCCACAGGCGGATCACTAGTGTGAAGCAGATACGTGGGAGAGTTATGATCCCCTCGACATCGAGATCATAACAGCGCCGAAACATGGAAGAAGAAGATTGAGAACAGAAGATGAAAAATATGGCATTGCTTCCTCAAAGCCCCGACCTCAACCTAATTGAACTTTTGTAGGAAGAGCTTGACAGAAATGTTCGTTAACGATCACCCTCTCCACATTAAGATATATGGGATGGTTTACAAGAAAGCTGGAATAATTTTGTACAACAGACAATTGATATATTCATGTTATGCCAAGACTGGTGAAAAAAGTTATAAAGTAATTTAATTAATTAAAATTTGATGTGCAAAATGCACATTTGTATTGATTTGTGAATAAATATATCACCATTAAACCTTTCGTTCCATATACACAAAAGTTTATTAGTTTTATTTAATTTTCATATTTTACTTAAGCTGGTCTCCTTCGGAGCAGAAACTACTCCGATTTCATACGAATCGGAGGATTTTTGCTTCGAGGTATTCGTTCGGTCGGACAGCTGTTGGGAGCATTTTTTCCGACATTATGTAACTCGCACCGCCGTTTTGCGTTGCAGTGCGCCATTACTTTTGACGGCTCTCAAATTATTTTTTCCGATGTCCTCTGATAGAAACTCTGATAGAAATTGTTTACGATTCGTGTTAAAAAATGTAAATAATAAAAAAAGAAACATTTTAGGAAAGTAATTTTTGTACTTATTCCTTCAATAGTTTTTAGCCCAAGAACAAACGAGAAAACAAGCACCAAGCAAATAGAATTTCTTGTGAGCTTGATGCAGGAAAAAACCTGACAGCAAGAAACTATACAAAGAAGTCTCCAGAAGATGTTGCTGCATTTTGGTATGAGGTTACCGACCAAAAAAGGTACGTGTGCTCTTCTTATAGCCCCAAATTTAAATTATATACCTACGTATGTACATAAAAAAAGTGGACCGAAATTAAAAAGGAAGGTGAACACTTTAAACATCTGTTCTGTTTGAACATAGCGATGACGATTTTAAAAATATATCGATATTTAACGATTTGATATTGTTCAAATGTAAATACGGTACATGATTTATTTTTTTATTAGCTCAAGCGTATAATTTACGGGCATATTGGCAGTCTTTCAAGTCGTATATTTTATTTATATACTTATCGATATTAAAATTTGCTTCCTGAGTAAAAAATGTTTTGAAACGTTCGCCCTGATCGAAACCATTCGAACATTGTCTTACTGACAAATCTTTAAATCAGAAGCGTGGAACGATATCGCTCTCATTAAAATCGTCCTGTCAGTTTACGCGCTAGAGATAAGACTTAACTACATAAGTTTTTATGGCAGTTTATTTTAAATCACTATGTGAGAACAAAAATTGTCGCTAACTAAAATTGTTTTCTAGTTCATTTTAGTTAAGACATATTAACTAGGCAAATTGCCCCAAAACAAGACTTAAGTTAGCGAATGAATTTGTCCAGGCAATCACCCGATGTCGTAAACCACAGCGAAATATACGACGTAGCACGATTTGCATTTCACAAGTCGTTTCCAACTTTTGTCACTCGTTTTGTTGTCATCTGTAAACGTCAAACGTCGTGGAACACTTTCGTTCCGCATTCTGTAAGACGAAAGGAAACGACGACTAAGAAAAAAAAAAAACGACGATTCACTCGTTCAAAAATTTACACACGACAGAGACATGGAAGGTCGCAAAACTGTAAGTATTTTTGTTAAATAATTTATTTTATCGAATTTATTTACGATAGATAAAACAAGTACATATTTGTCTACATTTGAAGTTGTAATTAACAAATGAAAACGAATTGCAGACGCTCGTAGAGCTGATGCAGAGGACGAGCAGTTAAGAGTTTTTTTTTTAAGGGAATACAAAAAACTTCCTCCAGTAAGTGATGGAGATGCTTGGCAAAAGGTTTGAATCGCTTATCCCATAATTATACACAAATTCTTAATGTTTGCTCTTATGTTTGGGCCGACTTTAAATTTAAAGTGAAGAAGAAAATAATCCACAATTTGAAGGAAGTAAAAGCAACTAGGGAAGTGGTAAACCCAAGCGGAAATCTAATCAGTGTATCCCAGCTAAATTTGCTTCAAAACCCCTTGCAACTAAATCTGAGCCTGCATTAACACAAACTCAGGCAGATGCAGGCACTTCACTTCAGTATTTAGAAGTAATTGCTTTAAATACGGAAGATAGTTTCGCCGAATTTGCGGGTGAAGTTCCGGAGAAACAACATCAAGAACATCAACATAAGACTGAAGAACCAGCAGGAAAGAAACGACGGCAAGCTTCCGTTATTAAACAAAAAAGAGCTACGGTTTTGGAGAATCGGTGTGTACTCCAGTTTGTGTTATGTTCACTTTTCAGGCAAACCCAATATTTACTGAGATAATAAAACAAAAATTCAAGATGGCGGCCATCCCTAGAGCAAAGTTTAAATCTATCCTAGAAATTACAATGGACTGAGATTAAACATAAAATAAGCCATGATTTTTTAAATGAAATGCACAATGGTTAAGCATTTTTATGGCGTAAGTAATATTTAATGTGAAATGACAAAATTAACTAAACCCAAACTAAGGCAGGCAAAGGTGTTTGCAGTCCGTAAAACGATACCTTAAATAACAGTTTGTAATCAGCATTTATCTGATCTTTCTGGTCCGCAAGTCTTTTTAATTTCTAAATAAAGGCGAGTTGATGGTTGTTTAGGGTGATTTCTGCTTGGTATGGATATGACCATCCGAGTGGCTGAAACCCTGATGTGTTAAGGCTATTTTTTTTTAATTATATAGTTTATCATTATGGTGAAATAGAATTTTGTTTCCATAAATTGATATGATGCAAAATTACAATATCGATCCAATAAATTGCAGTTTGCAATTTTACACTAGTGAAAATATGTACGTTGTACGTGCATTATCATGTTTAGCCTGAGTAATATTTTCGAAGGTCAGAAATTGAATAATTGAAGGGTTGATAAGAACATGAGGAAAAAAAACAAAAACTGGACACGAATCAACCCTCAGCACGCTTACCCAAATTTTTCAGGGAATTAAAATCAACTTAGATTTCGGTACGAATATTGCTTAATAAAAAAAACTCAAATAAGACTTAGTGAAAAGAAAACTGCAAGTCGGCAAAATATATAAATTCCCTTTCAATTGTATTTTGATCTTCTTTTAGTTAAGTTACAGCAAAACAAGATTAATAAAAAGATAAAAAAAAAAAATAAAACTTACCCCCTTCTTTCCGGGAATAGCACATTCCCACACCATTAGATTCAGTGTTCCATCTGGATTTTTTGTGGGTCTAGCTACGAAACCCTGAATTTTATAGAAACAAACAATAAAAAACAGTTTCCAATTTAAAAACGAAAAATTAAAACTCGAAGAGAAAAAAAACTCACGAATGGGTGATCCTTACGCCACGCTTTCCTTTCCTCACCAAGTCGAGCTACAGCAATGCCTGACATTTTTTTTGTTGAAACTTTATTTGTTAGATTTTAAGTGTTATAATTTCCGCAGGCAATTCAATACTTGCGGAAATAAATTAAAATAGTGTGGCTGAACACTGAAATGTGATTTATGATTAATAATACTTTGATTTGATGAGCTAAATTATTAAATTGCGAGCACGGCTTTTCACGGTTTCTGCAGTTTTGCTCACAGCAGCTGTCAAAGAATATGGCGTCAGAAAAATGGCGGGTATTAAATGTATATAGTTGTTCTTTTCTTTTCGCTGAGTTTAAAAAAGTGCTTAGACATCTAGTGGTAAATAGATACAAATAGCTGCGATATTTAACCTATTCAGTGGCTTAAACCCTGATCACATGATGATTTTTCACAAGGACAAAGACTTGCAGCCTTATACATATATAAGATTTTCTTAAATTGCATCTTAGAGGTCATTTAGTTAAGCATACTTATGCCCGATTTCACGAAGGACTTTTAAACATTTAACAGGCTTCTAAACCTTAAAATGAGATGTTTTGGTTTCACCAAGCGCTTTTAAATTAAACAAGCTTTTAAACACCCTTATAAACTAACAGCCGTATTTATTAGAATTCCCTAAACGCGTGAATAGTTATGCAATGCATAAGGACTTATTCATCCACTATGCAAATTCATATTTATAAAACATTTGCCTACCCTGCATAGTTATAATGAGCTTGTGTCAAATAAAGTACCAAAAAGTAAGAATCTATTACATTTATGGCCGATTTCATAAACAAACACTAAAAGCACTTTTATCAAAAATCCTCTTAAATTTTATCAGGCTCTTAAAAATTTTTAGTTTCACCAATCTATAAAAGGGACATTTTGGGGAAATTTTTGTTAAAATTGAGTTCTATTCACATCCCTGGGAAAAATAAATTCCTTTTTTCTTTCTAACAAGCGAAATGTATGAGAAGAAATGAGAAAGCGTTATGTGTTCAAACAAATGCCAAGAAATGAAAAAAAAAAGAAACGCACACAAAATATTTGGAAAGATTCTGATCCTGACATTCTGTGGCATAAAATCGCTAAGTAATAACCACTTAATTTATTTTTGTTGCATTGTTGGGTTTGTTTTGGTTCCAAATAAAGACCAAACATATTCAACAAACTCGTCCACAGATGCGTTGTAAAGTCGGAACCACATTTTGAAGTCATATAATGTATTTTTGTGTACCGGGAATATTCTTGCTCAGCGAATAACTTTGTGTTGCACTTTATTAGGTGCGTTTTATTATTCACAAATCTATCGGGATCCGGATTTGGATTAAGTTTTTACATGTATTACAAAAACAAATTCGGGATCCTGTTTTCTATCGGGATCTATTTCAAGATCCAAGAATTAGTTTTAAATCCGAACACCAGAAGGTGATTTTCTTATGTAAATTTTGTCAGCACTGTGCAAAAAAAGACAACAAATCGTGAAATGTCATAATAAATAACTGCTTAAAAGCTAATTAATTTTGTATCAAAAATCAAAAGATGGATGCAAAAGAAAATAAAATGTAAATATACTTCGTTTTATTAATAAATTTAGTTGCAAAAATATTTTTTATTAAAGGCGAAGAATTTGGACGAATTGTGAAACCATCGAAACAAACGATAACAACGCCCGAACCGGTGCATCTGCCAGCAAAGCCCCATTCGTTTAGCTTCTTCGACTTCTTTTTTGTGAGCATCAGCTAAAGCTAATTCTATACAGATGATTCGTCCCTCGAAATGGTTAGTGCTAGCTTGGAACCCCTAAATGATAGACTCGTGAACAAACATTTGATTGGTGGATAGAATACAAAAATCGTTCTTGATGAACTTGTTGACCGAACCAGCATGGTTTCTACGTCTTCACTCCCTGATAATGTACCGCCATATACTGAAACCAAAAATGAATTTGTTGTAAACAACGATGGACTCAACGAATCACAACCTTTGAAAATATCTGTAAATAACTGTAACAAAGCCATCAGTATTGAAGCAATCAATTCAAACGTTACAAAAAGTACTCCTACAAAGGCTGAGAAGCTTGCGAAGGAAAATCAAATTACAGAAGATGAATCGATTGTTCCGCCTCCAAATGATTTCACTGATGATTAGAAAATGCGTAATTTACTGGCCAAATTCAATGAAGAACAACAATAAAACGGACTCTGGAGATGATAACTCCTCGTCCCTGTCACTAATGAACGTAGCTGTTTTGCTTTTACTTGGCTGTATGGTGAATCCCTGTTCCAATGTCATGTGTTTCGATGTCACATACCAGATAAGCAGTCAACCAAGTTAGTGGTAAGACAGAAACTGTATTCATCAATAAAAAATCAAAATGTCTATGTAAAATATGTTTGTTCTAGCATGTTTCACCAAAGCTTTTCGGCGTTATCCAGCAAGTCTGATATGCAGTGTCACTTCTGCCGTCGATAGCATAATGATAAACTCAATTACCTCAGACATAAGTGGTAATCCAATTAATGCAGCGGGATATGAGTTTATAGTTTCACTTGAGATCCGAGAGAAGGTGGCCAAAGCATATTGTGCAGTTCCACGAGGCGATAGATCAAGCTTCAAATTACGTTGCAGGACCGACAAAGCAGTGTGTATCACTGTCAAACAGACTGCATCTTCAACTCTTCAGCCACTTTTCATAGAGAGATGCTTTGGAGTTCTCCTCAGTCCAGGCAAGCTTGTCCGTCAGGCTGACATGCAGTTACTCGATATGGTAACGATGGGATACCAAGTGGGTAACATCGACAACCAAACTCCTTTAACACTAAATCCGTATCAAATCCGTGCCGAATGGAAAGCCAGCGACAAAGCTTTTGAACAGCTCAATTTTGAATCCAATAAAACGTTCCTCACCGTAGCTGTGGATCTTGTTATTCGAGGAATACAAGAACCTGTACGTTTTGTTATCGAAACTCCGGTCAAAATACAGTCACAAACCGAAATTCGTATAATGGATCATTTCACATCTAAGCGTCCCATGTCGTTGCGTTTCTATTTACATTTAAAGAAAACCGACGAAGCCTCCTGGGAAGTGGCATCAATTGATCCATCTGAGGAGATACTCGAACAGACGCCACAGTCGTCGCTCCTCAAATTCGGCATCAATAATTTATCACGAATGGTTAGATCGTCGAGTGTTGTATCAATTGAAGATGATTGTCCAACAGATTATAGTTCGGATGGAGACGAACCCTTGCTCAGTGGAACTGGGGAAGTTTCCAAAGAGTGCTCACAATATACATTAGATGAATGGGATCCGATATTAAAAGAATGGGACACCGAGAAGAGACCTAAAAATTTAGCTCCACTTGTGAGGCTCGGTGTTCCTGAGGCGCTTAGAGGAAAAATTTGACAAAAGTTGTCAAATGTAGAAGGCAAAATAGAAATGACCGACAAGTATAGGACTTTAATATTACGGAAGTAAGTATTGAAATTTTTTATAATTATTATTATTTATGGATCTCTTATTGAGAATCAATCAGGTTATTTTTTAAGACAAATTTAAAAATGTTAAGGGTAGGTAGGTAGGTAGGGTAGACAAAAAGCCATTAATTCCTATTTGGTGAGTAATAGTCCAGTCAAAGCGTCATGAAAAAGGGCCTGACCTTGCGCGCAGAGGCATGGTCAATTTTTTTTTTCATGGATCGATAGGTGCTTATGAGAAAAGCTTAAAACCAAATTTGCACTACATGACAACTTTTTTTTACCAAAGTTATTGGTAAAAATGTGTTTTGTGTCATTTTTTGGTCATTTGCGAATATCTCGGCTCCACTATCTCGCACAAACAAAAATTAAACATGATTTTATTCCTTATAACATTATCTATTATGTTCTTAAAAAAAACATTTGTTTAAACAAATGAAAAAAAAGTTATAGTAAGTTAAACAAATTTTTTGTTGTTTAAAAATCACTTTTTCGTGATTATTAAGAAAAAAGCTCATTTAACGATGAAATTTTTATATTTTATTATTAAAGTTCTTGTAATTCCCTACAATTAAAAAAAAAAATCAACACTCTACGATGAACGAAAGCCGAGTAATAAATTATTGAACATGGGTAAGTCAGCGCACCCACGCATTTTATGATTTTATGTTTTAATTAATATCTCAGCCCCAGTATGTCGCAAAGTGAAAATAAAAAACTGTATTGCTAATAACAATATTTTCTATCAACTTGCATTTAATTTAATATGTTAGAGCAAAAACATAAAAAGTTATCGTTGGTTTCAACGTTTTTTTTCTTGTTTTTAATACCTTTTTTTCATAGTTATTGAGAAAAAACTGTATTTTACGGTAAATATTTTACAGTTTTGGATTTTTGTCTTATAGTCCTGCTAATTTTCTTCAAATTAAAAAAAAATTAGTCCATTACGACGAACGGGAGCCAAGATATTCATAATTTAAAAACTTAGGAAAGCTTACAATTTAGTGTCTTAACAGTTTTTTTCTCAATAACTATGAAAAAAAGGTATTAAAAACAAGAAAAAAAACGTTGAAACCAACGATAACTTTTTATGTTTTTGCTCTAACATATTAAATTAAATGCAAGTTGATAGAAAATATTGTTATTAGCAATACAGTTTTTTATTTTCACTTTGCGACATACTGGGGCTGAGATATTAATTAAAACATAAAATCATAAAATGCGTGGGTGCGCTGACTTACCCATGTTCAATAATTTATTACTCGGCTTTCGTTCATCGTAGAGTGTTGATTTTTTTTTTTTTAATTGTAGGGAATTACAAGAACTTTAATAATAAAATATAAAAATTTCATCGTTAAATGAGCTTTTTTCTTAATAATCACGAAAAAGTGATTTTTAAACAACAAAAAATTTGTTTAACTTACTATAACTTTTTTTTCATTTGTTTAAACAAATGTTTTTTTTAAGAACATAATAGATAATGTTATAAGGAATAAAATCATGTTTAATTTTTGTTTGTGCGAGATAGTGGAGCCGAGATATTCGCAAATGACCAAAAAATGACACAAAACACATTTTTACCAATAACTTTGGTAAAAAAAAGTTGTCATGTGGTGCAAATTTGGTTTTAAGCTTTTCTCATAAGCACCTATCGATCCATGAAAAAAAATAGACTATGCCTCTGCGCGCAAGGTCAAATGACGCTTTGACTGGACTATAATGACTCGTTTCTCTATTTATAACCAGATTAAAATGTAGTGCTTAACAAGTAATTGTGATTGTATACCAAACAGTTATTAATTCCTCATCAGTCCAAAATACAATGAAAAGGTCTTCAAAAGTGTTAAATTTAAAGACAGATGTTGCGTATTATTCTTGTACAAAAATTTACTTTTATGTTTATGTAAATTTTAGATATTTTCTAGTTATGAATTCCGAAAAATTGTATCTCTTCTTGTATTGACACAACAATTAATATAAAACAAATATTTTTAGAAAACAAAATGTGAAACAGTAATCCAGCGAGACATTCACAGAACATTTCCTGCTCACAAATGCTTTAAAGAAACCGGTGCATCTGGGCAAGATGCACTCTTTAAAGTGTCTAAAGCATATGCCGTTTATGATAGTGAAGTTGGCTATTGTCAGGGTCTGAGCTTCATAGCTGCCAGTTTATTATTGCATGTAAGTTTTTCTTCTCTCATTTATATGCTTCTTTATCTATACAAACAATTTTTTCCGAAAAGATGCCCGAAGAAGACGCATTTTGCGTACTGGTTTCGCTAATGTTCGACTATCGTCTTCGAGACCTTTACAAGCAAGGCTTTGAATCTCTCTACCTGCGATTGTTCCAACTTGATGGAATACCATTGCTATTCCAAGTGGCCATTACTTTGCTTTCAATTTGCGAAGCCGAACTACGCCAACTCGATTTCGAAGGCATACAATACGAAGATGAGTTTTTCATACAGAAAAAGAACGAAGAACGCATCGAAAAGGAGGCACAAATCTACGAAGCGAAGTTTGGAGAAGAACGAAAGAAATTCCAAGCCGAAATCGCTCTTTTGCAAAAGAAAATCGATGAAAACACTGAAAAGTCCATTCAAACCGAAAAGACCCACACTATAACACATGATTACAAGCAAATCATACAGCGTCAAGAAGAGGAAATAACTAGACTTAACTAATTGTCGTTTTGCCTGGAAAATAATATGGGAATCAAAATTTTTAATTTATCTTATTTTTTTTTTATTTTTATAATTTTAAGTATATTGGTGCTTGAATATAACTTTTTCTTTTCTAAAACAATTCCCAAGCATATATTGTTTTTATTATTTCGTAGCGAATTAAGTTTCGAGATTCTAGATTGGAATTCACTTTTAGAAGCAAAAACAAAATGAGCACAAGTTAAATGTGTGCACTTGTTTAAAAAAGAAATTGCATAAATATATAAACAATGTTTTTTTCCTATTCAGTATGGGCTATTCGTATATATATTTTTGCACTTCAACAGGATTATCAAAACATAAATATATAAATAAAAACAAAAGCATGAACAAAAGAAATGTATAAAACAAAATAACTATTACAAAATATTAATTTATATATACAGTTACTTAATGTGTAATCTAAACAAAGATCTGTTTGCAAATAAAGATATTTGATTTCCCATGCTTAAATTCTTTGTGTTTCAGTTCAGACTTGTATAATTTATAGATTCATGTTTAAAAATGCACAACACTTTGGCAACGTTCATCTTTTCCGACGACAGAAAGTTTAATTTAGAATATTTCCACCAGGAAACTTAAAGATGCAACTTTCGTTTGCATACAACAAATTTTGAGAACTTTCTAGTAACTGACGAGCATCTTGAAGGAGCCAAGTGGGTGCTCAATGAGCCTAAGAATTGAAATCAATAATTAAGATGCGAACTTAGTTAAACGAGAAGACTTAAAAAAATACGCACCTTTAAGATTTCACAAAAATGAGAACCGGAAGGAAATTACAATAAAGTTTATTACATTTTAATATTTTGTATTGGGGGTTGTGTACTTAACCTAATAATTCTTAAACCAAGTATAATGTAGATTTGAATTGACCGAATAATTCTTAAAATATAATGCAGATCTAAATTGTATAGTTTTAAGGAATTAAACTTAAAGATCTGAGGAGTAGTTTTAAAATTACGAATTATTTCTCGGTTCTACAATCTTATTTTTTAATTAAATAATAATTTCAGTGCATTATTTTTTTTTTATAATTGTTTTACATAAAATTTCGAACCGGTTTTGATTTAGATTGAATTGTGCAAAATATCGGTTAGCAAAACTGCAACAAAAACGGTATAACCATCAACGAGATATACTGAATCAAGCTAGAAATAAAATCATTTTTTTAAGTCAAACAACCTTGGGGCGTAGAGTATAAAGGTTGAATTTAACTGTAACGAAGAATGATTGTAGGTAGACAAATGATATTATACATTGAAAGACTTATATAGATTCTCGTGCAATGATTTTTGATAATCAGGCGGGAAAGCTAAATTTCAATATTTTGGGTTTATAAAAAAAATCGAATTGGAGGATGGTCTACTCATCATAAATATTGAAGTAGATTTTAATTTACTTAAAATGGATACATTTAAAAAAAATCGACGGCAGCACTTAAAATATTTTTTTATACATAACTTTGTTTAAAGCCACAAACGAATTTTTGTTTGAAACACTTAAAAGTTTTCCATTACGTAAACTTTTGTTTCTCTTGAACATCATAGTAACGTATCTTGCCTTTTCCTCTTTTATCGTTTTTTTTTTATTAACAATGTTCAATTAAAATAGCCAGTTGCTTTCGTTCCTCGAAACAATTCCGCCGTAATACTCGTCTAGCTGGGAATGCTCATCAGTTTGGTCTCCCCTTAACCTAAACGCTCGCACTATGTTACACCATACAATAGCATTATAATATTCCCTTGTGTGTACACGTTATAAAAAAAAGGGTTCTTTGGTGGGCGCGGATGGATTGTGGTGGGCATATTGTTTTGGTAATATGTGACCAATCTGTTATTTATTATTCAGTTGCTGATCCCAAATCACCTTGGAAAATAACACGACAGAGCACCACTTCCAAATGGTAAAACTTTATTATCAAAATGAGTGTTCCTTAGCGTAGTGTGCGCGTCGCGCCCATTTTACGGTAGAGATGGACGGTGGTGGCCCTTCACATGCAGTCGATTCCTTGCAATGCACAAGAATTCCTCCTTTCGCCATACACAACCCTGAACAATTCTTTAGCGACAAGGCGCTTTTCTAGATGAATGCCGTTTGTGGAACAACCCTAACCCACACGAGGTTCACCAGGGTGACAAAGCATTCGCAAAAAGTTACCGTTTAATGTGGATTTTGCGCCGGTGGCTTCATTTATCCGCAATTTTTTCAAAAACGTGTTCGCAGGTCTATGATAATAAACCACAATTGAATGATGCATTCACATAAAACAGGCAACCGCTCGAATTCATGCCGAGCCGGGCATTTGATCCTTGTCATATTCCATACATAATCTAATGGCATACATGGATCTTTCAAATAAAAGGAATTTTGTTAATACCTCAGTCACAGCTCGTTTTATTTCATTTTAAAATCTAGACGCTCTTATGGAAAAACCCGTTATAATGTAACTACATAGCAACATTTAATATCGTATCTATTAATTTATTCTATATTAAAACGATGTTGTAGAAAATTACTTCTCCCACATGAAGGAACAGAAAAAGAACCCATTCCAAACGAACATGCTTTTACACGAAAGCAATTTTTAATCTTAGTTTCTCTTTTGGAGTCATCTTCTGCCTTGTGTAACCCCGCCAACACATACGTCTCTCCTACGGGCTTAAAAATTGCAAGGCATAACGCTAAGATCTTAGAATTTTTCTACCTACTACAGCTAAATGAAGATTATCTCCTCCGAGTTCCAGCTTAATTTTTCTCAAACTGCCGACCATAGCTAGACATACATAGTCCGCACCATTCCGAATACACGTCTAGAACTACAAATTACGATTAACAGATTATTGCTTGAAATACAAAAAAATCGACTTATTTTACCTAGAACTCCAGGTCTTTCAAGGAACTTGTATAATTCCTCGTAGTATTTATCTCCGCTTGTAACTGTTGTGCCCCTCCTTTTTAAGTCATTATATACAGTGAATTTTGAATGCACGATGAATTTTATTTAAACAATATTTAAAATGATGTAACTTTAGCTTTCAGAACGTCAGGATTGGGGATTGAACGAAGTATCGTTCAAACAAACTAGAAATTTGGTAACAAGTTGTTATTGTTCCTTTTGACCTTAACTTAACTTCACATCATTGTTGTTTATTTTTCTTTGATGGAATTTACAATTCTTCATCGCAGATTCATTGTACGACTTTCGGGTCAATAGCTTTGAAGAGGCTTCTAATGTTGTTTTGTTATTTCTTTGACGTTGACCACAAGATGAAAGTTTGTGAAACGAATAATATTTGGCCATTCGAGTCCATTGGCTGGTGGTTTGGTTTCAATTGGTGTCCATTTGAGCGGTATGGGCTTTTATGAAATTTATAATAGAACTATCCATACTTGAGTCAGTAGGGTTAGTTGAACCTGCTGCTCTTGTTTGTACTTCTGTGGTAGATTGTGTTGATGCCGATACTGAACTTGAACTGGAACAGGAAGTTGAATTTCTTGTTTTCTTCGGTTTATTGCTTTTATTGGCTGACTTGAGTAGCTTTTTGATGGCTTTTTGTTTTTTAAATAAATCCGAGTATTCGGGTCCAAAAGAGATGGCCGCAATTGTTTCGGACCTGGAACAAAAATTTAAATAAAAGTATTATATTAGAATATAGTATTATCTAAACGTATTATACGGTTTTATCTTAAAGTTTTAAATTTTGTAAGAAAAACATACCTATAGGAAAAACAAGAATTTCATCTGGAATATGATTTTAAGTACTTCGTTCTGAAAAATTGTCATTGACTTCGTGGCTGTAACCTATCCAGTTTGAGTCCCAGTCACTGCCTTCACTTTCTAAAATAAACTAAGAAAATGATTTTTAGTATTACACAATAAATAAATATTGTAATTTATAATGAAAGCAAATTTACTTACTTCAATTGCGTTTTCCATTTTTATTTTTTGATTGTTTACAAAAAAAAAGTAGAAACGTCAAAAACAAAACTCAGAAGTACCACAATTGAAAAGTAAATTTTCTAGGATCTGGATCGTTTTATTATCAGATTGATATCCATATGGATCTTGGTCGATAATAAAACGCACCTATTATTGGATGAAGACGATCAATATTTTTTTCGAAAAAAAGAAACAAATCATTTAAATATTTAGTATTAATTTATTTATTTTGTATCTTCAAAAATTGAACACTAAATCCTTACAGAACGATAATTTCAGCTGCTATACCTATAACCAATTGTTGTTATCTACATCTGATGACTTTTCAATGACACTTTTAAAATTTAATGAGCCAAAAATAGGCATTTAGTTTATAAGGGTGTTTAAAAGCTTGTTTAATTTAAAAGCGCTTGGTGAAACCAAAACATCTCATTTTAAGGTTTAGAAGCCTGTTAAATGTTTAAAAGTCGTTCGTGAAATCGGGCATTAGCCTTCATAACACTCAGCTGTTTATCAAAAAACAAAAAAAAAAAAACATCTTGTCTGTCTATCGAATTTAATAAACAAAAAAAAAGCTAAAAGAATTCCAACAATTAACTTTGATTCATCAGATAAAGTATGTTATTATCTCTAGCACAATATAGGAAATCAAATTGTTATTCGTTTCATTATAGCTGGAATACTCCTCAGACATGTTCTTGAGGATACAATTCAATAATGCAAGATAATAATTACAACACTAACACACCGGATGAAGAAGGATGCGTGGAGAGACATCACCAACAAGTATATTTATCTATTTAATTCTAAACAATTTTCAATTCAATTTGTTTTTAATATATTAGTATAACATTTTTGTTTCAATAAATAAAAATAACACAAAGTTTTAGTTTCAATATTAAGTCAAAGGCATTTTTTTTGTTGATAATCTTTATAATTCAATGTGATGTCAAAGTGAATGTGACAGTTCAATACTAAAATGTCCTTATGTAGGCACTATTCAACCTCCAAACGCGTTTAGCTTATAATGCCCCTATTCAACGTCACATAAGTTTTATAAATAACGATTTTGCGTTTAGAGGCATTATAAGGGTTGCATAGCCTTATGTACTCACTTTAATGAGTTTATAAATATGGCTGTAAATGCCCATTTTTGGCTCATTAAATTTTAAAAGTGTCATCGAAAGGTCATCAGATGTAGATAACAACAAATGGTTATAGGTATAGCAGCTGAAATTATTGTTTTGTTAGGATTTAGTGTTCAATTTTTGAAGATACAAAATGAATAGGTTAATACTAATTATTTAAATGATTTGTTTCTTTATTTCGATAAAAATATTGATCGTTTTCATCAAAGAATAAAGTGCAACACAAAGTTATTCGCTGAGCAAGAATATTCCCGGTTCACAGAAATACATTATATGACTTCAAAATGTGGTTCCGACTTTCCAAACCAAAGTATGTGTGAATGAGTTTGTTGAATATGTTTGGTCTTCATTTTGAACCAAAACAAACCCAACAATGCAATAACAAATAAATTAAGTGGTTATTACTTAACGATTTTATGCCACAAAATGTCAGGATCAGAATCTTTCCAAATATTTTGTGTGCATTTCTTTTTTTTTTTCATTTCTTGGCATTTGTTTGAACACATAACGCTTTCTCATTTCTTCTCATACACTTCGCTTGTTAGAAAGAAAAAAGCAATTTATTTTTCCCAGGGATGTGAAGAGAATTCAATTTTAACAAAAATTTCCCCGAAATGTCCCTTTTATATATTGGTGAAACTAAAAATTTTTAAGAGCCTGATAAAATTTAAGAGGATTTTTGATAAAAGTGCTTTTAGTGTTTGCTTATGAAATTGGCCATTAAATATTTAATTTGCCTTTAAATGATGAAACTTAAATTCGTATCTATAATCGATTTTTCATTGGTTCTTAACTAAACGATGGTTGTGTCACGTAACGTAAGAGAATGTGAAAATCATCTAATACACAAAAAAAATGCTGGGGCCCTAGCACGTAACTTGATACGATCGAGTTCGCTCGATACAATCGAGAACAGGCAGTTCCTTGTTATAATCAGACGATTGTTTTCGATTCGATTGAATCAAATTAAATAACTCCCTATACTCGATTACATCGACTAGACTCGATTGTATCAAGTTACGTGCTGGCACCCCTGCTTCATTTTATACAACACAGCTGTTTTGTGACACCTTAAATTATTAAAGCTAAGTGTACACGATTGGTAGATCTTACAATATTGTAAGATCTTACAATGTCTGACAATTATCTACCAATGAGCTCACAAATAAGTTGTGTGTGTACACGGTTGGTACAAAATCCACCAATCTCTTACAATTAATTGTCAGAAGTTGGCTGACAATTCATTTTCAGATAGCCAGTATAATAATTGTAAGAGATTGGTAGATTTTCTACCAACCGTGTACACACACAATTAATTGTCAGTTTTTGTTGGTTATGGAAACTGACAATTGAACGTTGGCTGCAAATTGTCTGACAATGAAAAAATTGTATGATGCTAAAAAACGAACATCTTACAATTTCTTCATTGTCAGAAACGTCAGACAACGATAAAAATTGGCAGGCCTGAAAATAAATTGTGTGTGTACACGATTATCAAATACCTTACAATTTACCGTCTTACAATTAATTGTCAGATACATTTTCTGACAATTAATTGGAAGATTACACGATTGTCAGCTAGCGTACACATGATTGTCAGATTTCTTACAATTAATTGTCAGACAATGATCTAACAATTAATTGTCAGACAAATTTTCTGACAATTAATTGTAAGACTACACGATTGTAAGACATTGTAAGCATGTTTTTCACCGACAGATCTGACAATATTGTAAGATCTACCAATCGTGTACACTTAGCTTTTAAGCATTTGGAAGACATATTTTTAAATCTGCGAAATTAAGAAAAATGCCATTGAAAACACACCCATCCACATCGCCACAAACAAAAGAAAAAGATCTGAAAATTGGGATGCTTCCGACAAGAAAACGTCTTTATTTTAAAATATGCCATAATAAATTAAATAAAAAAGAATTATTTCCATGCACAGATTATCCTCCAACAACGAGGACAAAAGTCGATACAAACACTTTAAAGGCTAAGCAAGCGTGGACGAAAATTCTTTGCGCGTACAGATATTTTAATCAATACAAATTGTCTGTATCTTAATTCTATGCATTTTATAATTGTAAAATATCGCAACAAACAATACAAGCTCACAATTCGAAACTTCATGATTTCAAAGATGGCAATTGATATGTTACATTTTAAAATATCTTTAAGTGACATTTAAACGCAGTGGATGGCGTTTAAGTTAAGATGCCTTTAAGTAACTTTACTTAAATTCGCAAATTGATTATAGATACCGTTTCCATACTTAAGAGCTTCAACTTCACAATTACTACTGGAAATATGCACATTTGCGTGGTCTTGTTTTCGTGTCATCGCAAATGAATGGGACGGTCGCACATGCTCTCACATGCACGCAAACTGTCACAAAAAATGTGCGAGGGTGTTCAGACGATATGTAAAAACGCCGCACATTTATGTGCGATCTCGTCGTCGGACATCGTCTGCAAACAATTTTCGTGCATGTGTGGAATGTCCCAAAAGAGTGTTCAGATGATAAGCGTCAATAGTCGCAAATGATGACGTAAAAATGACGTCAGAACCGCAAACATTTGCGGTTTTTATATACCGTCTGCTCTTAGCTTAATTATCTTGCTTCAAATTTTGTTTAAATCTTTCGGACATCTCTTTCCTTCTTCGAGATAGTCTAAGTTAGTTGTAAGAGTTCTTTCTATAAAATTTGAAGAGTCGATAAACATGATTTTTGCTACTCGTAAGGTGTTTTCTGATCAATCCTAACCTACATTTATTCCTTAAAAAACGTAAAAATATTTGGTCAAGATATTTCTTCAAAAGAAAGTGATACGAAGGCAATTGGAGCTCTAAAGGGCTTGGAGATTGCTGTTCCAGAAGCAAGAAAACCGAGGAATTAGATTATCTTACACTGATTGTAATTTAATACATTTTTGTTTTATTTATATTATATTTTAAGAATGAAATGAAACAAATCTGGAATTTTGTTGACCACTTTACGATATATAATATTGTAATATTTTTACTAGGTTCGTTAAATAAAACTTATTACTGTTTCTAATATTTCTTCTTTATTTACACTTTTCAAATCAAAACAATAAATCTCAATTTATAATCAACTCTAATACTTTTATTCCAACTTAAATTCACTTCTTTAATTACACTTTCCACAATCCAATAGTTCAGCTTTGCACACTTTCATAATCGAAAATAAAACTGTGTTCCGCTCACCGTGAACACTCCCTTTTATACTCAAACCAGTTGTTCTAGAAGGTTCTTGTCCAGAAGGGGAAATTCTTACGGGGGTAGAATGTTCTAGTACTTTGGAATTAGGGGAAATTTAGATGCGATGGAAAAGAGCTTTTTGTTTTGTTCCCTCACAAAGCAGATATGTAATTCCCAACAGATGGCGCTGTAGGAGTATAAAGCTCTGTTCGCAACAATATCAAATACAATAGTTTCAACTTAAGATTTCTTAGAGAAGAAAAGAGATTTTGGAAAGATTTAAACAGAATTTAAAAGAAGAAAATCAGAAGAGAATCAGAAGAAAAGAAGAAATCAGTTAACCGTTACAAATTATATTCAAAAAGAAAATTACCTCAAGATTTCCTTCAATTCAAATACTTCTTTAAAAAAATGCACTGTTTGGGCTACACAGCACTCACTTTGGAAATAAGTTTTCAATATCTTCCAACGTTGTTCAAGCATAAAGCGACTCATTTTGATCCGCGGAGATATGATAATGACTTTCTGTTAAGACTTTCGAGCAGCAAACAGCTGTCAGTGTCAAAATTACCTATGATTTAAAAAGAAAATACTAGATGGCCAACCCTATACAGGGTGATTGGCATAAGGTGTGACAAAAAGCTAGGGCGTGTAGGTTGGACTTAGACAAGAAAAAAATCGTATGGGAGGGGGGGGTCTATTTCCCCCCGTTTAGGCGGGAGGGGCAATTTAAGAAAAAAATCACTTAAAACAGAAAAAAAATTATTAAAAAATAACGGTGATACCTACAGAGTAATGCTATAGCATTTTGAAAAGCCAGAAATACATTCTTTAATTTTGTTTTTAAATAAAGTTGTTCGAGTGAATAGTTTTTGAAAAATTAATTTTCAAAATCAAAATTTTGAAAAAAAAAATTAAATTTTTTTTTTAAACAATTTTTTTTCAAAATTTTACGTAATTAAGTATTATTTTTTTATTCAATATTCAATGCTCTTTTTAATTTTTGATCAAACACAAAAAATGGAATGTCAAAATGTTTTGTAGTTTTTGAGAAAATCAAAAATAACAAAAACTACTTTTGTTCTAAGAAAAGCCTTTTATTTTAGTTTTTACGTTTTTGGATTCTTATGTAGGTGAATTTACGATTGAAAGGATTAACTTTCTTTTTACTATTCTCTTAATTATCGTCTTATAAGCATACAATAATGTGACAAAATACTGGATTAACCATATTTCACACATTTTTCATTGAGAACACCTGCGTGAGAGCATTGGTTTAAAATTGACCTGCCACTTTTTTATTATGGTAGGGTCGGCTTGGCTTAGGTGCATTTACGAAAGAAAGGATTAACTTTAAATAAACAGTAATTATGTATTTTATCTAAATATGCATGTATTTATTATTTAAATTGATTTCAAGATTCAGGAACATTTTTGTTCTTATTTCGCAATTGCATTTTTCTGTCACTAGTTAGGGCGTGTAACGCTGCATTATTTAAAAAACATTCGCAGATCAATATTAATCCAATGCTCTCACGCAGGTGTTCTCAATGAAAAAATGTGTTATTGTATGCTTATAAGACGGATAATAAAAAAATTTTACAAAAAAAGTTAATCCTTTCTTTCGTACATGCACCTAAGCCAAGCCGACCCCACCATAATAAAAAAGTGGCAGGTCAATTTTAAACCAATGCTCTCACGCAGGTGTTCTCAATGAAAAATGTGTGAAATATGGTTAATCCAGTATTTTGTCACATTATTGTATGCTTATAAGACGATAATTAAGAGAATAGTAAAAAGAAAGTTAATCCTTTCAATCGTAAATTCACCTACATAAGAATCCAAAAACGTAAAAACTAAAATAAAATTCTTTTCTTAGAACAAAAGTAGTTTTTGTTATTTTTGATTTTCTCAAAAACTACAAAACATTTTGACATCCCATTTTTTGTGTTTGATCAAAAATTAAAAAGAGCATTGAATATTGAATAAAAAAATAATACTTAATTACGTAAAATTTTGAAAAAAAATTGTTTAAAAAAAAAAATTTCATTTTTTTTTTCAAAATTTTGATTTTGAAAATTAATTTTTCAAAAACTATTCACTCGAACAACTTTATTTAAAAACAAAATTAAAGAATGTATTTCTGGCTTTTCAAAATACCATAGCATTACTCTGTAGGTATCGCCGTTATTTTTTAATATTTTTTTTTCTGTTTTAAGTGATTTTTTTCTTAAATTGCCCCTCCCGCCTAAACGGGGGGAAATAGACCCCCCCCTCCCATACGATTTTTTTCTTGTCTAAGTCCAACCTACACGCCCTAGCTTTTTGTCACACCTTATGCCAATCACCCTGTATATAGAGTAATTTAGAGTTTTGGCATCCCTGACGAACTTGTCCGTTTGTGCAGGATTGCAAACGCTGTTCCATGAAGGTCGGAAAAGGTGTCACCGATGTATTTTATGTTGTAAAAATGGTATTTATAAGACTTATGCAAAGTTGGATAGATGCGTTTGGAGGTTGAATAGTGCCTACATATGTAAGTATGTTTCAGTATTGAACTGTCAGTTTCACTTTGACATCACATTCTGTGTTTGTGTGTTAATGTGTCACAATTTTTATTTTCGATTATCGAGATTTTTTCTAAATAAGTTGTCTGGGAGTAACTGCTGCTGGTAGAACAAATATCAATTATGCAGACATACCTTATCCGACGTTAGTTGCTCGAATTCGTTTAGCTTTTGGTAGTTCCATTTATTTTATTAAATTCGACCGGAAGAAAGGATGTTTTCATCTTTGACAAATAGCTGAACTGTGTTATGACTACTAAATGTAATAGATTTTCACTTTTTGTTACATTATTTGACACAAGCTCAATATAACTACATATCATAGAGTATATAGAATTTGTATAGTGGGTAAATAAGTCGTTATGCAATAATGCATAGCTATTCACCGGAGTTTGTCTGATTCTGGAAAGGGTGTTCTGTTTGTTGTGGTAGTAAAGCTTTCACTTACTTGTACTTACACCAAAAGTTGATATTTCTTATATTAATTTACAATTATCGATGCTAAGTAAATTAAAAAAAAAAACATATATTTTGGCACTATAACTTTATTTTTTCTTTATTAATAAATTTTTCTTAATTTAAGTTATTAAATATTTTTTTTTTAATAATTTGTTTGCATTGTTTCTCATTATTTTTGTTTTAATAAAAGAAAACTAATAAAAATTATAAATTTATTTATGAATTAGAAAAAAAAATACATATTTTGTTAAATATTTATTTAAAATTAAAGTCTTAAATACATGGAAGTCTATTGATAAATTTATTAAAACAAAAGTTATGATACTACCATATTTGTTAAATTATTCATATATTTAGTTTTAATAAAATTTCTATAATTAATTTTATGAAAATGGATTACACTCGAGTTACGATTGTCAGAGAGCTTAAAAATACGACTGATTATTAGGGAAACAGTTATTTTAAATACATAACTATTAAAATTTGTTAGGACTGGTGCTGAACATTTTCATTTATTTGTCTAAGGTGTTGTTTATACTTTTAAAGTTAGTGTCTTTTGTTTTGATAGTTCAAATTTAAAGTAGGATGATTGATTAATGGCTACGTTACATCAGAAGAAATGAATACAATGTATGGCGATCGATGGGTCACATTATAAATCAAAAGAAAAAACGAATTAGAGAATCAATTATTGCAATTATTTAATAATTAAAAATACAAATGGCAAATAATTAAGTTTTTTAAGTAGTTTGTTTAAGACCTACAACAGCAACAGTAAATGATCAACCGAAAAATAAATTCTGATAGATCCAAGCAAGTACAAACAAACTGTATCCACAAATTCCAAAAACGAAAACATGCCAATATCACGATATTTATAAAATTCGAGGATTTTTTAAATAACGGCTTTTGATTTTTATTTGCTAACAACGTCAAATGAAACTAAGCCAGTAAATTTTGAATTCTTCTGTTTTCGGTTTGATTTTGAATGCTTCCTTGAATCTCGTCAAAATAATTATTGTTTTCATTGAACTACCCATCTACTTCCGTCGAACTTCGATGATCGTCGAACCCCCAACATTGCCATAGCTGCGACGTTTGTGTTCGTCAATGTACTTTGGCATTGGATCACTGCGATATTGGTGGCTCTTAGTTACACTCTGTCTTTCTGAAGATTGAATTGTCTCAACACCTCGACCGTCCTTTGAGGGAATAGTCTTTTTGGAGAAAGTTTGAACAGTGTCAGTGACCAAAGGACGATTGGGATCATCCGATCGAGTCGTATACTTATAGGTTTCCGAATAGTCTTCAGTGCTGGAGCTTCCTCGTCTGATTATTTCGACAGCTGGAGATCTAGAGACACCTGCTGAAGGAGATACATTGGCATCTCTACCCGATGTATGTGGATACTTGAACACATTTCTCGACGGTGACCCGAGGTCAGGTTCATCACCGTGAAGTGTTTTATAGAGGTCGGGTGCTTGATCCCGAAGTCCCTCGAGGAAGACATTACGTTTGCTGTCGCTGCCATTTGTATGGATGTTCCCTGTAGTTGCTGCCGACGATAAGCGTCTTTCTCCCATATTGCTCGAGTAATGTCGGTCCGTTTCGTCAATCCTTGTTAGATCCTTTTGACTTCGACTTATAAGATTGACTATTGACGGACTTTTTAGACCACTTTGCAATGGGGCATTCTCGGGAATATAGAGGTGGGGATTTGACTTGTACATGTTGCCGCTGCCAATTGCGCTATTATTCGAGTAATTATTTTTTGTTAATTTTTCTATGTAAATGGGACTAGGATCATTGGTGCCGTTCAAACCGTATACATTGAAACTTTTGCTTCGGTTGAGTGTCTTGTATGTTCGGGCTGGTTTGGCAGGACCTGTATTCTGTGGTGGTTTTAGTTGATTGACAATTGAAACATTGATTTTCGAAGAATGATGTTGGGGCTGTGTTGTTGGGGTACGATGGTTGTCCAATTTACGGGGAAGAGTGTGTGCACTACGATAGTCATAGTTTAGGTCTGGTGTCGAGCCAATGCGGTGGTTATTTTTTTGATAACGGCCGAGTGTGTTTGATGTGATGTTTCTAAAATAAATAAATACAAATTAATACAAAAGAGCATTCAAATGATGTAAGGAATATAACTGATTTTTTAAGTAATATTCGGTTTACATCTTTAAGATCAAATTTGTATATTGAGATAATTGGGTCTACTTCTTCTTGTGACTATGGCTTATGCAAGGTGTCGCAAAATTATTCAACCTAACGGAAGATGTTATAATTTTTGCAAATGGCTTCGTACGTCAATCATATTTGACATTTGTGAACTAGACAGCTGCAGAATACAAACAGACAAGCAATGTAGCGCTATACTCCACAAGAGTGTGGAATAATTGTGTCGATTTTTTTGCCCGTGGCCGTCCCCGGACTGGTCGTTCGGCCGAGAATATCATGGCTGTGGCTGCCGATGTCGCTGATAACGAAGAAACATCAATCAGACGACGGGTCACGCAATTGGACATCATCAGACGGACCTACAGCGAATTTTAGTGAAAGACTTTGTTCCCGTAGAAAGTGCAAGCAGTGCATCAGTTAATGCCTGCTGACCGTCCGTTGCATGTGAATTACTATCAAGCCATCCTCAATTTCAACAACAAACAGAAAGATTTTGTGTCAAAAATCATCATGAGGAACGAGGCGCATTTCCACTTAAACGATTACGTCAATTAGCAAAATATTCGTTTCTGGGGCACTGAAAATCCGCGTGTGACGCACGAAGTGAGTGATTGGGCCGCTATCGGCAATACGGTCACTGCTACTGGCACTATTTTTTTGAGGATGCTACAGGGCCCAGATTAATGACTTCTTGCTGTTGGGATTAGATGAACGGAGCTTGGTTAACATGTGGTTTCGAAAAGGCGCATACACAGAGCACGAGTCACAATGGATATTGTGAAGGAAACGTTTTCTGGTCGTGTAATATCCCGTTTTGGCGATTTGGCATGGCCAGCAAGATCGCCCGCTTTAACCATTCCAGACTTCTTTAGCTGCGGCTACTTGACGTTGGCTTAAGCCAATAAACCAACCTCAGACAACCGCAGCCCTTAAGGAGAATATTCGGCAGGAATGCGAACAGTTATCACCGTAAATCTTGCGGTCATGGAAAATGCAATACAAGGGGCATTAATATGTATCAACACCGGCGGCAGCCACTTGAGGGATATCATGGCTTTTCCACTTGACAGAAAAAATTGTAAAATAAAGATTCCTATCAATAAAAACAGTATATTTAATTTACTTAAATTAAAAAAAGTAATTCAAAAACAAAATTGAATAATTAATTTTGCACCACCTTAATATCTTAAAATAATTGAAAAATGGTTGCCCTTTGAGCTTTTATTAGACTTGTTTGCAATATGCGAAATTTATTATCGCTATATATAAAGATCATTCCACGAAAATAAAAAATCATAGTTTTTAATTTTTTCGAACCCAAAACGATAAAATTTCAGTTAATGGAAGTTAACGGTTTTAGAAGAGGTACTGTGCCGTACCGTGCCGTAGAGAATGGTTTATTTCGTGGTTTATTTTCGTGTTTTAGGGATATCTTTTCTAGAACCATCTTCTTTCATCAGTTTCAGTAAATTAAAAGAAAATTTTCAAAATTAAATTATTACGACAAATAGAATTCTTTTTACAAATATTTCAAATATCCTGCTAGATTAGGTATCATTAAGTTAAGAAGTCTTGATTATTCGGCTTCTTTTATAACATCTTATCTTCAACGCAGATGATTAGATTCACTTTTCAGCATTTTGAGTATGTGATTCAATAGTTAAATACACTTTTACTCTTAAATTCTTATTTTCTTAGACATCCTTCATTATGATGACTCTTATAAATTGCAATTGCATTTAAACAGAAGCTAAATTTAATTCCAAACATTCCATTTCGGACTAGCATTCACACAACTACAAACGAAGCCATTTATGGCTCTATCACTTCACAATCGAATAAACACTACACAAAATGTGTCATCTAAATGGTCATTCACCGACTTTTCAAACAAACCCAAATGTATTAGATAAAGTGTGTAAAGTTGTTTATCTAATTTGAGCTTTGACAATCTATCGACAAAATAGAAGCTGTTTCAAATCTATCGATACAAAGATGTTGAGTCTTGTGCACTTGTAAGCAAATTACAGGTATTTCTACATAGTACGAGCTTAAGCCACTGAGCTGACTTTCAAATTTGAAATCTCGTACAAATGACCAACGCATTTGGGAGGCACACCTATTTTACGAATTCCCTAGGTCGATCACCGGGCGGCGATCAGTCATCGAAAACCTATTACAACTGCTGCTGCGCATCCAAAAAAGCCAATACACTGAATGCACCTGACCATTTGTGTGTGTTGTGTTCTGTGTACGACGAAAATTTCCAAACTCGTTTATAGCCGATTAGCTACGTTCAATTAAAATGTCAACAATGTGTTCAAACGGCGCACGTCGCTGTTGTCGTTGTTGACAACGTCCCTTCCCCTCTGCCTAAATTAAACCACAATTGCACGCACCGATACTAGCGTTGGAAATGTATCTACGTTTCGAGCAAACATCCTATTAGCATACTCACTGACCTTCAAAGTTCTATCACAGCGAGTTGGCTTGTGATCACATAACTCAGGCTGGCTATTAGTTAAATGATATTTATTTTTTATTGTTAGTTGTAACACAAAGGAATGTAACTAATTTATGGTTAAAATGGGTGCGAGAAGCCTCACCTTTGCACGTAGATTTCCCTGTTTTCATCGGAGGAGCCAGCACGTCGTGATCGATGGTACTGGCTGGCTGATGCGGGTGGGGCAGCGGCTACGGCTACAGTCACTTGTCCGCTGCTGTCCCGTGGATAGTTAGAGTCTATTGTATCCCGAGATTCTCGGGCTTTTCGAGATGATCCTGGATCATACTTGTTTTCCTTTCCGAACAATCCGCCGGCATATGGATCTTCACCCAAGTAATATCGCTGTTTGGGATTCCCCATTACGTCCAAATCAGATGAACCACGTCTTATTTCAGCGGAATTTGCGTATTGATTTCCATTAACTGTTTGGCCTGGCCTGCTGTCTCGGCCAACTGCTGTCGAACTACTGACGACGCTCGACTCTCGATTGATGGGCGCTGAGTTGCGCTGTTGTAGCTGGCTGTGACTGTTATGTGTATTCGATGGTTGTGTGGAGGAAGTTGTTGTCACAGTACTACTACCTGCTTGTCCACCACCACCACCACCATTGCCGCCTCCAATATGACTATCGATAACATTGTATTGCTGATAAGTGGACATTCCTCCACCATTTGGTGATGGAGTTCCACCATTGATGGGAGACTTTTCGCGGCTTTTGCTTTTTGACTTCATTCGGAATTTTCGTTCGGCGCTAGCTGAACGTATCTTGCCCACAAGCTTACGAAAAGAGTTCCCAATGGCCTGACCAACTTTTGTCGATGATTGTTTGTTGCTACCACCGGCAGATGGCAGGGTCGTTTGTGTGGTTTGAGTTGACATTGAGGGACGCATTTGTTGTTGGCTCGCCGAAGATGACTCAGATGCGAAACGCGTGCGTTGGTTTGATTTTCGCGATGAAACTCCGTTGGCAGTGGGTATGTTAGCTGGGCCAGTGTAGGGTGAAATAGTTGGTGGAGGTGGTGCATTGTAACGAGTTTGTGCCGGAGAAGCCGAACGACTTTGTGGGGGTGGCGAGTAGTCTGGAGGTGGTTCATCTCGATGGTGAAATTTTGGGGCAACAATGGGCACTGGTTGCTGGCGAACCTTTTTCTCTGTACCACGTCTTCGTTGTGGAACAGCTGGTCGTGCCAAAGATGCACTGTGGCTTACTATTTCAGGGGAAGGAGATCTAAGAGCATGTTCAGGGGTCTTTGGAAGACGGGTATCAGTAAAATAAGTCGGCGAAGAGACATATGCTGAGTCGTCTTGTATCATCATCCCTGAGCGATATTTCTCAGACACTAATCTTCCATCATCATCACCATCACATCGTAAATGTGAGGAAGTCACATCTTCACTAGAGTCCTTAACATAGCCTGAGTCTTCCCGTTTAAGGTAGCTAGCGTTTTTTGCGTTCTTTAAATTTCGTACATTTTCGTCATTTGAATCGGGCCTATGATATCGCACATCGGTCCTCGATCCACTGAGATATCCCAAGTCTTCTTTTTGCGAACGGATATTCTTCATATCGACCAGATCTTCACGGGAGCTACTGCGATACCGTAAATCATTTCGGGAATTATACTGCCTCTTTTGCTGAATAATATCTTCCCGTGTAACATAAGTCTCATTTCTCGGTGCACTTTCCTTGGGATAGTATGATGATAGATCTTCCCTAGAGGCACTTTGTTTAATACGATTTCGGTTATCCAATGTTCCCTTCAACTCATCCCGAAAAGCTTTCGTTGCGAAGTGTTTCGGAGTGGACTCTTTTCTATCGGCCCAATTAGAGACTCCTTGAAAATAAGTCTTGGCTTTTTCTGGGTCGTGATCTGCGATAAGGACCCTGGCAGGTTGGCCAGCACTATGTAATAGGCCGGAATTAACTGGAATGACGTTTGGCGGTGTAGTCGGATTTGATTTAATGGTCACATTGAAATAAGTCTTCTTGGTTGGTTCGATTTCCTGGTAGTCATCTCGGGAATCATTCGATGCTGTCGATTCACTGCCAAAATGAGACTCAAGCCACTTCATAGTCTCACCTTTGCGGGTCTCTTCTTCACGATCAAAATCTAAAGGCCGTTTTGTAAGTGCATCCTTCCGATCAGATAGCAGAGCCGCCTCTGTGAGGGAAGTTATAACAGGACAAAAGTGTGTAAAGAAGAGTTTTTTTTTTTAATAATCATAACTACCTTTTTGCTGTTGCAACAAAGTCTTTGGTGCTCGTCTAGCTTTCCGAATTCTTGCCGACAAACTATCCCAGTCACCAGGTCGATCAGGAGCACCATCACGCTCCATTTGTTCTGTTTCGGCAGCGTAGCGCATTTCTTTGCTTATGACTTTACCATCGACTACAAACTCAACATTTTGTTCATCACGTTGCTTTAAGAACCTTTGGGATGATTCCTGAATAAGAAAATGTTTTAATAAAAATCATGCCTTCGGAAAAAAGTCAATCAAATTCAAAAGTTTACTAACGGTGGTAAAAATCTTCTCCTTGCTTCCCGTGGAATTGTCGTCCTTCTCGGGGAGTTCTTCGTCAAAAATTTCCTCGTGTTCCGTTGTATTTTTCTTTTCCGTGACCAAAGTACCATCGGCCTGAGCTAGAGAACGTTGTTGGATGTCCTCTGTGTCGATTGTTTTATGGCCTTTTGTTGATTGTTGAATAATTCGTGGGCCTGTTGGTACCAGTTGTTTTTGACTTTCCGGGGAATAGAGAATGGTTTCGATATTTTCGACACCACTGTTTACGGCATTAACGTAGGCCTGAGAATAAAAAGAAAATTATTTAATAAAAAAGTAATAAAGATGTATAATCGTATTAAAATCAAAGTCACAAAGAAATAAAATGCACGACTGGATCGCATGTATTTGCTCTTATGCAAAAGTACTTTGGAATTAAAATTACATTTTATAAACATAAAACATGGATTTAATGAGATAACAATGTTCAAATGCATAAAAGTAGAAAAGTATGAGTTAAAATAAAAATCGTTTTATTATTAAAGTAATTTTTTATATAAGAAACTATTTTTTCGAAAATTTTTATGGACCATATTTTTTAAATTCAAAGGGACTCCTTTACCAAAATTTTGGTTAAAATCGTTAAAGACGTCAAAATCGAAAATAAAAAAACAAAACGATTCTATACCGATAATACCATTTTTTCCTAAATTTTGGTTGACCAAAATGTAGTCCATGCCTATAATAGCACACCTAATTTTTCGTTAGAGCATTCGCATTACGGGTATATGGGGGATACCGTTAATTTTTGAGCTAAGAAAATTCAATTTCTCCTCTAGAGAATTACTGAAACCCCTTTTGAAGAAAATATCTCCAGTAGCTTAGGCTGTAAGTCGAGGTACACCAGACATACAGACATTCAGACGGAATTTTCGGATCCACTTTTTTCGTGTTCCCTATTATAGTAATTCCAACTAGTAAACAAATTGTTTATTCTATAAACTATATCGGTGGTAAATCCAGTCGGAATGTTCAAAACAAAACTGAAACAAGGATTTTAGCTGTCTAAAACCTGCTTTGAAAATTTGCACAAGGTAGATTTTGATATGCCAATGTTTAAGTATATTTTTAGTACCGTGGATATTAATTGCCTTCTCCAAATAATCTTAGGCAGTTTTGTCAAGATTGATGCTATTCCAAAAATGTAAGGTATAGATGCGATTCCAAAAGGCACAAACCATATTGAAAAGCCGTGAAAAGCCTGTGTTTAGCCGAAAGCTCTTAACAAAGTGCAATATTAGAGGTATTTTTTTCAAAACAGTTTTTTTGACAGATGGCGCGTGAGTCGTGTCAAGTTGCCATGCGTTTTTTATTCAGTATTCATTGACATTTCATCATGGATAGACTTCCACCCGAACAACTTTCGCAAATGGTTCAATTATCTTACGAAAATTCACGTTCTGTAAAGAATATTTTTCGTGCGCTTCGGCGAACTTATAGTGTCCATAATCGATCTACTGAAACCACTATTCGCCATACAATCAAGAAATTGAAGTCCCAATAATCACTATTTGCTGACACTCCACCCGAATAGACCTCGTTCAGCGCGTAGGGTTGAAAATATAGCGGCTGTAGCTGACAGAATAGGCGATGAGGAAGGATAAATCTATTCGGGATAAATCTATTCTCAACAACTTGGCCTGTCATATGGAACAACATGGGCGATTTTACGCAAAGATCTTGATTTGAAGGCATACACAATTTAGCTGACGTAATAATTGAAGCTGGTTGACCTTCCGTTGCGTCATCGTTTCAGTGAATGGGCTCTCGAGAGACTTCCTGAAGATCCACTGTTTCCGACCAATATTTTGTTCAGCGAAGAGGCTCATTACTGTCTCAATGGATACGTCGCTTCGCAAAATTTCTGTATATGGGCCGAAAAACTACTGGTAGAAATTAAAGAACTATAAAACAACCGTGTGGTGTGGTTTATGGGCGGGTGGAGTCATCGGTCCGTATTTTTTTAAAAAGAGGCTGGCGCCAATGTGTTATCGCCCCATGATAACAGACTATTTTTTGCCTGAAATTGAAGCCCGAAGTCTCGATAACATTTGGTTCCAACATCCCGGCGGCGCTACTTGCCAAACAGCCCATTAAACAGTAGACATATTGAGAGACCGCTTCGGTCAGCAAGATAATGCGATGTCACACCGTTAGACTTTTTCGTAAAATATAAGATGTTTGTGGATAAGCCAGCTACGATTGAAGTATTGAAGACCAACATTACCCGTGTTATTCGAGACATACAGCGTCATTGAAAATTGTAACGTCCGCATGGACGAGCTACGACGAAGTTGCAGCCAACATTTGAAATTGAATATCGTTAATAAGTGAATTTCATGAATGGTTCTTTAGATTAATAATACAAATTTCACGATATATTTGATTTTTGTGTGTTATTTCACATTTAAAAAAAAAACATCTTGATTGATCACTCTTTATTTATGATTCACGTCCATGACTTCCAACCTCTCGATTGGCACGCTCCGAGAATTCGATTGGGGATTTCAAAAACATCATAGCAATATACATTTTTTTTGTTTGTAAAAGTTATTTAGCTTTTATAAATTTTATATGTATGACATTTTATTTAAAACTTATAATCGAAATATTCGAAACATGAGTATAGGTATAGCTATATTAGGTTCGTTCGTTCAACTTTACCCAGGGTTGACCCAGGTTTTCTTGACAACCCTCAGAGTTGTCAACAAAAACCTGCGTTTTCGGTTTTCAAAAAACATCCAAGGGCTGTCAACTATTTTGTTGACAACTAAAAGCAAGAAAAAATTATTTTGTGCTCTGATAAAACTTTAAATTTGTTATAAATTAGTTTTAAAAATGAACGAAAACAATTTTGCGTTGTTGCTGAATGTTTCATCTAATGAGTGCAATAAACATTTAATAATTGCAAACACAAGCAATCGAATCGCCAAACGACTAACGAAATACATATGAAATCTTATATGACTTTTGACAGTTTGATCGTTACCTGAACTCGCCCCAGCAAAATACCTAGATCTACTTCAGGGCGAGTTCAGGGCGACCCCAGGTCTCAAAAAACACAGAATTTACTCACCAGGGTGACTTCAGGTTTTTCAAAAAACGATTTAGGGCGACCCCAGGGTGACTTCAGGGCTCAACGAACGAACCTATTATCTCCGACGTTTAGCAGAAAAAAGACGGCAAGCGAACCTGAATCGATGAGGTTTTTCGAACGTTCGTTCCCCCGTTTAGTAGAAGAGAACTTATAATTCAAAGTTAATAAATTAAAATTTTTAAACTTTAGTGTCAGATTTATATGAATGACATCATTTTTTCTGATTTCTTAACATTTATCTATACTGCATTATGTAATCAGTATTATGCATTATTTATCAGTATTTTCGTAAAAAAAAAAAAAGACAAGTGGAACTGACCTTTAATTTTGCCATTATAATGTAACCTTGAAAATATTTTGCTGACACCATTTTGCAAATTATGACAAAACATATAAAAAGAATGATTTTGCTTATTCTTTTCTGCCTGCATAATGTCAGAACATCAGAAAGTCAATTAAGAATTGACTTTATTTCTGTTTTCTTAGAGAAATGACAGCTAAGTAGTTAATCTTGGAAATACAGAATCAGACAATTTGTTGTTGTGATCTTACTTTTTCCCCTTTCAATTAGCCAATTGAAATCAATAATTTCAGCTTTTTGAGAACAGTGTCAAATACATACTAAATTAAAAACAATTCCTTCACATAATTGACAGTATACTCGTATATCCCTTAAGACATGTGATTTTTTGATATTTGATTTAAATAAGGCATTCTTAAAAATTATCCCACGGTTCTTTTCACTGAAAAAAAAATCATATCTCGAAAGAAATCCTTCTATGCATTTTATTTAAGCCTAAAAAAACCTGGTTTCGAACAAAAACATAATATACGTCTTTCCATTCGAAAGCACTATACGTCGACTTTTGCACCATACTTTGGCGGCTGCAATCACCTTCTAAATATCCCTCCATTTTTATAACTCATAGCCAGACCAAAAAAAAAAATGCAGAAAAAAATAAACTTGCGGTTGAACTCTATATTTGCTTATGTCTTAACATTGCCTGCCATTAAGAAATTCCTCAAGCACCGCAAAATAATGTCTGCGGGCTTTCGAAAAATCACCTGAAAAAATGAACTATGTCGCCATCGGCAAGTGATTGTCATGCGAATATTAGGTTTCAGTGTCAAATTTCCAACGTTATTTTCCCCGTTACTTATTGATTTCAGGAATGTTAGTTATAGCAAAGAATGCGGATTTTTGTTCGAAGACCTTAACTGTCAAACTTATTCACTTGACAGAATAGAACGAATACGTTACGTTGTACAACACAAGCAAGTAATTCCATATTTGGAGAAGTCTCACCACTTCCGGACGCAAAGCTTCATCCGCCATGCTATTTAACAACAAAACACAAAAAAATAAAATAACTTACTCATGAGAATTAATCGATCAGAATAGGTAGACTGAAACAACAACAATAAATCTTATATAGTGACCAGCATAACAACTACAAACACTCGTTAGGTGCTCAAGGTAATTTCGCACTACACGTACTTCTTTGTTTTGTCTCATGATATAAGTGAAGGCCGCCATTGATTTTATGTACATATGTATGTACTTCTATAAACTATAAGCACCAGTTAAGGTCATGAAAGTGATCTTGTAAGTGTCCACTTCAGAAGAATAGTGTGTGGAGTGTGGCCTAAGAAAAATGGACACTCACTCCCTTGTCACTGAATGGATAGAGTTACATTACTGTATGCCATTTTTATTACCTAGGTACCTATCATATTGAGGTGTATGCCCCTGTCGAAATTGGCAACTTTTAAATGACACTTTAGTGAATTAGAAAAGAATAGGATAGGAGGCAAAACGTGTGGAGCTTCAGTGGTCAGTGCTAGAATAATTTTAGCAAAACATTCTCGCTAAGTTTTCACCTTCGAGAAAGTAACAGTAAGCACTTAGAGGAGAAAGTTACATTTTATTGTAAGAAACTATCTGACAACTCTATCTCTAGTTCTAGTGTACTTATTGGAGTTTATCTATTAGCTGTGAATCGAAAAAAGTCAAGACAACACCAGCCATAGATGTAGTATTAATTTCTAACACAACATAGAACTAAATTTTTGTATATTCTGAATTTGGAAGCTTCCGGCTTAATGGTTTTTCAATAAGGGCTGGTAGATGTTGAAATGGAATAAAACAATCTGTTTGTGAGGTATTAACAAAATTCTTTTTCTATTTGAAAAGCCCATGCATGTATGGAATAGGCCACATGGTTTCATCCGGGCCATAATAAATTGGTCACATCGTTCTATAGCGCCCGGCATTGGCGGTAACCGCCTCAACAAACGTCGTTTTCGAAAAATTAAGGAGTATTTATGCCGCCACCGGCCGGCCCAAAATCCTCGATAAACAGTAACTTCTGTAGGATGCATTGTGACCTATCAAACATCTAGTGGTTTGGCCAAAAATGCCACGTCTCTAAAGATAATGTTTAAGCCAAAATTGGAGTCCTCTTCCAAAAGCTCCAAAGTCCAGTGAGCAAAAAAATGGCCTTTCCTATGATCGAGAGATTTGATCTCCTGGGTCAGTTGGGTCTTGTTCACGTAAAGGCTCGAGTCCCGGCGCAAAATTGGCAAAGTAGTTTTCTCACCTTAACACACCTAACACAATGACATGACAATTTGCGCACAAAACTAAGCAAACAAATTTGTTTGATATTGTCAGAGTGACATATGAAATTAGTACGGTGTCTAAGGATGGTATTCACCGAGCGCTCATAACTTAAGAAGCTCATAAACCTATTCACCAAGCAATATTAGTGAAGATCTACGAGCGCTCTTAAAAGTTAGGAGTGGTCCCGACCACTCCTAAACTTACGAGCGCTCTTTTCGAAAGTTTGTTCGAAAATTCGAAAACTAAACAAACTAAACAAACGACGCACGGTGAGTGCAAAACCAAAATCGAGTATCGTCACCAGCAACCCGAACCCTCCCCAAGCAAAATACGAAATTGACCGAAGGATTCGCACTGCCAGCTGTCATTCAAGTTCGAAAACAGTTTGATTTCACAGTTTGGGTATGCCTGAACAAGAGAGAGTGGCTCTCATTTTCTAACTTCGAAAAACACTTGTGAGTGGTTGGTGAATACCCCAAAGAAATTTCAAGTTAAGAGCCTCGTAAAGTTAAGAGCCGTTTAAGAGCGCTCGGTGAATATCAGTCTAAAAGATAAAATAGGTATTCGGTGATTTCAATGCCTTTTTCGACTGGCAATTCGGAAGAACTTATTTATTTTAGGTTTTAGCTTTTTTCAATAAATTTCTAATTATCACCACTTAATTGCAAAATAATGTCAAATTTTAAAATTTTAAACTTAAAATTGTGTTTACCTACAATGACGTTTCACAATTTTGACAACTTTGTTGTGGTTTCGATTCTGACATTTCATTTAGAAGCATTCTCTCTTCTTTTCAGGAGATTAACTCTCAATGTGAATGCGAATAAGACACTTTCAGAAGAGCTCACACGCATTCCGTCCGTCATTCCGATCGCTTCTGGATTGCCAATCGAAAAAGGACATAAGTTTAAAACAGAAAATATGCCCCTTCATTATACATAAATATGTTAATAGGATTTCAAGTTGCCAATATTCACTACAGCCTATTTATAACCCTGCATAATTTAAAAAAAAATCACTACTGCCATCTTCAAAACTTAAAACAAAGGAAAACACAAAATCAAAAAATGGAATCTGACCTCTTAATAAGAAGCGAAACAAAAAACAAGAGACAAAAAATCAACCAGAGGGACCTAGATCAGAAATCAGGCTTCGATCTTGTTATCCAGGCCTTGAACAACAATAATTGTAATGTGCGGTTCATTGGCATGGATATAGCATACATAAGTATAAGAAATAGAAAAAAAAACCGCCATAGGATCCACCGCAAAACAACAATTCCTATGGCTTTGTATTAAGAAACAGCAAAGACTCTATACTTTTATAACAACTCTTAACCGTTAGCCTGAGATCACGCGCCTTCTATTAATATTATCATCATGACTTCCTCATTGAGTAATTGATTGCCGCAAAAGAGCTCACTCAGTTGATAGTGAATCTTTGTGGAACTCTCCACCACGACCAATGTGGAGTTTGGAGGTGAACCCATTCTTCTATAGCACGGGTGCGGTTTTTAATTGCATGTGCGCGTCCGCGGACCGGTTAACAACTTTGTATATAGTTCAAGTCCAATGTAAGAGAGGCATCTCCATAGGTATCTATGTATTGTACAATGTACATGTAAGTCTATTGATGCAATAAGGCTTCATTGGCGGCACGATCGGCTTCGACATGCTGCCTCTTTCCCCTTCATATCTCCAAGATATGAAATCATGCATACTACAGAAGTTGTTCTTCCTGGGGGCAACACTAGGAAACTCTATCTCGCACCGACTTATAGTCGTATAAACATGATTTTATTGTCCCTCATTGTAAAGGGGAATAGGGGTAAGTGTGTGCTCCTGGTGAAGGTTAACCTGATTCTTGAAATGTATTTCGCGGTTGAAGATCGAAGTGATAAGATGATGTTGTGTGGATGGAGTTGCAAATGAAAACCACATGGATATGAGGTGAAGTCATACTTACTCCTATAGGAGCATGAAGTAGCTCTATGAGCACTCGTCTTCGTTGCATCTTTGGAACAATCAAAAAAGCTGGTACCTAAACAATCAGTGGTTGGCATAGAGAGTGGGTTTTAAAGAAGGGAATATACCTACTAAGATGGATTTATGTACACTCCTTAAATCGTGCCTTAGAACAGGTGATTGTTTGAATGGATGTGCATAGAAGTTCTGTTCTATGGTACATGTTGCACAGTTGGAAGGAAGGAATTTTTTTTTTGACACTGAATCGGATTAACCTCAATGTTGTTACTTGATGAATTACAGTTGGGATTACGTTATGTGTGAATGTCCGTTTAGATACGGAAATACATTTTTTAAAATGTAGATACTCTAATCAAGTTTTTTCCCAGAAATAAATGTACGCATTAATAATCATGTTAAAAGATTTGCCTAAACCTTGTTCAAAGTTAGCCATCCGGAATATTTTTCATTGAATTTGTTCTTTAGCGAAACAACATTGCATACGGTTAAACAATCTTTTATTTTCAGTTGGCGATATGACGTAGATTCCGAAAACTTTCCGAAATCAACTTTCGAAAATAATAATTAATTTTAAAAAGTTGAGTGTAGGCTATACACTACAGTTGAACTTAACAAAAAACTAAGAGTATTTAAAGGCACCAAAAAAAATCTAAAAGACTGGACCTTCTGTTTTATTGTTCCTCAAAATTGAATAATTAATGTATCAGGCATAAAATTCTATTTATTCAGAGGTTGTGAAATACATAGGCAGCTACGTTTCAAGCTTTGGTTTCGTGATAAAATCGAGGTTTTAGTTAAACTTAACACTTAAGTCCAACAAAGGGGATAAAACTGCCTTTTTGACAAAAATTCAACGGATCAACGGAAATAGGATTTTCAAGGTTTTTGAGAAAATTGTCTTATTTTTTGATTATTCTCTGATTATTTCATTAAGACCTTAATCATTTACGTTTTAATTTTGCACAAAAGCACAACACGAGTAGCTGTTGTTTATGACAAGAAATACTCTAGAAAGATTTGTAACTACTTTCTCGCAAGATTCAATTCCCCTGAAAAAACTCGGTACGATTCTGATTTTTTACTCAGTTTCAGAGCCGTTAATAAGTACGTAAAATTTTCCCGTTTGGCACCAGCGAGCAAAATTTTTAAAATAGAAAATTTACTGTGGATCAGGCATGGTTAAGAGTGTAAGCTACTAGGCCTCGGTTTTCCACGAGGAAAAATTGACCTTTATAGCTTAGAATAATTTTAACGAAGCTCAAAAATTTCTGCGATTGTGTTTAAACTATATGTTTTGTTAAGAAACTTGAACTATTTCTTAACTTTGTTTAAGCGACATTCAGCGAGGCTGGGCGTTCCTTACAATACTCATTGTCATACTTGCGGGATTAGCAGGAAAAAGAAATAATTATGTTTATTACGTTTTTAAATGTTATGCTCTGGGCAGTATGAGCACCCACCTATTTGGAAAGTTATTCCTCGACGACCAAAAAGAACTTCTAAAATGAAGATCAAAGACTTAATTTCTTATCTTATCACGATTAAGTGATTGTGGGACGAAACTCGGCAACTTCTGTAATGGGTACTCCTCGATCTTAAGACAGCGATCTTTAGGTAAAGGCGAACTCATGAATCCTTCATCATATCCCTTTAAAGCCATGGTCAAACGAGCTTATGTTAACAAAACGGCGGCGCAATCTAGCGCTGAGTAAGAATTGTAGTCACCATTTCTACCTACCTACGAGTATCTTAAGCGAGTATTGATGATTTAAAATCTTAAAACAGAAGCTCTTCGTATCCCATATATAGGGGTTCGCAAATAAATTTGTTTTTAAGCTTAAAGTTTTTTAAGGTAATGAGCGATTTTCGGCACCTAATTTTTAGAATATTCGCAAAAAATGTATACCATCCGATAGAACACTACCTATGTATATCGTGATAAAAGTCAAGTATATTCAAGTATTTTTTAGATCTACAAACATAAATAAAGATCAACTAAATGGTTTCCCAATAAACGTTTTGTATCTTTAAATTTGAATAAAACAAACTGTGAAGGAATCATCAATTTTTTATTTTCTTAAAAGTCCCATGCATGTCATTTTATAATCATTCAAAAAATCGCCATGGCTTTGCTGGGTGGCGCGCGAAATGTCTGATTTTTGAAATTGGTTATCATCAACCGATAATGCTCGCCATTCACTGTGATGGCCTGGCCAATGTCGTCCTTAAAGACGTATGGACCGATTATGCCGCCAAACCAAAATCTACACCAGAAAATTTTGTTTATTGATGAACCAATTCATCTATAAAAGGACTTCGTCTCTAAAATTCAAACGAAGCGCTCGAAATATTGCTCGAACAGAAGACCAATTTTCATTAAATAATTTAATCATTTTGACATGTTGTTAACGCTATAACTCTTCATGTTGATTTAGCAAGACAGACTTAAAAAAAAACATAAATTTGATAGATGTAGCTACAATAATACTGGAAAACCTTTTAGTTTCAGTAATTGGTAAGCCATAGGTTTTTTTAATGATTTTTACTTGCGACTTATATTTACTATAAGGCAAGTTATGCATTCGTAAAAAAAATCGAACTCGAGATTTTGATCAAAGTTCACATTACGATGATAGCGAAGACGAAAAAAGTGGGTCTGGCAATTCTGTCTGTCTGTCTGTCTGTCTGTTCGATTACAGCTAAACGGCTCGGCCGATTTTCTTTAAACTTGGTAGATATGTGTTTTAATTTTTTACCCCCGGATGTTTTTTTATTTTGATTTTTTAAGACCAAAAATAACGGTACCTGCCATACGTTTTTTTTTCGAAATTTTATAAATATTGTTTTTTCTCAAAAACTGTCCCAACGATTTTTAAAAACAAAATTCAGAAAATTTAATTTAGTTAAACCTAGGTAATGGTTGAAAAAAATTTTCCAAAAAATGAGTAGTTTTGGTACCCCCCTTGGGACCATTTTTTTTTGTTTTTGATTTTCTCAAAAACGGTACCACCGATTTTGATCATTTTTTTATGCTTAAGTCTCGCAGCAGTTTAAATATTATTGTGTACCTATTCAAATTTTTCAAAATTTTTTTTTTGGATTTTTAAAAAAACTTTCAAATTTTTTTTTGAAAACACAATATTTCGAATACCCCATGCTCGATTTTTTCAAAACTTGATAAATAAAAGTTTGGAGAAATAGTCTACAAGATATGAGAAAAATAAATTCATTTTACCTAAAAATAACGGTACCCTCCACACAAATGTTAAAAAATAGTTTTCGAAAATCGTATTTTTCTCGAAAACGGTTCCGAGAATTTTGTTTAAATTTTTTTCTTTTTATTATTTTTTAATAGCTGTAATTTAATAAAAAAAAATTTAAAACAAGATATTACTAACTGTACCTACCATAGAACGATTTTTTAAAATTTTGAATTTCTCATTATCAGCACAACGGATTTTAATGAAATTTCGTAGAGAGAAGCTTCTAAAAAGTTTAAAAAACATTGCATTTCAAAACTTTAAGAAAAATATTTTTTTGAATTTTGAAAAAAAAAACGGCTCAATATTTTTTTTTGGAAATTTAATTTTTATTCATAAAATAATAAAAACTTCGAATTGGCGTACCAACATTTTTTCTTAAAAATGTTTTAAAATTGTCTTATATAAAACCTTATTTTTTAAGAAACCACAACAAAGAGTTATAATTTTTGTTCTTGCAAAAATATATATTTGCTTGAATCACATGGCACCCTATTCTTACCTTTAACTACTAAAGAAGATTTTTTTAGTCATTAAAAAAATGAATTTTATGCTTAACAGTTTCTCTAATAACATTCATTTTTGAAATTCTTAGTCTTTTACATAGGAGCAAGTTCGTGCGACCCAGTCGTGCATTTTATTTTTAAAATGTAAACCAACCGAAAGATTACTAGATCTTGATTAAAGGTCAACTATTTTCAGGAGTTGGTCAGTAAAACATTTTAATGAATTAAAAATTTTTTTTTTAAGTCACAGAATAAAAATTGGTGATCCACCCTGATTTATTTTTTTATTTTGCGAGCACTAAAGGGATTTTGACTCCCATAATATGTTTGAGCTTTAAGGAAAGTTGGAGAGGATTTAAAAGGAGTTGCCGATGCAAATTGAATTTGAATGTCTTAATATCGTAATGTCTTAATTAATAATAGTGGGGCTAAATTTAAAAGTACTTCCGTAGTTAGACTCAAGAACAAACTGATGGGCATTCCCTGAAGCGCGAGTATATTAGGGTTGAATTGCTTAAGAGGAAGAATGCAAGTGGCTGCTTCACTAGAATAATGTTAATATAAAATGGTAAAATAGTAAAAGACAAGAAACATCGCGGCGGTGCTTGATAGATATAAATTTTATTGTTATACTTCTATTTAAAACAAACAACACCCTCGAAACAAATACCATCAAATGGTACACTGATTGATCGAGAATAAGCGAAGGGACTGGTGCAGGAATCTTTGGGCCTAGAACCAAACTTTCCATACCAATGGGACAGTCCACCAGCAGCTTCCAAGAGGAGGTAAGCGCCATAGAAAAATGCGTGGATCGAAATCTCGAAAAGAACTCTCGTAACAAGGATATTGCTATCTTGCCAGGTATTTAAGCGGCACTGATTTCATTTACTATCAGCTCTAAATTATTGTGAGAGTGCATAAACAGGCTAAATGAACTTGGCACACAGAACAAGGTCACACAAGGTCGATGGGTACCTGGTGCTGATCACGTATGTGTTCATGGAAACGAAGGGGCAGACTCCTTAGGTCCTTAGCATAGGCGCATCAACACCTTCAACAGGGCCTGATCCTTATTGCGGAATAGGAGAAAATGTCATCAAAAACTAAATTAAACAAGAAGAGGAGGCAAACAGATCCAAGAATTGGAAAGAACTCCCAAAGCTGAGGCAGGTGAAACTACTACTGGGCAATTACAACCAGTAGTTTCGAAAACTGCATTTAACTGCAACTTAGGTAGGAATAACCTCAAAATAATAATAGGTATCCTAACTGGACACTGTAAACTTAGAAGTCATCTAGGTTTACTTATACTTGATTTGGTAAGGAGTGCCTCATGAAGGTTCGGCAACATGCATGAGGAAGCACCGGATCACATACTAGGAAGATGTTGTTCACTCATGCTCCAAAGGAAAAACATTCTGGGACAATACCAGGTGAAAGATAGCGACATATCTTCTCTGAAGGTGGAAAATACAAAGATTCCTAGGGGCAATCGTTTTGGAGGAAGAACTGTAAGATGAGCAAGCTCATCTATTTTTAAGTGGGGGCACAATAGATCTCCAGTTCGCAGTGCAATACTCAAACACTTTTTTGGATTCTATCCAAGGGACTCAAGTGGGTTCTTAGAGCACCTGCCCAAATATGAAATAATGCTCAAGCTTTGGACAAATATAGGCTTTGTAAGTGCCTTGTTAAGTATTAATTTTGCAGGAGGCCAGGCTTTAGAGAAGTCTGATTTTAATTTCTGAGAATTAAAGACCTATATAGGCTTAAGTTCCCTTGGACTTTTGTTAACTGATATTTTAACCGGCATTATTTAAATTTCACTCGATTAAGGTATTTATGCTATTAAAGTTTCCTGTCGTAAAACTAATATATTCTTGCTTAGGTTTTAAAATCAACTAGGTACCTACATTGAAAAATTAAACATCATCCAAACTCTAGAAACAATCAAAATGGATGTAGCAACAAATGATAAAGTTTGAAACCATAATGTTTGGACAAACAAAATAAGACTCGTTAACTTTATTATTACCTATTTTTAAAACTTATCACAATCGCTATCTATTTAAGAAACTATACTCAACCATTTTTCAAAAACTCACAAAAAATATAAATTAGCTAGGCACTTTGTTTGACTACCATTTTATGGTTATAACAACTCAATTTTAATGTTGTATAGGTATCTATTCTTCTTCGTTGGACTTGACCGTCAATTAGCATAATTAATATAAATTCTTAAGACTTCATTGGCTTCTTCTCTTTTACAAATGAAAAATACCAAGAACCTCCAAGCGTATCCAGAATTAAGCAACTAATTTTGGTATTTCATACACGCATGCATCGCATACAAAAAGCCTTTTTAAGCTACCGATTCCACCACAATCGTTTATTATTATTTTTTTGTTTATGTTAAATTTGAAAATGTGCCAAAGCGGTTTGAAATGAACACTATAGACAAATCTGAGGGTTCTCGGTGTCCAGAGCACGACGACGACGACGTCGACGACGATATAGTAGTCTCAGAACGATGATGTATTCTTTATGTGCATCGCATCCTTTTTACTTGGAATAAAAATCGGTTGCGATAATATGGCAATAAAATTCCATAAATTTGCGACGTGAGAATCTTTAATGGCACGTTCAGAAAACTCCGTTGTCATCGTTATTGGCTTCTTTTGCTCAGTTAAAGTGTCTACTAGATACGTTTTATTCAAATTTAGCCTTTTTCCATCTTCAGTTCTTCTGTTTTGTTTTTAGTTCTTCTTTCATTTTTCTATACGGAAATTCTTCATTGGTTTTTATGTCTTTATGGTGGACACATGAGATACACTCTTCAGATAGATACAAGAGAATTTATGTTTAGAAGCATTCATATAGAAAGTTTACAAAACAGGTCCGCACTGATTTTGGCTAGAAACTGAGAATGTACAAAAATTAACACAGACCTCATTTTACTTGGGAATATACAAGAGCAATAATTCTAAATTATTCAAATATTATAGCCTAAACGATAAGATGTGAATTTTGTCAAAAAGTTGTTTTTAGTTGATATGTTTAAGCCTTTAAAAAAGGGTTGAAACCTAGATAAAAAAAAGTTATATTTCTATCCACGCCCGAAACGCCTTTCAGTTTTCACACTTTGAAGACAGACTGCTACGGCCATGTTCAAAAGCTACCCACAGAAGAATAAAGATTTAATGCCCTTTAAAGACTTTAGTCTTCTTTAGTTCTACGTAGGTTGGTATTTTTTATAATGCTGGCGCTATAAAGATATATCTTAATTTTTATGCGAACTTTAACACGATTAATAACTTTAATTGAGGAAGTCAAACACATTATTTTATAACAATTGATGAACAATTCCGAGGAAGCGATCTTGTAGTAATTATACATATAACTACAAATCAGAAGTTCATTGTTCTAAGGAAAAGTCGTTCATTAATACGAATTTTAATTTAAATATCTATTAATAAACATACGTATAACCAAACTGGAGGGCTAAAAAAAGAACATTGAACTTCTGTCGAATATACCTACCTAATCATTCTCATTTTATCATCAATCTTCTATAAATGCGACGATGAGAGAGAATAAAATATCTACCGGGACGAATAAAGCAATTAAACCCTTTATCGATTTTGCTTCTTCATCGATTTCATCGAACAAGTTAAACAACGCCTTTTTTAAGAAAGCAATTAATTTTTATTTTGAATTATGATCTCATGGAGTTCTTATAAGAACAAAAAAAGAATTTACAAGTTTCGATGGATGCGATAACGTATTAATGGAAGGCCTAAGCTGATGGTCGTGGAAATATTGACCGAAATCAAAACTATTTTTTGAAAGTATCTAATTAATTAATGAAAATAGATAGGCGAAATAGTTTATTCTTAAAATACAACTTTTTTCTAAAGAAGATAAAGATATGAATATGTTACCGTCCCAAGCTGATTTCAAGCTTAACTAGTTTACCCAAGACCAAAATGGTTTATCTTACGCAGGTTATTGTGTATTAATTTAAACCAGGATGAAGAAAATTTGAAAATTATTTCTATTTAAGGAGAGTGATTTGACCATGGACGTTAATATTTTAGGTATCTGAATTTAATAAAATTTCCCTAGGAAAATAAAATTCACAGTGTAATCAATGCATAAGAATCGGTAACCATCGACCTATACATTTGCGTCTTAGAAGGGTAAGATAGCAGATGAACCCACTGTAAGTTTCACTTAGACAGAGGTGATGGTTTTCTTTGTTTGAAAGTTTATGCTTAGTCGTTAGGCAGGTACAGTTTTCTTGGACGACAGTTAGTATATCTTTGATGGCCGAACTGAATTTTCTGTACTGCTCAGGCAACTCCATTGCTCAGCTTAAGGTTTGTTCAATGGGAGACAAAAATTAAACTGGCTAAAACATTCAACATTCATGTAGTACGACTAATGATATAATCTCTGAACTTAACAACACGTCAGACTCAAGGGTATATTGGAGCAAAAGTATTATGGTTGAAATTTTAAACTTCAAAATGCAATATTACTTGCACCATTCATAAGTAACTTTGTGTAATATTGAAACTAAATTGGACAAGCCTGTAACAAAATATACGGCATAATCGATAAATATGAGAGTTTTCTTAAAAGAGGTCAAAATTATATTTCCATTATCTGCATTTTTAGCAAAAAATCTTATATTGTCATTTTTGCAATTCTGTGGCTTAGTTCTAAATTAGTGTAATTTACAAAAAAGCTATGAGAATTATTGTTCATGGCCTGTAGCTATATTCTCCTAACTTTTCCATAATAACTTCAAGTGTTAAAAAATCTCATTATTTGACAATAATACTAGATAAGGTCCAGTCGAGTATTATTTAATTAATATTAATATTTTTCATCTTGGAATTTTTTAAGACCTACACGTTTCGTTTTCGTGAGGACAGAATCTGAGCACTAAATATTGTATATGTTATTATTTTAATTTATATAAAGAAAAGTAATTAATTTTGTTTAAATGTCTTTGATTGAAAATATGGACGGCTATCGATATTGGTTGCAACGAAGGGCTTTAATTTACATTTGATGACGATTTCTAGCTTAAGTTTTGAGTTCGCTTTTTTTTTTTTTTTATAATCTACACACGCTCAAGGGAATATGATTACCCTTTAAATGTTTCAAAACAGCGTGGGCGTGAAGTTACGGAAGAGAAAGAAGGATAGGAAAGATGTGTGGCACGATGTTCTGAGACTGAATGTGGTTGTCTCAGATATTTTTATCTCCAGGGATGGCGGCTGAACTAGAGCAGAGAAATGCCGTGTCTTATTTCTATGTCACTTATAATTCACATTATTTTATTCGTTTTTCATCCTTGTTGGGCATACTAGTTTAACTCAATTACATGTTGTTAGTGTTATGCCTAAACAACATGTAATGAGTAAACCAGCAACCCATTGATGACAATTTATAGAAGGTTTTAATGGAATTAAAGACGACATAGACGACGGCAGGGATCGAACCTGTGATATTGAGGTTGACAGGCGAGCACACAACCATCGCGCCACGGCCACCCCCACCTTCTATACTCCGTCCAACAAAATTGTCAGTACATGCCTTATGGGAGAGCTTTTTCTAAAGCAGTGGCGCCTGATGCACCCTCACTACAATGCGTTAAGAAAAATGCCACTAAAAAAAGAGCAAGCCACTGACTTTTCTTAAGGAATTGTTGTTGTAATTCTTTGCAAAAAGTTATACACCCCAACACGACCGTCGTATCCCACTGCTGATGAGATACTGTCAAGATCAAGACAAGAGTGTCACTCAATACGATCGTGCGCTCTTTATCTACATCAAAACAGAGTTACCATTATCATTCTCAATTGCAAGCAAAGAGCTTTTTCAGTGGTTTTCACGGTTACCAGTTTGGTCATTTATGACCAACTCTGGTCATTATTTTTTCTCTTGGTCACATCATGGTCATTTTTTATTCCATTTGGTAATTGAATTGAAAAAAAAAACTTTTTTATACCAAAAGCTGTATTACGAGTATTAGCGTACGATGTAAGCAGTACATTAAAACTGTATGCGTTCATTTTCATCACTTGCGAATTTAATGATAGATAGCTGGAAAACTTAAAATTGTGCGTTAATTTTGGGCAATGTTGCTTCTTCGCTGGGTAAAAATAAAATAGACTATTTGAAAATTTAATTGGTCTTTCAACTGACGAGGCTAGTGTTATGGTTAGTGAATTTAATGACTATCAAGCAAAATTGAAAAGCAATGTCATTTTTTTTAATGCACTTGCCATTCATATTATTGCATATTGCATATTATTCCAAAAAGTTCCTAGTGAAGTTGAAAAAAAGTGTCGCAACATAATACATACATTTTTTGCTTAAAGTGCCAACCGCATCAGCCAATTTAAAGAATTTCTAAAAATATTGCGCACAAAATATTGGGTATTTTGAGAGCGAAAATTTTGCGAATTAAGTTAAATAAAAACTAAATTAAGAATTGGACTCAATTTTGAAACAATTAGCAATGGTTATTGGTCTGCAAATTTGTTTTAAAATAGCGTTTGTGAAAACATATATTTATATTTTTATAGTTATTAAGTGGCAATAATTGATCTTCACACATAAACATATTTTAAACAGCTTAGTAATAAGGTATTATGATAATACTACTTAACAATTTGCTAACTTTTAAGTAGATTACTAACTCTTTCTTAATTTTACACATTTTCTACCCAGTATAGTGCTAAGGCTATTTTTTAATAAATTTCTACTAAACAATAAAGTAATGGCAGTTCATACAAAAAAACTAAACAAACAGACCTGTTTTGATGAAGTTAACACGATACTAAAAAAATAAAATAGGTATTTAATAAAAGGGTAGAGAAAGTATAATTCTAAATTCGATTGATTTTTTATGTTTTTGTTTTTTAATAATTTAAAAATAACGTGTAAGCTGTATAATATACCTACATAAGAACATAATATGCTCCAACAAATGCGGTGAATTAATTGTTCTTTGTTTGTGTTTCTTTTTTTTATTTTGGTCTTTTAACTACATTTGGTCATTTTTATTTTCAACTTTGGACACAATTTTTTTTTTTCAAGTGGCAACCGTGGTGGTTTTTATTAAAGAGCTTTTGGGATTTGAAGCTTTTGAGAACACATTTTAAGAATATGAGTATGTTGAGTGTTGTCGTATTGCTTTTCAACTTAAAAAAAAAACGCGCCTATTATCTTACCGCTTGGCGTTGTGGGAAAAGGTAATTTGAATATTGTTTTCAGTCGTTTTGAATCGGCAGACGGTAGCCCTACGCGTTTTTTATTTTCATTTGCTGCGATTTATAATTTAAACTACGGAATCCCTGTGAGAGCTTTAAAAGGCGACACACTTATGCATGGCAATGCAACCAGAATGAGAGACAAACGTCCTATCTTCCCTGTACTGACAATTTTTGTTGGACAGAGTATAGATTTTAAATTCCCAGCACAATCATTTTTTAAAATATTTAAAAAATGATTCTCTTGTATTTTTATCAAAATTGTATGCTAATTTAATACAAAATCAAGATGTCGGTAAATGAGACAACTATTTTCCCCAATCATACAGTTGCAAGAGCCGTTCGAGATCTTGATATAAGAGGAAATCCAGCGTACTATAGGATCTTATGTCACTAGCAGATATAAAAATATAGTTCATTAAAATAGTTGTTCTTGGTGTAATTTTTTAAATAGGACTTAAATAGAAAGATGATCTATGATCTATGATCAACACAAAATGTTTTAAGAAATTCAGCCCACAAAAGTTAATGTGCCTCAAAAATTTACAAACTTATCGAGGAATCAAAAAAATTTTCGACAGCGTAATTTTTATTTTAGATGAAGAAAATTAAAGAGCACACTCAAAAAAAGCTTACAAATGCCTAGAAACCTGAAGTTATCCAGAGAGTGAGTGCTGAAAAAGTAACTGTATTAAGTATCAAAGGGCACGGTAGTGCCCAGCCAAGTTCTGGCACTACACCCTTTTTACAGGAACAAACTCAGGCGACTTTTGACCCCTCCCTATCTTCAGTACCAATCAAGTCAGAAACTTGAAATTCCGAATATTTGTTAAGCTAGTCAGGCACATGCGCCTGACCAAATTTCAATTTTCTAGCATAAGCGGTTCCTGAGATATAAGGCCTCAAAAATCACAAAAACCGTAACTGACTGACTGACTGACTGACTGACAGATCATCAAAATTATGGAGCACTTCCCGACATCGTAGAATCTTGTAATTTTGCACAACGGTAGGTCTTGTCATGTAAGCAGAGGAAAAAATCGAAAAATTGAAATTTTCCATTCAGGGGGCGTGGTATCCGCCCACTTTCTCCGAATTGTCTCCGAATTGGTGTTGGTTGAATGGAGCACTTCCTGCTGCTGTAAAACGATGAAATTTGGTGAACCGGTAGGGCTTATATTGCATATAAAAAACCAAAAATAAACACCAAGATTTTCCTTTGGGGGGGCGTGGTATCCGCCCACTTTCTCCGAATTGGTGTTGGTTGAATGGAGCACTTCCAACTACTGTAAAACGATAAAATTTGGTAAAGTGGTAGGGCTCAAATTGCATTCGAAGAAAAAAATATAAAATTAGCGGTTTTTTATTCAGGGGCGTGGTATCCGCCCACTTCCTCAGAACTGATGTAAATCATGTATGGCGCACTTCCAATTGCAGTAGAACAATGAAATTTGGTAGAACGGTAGGGCTCAAATCGCATATAAAGGACCAAAAATAAAAATCGAGGTTTTCCATTCAGGGGCGTGGTATCCGCCCACTTCCTCAGAACTGATGTAAATTATATATGGCGCACTTCCAATTGCAGTAGAACAATGAAATTTGGTAGAACGGTAGGGCTCAAATCGCATATAAAGGACCAAAAATAAAAATTGATGTTTTCCATTCAGGGGCGTGGTATCCGCCCACTTCCTCAGAACTGATGTAAATTATATATGGCGCACTTCCAATTGCAGTAGAACAATGAAATTTGGTAGAACGGTATGGCTCAAATTGCATATAAAGGACCGAAAATAAAAATCGAGGTTTTCCATTCAGGGGCGTGGTATCCGGTATCCGCCCACTTCCTCAGAACTGATGTAAATTATATATGGCGCACTTCCAATTGCAGTAGAACAATGAAATTTGGTAGAACGGTAGGGCTCAAATTGCATATAAAGGACCGAAAATAAAAATCGAGGTTTTCCATTCAGGGGCGTGGTATCCGCCCACTTCCTCAGAACTGATGTAAATTATATATGGCGCACTTCCAATTGCAGTAGAACAATGAAATTTGGTAGAACGGTAGGGCTCAAGTCGCATATAAAGGACCAACAATAAAAATTGAGGTTTTCCATTCAGGGGGCGTGGTATGTTTAATTTATATGGAGCACTTCCGATTGCTGTAATTAAGGTAGGTATGTTAGTGTTATGTATCTTGCCAGGATAAGAAGAAATAATTGAAGCGCAAATTAAAACAACCAATAACAAAAAAAAAATATACCAAAAGAAATAGGAAGCTATAAACTAAGTTGATTTTAGTGGGAAGAGTCCACCCTTCTATCTTTCCTTATCTTTCGAGATTTTGACATGGCAAAATATTTAAATCTTTGCAAAAAGGAGTGAGATCAGACCAAAAACATAAATGTTAAAAAAAGAGCCAAGTTCTTCTATACAAAAACCTTTGTGTAACAAGTCAGCCGTGAAAAGTAATGAGATCTAAAAGTGCGCCAAGTTCTTACTTCATGAAGATTTAATACCGAATATTTAAAGTAGAATAATATTGAAACAGCTACAATGTAATAGAGAAATTTTATTATTTAATGATTACTGAGTAAAATTTGATGGGCTTACTTGGCAAGTTTTTTTTTATGCCCAATTCAAACGGTTTTAAAAACTTGACCAGTAAGCCCATCAAATTTTACTCAGTAATCATTAAATAATAAAATTTCTCTATTACATTGTAGCTGTTTCAATATTATTCTACTTTAAATATTCGGTATTAAATCTTCATGAAGTAAGAACTTGGCGCACTTTTAGATCTCATTACTTTTCACGGCTGACTTGTTACACAAAGGTTTTTGTATAGAAGAACTTGGCTCTTTTTTTAACATTTATGTTTTTGGTCTGATCATTTCTTATTCCACTAAATAGATTATTTAAAATAAATTTTTATTTTAAACGAAAATTGATAAAAATTTTATTTTATTATTTTATAATTTTAAACACTAAATTGATGTTGAAATATCATGTAATTAGTATTTAAAATACATATTGACTTAAGGAAAGTAAAAAAATAACTTAAACATACAAAATAGCGAACAGTTCCGAAAAAAAAAAAATGGTCGATAAACTTATCGTAAGTTTTTTACTATTTGAAACAACTGGAGGGTGGTGGACCAATTCAAACTTGAAATTCAAATTCAGCGCGTCAAAATACTTAAGGATAATGTAGGTTCGGTTTTTGAAATAAACTACTTTTTTATTTTTGTATGCACCTGTGTAGAAACTCGATATATTTTTATCAATTAATTTTTGATGCATTGATGAATTTTAGTAACGCGACTTGATTTACATTTCTGACATTACTTTGATTATAAAAACATCAACTGTTTTGGTGTGCTAATGATGTGAATTTGTTTTTAAACGAAAATCTTAAGGTACGCTGGATTTCCTCATAAACGAATCCACTGATCCTGGTGGTATACCCCCCATTCTTCTGAATAGGTGTTTTTCATTGCTTTCAATACCATTGCGTATGCTTTTCCATAGCTCTTACTCTTCTGGAAGATAGGGAACAAAATTTTCCACCCTTTTCTTAAAAGAAGTGGCTCATTCCTCCTATCAATCAATCGAACTTCGCCCCTTTTTTCTAAGGTCATGGAATTGCTGATCAATCATCAGTTAAAAAAATATCTCGAAAATCGAAGGCTTCTGAATAACCGGCAATACGGCTTTCGCAGCAATCGTTCCACTGGGGATCTGATGGCATGTTTCACCGAAGAGTGAAAAAGATCTTTACATTGCTTTGGATTATTGCCCTTGATATTTCATTTGATGAGTTTGGCATGAAGCTCTCTTATAGAAAATACGTGAATTTGGTATCAGAAAAACCATTATTCTTTGGATTAGAAAAAATTTCCTTCTGGATCGTTTGAAACATGTTGTATTGGAAGTACCATTAGATACATATATTCGTTTTTAAGCCGCGATTAAATTTATCAAGCACAATTTTCCCTTGACTTTTTCCTAAGCTTTCAAAAACAAATATTTATCGACATCTCCTTTCTCTATCCCTAATTTACCCATGGCTCGTGCTGTGATTAACATTATAAGGGTCTTAATATGCCCTTGAGCGCGTGTGAAGTGTACAAAAAAAAAACACACCGTGCAATTGATATTTGAACTAATAACATTTTGCTTCTCAAAATGAAACACATAATGGTATACTCTCATAATATAGAGCACTTGAATTTCCAAAGGTTTTTTCTTAGTCAAACCTAGTAAATGTTTTGTGAATTTTGTATATATGAATGCTCCAATACTCCAATATAAGTCTTACTATACTTTTGTAAGGAATTTTTAGTGTATTAGGATCTTCGAAATACTTCGAATTTTGAATTATGAAGCCTTACATCGAGTTTGCCCTAAAAATAATATGATCGTTATTAAGCGAACAAATTAAATTTAGAGTCGAAGATCATTCCGATATCTTTCTAGTTATCAAATCTTTTTAAAGAATTATCATCAAATTTGTATTCGAAAAAGAATATAACAACACTGCACTTTTTATTGTTAAAATAGAGACAATTTAGTTATAGCTAGCTTACACTTGAATTATACTCCAATTAGCTTGGGCCTTATTCGCGTCTGATAAAGATCTTATGCATCTGAAAACCTTTTAATTGTCGGTATACAAGAGACATCTTGAATAAGAAAAAAGATGTGGCAGGCCAAAATAATGAACAAGAACAATACAAAATGACTGCCTTGAGGTACGCCCAAAAAATTTACTATTTATTAAGATAACACAGTGACAATTTTGACATACTAATTTCTGCCATCTTAACAACCCTTATCTTTTTCATTGAAAAGATAAAAATATAAAACCACAATTTTCTGTCGCATGCGAACGGCTTACATGAGAGGCACTTTTTAACGACAAGAGATATTCTTGAAAGATTTGTCACTTCCTGTCAAGAGACAATACCCTAGAAATTTTGTATGTGACATAGGCTTGCAATCAACTAACATACCTTTTCCGGCATGACAGTCCAAAACATTAAGTTATGAATTTTTCAATTGGAGCGGGTAGATTTAAGCTTTTCGCGAAATCTGTTAAATCTATTGTTTATTATTCAGTTACGTATTTCAAACAACAATGGTAAGTCACACGACAGAATAGCATTTCTAAATAATAAAACTTTATTATTAAAATGAGATTTCGCAGATATTTTGCGGTAGACGTGGTGGCCCTTCACATTCGACTTTTCAACCTTTGGGGGCCACGTTTGTCAAAAATTCGCAAGATCGGCCGAGAACATCGCTGCGGTCCATGAAAGTGTACAGCAGAACCCGAGGAAGTGGCCATTTTTGGATGAATCGCTGTGGTAATAAAAGCAAATTTCCGTATATGGCACGACACCAACCCACATGAGAATTTTAGGCCCAAGAGTCATTGGTCCGTACTTTTTCGAAAACGACTTTGGTGAGGCGGCCACCGTTAACGGCGAGCGCTACAGAACGATGATTTCGTCACTCGGAGTCATGTCACCGTAAGAAGCAGAGGCGGGCAATTGAGCGATGTCATATTTTATATATAATGGCATAAATGGGCCTTTCAAAAAAAAAAAAAAGGTTGTTGTTAATATATTGTTTGTTTTACTTAACTTTTTTCTTAAATAACTCGTTTTATTCTTTTTCAAAATGAAGGCTTTTATAAAAGTTAACAACAGAAAGTATTCCAAAAATAAATAACGATTAGCATTTGCATTAAGTAGAATAGAAAATTAGTCTTAAAAAACTCCATTTAAAGAACTATTAAAACTCCCAAAAATAACCGTTTAAGCTTAATTCCAATCCATTACGTTGAATACAAAATAATAAAAAAAACAAACAAACTTCGAAGGTATTGCTTCGACTAAAATAATTAGCTGTCATTAACCTAGTTCCATAGATGTACGAACAGAAGTTTGTCCATAAAACTTTCATCTTCAATTACATCTAAATTGTTGGTTAATACCCTCCATTTGTGCTCGTAGTCATTTACTAAGTGAATGCTTATCGCGAAATTGTAAAATTATAAACCTTAAAAATCCCGGCTCTCTTTAATTCTCTGTTATTTTTGGCAAAAAGGTTAAACAAAAGGAATGTGAACGCTTGTCTTTATTTTTATGAGACATGGAGTCTGGATATCCACAAAGATGCGATCTAATGTCTTTTTGAGAAAGTCAATTGTTACATTGAATCACTTTTATTTATTTTTGTTGGATCTGTTTCTTTTCATTCCATAACCATCATCATCATCAGGCTTATTCCATCACAAACTGATGCATATCACACAAATGTGCATCGTAACTATAGAGCCATGCTTTCCAGTCATATTATATACGGTGGGGTTATGGTGTTGCACTCCAAAACAATAGCACACCAGTGGAAACATTATCCACTTTTCACCAACAATACTGTTCTACGATGGGTATTCACAATCGAAAGCGTGTGGCACACTCACTTGCTGTAATTACACCGTGATAAGTATACAACGTGTTATGGGTAAACTTCGTACATGATCTGGACAAAGGGCGGTAATAAAGGAGATCTAGAGTAGGCTTGAGTTAAGATAACATATGTATTGACTAGCCAGGTCTTCGCCAAAACTTTCTTCCACACGAACTTGTTGTGCCAATTAGATGATAATGCAACTAATGTCAATCTAGCTGCTAGGCTTTCTTACCTCATATGTGAAGTCATTAATAGCTGTCAGTCGGCCATTGATGTTTTTTTTAACAAAAGTTTCATTTCCATTGATTGAGACAAAGAGAGATCTATTGAAAATGTTTTATTGTTGGTAGGTATTTGTTCTGTTAACGACATCATTGGTATATGGACTCTTATCCCTTGACTCTCTGAGACTCTTGCCTTCATCAACTTCTCAATTAGTTTGACTTATTTTTTTTTTTTTCAGAGTACTGTGCCGTCTGATTTTCAGGGCCAGATTTATAAATATTATCGAGCCTCACTTGAGACTTGTTTTCATTTTTTATGATCTCAATTTAACTTGTTGATTTTTTACGTTATGCAACACCTTTTGCGGAGGTTTGGTTTTCTTTTGCTTTTATATCTTTTAATTTTTGTGTTATGAGAGGACAAGCCTTTCAGAAAGTTGTCTCGTTAACTGAGGGTCAACTAATTAATTGAATTGTGTTTCTTTTCCAGTTGTCATTATTTGGAAAAAAACGTCAGTCTCATTAGTGAAAGTTTGAAGTGTTTTTTCGCAGAATTTCTAATGTACATATAACCTACCTACTATGAATCAAGATCGAATGGTTTTTGTTAAAAGTCAAAACGAAGACATTTTGTTATCTGGTTACCTTTTTGACATTTGATTGAAAATAATAACGGGTAACGTATAATTTATTCAAAAACTGGATCTTCATTTTATTCGAAAATGAAGACCAGATATTCTTTGAACATTAAATGTATGTATGTATTTACATAATTCACTTTATGATCGCAGTTTGACAATCCAATAAAACTTTTCGGTTAACACAAACAATTTTCAAGTCAGTTCTTTTGTCTACATATTCAAGTATTTGAACAAAAATTAATTTAATTAATTTGTTTTAATTTAATTGATTATATTTTCAAGAGGGTACTTTTTTTATAAATTACACAATATTTAAAAATAAAATACACAAAGAACAAGTGAAGTCAAGTAAGCTGGATACCGCTTTTTTGGAATCTAAAAGAGTGATTAATTTTGTTTGCATAACTAAGTTCAAGTTCAAAAACAGGGCAAAAATTCAAAGGCTTCTTTAATAGCTTTTAAGTCGAAGCTAAAACATGGTTGCCTCAATGAGCTAAGATTTCTCAGTGCAACGAATATTATTACCCTCAGATGGGTTCTGAGACATCGGGAACGAAATGACAGATGAACTGGCCAAAAACGGGTTATCTGATCCGAGCCGAGCCGATATCTCTGTAATTATTCCATAAATTCGCCAGAATTTCCTTGTGGCTGTTGACTTCAGATGGTCAACAATCGACACTTATTTAACTTAACGAAAACTATGGTCAAGTTCATAAATGTAAAAAATCCAGTCCTACATTGCGTTTATAAATGTGAATGAACTGCATTATCTTAGGATGACAGAAGTAGACAACTGTGTTCATAAAAGCAAAATGACAGTCAAAATGCGTTCAATTATCTAGTGGTTTTTGATTCTTTGTCGTGTTGCGAGAAGAAAGTAAAATAAAATTATATTATAAGTTAACTAATATTGAATATTTTATACATATATTTTTCCAAAATATTGATGTGTATTCTATTTAAAAGTTAAATTATTCTATGGGCTTTACCAATAATTAATTGCTAAGCACGTGTTTATGTAAACAACAGGTTAAACATTGAGGACGAGTTAATTACCAATAACTAAGTTAAGCACGCGTTCAAAACAAATTTTCAACAAAGAGAAAGACTGAAAAGTAGAATTGTTTTTTCTCTTTCTTTTGCTTTGAGCTATCAGAATGACAGTACAAACGTGGCGTTTATACTTAACCGTGAAGTTAAAGATGAGTTTCTTCACTCTAAAATATCCGATGACGTTTAGCGTTAAGCTGACAGCTGACTATTAAATTGATTATTTATTGGTATGGTTATAATTGTTTAGAGTACACTTAGGAATGAAAGTGAACAGAAATTCTGGCTAGATGGGGACACCAAGCTCCTGATCTCAATTCGTTAGGGAATGGAGTCCGAGTTCACAGCTGGCCGTAAGGAGAAATCCTGTTTTTTGTGGGAAAAGTTTTCATGGATATGAAATTTACATTAAAGAAGATACCACAAGATAATGGCGCAAACATTTAAAACCGTCTATAAATCAATTTTAGAATGGGATTCGACTCTTAATATTATGTATGAAACGAGAGCCGATAATTTTGTTAATTTTAAATGACTTTTAACGTTAAAGAGCTCGTCTAACTTTAAAAGTAGCAAATTTCCCTTTATCTTCTAAATGTATACTTTATCCATAGCGACAATGGTCATTTCATACCAAACCAAATCGAAGTAAAAATGTTTACTGATGTCTTATTTAATTTTTTAAAAGATGTGCTTTATATAGACTGAATATTAGAAATCAAAATCTGTATGTAAGTATTATACAAAATGTACTTTTCTCGGCGAAAAGTTATTTGGCTTGAAGTTGTTTGTGTTCTATTTAATTTATTTATTTTTTTTTTTTGTGTAGTTGTGTTTGAGTTATTTATCTTTAAAGTTTAGGATTTAAGGGTTGTACAACGTAAATTTGCTTAGCTTCTGTTGTGAAACCCGCATTAGTTAGAAGAGTTGTCTAACGTGCTTAAAGCTATGAAAAGTTAAAGCTATGACAAAGTCTCCAAGCTAAGCGACTGTGTTAAGTACAGTCGATTTTATTCCTTAAACGATTAATGTTTAGAATTTTGCGCCAATATATTCTTAAAGTATCATCTTGAAATACTCCGTTTGTTTTGAGGATATTTACGATTTTTGGTTTAAGTTCTTTATAAGCAAAAAGATGATCCTTTTACTTTTGATTCTAGTATTTTTATTTACAGAGGGTTTTTCCTGAATACTTTCAAAATTTGTTCCATTAAAGGAATTAAAAATCAGTCCTGGTATTAGTATTTTTGTCGAAAACTAACACAATTTTTGAAGTTTCAGACATGACTTCGATTAAATGTATTGAGCATTGGTGACAATTAACAGTTTTTACAAAATGTTTTATTGCGAAACAAAGCACATAACATATCGAATTATAGTAGAGCAAATTGTTTTACTATGTAATTTTTCGTTTGATAACTTTATTAACAAATTTTTAATCAAAGCGTCAAAAATGTTTGAAATATGTATAATGCACATCAATAACTAGATTGACTATAAGCCATTGATCATATGCTCGCTCCTACGAATGCACGATCTAAAAAGTTAAAAGTATTCAATGACACGACCACCATCTTTGTCTCAATTCAGCATCTCAACACCGTAAAACAACAAACACAACAAATATTACCGCACGCAAATGCTGCACAAAATAACCCACAATTTATATAAAAGAATTCCTTGTGGGTTCTTGCGACTGCTTAAAAAACCCTTGCACTGTCGTTCTTTGATTGAATGACATGTGCTGGGCATGCAGACTTGTTCTAGGCCGTTAGCGTGGGTCTCGCACCAAGTTTATACAATCGAATATCTATATTTTGTTTTACTCAGCCCGCTTCTCCCCTTTGTCATTTGGCAGACATTTTTGCATAACTGTTCGATACCAGGGCCATGCATGTGGGCTTTTGGGTTCGTTAAACTCATTCTGCCTACATACCATTGCCAGCACATAGATTGACAGTTGAAATCATTGCATTGAGTGTAACTGATATTCTTAGGTTAATGAAATCATTTATTTAATCTGTCAATCTATAAACTGTCATCAAAATCGTATAAAACGCCAGAATGCATAAAAGATGATCAACTTGACACTCTGTACCGGAAAGTATTAATATATTAATACAGTTAAGACTTTAGACATTTACATATTTCTTTAAAAAAAAGAAAATTTAATATTAACAAACACTGAATGGTGCGTCATTTATGACAGATAAGACGACAATAAAAGTAAGCTCATTCTCATTCCGTATTAAGCAGACGATTAGTAAACGTTTTGTTGCCCGGAACCACCGTCAAACTCCACGCCACACAGCATGTGAGCATTGTTGAAATCGAAAGTCGTAAACGTCTCATATCAAAGTCAAAAACGACCTTGACGTGTAAATTTATCGAGCGTGACAGATTTTTGGAGTTGAGTCCATTAATTTTACGTTTTTCTCTTTTTTTGTTTGCCTAAGCGGATTTTGTGTAAAAGGAAATTTTATTGCCATTTAGGTGCTTACCATGGCGCTATTGTACATATACAGTTATTCTTGTATTAGCAAATCTAAACTGATTAATGGAGGGATCGCTGAATTCGCGTGCTGGGCATAATATAACACTTTATAAGTAGCTGTGAAGAAACCGGAATGTAATATACAGAAAGAAAAATAATATAAATAATTAAATTAGTGGAACAATAAATCTTTGATTTGATTGAAAATAAAATGTTGTGTGGTAAAACAGGAACGCAAATACAGAATAATAAAACAAGTATAGAACAAACAAAAGGTGAAATATTTCGTCGAAAAATAAGCCGATGTTACCTAGGTAGATTTAATTTTAAATTTAAAGATAGCAATATGTTAAGCTGTCTGCATGTGCCTATAGAGTTGAAAAGAAGATGTTCGAGGATGCGTCATTTCGATACAATAGTTCCCGATTAAAGTACTCCGCCTTAAGTGCATATAAATATTTTTATATTTTCAAATAAGTACTTAACATAGGTTTGATTTATTTTGAAACTCCTTTCAACAGGTAATTTTTCCCATTGCAGGTAAAAAAAAACGAATTATTTATGTTGTTATGTTAAATCGGTTCATTTTGGTCAATCTAAGGAAATGAAATACTAAGGGTAATCATGTATCGAGATAATTTTCCGCTTTGCAGAAATATACAACTTTCCACCACATATTTGCAAGAATACCTCCTAAAAAATACATACTTGCTTAAATGTACGAAATAATCAGCTGTTCGTAACCGACAGTCAACACAAAAAATGATTTTTATCAAAAATGAATGTCATTCAATATTTTAACTCAAAAAATGATTCTGTTTTCTTACTTAAAAAGAAAATAGAATAAAAGAAGTATGTATACAATTAACAGGCTGCGTTAAAAAAAAAAAGTGTGAGTGCCAGGACTCACGGTTAAGATGTGTAAACATCAACGTTCGTCCGAGTGCCAAATTTTTGTTATCGAACGTACTCAATAAACATACAATGCAATCGTACTATTTAGTTTGTGACTTTAGATATGTATGTACATAATACATATATTCAAATGGAAGCCACTTTTTTTTCCCACAATTTAACCCTTTCACTTGTACTTAAATCTAAAAATATCTCTACATATGCAGCTTTACACATAGAAACTATAGACATCTATGATTATTCCTTATTAAAAAACAGAGCCTTTTAGTCAAAACACAAACCTTTTAGTTGCTCGAACCAAGCAGTTGCGAACTGCCGTGTCGGCACTTATTCATTTCACACAACCCAAAAACCTTATCGACAATATGCTTCGATGAAGTAGTTCGTGGCGTGTGTTAGGAGTAAGTGGACTCCGCTGTGTAACGTAAAGTTTGTTTGACTTATGTTTAAACAGGGATGTTGCTTTTTGCACTTACATATATTCAAACAGGGATGTTATCTGATAGAAAATATACTGTTTTTACACGAATCCGATTTTAATCTCTGTTTCTCTTTTGGCTTAATTTCGAGTACATCAGTTCTTTTAAACACAGCGATTTTTAATGTAAGTTAAATTTGTTCATGCAAAAAGGAGACATCTTTTCACACTCCTTACTCTACTCAGTTAAGTGAATTTCACTGAGCGAACGCCAAATATAAAAAAAGAAAACCACAAAGAAGAATGAACGATAACTCCGCCTTTTTCTCAACCTCAGCAATTGCGTTTAAAGCTAGATATACATTGTTCAAATGCATGACAAGCACGCGTGTAAGTATATTATTGAAAAAGTCACACATATAGATCGGATGTAGGCTTGAAGAAAAATCCAAATCCTTTCAATCTAGCGTACTGCATAGAAATATTGTATATGCAAGATTGATGATTGATCATGCATTTATTGGTTCATTTGCGTATTAGTACGTCGAAGAGATGAGAACACAGCACAGCATAATAAGCACTTATAAAAATATTAAAACACCAAACGAAAATTATATGATGAAATGGACAGATAAAATAAAACAAATTACTCGGATAAAATTTAAAAAAATCTCAAAGAAATTCGTAAAAACACAATTTTACAGAAAAAAAAACTCACAAAGGGCAACGTCCTCTTGCCACTGAAATAATAGACTTGCACGTGCTTGTCATGCATTTGAACAATGTATATCTGGCTTAACGCCGCCAACAAATATACTTATCATGCAGCGAAAATGTCAAAACTTTTTTTTTTGACAAGCCACTAGATGGAGAGTTCATCTTATCAAAGTCAAACCAATCCTTTAATTTTTTTTTAGGTTTCTGTACTTTATCTTACTCCCTTCGTCAGAGATTTATAAACCGATTGACATCATTTCCACCTTGTATTGGAATTATAAGTGGCAAAACCTAATTTTTTTAATCCATTGAAGTTCGCAGTCATCATTCAGTTCATGGCTTGAGAGATGGAGAACGATCTATATTTTGATATAGTGAATGCCAAAAGTATACTTTGATATAATAAAGAATATTTAATTCGATAATTAAAATAATTATATGGTATATGACAGAAATATAGAGGACAAATTAAATTTTGACGTATCGAGAATATTTCGTTGTAGATGTCAACTGATTGCCCTGAACAACATTTTAAATGGTTTTTGGAACATTTTTTTAAGTTTTTGATTTTTTCGTAAACGGTACAACCGATTTTGATCGTTTTCTTATGCTAAAGCTCCTCAAAAGTTTGAGTATTACTTTTTTTGTATTTAGAAACAAAATTCCAATTTTTTTCTAGAAAGACAAAGATGCAAAATTTTAGTCGAATTAGTACGATATTAAAGCTGTTTTACAATGAAACTTGGTTAAAACGACGATTTTGCAAATACATAAGAGCAAGTTTGTGCGACCCAATCGTACATTTTATTTAATGTCAATTCTGAAAATACATTTTTGGGAGCATAAAATAAAATTTAATTGTCCATCACTAACGTGAACTGGATTTGTTTAAAAAACATTGAATGAACACTATAAAATCTTTCGTTAATGGATTGAATTTAGTTCTAGCCAGCAATGGAAAGTAATAAAATCGAGATTGCAGTACTCAAAGTTTCCAATAGGCGCGTTTTATTGGTAATCTATATCTAGCGCAGTAATGGAAGCACAAAAAAAACGCTTTATTCACTCTTTAACTCACTCTTCCTTCCTACTTGTTGAATTAACTTACACGGATGTGTTCGAAAGATCTGTATCTCGTTTTAAGCTGGAGTTGAAATATTCATGAAAATGCAGATCGAGTTGATTTAGAGTTTTTCTCACTGCTAAATTTGATTTAAAACTTACAAAAGTGCGAAAAAATATATTTTTTCTACAATCTACTCAAAATGTTCTCACATATATGTATTGGAGTATTGGAGAAAAAAAACATTGTACTCAATAAAATAATATTGGCGCATTTTTTAACTAATATCATTCTAAGGCTAGGAGCGCACATTCAATTTTTAGTTGCACAACTGTTTGGATACTTATAGAAAACAGATGAACAATTTGGTTGAATGTCCGCGCAGGTGCATATAATTATATGTTACACAAAATAGCGAAGTCATTTTAGGCAATCGTTTTGTTTGTGTCAAAACACAAACTTTTTAGTTTCTTGAACCAAACAGTTAAGAAACCGCCTAGCCTAAGGCAATTTCTTTTAATAAATTGATTCTGAGCAACCTTAAAACAATGGTAGTTCGTGCAAAAAACAGACCTATTTTGACGTTTTTAAATGTTAAAGAGTCATATGAAGTTAGAACGATACTAACAAAATAAAATAGGTACCTATTCTGAGAGTTTAACTTCAATAAAAGTGTAGAGAAAGTATGATGCTGTGTCTGATTAAAATTTTGCAAAATCGTTGTCTTAACCTAGCTCCATACTAAAACAGCCTTAACATCGTATTAATTTAACTTAAATGTGCAATTTTTTCAGTTGTTATATAAATTCAACATAATGCCTCAATTACATGACATTTTTGAACAAATGCCAGTGAACTGATAAAATATATCAATCGAAACCAATCGCCAATCAAATTAATGGCAGTAGTTTAAAGCCGGAATTATGGTATGAATTAAAGTTTTGCATTTGAAAAAATATTTGTTCTGTAAATTTCGGAGCGATCACACTTCGTATTAGTAACGGCAAAGTATAACAAAATAAATACCAACGAACATACCCTCAAGTATGCCACATATACTTTTTCGGACACCACCTAAACACCTCCTACATTTCAACATCCGAAACTCTATCTTCACTAAATTATCCATTTCAATTACTAGCTTATTTTTATTCACTAATCGTTTGTTGTTGTTTTCAATGTTAAATTTTGATATGTAGTGTATTCACTAACCAATAAAACACGATGTCGTAAGTTCGCAATATTTCCAATGTAAACATGGTGTTAAATAGAAACTGAAAATGTGACAATCATTGGATGATTAGAATCTTACTGAGTTCCAGTTAATGTCCTCTATGGTTCGGGAAACAATTTTTAAGTCGAACAAAGGTTTAAAAAAATGTCCATCTAAAACTAATTTCGTCATTTTTGAATGTTCAAGAAAACGATAAAACGTTTTTTAGATGAAAATTTTTTGAAAAATTTGTTTCGAATCAAAATCATTTGCAGAATAAGTTAGAGGACTCAAATTGGAACTCAAAACCGTTTCAATAATCGAAATGAAGCAAGTAACTTTCAAATACCAAGGCGATATGTAAAATAATTTTAAACCGTTTCTTAAATTTTAGAGAAATTCTTAGTTTATAATGTTCATTTCTTGTCTTTCCGCATCAAATTCGTACAATAATTGTATCAGATCTCTGGAAAGTTTTTCGCATAGAAATTTTGACAGCTCGTTTCGGCGGAGATAAAATTATCTCGTTTCTGACGTTTATCCGGCTTTTCCGCTTTTACATGAATACCCTTACTATTTCAAAATATGTTCAACCATGATTCAGCAAGTTTTATCGATAATACCGTTTTATTACAGGGAAAGTTGTCTTTTGGGCTTGCTTCATTTTCATTTTTGAATAAATCCTCAGTTTAAATTAAAGAAATTTCATACATAGTTTCCGAATCATAAGCAAAAGAAGAGAACAATCAGTCAAGTCACACTTACACTTTGATGGTTGTTTTCGCACAGCATACAGAAAAAATATTCCTTTCATAAGCTGCTGAACTCCAATCATTTCTACTGAATGAATCACAATGTAAAGGGTTTTTCAACTGGGACGCTACAAAAGTAGAGCGACAGGGACAGCAAACGACGCCATATTTCTTGCCGCTCTTTTGACATTTCTCTTCAGTAAGGTTTGTCATTTCATGATGGAAAGATATACGAGCCAACAACGAGTCGAAATTATTAAAATTTACTACAGAAATTCGGAGTCAGTGGCCTCAACGTTAAGAGCGCTACGTCCAATTTGTGGTCGTCATAATCGTCCTAGCAGATCAACAATTGAGCGTCTAGTGGAAAAATTTGAAAAAAAATTCGCTTGGCCGCCTCGGTATCGGTAGTGCGATTTGACGCCGTTAGACTATTTCCTGTGGTGCTACGTCAAGTCTATGGTCGATGCCAACAAGCCAGCGACGATTGATGAACTTCGTACGAATATCGAACGTGAAATTGCAGCAGTATCGGCCGATTTATGCTTGAAAACCGTCGAAAATTGGGTTCAGCGTCTGGACTTCTGCAAGCGTGCCCGTGGTAGCCATGCAAAAGAAATTGAGTTCCATACATAATGGCATCGAACGAACTTTCACAGGAACAAAGAATTTCATTGATATCCAAAACCGTTTTCGTTTTATTTAAAAAAAACTTTTGTAGCACTCATATTGAAAATCCCGATACATAATCTAGATACCCATAGATTGACGCAACTAACCGGGGGAAACTGTATCATTCGTGTGAACAAACCCGAGATTCAAGCATTTTTATACAAATTAAAAATAAATTGAAACCAGATTTTGCATATCTATGCTATGTTCACCGAAATTGTAGCAATAAAAACAGAAAGACTAAATGAGCTAATCGAATTAAAACTTCGTTTTTGAATCCGTGTTCTTAAATTAATGTCAAGATTTGCTTTTACCTTTTCTAAATGTCAATGCTGTTTGAGTATAACTAATGCCAAACTAGAATTCGAGTTGTTGGGTTGGCAAAAACTTTGTATGTTTAGATAAAGTTAGTAGAAAACTTTAGGTCTTAGGCACGTTTTAGTTGAAGGACATGTTTTTTCTGCGAATGAAATTTTTTTTATTAAAATTTATTGATATTTATTGGTGTGGAAAGTGGAATGTTATTGTCTAATAGACTTTGCACATTGCTTTAAAATGTCTGAATATTATAATGGGAGGGAAATATTGAGCCGGGTAAAGCATACCACCTTGGTGTAGAAAGAATTTCTGAATTTAATAGTATCTCAGAAGTTGGGCTCAAGGGCAAACTTATTAATTAAAAAAAAATTCATTCACTACCTATAAGGGAATGATGAATTAAAAAAAAAATGTATTCACTACCTATAATTGACTTATGAATTGAAAAAAAAATTAATTCACTACATATAAGTGACTTATGAATTAAAAAAAAAATAATTCACTACCTATTAGCGACTTATGAATTAAAAAAAAAATTTAAGTCATGAGCAAGTTAGTGATTTATGAATTAAAAAAAAAATAATTCACAAGCTGCTAAGTGACTTATGAATTAAAAAAAATTTCATTCATAAGCTAGTTGGTAAATTGGAAATGTTTAAGCTTGTTTTGACTACATAATTATTTAATTATTAACGAAGGTAGATTTCAAGCTTTTGTTTGCCATAAAATTATCATGCTAGCTTATAAATTTTCCAATTAATAATTTTTTAATCCATTAGCTTATGAATTAAATTTTTTTAAATTCATAAGTCACTAGGTAACTTTTGAATTAATTTTTTATAATTCTTAAGTCACTTGCTTGCTCATGATTAAATTTTTTTAATTCATAAGTCACTTGGTAGGTTGTTAATTATTCTTAAGTCACTTGCTCATGACTTAAATTTTTTTAATTCATAAGTCATTTGGTAGGTTGTGAATTATTTTTTTTTTTAATTCATAAGTCACTTACTTTCTCATGACTTAAATTTTTTTAATTCATAAGTCACTTAGTAGGTTCTGAATTAATTTTTTTAATTCATAAGTCACTAAGAAGCTTATGATTTAAATTTTTTTAATTCACAAGTCAAAAACTGACTTATGAATTAAATTTTTTTAATTCATAAGTCAGTATATAGCTGCAAGCTGCTGAATTACATTTTTCTTAATTCATATGTAAGTCACCCACTAGCTTGTGAATTAATGCCAAGTTTAAGCTAAAAAGTGACTTAAGCTTTTACAACCCTGCACACAAGATGGTCTGTGAGAGCTGTTTCCTCGATGTAAGCACCACTCATGGATCGGAATGAATGGTGGGTTTCGCTATACTGACAAAAGACAGAATTGATATTTTAAAGCATTACAATCTACGCGTATTACTCGTATGTTTCCCAATTTGGCAATGCTATCGAGATCAGAATTTTAATACGCTGCTGTTCTTAATACACATTAGAAGCTAAGAGTACTCTTTCAGACAAAAGATCATTGATTAATATGAGAAAGAGAATCGGAGACAAAACGGAGCCCTGTGGCACACGAGCATTTATTTTATGAATTACAGACTTAAGACAGTCCAATGCAACTTGCAACTGGGTCATTTCCTTTGAACACTACATATATTGATAAAAAAGTGATAAAACAATGAAAGAGAGATGTTACAACTTGCTTATAAATTTTAAGGACTTTGTTCTAAACTGTACCGAATAGATTTAAATGAGTAATAAAAGCACTCGCCCATATATCAAAGTTGTTCTCAAGTTTAGGGCGGATGTATGTTATGTACACATGTAATACCCAAATAGTTGATATCCAGATTAGGGCCCCTATTCCAGTTTTATGATAAATTTTGTTTTTAAAAATCAGATAATTTTATGCTGAATGAACCAAGTTTTTTTTGGTTGTTAGCGTACATCTACATTTTGGGAAAGTGTTTTATAGAATTTTTAAGGCTTGAGTTTGTGTGGACAAGTGAAATATTTGGAGAAAAAAGAAAGAAATATTTTTAGTTAATCAAAATCAAAAAACTCAAAATCGAATTCTAAGTGAAAAATTATATAAATTATTTGTCTCAATAAAATAAAATGAAAAAGAATAAATTCAATAAAACTCTAGAACAGTATCCCTACTCAATAAAAATATTTGCCAGCGCCTCTTCTTGATTTACTCATTCCAATAATTTCCTGTGTCAGACAATCTACATAAGTCAAACACAATAAATATATTTGCTCCTAAAAAAAAAAGTTGTAAAGGTCCGAACACAACTGAAGAACAGAATTTTGAATTTTGAATCTGGAAACGAATATTCAAAAATTAGGTGCAGTTCTCACCAAAACAGATTATTTATGAATATAACGAATAGAGTTGTAGATTAAACGAAGCCTTGTGGTACACGAGCATTTATTTTTTGAAAGTCAAACATAACACCGTCTAAAACAAAGGTAATTTCTAATCCAATGGCAAAAGATTGGCAAACTCTTTAAAATACTTTTGAAATGTCAAATGCAATATATCATTGTTTCTTTTAACTTTTCAGAAGATATGCCATAAGATCACTAGAGGACCTTTATGCTACGAATATTTTGTTATTCAAGAACTTTTGTTCTTCAAGATATTTCTTGAGGAAGATCCTTTTTTTCGAACGAAATTCACAAATGCCGTTTTCCAACTAATCTAAAATAGTCCCTAAGAGATGGTTTGCCGTAATAGGTTTGGCAACGTAGATGAACACAGTTCTGAAACTTTCTACGGGATAACTAATCTAAACCAACAGATTTGTGTTTTTTTCAACTCTGGCCACAGTTTGAGTGCAAAAGAATGTTTTTCCCATAGAATTATGTACGGTATCAAGTCAAACTTTGCAACAGCTGTTGTGCTTCTTTTATTTATTTCGTAAGCAGAAAATACCAAGGCATTTTTACAGCCTTCGTGGTCTTGACTTAATGAAAAGTTTCTGAAATTTTTTTTTGGTTTCCCATTTTATCCAATTTTGTGCTTGGAGATGGATTGGAAAGAAATTGCACTGATAGCGTCGTATTTCATGAAACACAAAAACAAATTTGTCGAGACATTTTAATTTTTGACACTTTCACTAACTCCGTTTTCGAAATGGGAAAACCAGAAACATTTCAGGAATATTTTGATTTGGTTCTAAAATGTTTTTAAAATGTTTCTAAAATGAGATTAAAATACATATGTAGCTCTTCAGATTTATAAAGAAAAGTTATATTTCGTATTGTGCTAAAAACCTCATCACAATTAAGTTAAGCAGTTGCTGCACTTAACAAAAGTTGCCATAAATTTATCAAATGTCAAATTAAAGAAATTCCCTACAAGCTTAAACACCACATGTGACTAATCAGTTTTGCAGGAGAACGGAATATACTCACATAATAAAACTTGAATGTGACTCAAGTAAAAAGTTGAACTAAAACGTGTCCACCAACATATACTCGTAAATGCGTCCTATCACCGGTTTAACTCAACTGGTAATAATGCCTACTAGCAGCACCTGGCCAACATAATATCATGGCAATAATTATTCCAACAAAAAGTAAACCAAATATTAACTCTCAAGTCCTTGCGGCCAGTCTCCTACTTGTTTTTTGGTTAGTTGGCACATGTCCAGTGTCCACCTAAAGTATCTACCATTCACAAATTAAAATAAAAACAATAACAGCTGCAAAAATATTATATTATCCATAAAACTATAAGATTTTAATCCCACATGGTTTGCTTTACTTGAACTAGTTCCAACTTCTGTTAGTAGGATCGTAGTCCTGTTTTTAGTCACCCATATACTTTAAAACTCTAGTACGTACTATATTGTCTTAACTAGATTATTATTTCCCTAGAGCACAGTTCAATTAAATTTAAGCCAAAGATTTGAAAAATTAAATCAAATTAAATGTGTATATGACAGATACACGATACATGACAGGCGCGTACTCAAATAACTCGCAGGGGCTGTAATATACCCAAAATATGTATATCTTAATATTAATTGTTTACAATTTTCAATTGAATGCGAGTAAAGTATTGCAGCTGTTTTATATATTTTTTCAAGATATCGAATATAAATCTTGGGGTCTGTGCAAATGGGATTGCAATGCTCTATTTTGACTTTCAACTCGTCAAGTTGACAGACAAAATAGTTTCACTTACGAGTACCACCGCATGAAGCTTACCATAAGAACTGGTGGTGAAGAACTGTCATCAGTTAAGCAGTGTTGTTTTGTTTCAAACAACAAAAAAACTAAAAGTGAATATAATTTAGGTCAGCAAACCCAGTGTACATAGAGTACATTTAAATTGTTGAAATGTTGAGAATTTAGATGGCGCTTCAATTGTAAGGATAAAAATGTCAAATGTTACATGTGGAACTGATTTTGAAATAAAAAAAGAGTAATATCATTATATTGTGAACATAACCATTTTACTATCTTCTAATTGGAGCGCTGCGCTGGTTATAAGACTCACTAGCCGTGTAGCTATTATTAAAAAAAAAAGTTGAGTTTTCGTGTCCCACAAAAGATAGGGCATTTTGCTAAAACTTTTCACATCACCTTATTTTAATCTTTCAAATAGTTGCGTGAACGCTTCTATTATAAATAAAAGCTACGGTCCTGTCGTAGAAATCCTGCCTTTGATAAAGCTGTTCGACTTGTTATCCCCGCATATTTATTTTTTACATTTTTTTTAGTCCAAGTGTCATTATTAGAGCGCGATACTGTTGCAAAATTACTATTGCTATTCAATATATATAGCAGATAAATAATGTTGACTATAATAACCTAGCAGCAAAACAGAGTAAAAAAAAAACCCAAAACACCTCTCGCAAGACCGCGACACACCAATTGCACAGATTTAGTTTTACCAAAAGGTGGTCAACAACTTTTAAGTTGCGATATTGTTATTCCATTTGTAAGAGAGTCGCGTCTTGGTTCCTTTTTGTTTGCTTTTGATGGTTAGTTTTTTTTTTCAGTATTGAAGTAACACTACCGAAACGACTACTTTAGAGAAAAGATACAGATACTACCCAGTAGGAAATTTCCAAAAATTCACTAATGAAGAAGTTGGTGTTTCCTCAAGGAAAAGGAGCTGCACCCATGAATTTCCTACGGAATCCTATGAGGAATTTAACACAGGCTTGTCATTGGAAGGAGGTACACACTTTCTCGATGCATATTTTGTTGTGAAATCACTATGCTCACGGCATCTTCGATTTCATGGATAATATTTATGTATGAAAAAACTGGTTCTATTGATGTGATGCTTTCCTCAATGGAAATAAATTAATGAAAAGTCTGTCAACATTTAATCAATTGCATCAGGGGAAGAATCATTGAAAATACTAATTATTCACTACAGAATTGTGTACATATTTGAAGCTCGTTTTTTCAGTTTTGAAAAAAGGAATGCATTTAGGCGATGTTTTATTAAGAGAAGGAATATAAATGAAATCATTAAAAAAAACAAATTAAATTTGTGTTATGTAGGTATTTATTTTATTAACTATTATAGTACATTTTAAAGAAGTTAGTAGATATATATGTATGTCTTACATTGTCTTGTCTTGTTGTAAGACGTAACACAAACAGTTGGTCGAAAAACTCTCCTTTGGCACTTGGTAGAATTTGGGGAGCAGCTTAAGGATTATTCATCTTTATTTTCCTGTTCATTTGAGATCTAAAAAAAAGAGGAATATTTACTTTTGGCAAAACATTCAAAAGAATATAGGGAATTTACCGTTGGTGAATTGTTTTCCTTCTCCATGGTTGTTATTTAATCTTGAGTAAATTGATTGAAAATACAGAAAACCCCGCACAACCGTTTTCTTTGATCACAAAATTGACACTAAATCATTCCAAAACAAAAGAAATAACTCATGACAAAAAAGACCTATTGAGCGTCGCTGAGACGCCGACCCATCGCGGGAAAAACCCAAAAAAAAAAAGGATTGTTTATTGCAGGTCAAAATCTCTCTCTCTCTCTTTTTCCTCTCAGCTCGCAGACTATTTTGCTCAGTAAACGAAGTTCATGAAAAAATACATTCCTTTTCCCTAGCAATATCACCTGATCACCATAGTTTTGCTCTATTGAAAGGTTGTTTACTGATTTTTAATTCCAAAGAAAAGAAAGGGTTGTTTTCTCTTTCACATCGCAGGCATTAAACACTCAATTGTGGATTACAATAACCACTGAAAAGATGCAGGAATAATTACAACGTGTTCAGCATTGTATTCATTAACATTAAGGATCTGTAAGAAGGATATTGCTTTGTTTCATTTTTTCTGTCCTTCTTTCGAGAACAAAGCACAAGATGCAACTGGGATTGCAAACTACTGACTCATTGCATGACTTTCGATGAATGAAACCAATGCAGACCTTCTACTCAATGAAAGTGCCTCGTGATTTCTACGAGGAATTCAACTTTATTTTTCCTTGAGGAGCAAATTTCCTGCTGGGTATGTGCAAAGATACACACCACAGTAAACAGAATACACACATATAGCCATAACCTACCAAAAGTAAAGTCAGGAAAGCACATTAGGTATGCATTTCACAGTTCAGCGATCAATCTATGTTATAATCCCAGTTGAGGGTATAATCACACTAAGCCATACTAAAAAAGACCATTGCATCCAATGGATAGATAGACGGTTGGACAGACGGACAGTGCAACGGGATAATGTCGACGGTGATGATGATGATGAAAGTCAAGTCAAGTCACTGGAAAATAGTGGAAAACCAAACGCCCTTTCTCGGGATTCTGCAAGGCAGAAGAAAAACATTAAACTTCGAGTCAAGTCATTCAGTGATTCATTTCCTCGTAAAAGTGCCGGATTAACCGAAAAGCAAACTAAATACCTGGTTAGGGGACCTAAGCCCCTGAAGGCTAAAAGTCAAATTATTTATTGGTGTATACGCCTGATGAATTTTCTGGGCTGGAATGAAGAATGATTTCAAATCACATTAAGTATATTTACTTGTTGTTTAAAGTGTTATTTGCAAAAACTAAATTTTTCATTTTCATTGCACATTAAACTTAACTTTTTAATGATAGGATTATTAATATTATTACTCACGTTTGTATGTTTGCTGACGTAAGCAACTTTTGAAAAATTTACGAAAATTTTATCAATTATAACAAACTGCAAGTTTTAATTATTGATCATTTAATAGGGTTATCCAGCAAAATGTGTCATTTTCGACATTTCAATGTCATTGCGATAAATTTTAATAAGACGAAATTAGGTTATAAATTATTATCCAGCAATACACATTTGTACAACGTCTTGACTGGGCCCTAGAAATGAATGAACAATATCATGATTTTTTAAACAAAATTATTCTCTTTTTTTAGGGTATCACATTAAATCAACCTATTTTGAAATGCGAAAACAAATGAATTTTCTGTATTTGAAAAGTTCTGATGTATAGAAGTCAACTTTCGAAACATGGCACTAGTTGCCGTTCGGGAGTTGTGCTTTCCTTTCGGAACAGCGGAAAGGAAAGATACAATGGCATCAAATCGCATGATCTGTGAAAAATTCACATTTTTTTGGTTTTATAATTCACACGCGTTCAAGGGTTATGTTAGAGACCCTTATGATGGATGTTAAACACAGCACGGGCGATGTGGAAATTAGAGGAGGAGGGGGCTGGGGGAAAGGAGGTGTTGATGAACATTGGTTTTGAATGTTTGAATATTCAAATTGCAAGAGCAAACCGTGCGGGTAGTGTTATTCCATAATCGTGTTGTGCGACTAAAAAAGAAATCTCTATATTTGACGATACGACCGAAAATAGGCCCAAGAGCAATAATTTCATTAGTGAATTTGTATGATATTTGTATAATTAATCATGACTAAACCGCAATCAATCATCTTCATCATAGCTGTCAAACAACAACGCTGTATGACCGACGCAAAAAATGGCCGTAAATCCAAAGCAGGTAGCCTTACATATGCCTGGATAAGTTATAAAACAAAACTGAAGCAACAATCAATTTGGTGCAGCCATTTTGCTTGTTTGAACTTTTCAGCGAATAGAACGCTCTACCGAATGATGTAGGTAACTGATTTTTGTTTGCATAAAACTGATGCAAAATATATCCCAAATATTTTCAACAGGATTTGTCTACACACAATAGGTGCGTTTTATTATTCACAAATCTATCTGGATCCGGATCTGGATCTTCCCTTGAAAATAAAACGATACGGATCTTAGTGACAGCAGTTTTATAAGTCCGTCTCTTTTTATCCTTGGGTTTGGAAATTTTAAATTATGTCTTGTCTTTTTTCTTTACACTAAAGCTTACACTACCTTACCATAAAAAGCCATCTACTCGCCAATGTAATACCTAATTTTTGGATCTTTGAAATAGATCCCGATAGAAAACAGGATCCCAAATTGTTTTTGTAACACATGTTAAAACTTAATCCAGATCCGGATCCAGATAGATTTGTGAATAATAAAACGCACCTATAATGTAAATTCGGACCTTTCCTGATTCATCGAAATGTATACATCCACTGTCGGCAGAAATAATCAGATTCCTGAGATTTAACGCTATTAATTTATGTTAAGGTTTATGCTGAAGTTAAAGTCTACATTAATGCTCCATCAAAGAGTCATACATATAAAGAAAACAGTTCTTCGCGAAATACATCCGCAGTTATCCACAGTGATGACAAATTTCATCAAAAGAATTTCCATTTGAAGTTAACAACGGCAGGTATTGTACTCAATTATTAATCTGAGGGTTTGAACTTTAGATTCTAATAAAACTATACTCGGTTTTCATTAAAATTATTCTTTTCTTTGGATTTAAAATGATAACTCTTGTTGGTCGACCCGTTAGAAGTTGATTCTTTTTAGAACTTAAACAAAGAATAATGTTCGTCTCTAAAAAAAAAGAAGTTGATGTTCGTTAACCTTAATGTTGGTCCAACTTGTTTGAATTCTTTGAACGAGATTTTCCTGGAAATATTTCCCACGTTCGAAAAATTTCATATCGTGAATCTTCTCAAGCTTTAAAGTAGTCTAGTAACTGATTTTTAATTTTAAACATTTTCTATTTGAACTAGTATCGTACTTTCTTAATAAATTGCTTCTGACACACCTAAAACAATAACACTTCGTACAAAAAAAAAACTAAGTGAACAGTCTTTTTCTGACATTTGTAAATGTTAAAGAGTCATGTGAAGGCTTATGCTTAACTCAATTTAAATTTGCAAGATTGTAGTTTCAACCAAGTATCATACTAAAACAGTTTTAGCATCGTACTAATTGGACTAAAATTATTATAATTTTAGGTATTATAGGACGAAAAATAGGTAGAACTTCTGGTCAGTATTATGGAAAAGATCACTCCTGAAAGTTTATATTTTTCGAAAAAAATACAAATTCTTTTTTTTTGCTTTTGGCTTTTGATCCATTGTGGACAAAGCTTTGTCTCGAAAATGTTAAGGAAGTTCGACAATACTTCCTAGAATGTTGACTGGGCAAGATCTACATCGTGGTTCTTGCTGACAAGAAGAATTAAAAGCATAATTGGCAAATTGCAAAAATGTAGTCAAAATTCTTGTGTTAACTCTAAAGGGTTGGAATTAGCTCTTAATTCGCGTCCTATTGATATGATTTAAATTTTGTTTTGTTTCTTCCTTCTTAACCGCCAGTAAAATAAATCCTATGCTATGCATTTTAAAACTTAAAATTGTTAAATATTCAAAATTCGATCCAGCTAAAACAAAAATTATACAAAACAAAAAGAAAAGTTACTGCAAACGGTGTTTGCAGATGGACGGATTTTGTTCTTATTCGGATTTTTAAATAAAATAAAATATTGATGACTGCAAGATTTAACACCTCATTTAGACGGGGAAATATTGCTGGCAACATGAAAATATTAAATTATTAGTATTTTGTGCACGAGATTAAAAAAAAAACACTATGCAATTTTATACTAATTCAGTTGAAATGAACGCACCCAATATTCCATTTTTCTCATGAAATAAAGAATGTATTTAAAATTTTGCGCTATGAATAAAAAACAACAAGATGATTTATTTGGAATATTCTGCTGAATAAAGAAACTTAAAAGGCTGATTCCAAATACGCTGAATGAATAAAGAACAACACGTTTTAAACGTTTTTTTACAAATGGATGATAGGGGAAATTCAATTTAAACTTATTTTTTTTGTTAATTAAGATCCTATGATAACACTGCATAATTTGTTTTTTTAATGTTGACAGTTTTTTCCCTGGGAAAAATTTATTCCGAGGGAAGCTCACGAGGGAACATTCCCGATAGGGCCCACTAATTTATAGAATCAATGTTTCAAATCAAAAATTTGAGAGAAATTAACTTTCCACTAAGTTTCCCTTCACGTATATAGTTTCCATTTAACCGGGCGCCTTGGTTTAAAGTATCAAACCGCCTCAATCCGACTCTGCTTCGACACAATTTTTATTTTTTCTTTATTTTATTATTTATTTCGATTGCATAATATTACACACAAATATGTATATATTTCTCAAAAAATGTTAAGTGTAAGGTATATTATTTGTTTACGGAGGTATCCATTTCATTTCGACGTAATCCAATATATTCGCGCAATGGTTTATTAGGGATGTTTTTTTTGTTCGTCTATATGTATGTATGTTTCATAAGACTCCCTCTTTTCATTATGGAATCTGATAAAAAGATACTTTTTTGTCGTAATATTAAAATAATACTCTGCAACAGATACGCACTTTTATTGCATCATTTTGAAAATTATGATTGATGAAGAATACTCTTTATAAGAGAATTGGAGGAGGAAATAGTGTCAAGCATGATATACATATACCAGTTGCAGAAAATGTGGAGTAGTAAAGTGTGACAAATATAATTATAATTTTTTTAATATATTTTCTGCAAGAAATAAAGAAAAAAGTAATAGTGATAGGTACTTGCTAGAGAAATGATTCCATAGGAATAATGTGAAGGAAAGTAAGGTGTTTCTTTAAAAGGGAAGGTGAAAAACAGTTATTACTTTTTTCTTTGTTAAAATGAATGCTTAGTTGTTCCGTATATTTTAAGTGCTTAAGCCTAGTACTCAGTTCAAGAGAAAATGAAAATTTCATATAAAAGTGACTGCTGGTTCACTGGCATGAAATCCGCAACGAGAGGTGAGTACTAAAATGTGGATTGGAAAAATAAATATGTTCCACAACTTTTTCCACGCTATGATTTTCATTTCTCAATGTACAACCATCAGAAAAAAGTTTAAGGCAACGAGGAAAACTGTGACATTTGTCAGTTGATTTGAATATTTTGTTTCAAAACAAAAAATTGAAAATTTATAAACAGAAAGAACGAATCAGTTTAAAAATAATTGTCATTTTTTTTTTCATTCAAAGTGAGTATCAAAAATTCACGTGGAAAAGTTTATTCTATTTTCATTTTTATTCTTCGCGTGTAATTTGGAACGTATTTATTTTTCATTTCACGCTAGGTGAGTACTAGGCTTTAGGTGCAATAAGAAGTGAGCTTGAACTACATTTTGACTATTTTGTATATTTTGTTGATATGGGCTTTATTCGTATCGACCGATCACTTTCTGAAAACAGTTTAAGAAAAGAGATGATTAGCTAAGGAGATCTTTAAGATTTAAATAAATGAATGAAGATTAAAAGTTAAGTTGAGAAAACGGTGACGGTGAAATAGCGTGTTGCGAAACCAGACATCGCAAAAGCTAAGTTTTGACAAGATTATTTTTTGAAAATTCATTTTGAACTTTTCAAATTTTAAAAATTCTGTTTTCAAAAATGCTGCTTGAAAAGTCCGACAAATAAAAAATAATTGCGGCAGAATTCACAAAGTTCTGAAAGTTTTTTGGTTATTAAGTGCTTGGGGTTCATATTCGTATGCCCCAACCTGAGTATAATGGAAGTTTTGATAATTGAACTAGGTATCTAAGTTAATGAGGAAAATTGCCTTTTCAGAAGTTGGATTTAGTGATGAATAAATGTGTTGGTATTGTCGCCATGTTTTCTTCATCTTGATTTCCATAGAAGTTTAAAGACATGTAGAAATGAAAGGCTATTAGTGAGGATAATTATATTCTATTTATCACCGATTGAATAGATTTGAGTATTGCGAATGTATCTGCGTATATTGATGAAATGAAGAAGACCCTTACTGATAATAGCCATGTTTTTTTTTGCAAATCCATATAGAATTTTAAAAAAAGACGACATCGGGATTTAGGAGCTTTATTCCAAATAGCTGGAAGCACGCTATGGCATTTGTCAGCTGTATTGACGACTAGCATCAACCAGCATCCAAAAACGTCACTTCTGACTTCTCTGAACAAATTATCGATAACATATAGATAATATTATTTTGGCATCACAGTTTTTATCGCGTCTTAGCTTTAAGTCTCGAAAATGATCTGATCTTACCTAACTCTGTATAGATTTAAGTAGTTGTTGTATTTCATGTAAAGCGCTTAGTCCCGATGTCGTTTTTTTCTATAATTCTTTATTGACTTGCGAAAAAAATACACCTACTTAATAGAGCCTTTATCGGGGCCTTCATCGAATGATGTTCCCTCACAAATTTTAGAAGCATTTCTAAACAAAAGCTGTCATCCCAGCTTTCTTTTAACTCTAAGAACATTTTTAGTGGTAGGTTTGATATTAAGGTGAGAAAGAGAGTAATATTTTGGTAAACTCCATTGAGGTAAGTTGGTAATAGGTCTATTTTCCATTGTTATTGAGATGTTTAGATGAGTGGCGGTTCCAGTGATTTCTTTTTATGAAAATAAGGAAACTTTTGGAAAGTGGATATGGTGATATTTTACGTGACCTGTGAAATCTTTTTTCTTATATGTATGTGCTTGTATTGCACAAAATTCGTCAACTTGCGATGTATTTATTGTATATGTACATATGCAGGTGGGGGTGATGGCGTGCTTGAGTAGTTCAAGGCTTGTCCGGGGCTCTGTTGAACTCTACCGGTGTTGCTGCGTAAGCGGTAATACTGGTTTGATCTTCTGATGGGCTCGTCCACTGACTTTGTCGGTGGGCCGGTATTGCTACCTTGCACAAAGCTATCATTCCCGGTTCCTATCGACCTTCTCGCGGTGCCTGTGGTTAATGTAACGGTAACTGAACTAACTTGATAGGAACAGTCTGGACGGTGTCCTTAAGGAGTGTGTAACAACTCACCAGGGGGGTGCATATTCTTGGTGGTGGTTTCTACCTCGACTATAGCTGGGTGTGTGTATACCAGGATTGACAGACCCCGTAGCTTTGCAGGAGCTCATCTGTAAGTGACCATAATGGTGGCGAAGCTCGACCGGAAGCTTTATTCTGGCACCATGGGAGATAGTGCCCACGAGTCTGAGGGCTTTAGCGTACGTCTTCTAGCTCTCCTATTCTATCATCGTGGCTTGGTTTATTCCGAATGCGGAAACACACGGTTTCCAGGCGTGCCTGGATTCAAGAGGTGTTAGATAGACCTCGCCTCCAAAGCAAGAGGTGTGTTCATGCCTGCAACATGTCACAACTTTGCGACCGAGATGGCTCCGGCTATGTCGGGGTTAATGGTCAGGACCCAATCTGACTCCGATGGAGGTAGGCCTCCCGTGGGGTAAGGCCGGAATCGGCAGGCATCCACGTTAAACCCAAAGACGATCTTGTATATGTACATAGTTATGCATTCGTAAAAATGTATCGAAGTCGATATTTTCATCAGACTTAACATTACGATAGAAAAGACAAAAAATATTTTATAAAATATTTTTCTTTTTTCAAAATTTGTTCGCAGATTATATTTAAGAAATTCATATAATTTCTTTTTGTATTGCCTACTGAAATTGCCAAACATGTTTCCTTTGACTTAAAAAAAAAATAATTCTAAAATTTTTTTAAACTCGATTTTTTTTTAAACCTAGTAGTTAACAGTTTTTTAAAACCTACAAGATTTAGAAAAAAAAATTCTCTTTTCCAAAAATAACGGTACACCGTATATATCGTTTAACAAAGTTTTTGAAAAGCATATTTTTCTCGAAAATGGATTTTAGATAAGAATTTTTCTATTTCGTTAAATTTTTACGATTTTTCATTGAGTGACAAAGATTTTGAAGTTAAGACATTATTAACAGTACCTGCCCTAGCATCATTTATTTAATATTTGACTTTCTCAGTTTCGGCGTAAGGGATTTGAATTATTTTTTTTTATACAGCAGCTTTCAAAAACTAGAACAAAAATTGCATATCAAGACTTTAAAAAAAATATAGTTGTTGGAAATTGTTGAAAAATGTTGAAAATTCTTTTTTTTTTTGAAAATTCGATATCTAAAAAACTGGTTCATAATTTGTTTTTAAAAAACCCATAAATGGACTACCAAAATTTGTAAATTTAAAATTTATTTTGAATTTTAATTTACTTCTTTCATATTCAAAAAATTGTAATGCAATAATCACATTCATATAGAAATTCCAGATTGTTTTTAGCATACAACTAAAATAACATTTGAATAATAATGAACAATATTTAAATGTACGAGTATCTTAAGAGATATTGTATTTTAATGTGTAAAGTAATTTTCTTGATAATAAATTAAATTAAACTGAAAAGTGCCAAATATAAGATATTTGATTAAATGTAAAATAAATTCAGAAAAAAATAAATAAATTGTTTCCTCAACTTTTTATATAAAAAGTTATTTAAGAAAAAAAACGAGTTAAAAGTTTTGCCTCTGCATACATTCATATTTGCTTAACATGGCATTCTGTTTTTAGCTCCAACTACTAAGGAAGTTGTTTTAGTATTTTAAAAAAATTATTTTATGTTTATATCTAAGACTCTTCAACAAAAGAGCAAGTTCGTGCGACCCATGCATGGCGTATTATTTTTGTATTATGAAGCCAAACTCAGTCTTTTTTAAGCAGTAGGTAGATGTATAGATTGATGTAGAGAACAAAATATGGTGTAACGAAAATACAGTTTTTGAATTTCCGAAGGGATAAAAATGAGAATCACTTTTCATGACAAGAGGTTCTCTTGGAGGTTTTGACACTATTCTCAAAACGCAGTACCCCTAGCTAAGCCATGTTTTTTTTATTTTAGGTGGCAGTGGATGGAAAACGATCCTAGATATTCAATTCTAAATTTCATCCAACAGATGGCACGATGCTTTTGCTGCAAAATGTTAATTAAATTATAACAATCACATACACTATTAGCAATTCTATAAAAATGAAGCGAAACACTTAGATTTTCAATGATCTATAGCAACAATTTACCTACTCGTACATAATGTATGTACAGTGGGGAGCAAAAATGAGTACATGTTTTAAGAAAATGAAACAAAAGGATAGAATTTTATGTTTTTTTATAAACAATTGAAACAAATTATTTTTATTATGAAAGTTTAGTATATAATTGACAACTTAGGAAAAAAAAAACAAACATTGCTTAAAAAATAACAGTTAATAAAATGTTTATTAATGGAAACCCCCATGTACTCAAATTTGCACCTTTCAGAATTTTTTGCCTGAATCGCTTTTTTTAGTATTTAGTCCACAGCCCTTTATTTTGTATGACACTTCTAACTCTCCTGCGCATACCCTCGACTAAATTTTCGATATTAGCATGTGAAATATGTTGCCACTGCTCCATAACTTGCTCCCATAAGTCATTCAAGTTTCTTGAAGGATTATCGTAAGATGCCAAGCGTCTTTTGAGAATTGCCCACAAGTCTCGATCTGGTTTAAGTCTGGACTAGGTGCTGGCCACTTAATGGTTGGAAATAACTCCATTCACAGCCAGCTCTGGACAATTCGTGCAGTGTGCTTGGGATCACAGTCTCGTTAGAAAATAATCTCCTCAGTGGAATAAGCGCATTCGTCTCCAAATTCTGGAAAGTTATTATGCAGAATAGATAAATATTGTTCCTTCTTCATTATTTCTTCGATTTTAATCAGCGCACCGACATTCCACGACGTAAAGCATCTCCACACCATCATGTTGCCACCTTCATGCTTCATGGTTTCTTTCACCTGTTCCTTTTGAAGAGTTCCATTCTGCCGATGCCAAAAATACTCTTTACCGTCTAATGGAAATCGATATATTTTAGTATAGTCCGACCAAACCATCCGTTTCCGATCTTCAGCACTCCAGTTTTTGTATTTTTTGCTGAATTTAACACGTGCTCTAACGTTTTTGGTAGGCAGTTCTGTTTTTTTCTTTTTAACAGCTGCTCCTTAACTAATCTTTTGTAGGGTTCTCTTAGATATCCATTCACTCACGTTCTTATTAATTAATTTCGCCGTTGATTTCGGCATCTTGCAGTCTCTTATATGCATTGATCGCTCCATTAATCATGAGTCACCACCAGTAAGCATTTTCTGTATGCCTGGGCGATTGCTGGTGCAAAGCACATTTAACTTTTTTTTATCAAAAGGACACTGCGTTGGCAGATTTTCATTCTCTCAGCACTTTTTCTTGAAGTTAGTCTTACTTCAAGTTGAGAAACTATGCCTTTTTCCGCTTCAAGTAAAATTTTTTTCATTTTTATTTATCTTTTCTGTAAAACAGTGAATATTTATTTTTTAAGCACTAATTAAATGGCGTAGAACTTTGAAAACATTACATTTCCCTGCCACAATACGTTATTTTTAATTAAACGCAAAATAAACAAAGTAATTTAACTAAATAAGAGATAACGGCGAAACGTGCAAATTAGAGTAAATGGGGGTTTCCATTAATAAACATTTTATTAACTGTTATTTTTTAGGCAATATTTGTTTTTTTTTCCTAAGTTGTAGATTATATACTTAACTTTCATAGTAAAAATAATTTGTTTCATTTGTTTATAAAAAAACATAAAATTCTATCCTTTTGTTTCATTTTCTTAAAACATGTACTCATTTTTGCACCCCACTGTATGTATATGGTTTTCAAAAATTGTTGCTGAAAACTTAAACTTTTCACTCAACGATTGCTTAACCTTAAAGACATTTACTTCAAACAATATATTCGTATTCGGAAAGTTTTCGGGGTCTTTTAAGAGGACATTGCTAGAAAATGTCAGAAAATTGCATCGATAACCTCAAATCATGAACTACTTTCTGATACAAATGCCGAAAAATTCTCTCAAGTGATACGGAAAGTGACAATATTAAAAATAACGACACATTTAATATGTGAAGGAAATGTCAAATTAACATACATATATAACAGAAACATATGTTATAATTAATAAATGTAGTTGTATGATGTAGTTTATGTATGTATATCTTGTTCCATGTCTCAATCTAGTAAAATCGTATAATAATGTTATAATAGTATAATTAACGACTTTGCCATTGACATTAATCAATGCATTTGCTTAATGAAAACAAATAATTTAAACAAAACTACATTTAATTCACACCGCGGTAGAAGCTAAATATAACTTTATGAATAACGTTCAAGACATATGTAAATGACTATAACCCAAGAAATGATGAAAAGAGCTTAACTCACATAAATATAAATTTCTCTTAAAACAGTGTTTTTTTAGATTGATTTATATTCTACGTAAATTATATATTTTCAAAGTCCAGTATTTTTCCTTGCGGATTATAAATAAATAACTTTACATTAAAATACATTATCTTCCGAAACTCAAAATAAAAACAAAGCAAAGTGAAATTAAGTTGAGGCAATTAAAATGTTCTCTAAATAAATTTGAGTTCTTAAAATATAATTAAAACAATTAATCATCTTTGGGACGTTGTAGATATAAATTTTTAAGTTGGTGGTAGTAATTCAAGAAGAAGAAATTAAATTAAAACATTTTATTTTTGTCATTACCAGAACTCACTTTTAAATGTTTAACGACTCAAATTAATAAAACTTTTGTTAGGAAACCTAAAGTAAGAGTTTATTGTTTTAAACTTCGCATTTATAATTAAGATGGTTGATTAAATTGTGGGAATAATGCCGACGATTCAAAAAACTAAAAATGGTTGCTAATGAGATTTGCAAAAAATTTTTTTCGGCATTTGTTTTTTTTTGTTGATATTTTTGTGTTTGTTTTGCTTTTGATATTTCTTATATGTATGTTCTTACATAACGATTTGACATAACCATAAAATAAATGTCTGGAAAAGGAAGTAGAAAGAAGTTTGAAAAAGAATTTTATTAAATTAAAACTAAACTAAAAAAAATATATTAGCAAGAAAAAAGTTATGAATCATTATTTTTTTTTATAATTAGCCCAGTTAAAGAGGTTTTAAGAGCAGTAACCAATGAATCTTAATATTGAATCTAATTTTAACAAACCAGAAATTTCGAGTTTCTGTTAAAGTTTTTCACTCAGTAACGAATCTTTTTTACAGGCAAGCGTTAGAAAAGCTGAAGTGGAAGGGGGATACCGATATACCGATGGTTTTGAATGTCTGAACATCGCAATCGGAAGGAAATATTGGGTTGGGTAAAATGCATTCTCTGAAACGCAAGTATTACGGTTTAATTGTTTAAGGAAATGAATGCAACTGGCCATTTTACTAGAATACTGCTTATAAAAATAACGATAAAATAATGAAAGACAAAAAACATTGCGGCAGTGGTCGGGAGACGCCAATGATTCTGTTATAGTTCTACATTATGTATGTCTCAATGGTAGATCGTAGACATTTTGACTATGTAAACACAATTTCCAAATAACTAGGTTTGTTCGATGTTCATTGACTGGTAATATCAGTGCATTTCACAGAACTGTCAAAAAGCTTTAATTTATAATATTTGTGTTTACTCGTCTATTACTTTCAAGTTTTTTTTATTTTTTTTTTATATTCAAATCAGTTGATTTGCCGAAATCCGTGAGTTAAAATATTTGAACCGTACTTTAGAATTTTAAAAGAAAATGTCAAAGAAATGTTCTATTCCTGCTGTTGATAGATTGGCGAATTGATATTACTTTTCGTACAGGTAATATGGGAATCATAAATAATTTCTATTATTATATTAAGTAGCTTATAAATTGTGCCCAATAACACTTAATTTAAGCAGCCCACCATGCTGCTCATATGCTCAATTGGACACAAATGGAAGAAAATTATCATTTCAATAAATTCAATACCATCCTCATTAACATTATTCGTGTGTGATATATTTCATGTCTACGATATGTTATGTTCGAAGAATAAAATAGAACATTTTATTTTGAAACTAAAATTTAAAAAAAAAAAAAAATGGCGCAAAAATACATCAGAACAAGTTCCAAAGCACAAAAGAGCACAATGCTTTGCCAACATTGGAAACTGGTGTCAGCGGGTTTGTCGGAGAGAAAAGTTTAAAATTCGCTTACTTTTTGCTCTGTATCTGCTGTATGCATGCATGGAGCATGGTCCATGGTTCGCTTCCAGCGTTGCCACAATGTTACAAGTGTAATAAAAGTTGTAAACTTTTTATTTTTTTTGTTACTATGTTACTTTTTTATTCTTTTTATTAAACTCTTTCATAAAACATTTGTCTTGAATTTTCTCTTGTCATAATCTGTTTAAGTTTAGTTTTAATTTATTGATTATATATTGAAACAACGGTAATATCCAGTGTTGAAATGAGCTTGAACTACACTTCGACCCATTTATAGGTATACATATGCATCGAAATGAAATTTGGTTGGTTTCACTCGATAATGTAGTTGAGTCGAAGTCTTGTTCTTTTCTCTCTGCTTCCAATCAGTTTTAAGGCTCTGTTCTATATTCTATCAAATATAAGAGGAGAATTTTGACATTTTAAATTTTTCGGATAAGCTGCGTTACATAACACTATATAACGCAACTTATTCGAAAAATTAAAAATGTCAAGTGTTAACATCCGCGAAAACTTTAAAAGTTATAAAAGAATTTCGGACTGCACTTTCTATAAAATTTAAAATGTCCTCGAGTTCTGGACGTATAAAGGCTTTATAAATTGTAGCCAGATCAGAGGGGATTGAGAAATCCTAAGCATTTAGCAGCGTTTCTGGCGCTCTCGAGAATGTGATTATTCCAACGAAGATGGTCGTTGACACACATACCGATAACTAACAGCTTTTCGGTTTCTTCCGAATCATTAAACTCCACACGCATTTAATAATACTGTAAAGTTCGGAGTGTAAAGTGCTTATCAAACGATAACGCTGCAATTCCACTTCGAAGGAGATGGAGTTGAATATGAGAGCGTTTTTAAAAAGTTGAGTAGTGTCGTTGTCGTCCGTGTCGGCAAAACAATGAAATGTATAATAAGTTTTAGAGAAGAGATCATTTATAATATTGAGGAAAAGCGTCGGAGACAAAACGGAGCCTTGGGGAACACAAGCATTTATTTTGTGAAGATCAGATTTGAAACCATCCAATACATGGAACGATGCAGTAGGATATAGAATTATATAAGTTTATACATAACAGATACTAATCGAGTGCAATGCAAAATACTATTTCAATACAAAGTGCATTGGTTTGGGGTGAGTACTGTATGGAATTCCTTTAATATCTAAATATTATTTATAAATACGGATATTCCGATAACATGAAAATGTCAAATTTAAGAAAGTATTTTTGTATATTTTTCTTAAGATCGGTGTTTAGGAAGCTCAAATCTTTCATTTTAATTTAAGCTCAAAGTGACCAGTCTTAACCCAATAGACTCTCACAAAAAAAAAAATGCACGACAGTTTCCGTCACGAACTTGCTCTTATGTTCTAAACCGATGACGTGACAAAGAAATGAAGATTTATGTGATTGTAATTTCAACTATGACGTTACAAAGAATTGAAGATTTAGATGATGGTAAATGGATTAGTTATACTTAAATATTAATAAAGAATAAGTGGGACAAAAGTAGAAAGTTACCTACATAACCCTTTACTTCTTCTTTATTTCTTCTAATAAAATTTAATTTTTAAATGCCTTATTATTTTAATTATGTACTTAAAGAAAAATTTCTGAAAAAATTTAATAAAATGGATTGGGTCTTTAACGATATGGAAATAATACAAAACTGTTCTCAAAAAATTTCGAAATACTATTTCCGTAATTTAAATTATTCAACCAAAACCCGAAACGAAGTTTCAATTCAATCACGTTGGCCATAAGAATTATGAAATTTAATCAAAATCGTTTTAAGAGAAATTGAAAAAAGAGCCATACCGGCTCGTATATAGCCTAAAGCTAGTCATTAACAACTCTCAACCGTTTCTGGTTCGTGTTACCAGGAATGGCGATTACGAACGGCTAATTAGCATCACTTTTCATGACAAGAAATACTCTTATAGAATTTGTCAATTCCTCGCAAGAAGCAGAAGCTGAGAATCGAATCCAACACTCTCTGTATGACAGTCATTAACGCATTAACCAATATGCCAAGGGGTACTAGTAAAATCAGCTAAAACCAAAATTCGATTTTTTCGATGGGGAATTCGCAATAAAATTCTCCGTACTAAGCACAGATCAACGGGTATAACGATCTGATTTCTCCATGATCGTAATGTTAAATAATGTTTACTTCAAAGATGTATTTATAAATGAAATGGAGGGTTACTAGCTCTGCTATAGAGCAAGTAAAAAACAGAATTTCGGTTGAAGGAAAGATTGATTGACAGAATTATGAAATACATTTTTTCGAAATACAATTTCGGCACAAACAAACTTACGATCACAAATCCTATGGTTTTTCTTGTTTAATCTATAAAGATTTTTTAATTTTTAATATCAGATTGTGAACTTTATTTTTGATAACAGATCTAAGCTGGTTATAAGTTTTATTCTCTCAATTCGCTGATATCAGGATTGCAAATACTTTCCATCATTCATATTCCTACATAAACAAATGGGAACGTCTTTTGTTTTTTTTTTTTATAACTTTCCCCTCTGTTTTGCAACTATTATAAATCTTAAAAACAAGGCATATCATCAATAAAAAAAAAAAAAGTTTGGTACATGAATAAATTAAAATTATAAAACAAAACAAAATTGAAACTTAAAAGTAAACGTTCCCAGTATATTCGAAAGGTTAAAGATCTTTTCATTCTAATTTGGAAAAGATCTGTTTGCTCTTGCTAAAAAAAATTACTTTAATGGGCAAGACTTCATAAAATGATTAATGTTGCCGTGAATCTAACCAAAAAGAACAAAGTTTGCTCATCGTAAAGACTTTACTCAATAAATAAAATAGTTTTCAACTATAAGTATAAGTAAGTAAGTATAAGTTAACATTTGGCATTCACCTCTAAAATTTTACCCAAAAGACATTTCAACTCTAATTCTCATTTCAGAGGAAAAATAAACAATTTCCTGTATAAGCCAAAAGTTCTTCAAAGTGTTGATTCTTCGTTTGAAAAAAAAAACATTAAACTTGGCAGCAAATTAAAAAAAATAAATGTCAGCTTTTTTTGAGACAAATAGAATAAATATTCGGTGTCGCAACTTCGGAAAGGTCGTAAGACTTGTAAGTTAAGTCCCCAAGTAACTTCTTTGCAAATAAGTAAACTTTCCATATTTTACAGAGACACAAAACTCGTTGCCTAACTTTCTTTTCAAACAACCCATTCAAATGAATTCTCACTCAAAAAAAAAAAAAAAAATAAAAAAACAAAAAGGAAAAATGCAATAGTAAATTTAAGATGTAGGATAATGGTCATCTTCTATGAAATTTCATTGTTATTAAGATTACCACAAAAGTACATAAAATCCATAAAACACGACCATCTTGCCCCCAAAGTTCACAAACCCTAAACTATGATGAAAAAATGCTCATGGCACAATTAGAACAAGGTATTACTAAACAAAAAAGAAGAGGTACAAGCAGATTAATTTCTTTGTCTTCTTAACCCGAGAAGAACTATAAAGTTCCATCATCATCATCAAAAAAACAATTACAAATCTCAGAGGACTATAAACCTCATCATCTTCTCTCATCTCCCATCATGAAAGAAGCCTTAATTTTGTGTTGAACCTTCTCCCTCCATTAATGATGAAAGATTTTCTGTTAAAAAGTGTCTGTATTCACTGTATACAATATAAAGTATAGAGGAAGGAAACAAAAAACATCATTGTTACAAAGAATCTTCTATGTTTCAAGTTTACCTTCAGAGAGAATCGCACTATCGCATCGCATTGATATCCATTGGAGCTGGTTACTTCTGGTTGAACATAAAAGTGTTAATGTAATTAGATACTATAATAGTACACTTGTCGAAACAATTCCTCTGACTTAATTTACTTTTTTTCTTTTTTTTTTTGATTGCACCACAAAAACCACAACACTTAAATTAAGGTTATTTTTTTAAATGTGATTTTCACTTTTTTCCTCACAGCACTCGGGGAAAGGTATTTGATATTATTTTCCAACCACAAAAACAAAAACCGTATGCTGTTACTAAATTTAGCCCAATAACCTTTCACGAAGGATTTTTTTCAGATCTATTTCCAGTATATTGCAATATTGTTAGCAATACGATCCACATGCAATCCACTCGATATAACTAAACGACCTTAAGACTTATGCAGTTATAATTTTGTCTGGGATCATCAGTTATGATGTTTTGTTAAAGGTAAACCACTTATTTTCACAACTATTCTTAGGACGATTTTCTTTACGAGCACCCTCTCTTTTGAATAGCAAACGTCTTCTGTGCAATTATAAACAAGAAATTTCACTCATTTATTACAATTGAAAGTTTAATTTTACAACAAAACAAACAAAAACAGAAGAAGGCACCGAAAGTTAACACTCTGCCAAACAAGTTATCCACACATACACACTATCATTCTGCTGACAAACATCCAACTACAAAACGGTGCAAGAAAAGTTGACTTGCAAAAAACGCGACAACATAAAAAAAATTATGCATAAATAAATAAAAATATATAAAAAAAAACAATTTTTTCAAAAGGCACGATCAAAATAAAACAGCACTAACATTAGACATTCTACTCTATGACATCGTATCTAACCAAAAACTGTATCTAACTTAAGATATACAGAGAAGTCGGACAAAAATCCATCCAGTCAGGTGGCACGCTTAAGCCCAACTAAAGCCGAAGAATTTGAAAATCTTAAACAACCATAGTATAACTTACTGGCTACTGAGTCTCTTTTAGCTCTAATGCTGCACTCATAATGTTGACTTCTGTCGAGTTGGAGATGTGGTTGTTTTTGTTTGTAACCAAACCACCATCTAAAAGTCTGGCTTAGAGATGGAGAAGTATGCCTACTCGAACATATTGGTAAGAAGTCCCAGAGCCGGCAGTAGTAGTTGCTCATAGTCTATGCCTTTTACTTTGAATTCTTTTATGATAGTTTGATTTCTGTGGGTTGTTGAGGAAACCGCAGTTCTTTATAGTTTGGGGGATAGGGTTGCAAATGGTTTTATACTGCTTGAATATTTATAGTGATAATAAAGTGATTCTTGAGAGAGGTTTCGTTTTACTAAAATCAGTTAGATTTTTCTAACTTCAAAACAAAAAACATAATGAAACCTAAAACTCAATAATTTTCAAATACAAACACAAAAACAACTTTATAATCCACATGGAATACACAGAACGTAACTGAATGATCTGCAGACTAATACAGTCTAATATTTTGTACAGATCATGAGTAAAGATTGTAATGTATTTTAAAGGTACAATAGAAGGCATATTTGGAGCATATGATAAGTATAACCCCTTACGTTCCACACACAATCCACACCATGAAGTAAATGATCAGGCCTTTTGAAAAAGAGCAATTCTGAATATTATTAAACCCCTGCAAGTTTTGTATTATTAAGATCGAAGGAATTTAATTTTCTATGCCGCATTAACTCTTTTTTCTATTCATTGAAGATTTAATTTAAACCAATAGCCAAAATCATGCAACGCTATCTACCAAACTATAAAGTCAGTATTGTATATTTTTTTTTTTGTTGTAATCAATTGTTAATTTCTGGTTTCTGTAGGCTTTAAAACTCGAAATGAGTGTAGCTTTTGCTGGATGCGATCGTAAAGTGCAATAAGGTGGTGCTCTTTAAGTTCTCTTCAGCTGATCGTTGAAGAAAGATTGGCGAAGAACCGGCTTTTCGATGAAGGATTTTAAACCAAACTAAGATGCTCTTTGAAGAGAGAGGGATGTGTTGAGTTGGATAGTGCTATGCTGATGGGCATTATTGCAAAAAAATCTGGTCAATTGGGAGTTTTTTTCTTATTTTTTTTTATATATTTAGTTGAAAACTGGGTGTATTGGACGGGAAAATTTGCTTATTTTTATGTAGCTGCTATGTAAACCTTGTATACGAGGCCCACCTGAAAAAATTATTATTATTATTTTGTTTTTGTTTAACTTTTGTTGTGGATTCGGGTTTTGTCTAATAACCTGTGAGAGGAGTCTTGGTATGTAAATGAGATGTTATGGTATAGTGGAGAAAGATATGTGAACTGTGTTGAAAGTAACGTTTACATCAAGTATTGTGAGGTGCGATATGCAATTATTTTGTTAAATCAGAAAGTAGGTATATCTACATATAGGTTGTTAAAATCAAAATTTTGAGCATTCGACCTTGAAGATTAAGGCTTACAAAACCTTCTTCATACTATTTGCACAATTTTAATTTACAGTTGAAGTGATTTTTGTTTTTACTAAAATTCAAAATCAAATGTTTTAAATTTTACTTTACCTATTTTAAAAATGATGAGGACCTATATTATATTCATAAGAGACAGAACTAAAAATATACTCATACAAATTATATTTAAAATATTTTAGGTTTCTTGTATCGCATCTTGTAAGAAACAACCTCACAACCAAAAATGTACGTGATAAAAAGAGTTGACTAGTAGAAAGTATATAGTGTTTTCTGCATAAATGAGTACAATACACACAAATATCAAATAGAAAGTGTTTTAAGGATTCTTATAGCTTTGTTCATAAAATGACAAACATTCATAAAAAATACTATTTTATATTAATATTCACTTTGAATCCAACGAAATACACTTCAAATTCAATTAACTTCTAGTTAACCCAAATGCAAAAAAATTTAAATCCATCACAATAAACTTTCGGAAACAGAAAAATTAGAAGTTAAAATTTTGATTAACGGATTAACTTTTAAATTAACTTTTAAAAATGTTAACGGACACGTTAAATCCGTTAATCCACGTTAAGTCCGTTAATCGTTAATCCAATGCCTACTATTTACCGCGCGGCGCGAAAAACAGGTTCAGACAAGTATGAGACAAGTGCCGTGCGGCGCGTGCCGCGGGTGAAACAAAAACAGCTAGGTACGTATTATATTTTGACAGCGCGTGCGAGTGAGAAAACTGTGAAGAGATTCGTTTCGTTTGATCATTTCATTATGCCGCTCATCCACTATGTGCGCGATAAGTTTAACCAACTTCATTCAACTTTTTATTCAACTCCTTAGTTGGATAAACGATTTACAACCTCTTACACTAGTACAGCAACTTACGTAATTCACGTTGAGCAACTAAAGTTCGGAACCCCGTACACATAATTGACCAACTTTCCCATATGTTGATTAACCTCGCACACCTAGTTGACCAACTCTTAAAACTTATTCCAGTGTTGAATAGCTCCGTACACCTAGTTGACCAACTTACTCAAATGTTGAATAAATTCGTACACTAGTTGATAAACTTGTTCGATTTTGACAGAAAAAAAAGTTTTTCGAGTTGATCAACTGCGTTTTCGATATTATTGTTTAACCAGTTGATGAACGAGTTGATACCTTCGTACACTTAACCAAGAAACCAAGGATCACTCGTTGGGGGTTGGGGAACGCGTTGAACGCACCACGATTAACAAAAAAATCATACGTCAAACCTGAAATAATTTTGACTTCAGTTCGGTACATACATTTATTGTCGACGCACGCCTTCGCTTTAAAATATTCTTAAATTTGTTCCGTATGAGTATGATTTCCTCTAAGAAAAAAAAAAGTGGCTGCTTCATTAATAATATTAGAAAATGAACGACAAAGGAAGAAAAAACAGCCAAGACGATACTGGGTAGATGATATTTTTTTGAGTCGCGAAGAAAATTGTTTTTTCAATGAAATATATGGGAAATTAAAATCGATTGATCCCACCGCGGCCGTGAATTCGAATTCAAAGTTTAGGCAATTGCATTTTCGAGGAAATTCGAGACCAAGCCAATTCCCTGGCATCTCGATTTTTATAAGAGAAGCTCTTAATGTCCAATATATTGGGCTTTTCCTCAATTGCTGAAATCATTTGCATCATTTCCTTGGTCTGCAAGTTCATGGCAACGCAATAGTTCAACCACGTATACACATTTGACTGCAGCCAACGCAACACAATATTACGTCAAGAAATCCCAAAGAAAATTAAAAAGTTGATCAACGCTTTGAACAAATAATGTGCAACACATTATCTTGAAAATGTTGCTCAACGTGTTGATCGAACATTTTCAAGAAGCAACACGAGCTCGTACACTACCCGTACACTGGTTGCGCAATTCGTTGAGCAACGGCCAACAACTAGATCCAACCCGTTGGTTGAAAAGAATTGAAGGCACCGTACATTAGAGTTGAATGCGTTGAATTCGAAATTTGTGCGTTGATCGCCTAATGGACGACCGGCATTACTTATAGTAAAAAAATATACAAAATGCAATTTTTATCACATGTTAACGGATTAACGATTAACGTTAACTTGCGTTAATTCTTCCGAAATTTAACGCTTTAACGTTTAACGAGGCTAACTTTTTTAGTAGCGGATTAACGATTAACGAAGTTAACTGTTTGATTAACGGTGCCCAGCTATGTAAATTAGTTACAATGGAGGGTTAATATAGTTAAAACAACTTTAATAAATCGCTTTTTTAAATATTTTTGAAGAAGCCAATCTACTGGGTTACTTTAGCAAATGTACTTATTTGAGGTAACTAATCTACTCGGTTATTATTATTATAATGATATAAATTAAAACTGAAAGTTTGTACTGAATCAGAATATCTAATCTTCTTGACAGTTCTAGCTTGAAGAACACGGTTCCCGTTGAAAATTTACACAAATGTTGTAGGCAATTTCTTCAACTGAAGAATGCAATCTACTGAGTGGCTGAAGTTTTCATAATCCATTCCCATACAAAATAATAGAAAGGTAGAAAATTAAAAAGATTTCAATAATACTAGTACATTGATTATTTGTAAATTAGAATTAGATCATATTTGACAACTTTGTAGTTTATTTAAGAAGAATCGTATTGTTTCAATTTTGTAGATACACATATTGGACCCATTTTTACATTAAAACATTATCAAATTTTATTATTTTTTACCAAATCGGTGGTATTTTAACGTTATATTTGGCAAAGTTTTGGAGGGGTAAAATTTGAAAGATCATGGCAGCCATGTTCTTTTTTCTGTTCTTAATTTTTTCAGTTTTTTTTTTATTTCTTAGGCTAAGGTTAATTTACCATTGTAACAGTAACAGTAACAGAGCCGACAAACGTGTGCTAAGAATAAAACTTTATTATCTGAAGCAATTGGAAGTGGACCTCAATTTCAGCAAATATTTTCTTTAGCTATGTAGCTCATTCTCGATTGAGCGGGTACGTCAACAAGGAAAGTTGTCGGATTTAGAGCGATGTCAATCAACATAAGTTCTATCAAGTGGTCATGTACCTACATATCTGTAGGAAGTACCTGTTTGATATGGACTGCGAGCCGGTGGTATAATCTGTCCGTACTCCTTCGAATACGACGATGATGTTGCTATCACCATTAACAGAGAGCCCTTCAGTGTGATAACCCATTTTTGGTTTTAAAATCGCATGACCACATGACTGTTCCAGTACGTCTTGCGAAACAAACACTTTACCATACATACACTGCTGGAAACGACTATACCGTTTTAGTAAGGCTTTTGATAAATTGTGCCGCAACACTCTCATTGACAAATTAAACAAACTAGGTTTTAATAATCAATTTCTTAAATGGATTACTTCATACTTACAAGATCGAATTTATAGTGTAGTTTTTCGTAATGTTTTTTCCAAAAATTGTATTATTAACTCTGGTGTTCCTCAGGGTAGCCATTTAGGACCTGTATTGTTTATCCTTTTTATAAATGATGTCGTCTCAACTTTCCAAAACTCAAGAATTCTTATTTATGCTGACGACATTAAACTTTACAAAAGAATAAAATTTGAAACTGACTGTACTCTTTTACAAGACGATTTATTAAGATTTAGGGAGTGGTGCAATAAAAACGACGATAACATATATGTAACTAACTAAACATTTAGTTCGGACCCATTGAATAGAATTTCACCTTTCAGACCTAGGAATTATTTTAGACTCTAAATTGACTTTTAACGATCACATAGATTACATAATTAAAAGAGCCAATAAAACACTTGAGTTTATCAAGCGATTTTCACGGGATTTTAAGGATTCTTATGTTCTTAAAACTCTGTATATTTCGTTTGTAAGACCCATCCTTGAGTACGGCTGTGTGGTCTGGGCACCTTACTACTCAGTTCACATATTGAGACTTGAAGCAGTTCAATGTAGGTTTTTAAGATTCTGTCTTTGCTTTCTCCCTTGGTCTCATTCCCTTGTATTCGCAAAGGCTGGCTTTAATTAATCTTCCTTCTCTTGAAAACCATCGAAAATTTATCCAATTCTGTTTTATTACCGGTATAATAAATGGAAAGATATTGGCTTCGTCTGTTCTTTACAGACTGAAATTTAACTTTAGCCAATCAAGCATTAGACTATGACAACCCTTATGCAAAATTTTTAGCAGGTCAAACTATGGTGCAAATAGTCCTTTAAATCAATTGATTGTAATATATAATAAATTATATTTTCTTCTAATATCTGTAAATGACAATTTGAAAACTGTAAAATTCAAGACTATGTTTTTTAGAACAATAGATTTATAATTAGATTTAAGTTTTTTTATGTTACGTTAGAATTTAACGATTTCCAAATAAACTAAACTAAACTAAACCGTGCTTGCAGGACATCGAAAAGGCTTGGGACAGCGTTTGGATAGAATGAATACTATTCAAACTCTCGGAATTTGGACTTCCTAATCACTTGGTAAGAATAATCAAAAATTTTGTATAAACAGGTACCAAAGCACATATATCATCAGCCAAGGGAATCCACGCTGGGATCCCTTAAGGATCAAAACTTGGACCGCTGCTGCTCAGCATTCATTTATACCGCTGATAAGCCAACTTACATATCAGGAACAAAAAGGAAGCCTTATGCGGAAAACTCTATCACATTCGCCACCACTTTTTATTGCAGGAGAGTGCAAGAGCACATTAAAAACCTATGGGAATACTATCTAAAATTGGCACTGAAGATATACAGCGAAAGGATTGAACTCCTCTGCCAGTGACTATCATTCCAACACGAGCGTTTATAACACTTTCCGATGCGATGAAACTAAAACTTTCAGACAACACTGAAGTAACAGTCAAATCAACAATGAAGTACTTGGAAACCAACTTTTCCAACAAACTGAAATTCAAGAAAAATGCAGACATGATCTTGAAGAGAAGCAACTGTTCTCTGGGCCATTGTTAATCAGGAGGCACAATGGACCAATTAAGAAGACCAAGCTGCTTGTGTAAAAACAACTTGTTCAACCCGTTCTGACTAATGCCTTTCCCATCTAATTTACTTTACCACCTACAGCAATGAAGAAGCTGTACGAGGAAGCTAAATTACGAAAAAAGTATTAATGTTACATGAGTTAAACTCTTTATGGTAATTCGATTTTTTCAAAATTAATCGTTTTTAGTTCTAAATTTAATTAAAGTTGAAATCGTCGAATACCTGTTTTATTTTATCAATATCATAAGGTTTATGTGACACTTTGACATTTCCAAAATGTCAACAGGGGTCTGTTTGGTAAGCTTATTTCATGAGCTGTTATTGTTTAAGGTGTGTTCAGAAGCAATTTATTTAAATAAAAATAGCTTTAGCACTTTACTAGTGGAAAAATTAAGAAAAAGTCACTAAATTGACTTAAAGGTAACTAGTTTTGTAAGTAGTGTAATAGTAGAGTAATTTGGGGTAATGTGGTATAGGCGGGTAATGTGGTACAGGCAGTTTTCTCGAAAACTAAGCATGTTTCTTCAACGGTTTTTACCGTTTATTTTACCGGACGGTAATATAAATAAAACTAAGTACTCGTGTTCAATCAAGTCAAAAATCTTTTTATATCTCAAGCAAATATTTGAGAAGGGTTATTGCGTGAAGTTGGGTTTTTTTTTGTGTCAAACAAAAAGTGTTTGTGTGCTCTCAAAAGTTGTGTTTCAAGCTAGTTTCTTTGCAATTTTCTTTGCATATTTTATTATTTATTTTTGTAAAAATATACAGTTTCGTCTAATGTGGTATACTAGCCATAGCTAATGTGGTAGTATACCACTGTACCCATCATAAAAGTTTATTTCTTTTTAAAATTGGCTATTTGTGTTTTTTTCTAAAGATTTATTCGTTAAAATGTCTAAAAGGGTTGAAGTAAGAAAATGAGATTCCAAAGACATGGAATCATGCTGTGAGGAATGAAAAAATGGGAAATTTGAGATTTCACACACATTTAAAAAATCTACTGGGTAATGTGGTATAGTATACCACAATAGACAGCATAGTGTACCACATTACCCTTTAACTTTCAAAAGTGACGATTTAGAATCAAAAAGAAATCACTTGGTAGCTTATATGTTTTTGGTCAAATCTACCAAATTTAGGAGCATTTGTTTCATAACCTCTTCTGAAGTCAAAAAAACAAACATGTATACCACAATACCCTAACTTCCTCTAATATCTAAGCTCACATTGACTAAGTTTTGAAAGTTTCTTGGGTTGAATTATCAGTATTTCCTGCTAAAATGCTAGAGTAACTATTGTAAACCACATTGAAAGGAACTGTTTGACAGCTCAAAGAAAAAAGGTTCCATCTTGACCACGTTTTTAATTTTAAATAATACACACAACTAACAATAATTGATTACAAAAGAAAGCTTAAAAATATTTTGTCAATTGTATTCTCAATAATTTTGTTAAAAAATAAAACAATTTTTTTCATTTTTGTTTCACTAAGCATATTTTCGATTTTGCAACACTGTTCAAAAATTTAATATGAACTTAACTCGCATTCTATTTATACATATATAAACTATTAATGACTATTTGTATAAAGAAAGTATTTTCAATGTTTTTTTCCGAAATTTTTTGTTACATAATTACTGTTTAGCTGTCACATTGCAATGCAACATATTGCAAACGAATATAACCTTCGTTCAAGAACAATTAATGCAACAGCTTGCTTTTAAATTAAATTTAAAGAGTTCAAAGTCACACGCATGCGTAATACGGCTTCATGCCGCATGTTATACATGGGGACAGAGCTCGTTACTTCGATTACCATTATGCGTTGTGTCTTTACATTTAAAATCATCCCACGAACGAAACTTTTTCCCATACAAAAAATAAACTTAAATCTCGGTCTGCTAAAAGACCGAATGTATAATAAATTTCGTTTTCGTAAAATGGTATTTTTTTTCTGCTGGAATAGCTTTTGATTCGCTTAAATTTTCTTTTCACATTTGAAAGCGAAAGCCGAAAAAGGAACCAGAATTTTATGAAAAACCTGATGTATCCAATTACCAAAATAATTTTTTTTTCGGTAAAAAACAAGTTGACTAAAGACATGCGAAAATAAGAAAAAAAAAACAACAAAAAAAGGGCTAACGACCGGCAAAAGAATAGACATAAATCAAGGCAAGAGTGCTGAAAGTGGCGGACTTTTGGTATTGGAGATTATTTTGTATACGAGTTACTTTAATGAAAGCAAACTTCTTGGATTGATGGGCTACACTAGCAGTTAATTTGTTTACAAAAGTCTTGGAAAGACGTGACAGACAAAGAAAATATAAATTTTATTTATGTATATGAACGTTTTACAATTTCACTATTATTACGATCTAAGAAAATGAGCTTTAGGAAAGGCAAAGTGTTAGCCATTTCAGCCGCATGGAATTGGATAGGGTATTATTTATTTTAAAGCCTTAATTTGTAACAGGTTGGACTTTGCACTTTATTGTTTCTCAAAGCCTAAGACCAAGTCACAACAATTTTGTACCTATTATCTTCTTATCTTATCTATTATTATCAAATTGCTTGGAGATAAAAAGTGTGTAGTCCCAAAATATTCAGCCTAAAAAAGTTAAAAATTTCGTGCAGCAAATTTACAAAAAACAATATTTTGTGTATGTTTGTTACTATGTTTTTCCAGTTTTTGTGTCAGCGGTGCTACCATAATTAAACTCATTAATTAAAAATAGGAAATGATACTAGCTCATTTTCCCAAAGTCTAAAGACTTAGGCGTAAAATTTTAAACACTACAAAAACCGGCGCTATATCATTTTAAAAATGGGAGTAGACTTTAGATATTTGTGCCTATCTCAGGTTAACTACCTGTTTTTCCACATATTTAATGTTTGAATGATTGAGGAAAATGGTTTGGAAATATAAAAGGTATAAAAGGTATAAAAGATTTCTTTTAACAACTATGCATTTAGTCTTAATCGGATTTAGAAACAGACCATTCATATTAAATCCAAATTCCAAATTCATGTTGATAGTGTTTTCGTCAGCATACATTTGGATAGTTGAAGATGAAATAAGTCGAGGAAAATAGTTTAAATAGAGTTAAGAAAGCAGAGGTCCAAGTATTGATCCTTGGGGCACCCTTCTTACAGTAGGTAGAAAACTCGAGACATTAGTACCTATCACATAGATAGGAAATCAAAAGATTAATGGCCAAAGAGAAAAGTTATAAAACGACGACAATTTATTACAAAGGAATGAATGATCAATAATTTTGAAGGCTCTAGGAATTCTATGAGAACCATGGTCCTCATCAAAGATCAGTCTCATATCATCAACAATGTTGATAATAATAGAAGTGGTGTAACTATTTTTTGACAAAAACCGAACTGTATATTGTTTTTGCAAGACTATCTCAAAAGCTTTGGACAAAAGGAAAACAGAAATTGGGCGAAAGTCATTACCTTATAGGGAAGTGGTATAATTTTAGCCAATTTTCATAGACTAGGAAAAATACCAGTCATTAATATGGTATTAAATGCATGTTACAAAAGCCAAAATAACAGGTAAGATTTCCTTAAGGAAGACTGTTTGTAATCCGTCAAAATCATCAGCATTTGACTTGATAGACAAAAAACATTCGACTAAGTCACTACTATATTATATACAAGAGAACTGAAGCCATCTTCTTGTGGGTCAACGTGTCGGGGCTTGACACTAAAAAGGCATCTGTAAAGCAGGGTTCGGACTTCATAAATCGCAGATCGCAGTAAATAGGCCAAGAAATCGCAGTAAAACCAAAATTTTCGCAGTAGAAATACATATATTTTTTTTGACTAGGTAACAAAAAATTATAAGCAAGGAAACCAAGGTTAAATCACATTTAAATTATCGTTGCTTGTTAAAACAACATAAGTGATATTTTAATTTTTTACGGAAGAGAAAAAAAACATGTTAAAAAATCCTTAATGGCTTAAAAGCAGTGTTGGGACCTCGCAAAAGCAAAAGAATGGTAGAAAGGTTGTCAAAAAAGTGGTAGAAAAGTGGTAGAAATTAAAAGCCATTTTTATGTAACAAATCGTATATTGAATATCTTTATTAAAAATAAATCAAATACAAAAATAAAATAAATGACATTTCAGTTCTTTATGTTTCAAAGATCGCATTATATCTGGAAGCAAGTCATATACATACACCATACAATTTTATTTTAGACTCGTTCCAAACCAAAAACTTAAATCTATAACATACGAGTATAAACCGTCCGAAAATCTAAATCTTGAAGCATATTTTACTAATACTTCTAGAGGATCAAAATTTTGATCATTTAATAGAATTTCCCTTGCAGCTAGAATGTTGTGAACAGTTGTTGTTTCCAATTTATTTCTCTTTTCATTTTTATTATTTTTCCAACATGAAAATTTACGTTCCACAGCAGCACTGCTGTGCGGTAAGCAGCAAAGCTCCAACATATATGAAGAAATGTTTTTAAACAATCCATACCATCAGTTTTAAAAATTTGGAGTAAGTGATTTTCTCCTATTAGTTTTCTCCACTCATTATTAATCCATTCTAGGTTCGTTATGTTTGGTAAAAAATGTCTCGTAAGACCTAAAACTGATGGCATGACGTTTTTTGGATTTTAATATTTTAATAATTTTAATTTATCGTTTGAAAAGTTAAGTCTTTCTCCAATTCGAAAACATAATTCGACATAATAGCTGCATATCACTTTTCTTAATTCCATTAGTTTTTGTTAATAATGAGTACCTTTCAAAGTGAAGGCCAAAATACATTTGAGAATATGGTAAATAGTTTTCAGGGCTTCTTACATTTGTGTTTGTAATAATATTTTCTGACTTTACAAAATTGTTCATTATATTTAGTTTTAACGTATTCATACTTTCGATCAAAAAGTGTATTTTTGTGTTCTCAGATTGATATATTGTGTTTAACTCATTTATAATTTTCAGATTTATTAACAAAAAATTAAAAAAAAAACTAAATTGTCTTTATTTTTTAAAAAATCAAAAATTTGTGAAGCCTTAGAAGTAGGTTCTTCAAATGACTGCAGTATAGAAAAATGCAGAACTTGCCCTATAGTACCTATAAGTAAAAATCATACAAGGGATTCCACTGCTCTATGATTTTATTTAAGACCATTTCCAGCCAACAAGCTTGGCAAAATTTTAAAATTTGATAGTCATTAACCCCAAGTGCTTTTTGGAAAGTAATAAAATCTTTTTGTTTTTTTCGAGTTGTGGCAAAAATACAAATATATATCCCTTAATGATTTTTTAATTTACCCAGGTATACATTTAGCAGCATAAGCTGAGAAAAAACTTAAATTATGACATGTATTTCCAATCGTTAAAATATTAGGATTAATATTTTTCAAACGTGAGACACCATATTTAAAGAACCCATCATAACAGCAGCATTGTTTGAAGCAAATCCAATCATGTTTTGAATTGGAATATTCAAAAGATTCAAAGTTTCTACAATTTTATTGTAGATTGATTGAGTCCCCTAGCTCAAATAACCCAAAAAACTTATCTATTACTGCTCCTTCAACTGAATCAAAACACCTCACAAGGACAACAAAACAAATTTTTGTATGATTTTTTTGATTCTTAAGACTTTTTCAATGTCTTTCAAGGCATATTGTCCTAATAAAATTTTGGGTGTGGTTGTGGTCGTATGGTATATGGTAAAGTTAAAAGTGCAAAAAGTGGTAGAATTAGATTTTTAGGTGGTAGGTTTTCATGAACAGTAAAAAGTGGTAGAAATACCACTTAAGTGGTAGAAGTCCCAACACTGCTTAAAAGTCGAAACACTCTTATAAGATTTTTGGGTTAAAAAAATGACAATGACTACACGTCCAAAAATGTATGATTTTTTGTATCTCATGTGAAAAAAAATAAAATTTCAGTTATGTTGTCTAAACAATCACCGATTCATTTACATAGAATGTGTGAACAAATATATACTCTTACTCGATAATGAAAATGTATAGTTTAAGCAAAAATATATGAAGCTAGGTAATCAAAATAAATTTACAATCTACAAATTTGTACTTTTTGAAACAAGAACAAATTAAAGAGTAGTAAAACGTATATAGCTGACAAGACTTGCACTAAAGAGACGAGAATCTTGTTAAATTTTGACATTTTGTTATGAGCACATTTATTTCTATGATCAGTGCTGCTATTCAAAAAAAATCTGAAAAATCGCAGTAGATTGTAGGAAAAGCGCAGTGGTGCAGTAGATTTTAAAAATAAGAAAAAAGTGCAGTAGATCTACTGCTTTCGCAATAAAGTCCGAACGCTGCTGTAAAGTCACTAAACCGACGATTAAGTGCCTCAGTATCAATATTTTGCCCGCAAGTATTATTTTATGTTTTGCTTACCTGAGGCCCATTTCCCTCAAATTTCACTATAAATACTCGTATATGAGATCATTTCATGAAAAACCTGCTGCAGAAATTTGATTGTAAAGCAGAACACTGCTTAAATCACTTAGGAAGAAAACATCTATTAGAGTACAAACATCCCTTGTCGCCCAAACTTGCTCTTTTATCTAATGGTATTAAATAAAATTAAATAAATAATAATAAGTAAGTATATACAATTAAGTTTCTAAAGCAGATATAAATTAAAATCAAAACCGTTAGAAAGTTAAGTATCGTTTTACAAAAATTCATCTCGAATTCAATTGTTTCGTTATCAAAACAAGCAAACGAGTAAAGTTATTATTCGCTACTCTTGTGGCTTCTCATCTTTAAGAAATATATACATACATGAAAGCGACCAACAACCGAAAAATAAACGAACATTCATCCATTTTGGCATTTGGTTCACATATCATTTTTTTATTCTTCGCGATTGACGTTTAAAACTAACAAACAATTGGAAATAAGAACTATTTTGAGGTAAGTCGTGCGAGAACAATTCTTTCATTGCACTGTGGATAGTATGTGGAACGCGAATAGCGTTTGACAGTTAGTAACAATTAAGTGCTTTGCACATGAGACACGAACTGCGAACTGCGAATTGCGAATGGTCGCGAATTTTGACATTTCGTTCACATGAGTATTTTTTTTGGTCGCCGAACAGTGCGAATTGCCAAAAAAAAAAGAAGTAAGTAAATTAAAGTAAAATGAGTGCTAAGCAAAATTATTTTAAGAATAGGTGGCTTTTATGCAGTTTAATTTGTTACCAAAATTTAAAAAAAGAGAAAAAACTTATATTTGCATCTTCTAAATATGAATCGTCATAGATTTGGAGAACATTTCACTTACCTCAACTAGAAAGAGGTTGAATTCGTACGAATTTTTTAGTCGCGGGTTTGTGGAATGCGTTCACTAGTTGTGGATTGCGAATTTACATTTGACAGTTCGCAGAAGATACGTTGTTGGTCGCGTACAAAATTTTAAAATGCAAAGTATTTCAATTTATAATTATTTTATGCAGTGTTTTCCTTTTAAATAGTTGATTCGATCATTAATTCACTTCGTCGTAGAATAAGAACAAAGCAAAAATTGATATTAGCTGTGAAAATTGCTTAAAAAGATTTATTCGCATTCGCAGGTCGCAGCTCATGTGCAAAGCACTTTAGATTGCTATTCGTGACGATCAATTTATTTTCTCAAATTTCTCTTATTATTAAAGCTCTAATTTTAGAACCATAATTTCAATTAGTTTTTAACCATTTTGTTCAGTATTTGTGAAGAATTAAGGCTTATAAATTCCTTAAATCCCATTCGTTCTCTTATTGATCGGTCGTTGGTCGTTCTCATGTCAATTTAATGCCACTATGTCCTCGCTGGCTTGATAATATTGATTAAAAACTTAATACACAAATTGAGTATTTTCTTAATTTTTGTTTCGTTAGTTTGATCATCGTAGAGAAGCGGAAATATATGCCTTGTCGTGTATATTGTATAACTCTTAATTAAAGCTTATTCTCGAATTACTGACAAATGTTTTCACTTCTTCTGAAGAAATAGCTGGAATTCTAACTATGTTGAACAACCGCAGAATTGTTAAAGGATATCGGCCAATATAGCTGCTTTGCTGTATTAACAATATACTGGAAGCCTTATAGATAGATAGAAAGATACATTTTATTGTTTGAAAGAAAATTACATAGTTTACAATATTTTTAAGTCATTGCACAGCACAGAGATATGATAACAAATTTTATCTTACTACTGAAAATCAATATACTAGGTTTCTGACAGCATATATTTTAATATTTTTAAATTCGAAGGAAAAATAATTACAAAAAACCTTCATTTGAATTTTGCTTATGTTATAACTATATCACAGATAATGCTAAGATAATAAATAATTAAATAAAAAAAGAGAAAAAACAATATGTTATATAATATAAAAATATAAATAAATAAATAAATAGACAAATAAATAAATTAATAAATAGATAAATAAATTATCAAATAAATAAATTAATAAATGAGTAAATAAGTAAATAAGTTAATAAATATATTTAAATAAATAAATATCAAGGAAACTAATTATTCAGTAAACAGGTAAATTAATAAATTATTTAACGAACAAGTAAATAAATAAATAACGAATATGAATAAATATGAATAAATAAATAAATTTGTAATTTGACAGACAAGTAGTAAATTATTAAATAAAAAAGTTAATAAATAAATAAATATAATATACCATATATGTATAAATATTTTAACAAGGTGTGGTATATTTTAATAAATTAAAATGTTAATAATTATCTAAATGACATGAATAATAAACATAAATATGTTGCATTTTTTTGTTTCATTATTTGAATATATTTGTTTTTTATATAAGGTTTCTAATAAGAGATATTTCACTTAATTCACATTTTCTAAAAAAAATTTCATTAAGAACTTCAATTTTGCGGTTTATTACTTGCGATATAGGTACTATAGGGCAAGTTCTGCATTTGGAAAAAAAAATCGAACTCGAGATTTTGATCAAAATTGACATTACGATGATAGCGAAGACGAAAAAAGTGGGTCCGACAATTCCGTCTGTCTGTCTGTATGTCTGTATGTCTGTATGTCTGTACCTCGAACTACAGCCTAAACTACCGGAGGTGTTTTCTTCAAACTCGGTAGTTAAGGGTCTTCGGTGATTCCCTAGAGGAGAAATTGAAATTTTTTTTTTAGCTCCAAAACTAAGGGTACCCCCGTACACCCGTAATACAAAGACTTATTTATCTCGAAAACGGCTCTAACGATTTTGATAAAAAAAATTAAGTGTGATATTATGGACATGGACTATATTTTGGTGAAAAAAAAATTTGGGGGGAAATGTTATTAGGGGTACCTGTCATAGAACGGTTTTTTTGATTTTCGAATTTCTCACCAACGGCTCTAACGATTTTAACCAAAATTTTTATGCAGGAGCTGCTTTGCATTTGAAAAAATATAAACTAAAATTTTTTTCGAAAAAATAGTTTTTGGATTTTTAAAAAAATAATACAATTTTTTTTTTGAAAATTCAATATCTTGAAAACCGATACACGATTAAATTTTTAAATTACGTTTTAAAATGTATTTTATTAAATACTAACAAATTGCATATCAATTTTTTTTATAAAAATTTTAAGGAAAATTTAGTACACAAAAAACATGTTTCAGTGTGTCTGTATGTCTGTACCTCTCACTACAGCCTAAACCACTGGACCTATTTCTTTCAATCTCGGTAGTTAAGAGTCTTCGGTGATTCCCTAGAGGGGAAATTGAAATTTTTTTTTTAGCTCCAAAATTAAGGGTACCCCCCATACACCCGTAATGCAAAATCTTATTTATCTCGAAAACGGCTCTAACGATTTTGATAAAAAAAATTAAGTGTGATATTATGGACATGGACTATATTTTGGTGAAAAAAAAATTTGGGGGGAAATGTTATTAGGGGTACCTGTCATAGAACGGTTTTTTTGATTTTCGAATTTCTCACCAACGGCTCTAACGATTTTAACCAAAATTTTTATGCAGGAGCTGCTTTGCATTTGAAAAAATATAAACTAAAAATTTTTTCGAAAAAATAGTTTTTGGATTTTTAAAAAAATAATACAATTTTTTTTTTGAAAATTCAATATCTTGAAAACCGATACACGATTAAATTTTTAAATTACGTTTTAAAATGTATTTTATTAAATACTAACAAATTGCATATCAATTTTTTTTATAAAAATTTTAAGGAAAATTTAGTACACAAAAAACATGTTTCAGTGTGTCTGTATGTCTGTACCTCTCACTACAGCCTAAACCACTGGACCTATTTCTTTCAATCTCGGTAGTTAAGAGTCTTCGGTGATTCCCTAGAGGAGAAATTGAAATTTTTTTTTTAGCTCCAAAACTAAGGGTACCCCCCATACACCCGTAATGCAAAATCTTATTTATCTCGAAAACGGCTCTAACGATTTTGATAAAAAAAATTAGGTGTGATATTATGGACATGGACTACATTTTGGTCAACAAAAATTTTGGGGTAAAATCTTATTAGGGGTACCTGCCATAGACCCGTTTTTTGATTTTCGACTTTCTCATTAACGGCTCTAAGGATTTTAACCCAAAACTTTTAGCAGGAGTCCCCTTAAGTTTAATATAATATTGTATATAAAAATATTCTAAAAAATATTTATTGGATTTTAAAAAAAAAATTTAAATCAATATCTTCAAAACCTATGAACGATTATTTTTTGAAATTATTTCCTAAAACCAATATTATTAAATACTTAAAATTCGCATCCCACATTTTTTTCTTGAAAAATTTTAAAGAAATTTCTTATATAAAAAATTTATTTAATAATAAAATGATTTTTTAAGGTTTATTTGCATAAATTCATACTTTTCCGGAAACCAGACGGCAATTTTATGCATTTGAACATTATTATCTCATTAAATCCATGTTTTATATTTATAAAATGTATCTTAAATTCCAAAGTACTTTTACATAAGAGCAAGTTCGTGCGATCCAGTCGTGCATTTTATTTTTAATGCTTTTGCTTGTTAATGTAAATCTTGTGTTGAAAAATGCCATAGGACCTTAATTTAATTTAATTTTTTTTAATTTTTTAATTTTTGGTGGGGGCAATACCCCCATTTATTTAGCTTAATACAAGCTTCATAACTTAATCTAACTTAAAACTATGAAACTTACAGTTAGGGTTAGGCTAACTTAAAACTATAATTGGATTGTGTTTCGGAGGAGGTTTTTTAGGCAGGGAGTGCTGAGGTTAAAGTCGAAATCGTTTTCATTCGAATTAACCCTCCGCAGCATACGCGTAATAGGTTCGTTGGAGCCATAGGAGGTACGGTGGGTGGGGAGATAGAAGAGGCGAGGATTTCTAAGGTTGCGAGGATTTGTGCTGAAAATGATAGAGTTGTAAAGAGTTTGACAGTCAACGGAGCCTGAGAGAAGCCGATGAATGAAGAGAATCTCTGCTATATCTCTCCGTTCTTGCAGTGTATTTAAGTTAATTAGTTGAAGGCGGTTTTGGTAGGGGGCAGGATCAAGGGATTATACCAAGACAGGCCGCGAAGGGCAAATCTTAGGAAGCGACGTTGAATGCTCTCGATTCTAGAGATGTGGATTTGTTGATATGGGGACCAAACTTGACTGGCCTACTCAAGTAGAGGACGAACAAACGTTATGTAAAGAGATCGGGTGACGTAGGGGTCGGAGAATTCTTTGGACCACCGTTTAACGAAACCAAGTGATGAGTTGGCTTTTAAAATAATGTTATCGATATGTGCCAAGAAGTTGAGCTCTCGGTCGCATAATATTCCTAGGTCGCGGATCGATTCAACAGTTGATATGGGTTGGTTATGTAGAAGGTAGAGACGTGGAGGAGATTTTATGTGTTTACGTGAAAAAGTGATTGATTGGCATTTGGCAATATTTAGCTCTAAGCAGTTTTTAAGGCACCAGACTGAGAAACTATCGAGATCTTGTTGGATAAGGGAAGAGTCGTGTTTTGAAGAAATTGTTTTGAAGATCTTAGTATCGTCAGCGTAGAGGAAGATATGGGAATGTTTGATGACGTTTTCAATATCGTTAATGGTAAGAATGAAAAGGAGAGGACCTAAGTGGCTGCCTTGTGGGACTCCGGAGGTAGCTAAGAAAGGACTAGAGAGGGAAGATCTGAAACGAACATAGTAATAACGGTTTTCTAGATAAGAAGAAATCCATTTCAGGAAATTAGGTTCAAAAGCAAGGGCGGATAATTTGAAAAGTATTAGTTTATGCGAAATTTTGTCAAAAGCTTTGCTAAAGTCAGTAAATATAGCGTCAACTTCCTTTCCGTTCTCTAAGGCAGATAGGGAATACGATACAAATTCGACAAGGTTAGTGGTTGTAGACCTACATTTAAGAAAGCCATGTTGTCTTGGAGAGATCAGAGATTTACAGCGGAAACTTAAAATTTCGTAAAAGATACTTTCAAATATTTTAGGGATATGTGAAAGTTTGGCAAAAGGACGATAGTTTTTAACATCGCTCTTAGGACCCTTTTTGTGTATTGGGGTTATGAAAGAGGTTTTCCATACCTGAGGAAATTCTCCTTGAGATAGCGATAAGCTGAAAATTTTAGAGAGGGGAAAAGAGAGGGCTGAAGAGCATTTTTTCAGGAATATTGCAGGGAGGCCATCAGGACCAGGAAGAAATTCGTCATTAAGTTGATTTAGCTTATTTTCGATTAGACATGGGTCAACGGTAAGCGGAAGCGATGGGTCTAGGGAGAAATTTGGCAAATAATCGAAATAACCAGAATCAGGTACAAAGGAGTCGTCAGTGAAAGATTTCTTGAAAAAGGTGGCAAAAAAGTTGGCAATACCATGCGAATTATTTGAAGTTTCGGTATTGAAGGAAAGAGAGGTAAGGTAACCATCGGATTTTCTTTTGAAATTGACGAACTGAAAGAACGACTTAGGATCATTTATAAGGTTGGTTTGTGTTTCAATTAAGTAGCGTTGATAAAGGGAGTTGTATAGCTCGGTAGTTTGAAGATAGGAACCAAGGTAGTTAGAATAGTCGGTGGGAGAGTTAGTGCGAAGGAAAATTGCCCACAACTTGTTTCTCTTATTACGCATCAAAGAGCGAAGCTTGCGGTTATAAAAAGGTGGTGAAGCGAAAGATGATTTATGGCGACAAAAGGGTACATGGAGTGAAATAGAATTGAATATTTCTGTGTAAAATACTTCTACGGCATCTTTCACAATAAGGTTATCAAAATTGAAGGAAACTCTGTTCAGATATTCGTTAATTTGAGGGAAGTTTGCTTTGTGAAAATCATAAGAGTACTTATTTGCTGGCAGTTGAGTTGGTAATGGAGAATCATGATAGAGTGAGAGAAAGAGGGGAAGATGATAATTGTCGATGGTAGATAGGGAAAGGGGAGAGAGTACTGGGATCGGTTGTGAAAATAAGATCTAGTTGCCTGTCCATATAGTTTGGGATACCACTAACTTGGCATAGACTTGAATCTGCTAGGTGATCTATAAATAGACATTCCTTGGCATAGGTGGGATTGGAAGCTATTTAATAAGACTGATCTTCGGATGGAATCCATTGTAGATAAGGAAGGTTAAAGTCACCGAAAAGAAGGATATCATCGTTGGGGTCACACACATCTATTATATGGTCAACCGTATCAATGGCGAGTTTATAAGATTCGATGGGTTGTGACGGCAGAATATAGCAACATATAACATAAAGTGACTTGCGAGGTAGTGTTATCTTAACGGAAACATAGTCAAGATTCGAGGAAGAAGAGATTGCAATAAGGGATGAGTCTAGTGTATTTTGAATAGCTATGAGGACACCTCGACAAGGGCATTCGCCGGTAGGTTGGTTAAGAACATTGAAAGAGGAAGGAAACAATTCTTGGTTGTTAATACTAGGAACCAGATTTGTTTCAGTGCAAAACAGCATGAGTTTTAGAACGTAGGCCTCTTACGTTTTGGTAGTAGAAAGTAAGAGGGAGGATTTGACGGTCAGGGACGGGACGGAGGTTTGATTTAGATGGGACATTAAGAGAATTTGGATTAGGATCGAAAATAGTTATTGAAGTTTTTACGCGTGCTTTGAAGGTACGACGTACGTTTGGAGCTGATGTGAGAGGCATACGTATTAAGGTCTTTGTTGACTGTTGTGACGGAGATGTTAAAGTTTTCATGAAATTGGGTGTAGATTTTTTTCAAGGCTATAGGGTCAGTAGGGAGTCCTTCTTTTTGAATTTGAACGATAACGTTGGTTTTGGTTTTGCCATCGATGCAAACAGAGTCAGATTTATCATGTAGGTAGGCTAGATACAAACGAACATTTTCAAAGAGTTTATGATCTTAGGCATCATTTTTAAAATTTTGTTTTGTAAAATTTGCAATTTTTTCTTATGCATTTCAGCACAATCTCCCCAAACGGGTCCGTATAAAAATATCGCTTGAAAAACGACTTTAAAAATTATTAGTTTGTTGTATTTACTCAGTAATGACTTCCGGTTAATAAGCGGGTATAACAATTTAATACCAATATTTATTTTCATCATCATCATCATCATCGGCTCGACAACCGGGTTCCGGTCCTGGCCTCTTTCAACAAGTCTCTCCACCTATCCCGGTCTCCGACGCCATCCAGTTGTGCACCCCAAGGCCTGGTCTACGCCATCTCTCCAGCGCAAGCATGGTCTACCACGCTGTCGTCTACCATAGAATGTACCACAAAGAACTTTCCGAGCAAGTTCCTCTTCGCTCATGCGAGCTAGGTGCCCGGCCCACCGGAGTCTACCGAGCTTAATTTTTGTCACGATATCTGCTTCTAGGTAGATTGCGTACAATTCATGATTGTACCGTCTCCGGAATCGTCCTTCCTCACATATGGGGCCAACAATTCTCCTTAAGACTTTTCTCTCGAACGCAGCTAAGAGGTTGGAGTGCCTTTTGCTAAGCACCCAAGTCTCGGATCCATATGTGAGTACTGGCAGGACTATGGTCCTGTACAGCAGCAGTTTTGAAGTTATGGTGAGATTTCTGGATTTGAAAAGCTTTGACAGACTATAGTAGGCTCTGTTGGATTTGAGAAGCCGCCCGCGTATTTCTTCTTCTATATTGTTATCGGCTGCTACTATTGACCCAAGGTATTTAAAGGATTGCATCACTTCAAATTCGTGCTCCGCAACCTTGATTGTTTGACCAACTGTTCCTCTCGCATTCGACGCCACCATGTACTTTGTTTTACCTTCACTAATGTGCAGCCCCAGATTTTGTGCCGCCTGCTCGATCTGGATGAAGGAATCGTGTACAACTTGTTCGGTTCTTCCGATTATGTCAATGTCGTCTGCGTAAGCTAGTAACTGGCTGGACCTGTTGACGATGGTCCCTCTTGTTGCCGTGCCAGAGTCACGGATTGCTTTCTCCAACGCCAGGTTGAAGAGGAGGTTGTTGTCATTTTTGTGTGTTACTTAAAGGTCAACTTCTTACTATAAGCCTTAATATTGAAGAAACTCATCGTTTTCTGCAGAGAAAGAGATATCATACCGAAGTTTCAGTACGGCATTGCAAATCAACGCTCTAGCCTTCATAATGACTTTACATAAATGGACTCAACTTAAAGGAAACGACTATAGCGTAGTTGTTAGATTTCGAAAAAGCTTTCGACAGCGTTTTAATAAAAGGGCTACTATTCAAAAACTCGGAACTTGGACTAAATAATCACTTAGTATGAATAATCAGAAATTTCCTAACCCATAGACCTTTTTATGTACATGTAGTAAAACACCTCAAGGGAATCAAACCTGGTGTCCCTCAAGGATCAAAATTTGAACCTATGCTTTTGAAATTTTATATTGTTGATCAATCAGCCAAAATACCAGGAAAAAACGAAGCAGACGACTCCATTTAAAGAATTCATTCATGACGACGACACGAGAAGAACAACAATCAGGGGTCTATTTCACCAACTACAAATTACAAGTACAAATTTGTGATTAAGAAAAATTACATATAAAAAAAATTCAATTTTTACAAATTTGTTAAAAAAATGCTTGTAATCACAATTTTGTAAGATGGTGAAATAGGCCCCAGAAGCTACTGGGGATACAAAGCCTTTTTATTACACTGCTAATATTAAAAAAGAAATCATGAATTAGATTAAGAAAACATTAATGTGATATTGTAAGCAAACAGTATTATATAATGCCAAGAAAACAACGTTGGCCCCCTATTGCAAGTCAACATGATTTAATTTAGTAATAAGATAGTTGTAAGTCAAATTAAATATAACAACTTTTCGAAAAGTCGAAACAGTAATGGTAATCACTTTAAATGTATTGCTACTTGGCTCATTTTTTAGCGTGGCAACATAAATATGTTAGTAATTTAACTTGATTAAGTGTTGAAAATAACTTAATAAATTGTAGAGAAATAGAAGCAACGATAAGCTGGCAATACTTTCTAACAATCTAGATATTTTATTTATAAAATAATACCAGTTTGCTAAGCTTCCAAATTTAAAGTTACTCGTACTTCCGTGTTCTATTGTTTTTTTTTTTTGTATTTATTATTTTATTAGAACCTTTCAAATTAAAGATCAAGATTGCATAAATCCAAAATTATAGACTATCTACGAGTATTAGTAGAAAAAGCAAAACGGAAATATCTAATCTTCACGCCATCATGTTACTCTTCTGTTAGTGATAAGTTCAAGTTATAAGATCTTTAAACAACATCTTGGCAGCCCAATATTATATATCTATGGATGTATATCTGTGACCATCATCACCGTTTGTAGTTCTTCTAACAATCATTTCGAAATCAAGTCTATAAAAATGATGAAAAAAAAAGAACTATTGAAAGCAACTGAACTCAAAGTCCATTCGAGCAATGACTCAAAGTAATTTGTAATAGCACTCTGCAGCATTGGTAGCGATCCCCTGAGAGTTCCTACTTTTGATATTTCTATACCTTTTGGACTTGGACACCGAATCTTTTAGCCATGAATTCCGGCATTTGAGCCATCCGCCAATGCTTTTGAATTCAACAAAAAAAAACCACAAGCTATACTTTATATTAATACTTGCAATAACGTAGGATAGGTGCTTTAAAGGCAAATTATGTGTTTCTAGAAAAGAATTGAGTTTCAGCCCGAAAAAGAATATTTATGTCACGATAAGAGGAAACAAAACTGTCAAAATTGGGTTGGGATATTGTTCAGTCCATTTTTAAAAACCAATAAGGCAATTAGGATTGATTTTGTTTTTAATTCCTATTCCAAGTTGTGCCAGAAACAGTCTTAGAAGACAAGAAGTCTTCTCTTCTAACTCTGTACATAGCTATACCCTCGTTCAAGCTAGGTACATACCCAGCCAAGCGGAATCTACTGAGGTTTATTTTTGTCACTTTAAATATTTTTCTCTCGAACGTAGGTCTGAATGCCATTTACAGAGCTTGTAAGTCGTTGAACCAATTATGAGCTCTCGAAATTAAGACCATATTACAGAGAGCTTGTTCAATTCTTCTATTGTTGATATCGTCAACCGGAGTCATTATATTTGCTTATACCTTTGTCCCAGTCTTTTCAAATCTCTTCACGCTTTAATACTAATCTGCATTTTAATTTCTTGATAATAAATCTATATCCGTCATGTTTAGTCTGGTCGGATGGTATAACATTCATTTGATGAGCAAGAACGTTCGACTTAGTCGTTAACTTAATTTTCTATTGTTAATGTTTTGCTATTTGGTTTTTATTTTTCTATTATTTTGCAATTTTTTAGCATTGAACCATCAGTCGACATCGGGCGGTGTGTGGGGTGACCCCGCGCTTGGTGTACATTAACCGGGTTCCATCATTATATTTTTTTTCAAACGGAAAGCAAGATATTATTGGAGTTTCGTGAAAATACACCAAGCCCATTCATCTTGGCTAAAATGTCGGATCAAGGAATATAGAGATCTGAGCCAATCGTTAAACTAAATACAGAAAAAAGCCTTAAAAGATGTTGCTCTAATAATGGCATTCGCCTAGGGCGTAATTAGAGTAGATGCCCTCATCAATTTTTCATCTCACTTTATGTATGGCGTTTACTTTGGAGTTTGTAGCGTTTCTAGCTTACTTTTGTTGTTGGATTTGTTTTATGTTTTTGTATAAGCCACGCGTATTGCAGGGAATAAAACTTTTTTTAATTTTGCGCCTTTGATGGAATAGCAAGTGGAATATTATTTTATTGAGGATACAGATTACCAAGTTAATGAGAACATCTGTGGTATTGCGGTTTTTATATAGGACGAATGCTGCTTTTGGCCTTTATCTTGAAGCGGCTTTCACTGTCTTGATTGAAGTGCATTATTTTATTGGGGGTAACTCGTATAAAATGATCCTTGAGAGATACCGCATTTTTCAGAGCTCAAAGGGAATCAGTTGATATACCGCAGGATATTTCTGATAACATGAATTATAAGGCTGATGGATCTGTCTAGAGACAGGCAGAGAGTTATATTAACCAGGAGCAAATTGTTATTGTAGATTTAATTAGCTTTGGTCTCTACAAATTGGGGTACTCAACGGTTTTGCACTTCAGTGTCGGTCTAACGGCTTATTAGAGGCATTGTGTTGGCTTGTAAAGATATTTCACTTACAAAGAACCTATACATTTGATAATGTAATAAAATGAAAAACAGCAACTGTTTTGCATTTTTTTAAAACTTCATTTTGTCTACAAATTGTCAAAATTTTGAAACGTTCGGAAAGATTCAGCGATATTGAGAAGATGGAGTCGAAAATCAACTTTCACAAAATTAAAACATTCTGTTTAGGACTAAGTTGCATGGAAGTGATTATGGGGTCACATGGTCAGCAACTTGCGAGTAAAAATTTATCTCGGCAATCTGGTTGCAACATGGGCCTCAACGTTGTTTGAGAGACAGTATTATAAAACTTCATCTTGGATTAAATATAACATCAGAGTCGGAGTATACACGTTATCATTCCACCCAGATTCTATACAGCTGAGAATATATGTATATTTTTTTTTGTAAAAGTTGATTCGAGATAACATTGAAATAGCGATGTATTCAACAAATAGCTTAGTTTTTGAGGCTCCGTCTCAGTAAGTTAAAAAAATAATAAAAATTAATAAACAAAAACAGATCGTCGTACACGTAAGAAAATCACACAAAAATAAGAATGGAGTTCTCAGCAAAAAGTAAGAACTTGTAAGAAAATCACACTGAAAATTTTCACCTTTTCGTTTGATATTCCAGTTTTTCTGCCACTAACTTGTTTTGATGCGATAATGCAAAGTTCAAAATTTAATCGTACTCATATAATTTTTGAAAATAAAGTTAAGCCACTTTTAGACGATCATTTTAGTTTCGGTTGAGCTATCAGTTAAGCTTTCAGTTAAACTGATGTCTAAATGCAAAAACTAAAGCGTTTAACTGAAACTGAAACTGATGAAATTCCCATAAGTTTTCAGTTCAGTTATCAATTAAACTGATGTGTAAATGCTTTTCAGTTCAGTTGTCAGTTCAGTTCTTTTTTCAATATGTCGAAACAGAATGATAATTTGGTCGATTTCATTGAATTTTATCGCGTATGTCCATGTTTGTTGAAGAAAAGTGACCCTTTTTATCACAATTCAGTTAAAAGAGAAGCAGCATGCAAGCTCAACTGAACAACGGACTGACGTCTAAGTTTAGCGCCTTTTTCAACTGAACTGACAACTGAACTGATAACTGAAGGAACAACTGATCGTCTAAAGCCCCTTTTAGACGATCAGTTGTTCCTTCAGTTATCAGTTCAGTTAAAAAAGGCATTGTATTTAGACGATCAGTTGTTCCTTCAGTTATCAGTTCAGTTGTCAGTTCAGCTTAAAAAGGCATTGTATTAAGACGTCAGTCCGGTGTTCAGTTGAGCTTGTATTCTGCTTCTCTCTTAACTGAATTCAATTTTTCAATTCAATTTCAATTTCAATTTCAATTTATTCTTTTAAATTCATATAATAATAAAATACTCGTAGAATGTATATACAGTGCTTCAAAACATATATTATAAGAAAATGGTGACATTCTGTATCCAATATACAAAGTATATTAAACAGTGTTGAATGACACATCAAAAAAAAGTAATACAAAAATTAAAAATGATATATTGGGTGGGGTGACCCTAAATAGAAACTACAGTAATATAATTCTATATACTTCAAAAATGAAACAAAAAGTAAATAATAAATAAAGATGAAAGAAAGAACAAAAAAATGAATTAAACCAGATTGTCAGAAATAAAAGATTCCAAATTCGAATAATTAAAACTAAAAACCCAAATTTTTAAATGTTTTATAAACAATCCAAACGATGAAATTGATCTTATAGAATGTGGAAGCTTGTTGAATAAGCGAAAACAACAAATTGAATAAAAGTTACGAAATGCAGTAGTACGAAAAAAAGGTACGGTGTAAATGTTCAAAGAGTTTCCACGCAAACTGTGACTAGATACTAAACGAAAATTACGGTTACCAGACTTCATAAAGAAAGTTTTAAGCACTTTAAAACAATACAAATGGCGCACAGGAAGAATTTTAAGGTCACAAAATAAAGGGAAGCTCGGATGTCTATTCGCTTTACGGCAAATTTTTCTTAAAACGTATTTTTGCAAAACTAACAAAGGTTGGATTTTGTTCAAGTATGCACCACCCCAACAAGCAATTCCATATTGCAGCTTAGACTGAAAAATTCCAAAGTAAATTGTTTTTAAGAGATCAGTTGAAACGATATTACGTAAATAATAAAAATGTCTAAGTGTGCAACGAAAATAATGTTTCAAATTATTCGTATGATTTAAAAAATTCATTCTAGAATCAATAGTGAGCCCTAAGTACTTAAATTCATCAACTTTTTCAATCAAAAAGCAATTGGAGCTGCAGTTAATGTGGTCGAAATAAGTAAAAGGAGAACAATTGCCATGCACACCGTCACAAATTGGTAGCTTATATCTTTGACATTCAGGAGCATGAAAACAGGTGTTAACTTCAAAATTTTGTGAGGAAGAAAAACTAAAAAACATAATTTTAGTTTTGGAACTAATAACCAAATTATGTTCCGCAAACCAAATTCTCAATAACTCAAGATCAGAGTTAATATCGGAAACCAGATTCAAGCTACTGTTAGAGCCATACGAAAAACCAACATCATCTGCAAAAGCAGTAGGCACACCACGAAAATCAAGTGCCAAAAGTGAATTGATGTAAATCAGGAACAATATTGGTCCCAAAACGGAACCTTGGGGTACACCCAAGTTAAGGAATTTAATTTCACTCCTAATCTCATCAATTTTCACCCTCTGCGACCTATTATAAAGATATGACTTAAAAAAGTTAAGCATAAATCCACGAAAACCAGCTTTTTCCAACTTTCTCAAAAGATAATTATGGTTAACCATATCAAAGGCTTTTGTGATATCAATAAATAAACCAGCTGTATACTTTTTCTTATCAAGGTTTGACATTATTTGATCACAAAATTGTAAAAGAGCATCTTCAGTTGATTTCCCTTTTTGAAAACCAAATTGAAAAGGATTAAAAAACTTTGTTTTAACTAAAAATTTTAGTATTCTAATTTTAACAAGTTTTTCAAAAATTTTGCTAAAAACTGAAAGAAGAGAAATAGGCCTATAATTGCATATATCATCAGCAGAACCTTTTTTAAAAAGGGGTGTGACATCAGAACATTTAAGGTCAGAAGGAAAGACCCCAGCAAAAATACATCGGTTAAAGATATACGTCAAGACATCTACTACAAAACACCCAATTTTTTTAAGAATTATGTTAGAGATACCATCAGCTCCACAAGAATGAGAATTTTTTAAACTACCAATAACTTTTAGTATCTCAAAAGAAGTTATAGGCTCAAAAACAAAACTGTTAATTTGTAATGGTTCAGCACATCTGCAAACAGACCCACAAAGAGTACAATGAGGATTAGTAAGGTATGGTTGTAAATCGTTGCCAATGTTGGAAAAAAAAACTGTTAAAAGCGTTAGAAATGGCGAGTTTGTCCGTAACTTCGCATCCATCGATAGAAATACTTTTAGGATTTTGTGAAGCAGAAGGTTTATTTAATATCGAGTTAACGATTTTCCATTCACTTTTTAGATTTCCTTTTGCAGAATTAAATTGGGAACGATAATAATTATCTCGGAAAATTGGGATTTCTTTTTTAAGCTCGGCACAAAGTTTCTTATATTTTCGTTTTAAAGGTAAATTATTAGGATTTTTATAAGATCTTATTCTTAACTTATTTTTACTTTTAACTTTATTGATTGAGTAATTTGAAATCCAAGGTTTAAGTCGTTTAACCAATTTCTTCGATGGCAACAACACGGAGCAGCTAAGAACATGATTTTTTAGCGTATTGATAAATAGAGTATAAGAAGAAGAAGTATCATCACAAGAATAAACATTTTCCCAAAACTCGTACAAAAGAGAATTTTTAAGCATGCTAAAATCTATCTTCATATAATTCTTGGAAACTTGAGAATCATTACAACTTTTGGTTTTAACCGTATTCAGTAAAAGGCCTGTCATAGAGTGATCAGTGATCATTAAATTAAGCACACAACTTTCGCAATCACAAACGTAAACATTACTAAAACGTCCATATATGTGATCTAAACAGCTACCAGACTCATATCTTGTAGGCTCATTGATAAAGGATACTAGACCATGCGATGCCAATAGTGCCAAATAACTCGAAACGGATTCATTGTTTTCCAAAATATTAAGATTAAAGTCCCCTAAAATAATTAAATTTTTTGAGCTTTCCTTTTCCAATAATCCTTTTGGAAAAACAAATTGAAATCAGCATTTAAAATAACAAAGAAACCCACCGCAATATTTGATGTAACGTAACAGTCCAAGAACCTTAAAAGTTTATTTTTCCAGCTTCTATTATATCAACATATTAATAAAACCATATTTTCTCCGAGTAGTTTTAGTCTATTTTAAAAATAAAATAATAATTCTGTTGTGTACTAAATAATGCCGTTGTTTAGAACAGAAAACAGTTTGTAACGTAACAGTCTTTTTTCGTTTTAAATTAAAAAAATGTAACTATGTTGATTTTATAACCTCAATCATACTTCTAATGTTTAGGGAAAGCTTAGTAAGACCCAAAAGAACAAAAACTATGAGCCTTATCATCGTACCCGATCGGAACGTAATTTTCTCCGATTTCTACGAAATGTACGAATTTTGTATGATTGTAGCCGTTCCGATAGGGCAATCGGAAAAATCTACGAAAATAAAGTTTGTGTGCGTTGAAATGTCAAAATGGCAGCAACGCATGGTGAATTCAAGCGATTTATGAAGATATTTGATTTCCGATTTCTCCGACAGCAAATTATAAGTTTAAAATTTTTCAAAGAAAAATTAAAAACGAATAAACTTTTATAATTTATAAATACGCTGTATCTGAGTTAGAAAATATTTGATATATTTCTTAAGAATATTCTTTTTTCTTTATTTAATTTTCTTTATTCATATCTTTCCGCTTCCAATAACACTGCTGCACTATCCATGATTCTTCTTTGCTTATTTGACACGAATCAACACTTTATTAATTTATTGGCGTTTACGTCAAATACGCGCGTTAGTAAACGTCGGTTTTTTCCGTTACGAAACAGATACCATGAAGGAAATAAACGTTACGATCGTAACGATACGATGATAAGGCTGTATATATGTATTTAAATAGTTAAAAAAGGACGGAAAAGTTTGAGTAGTTGTTGAACTCCAAATTAGAATTGATTTATATTTATTAACAAAGCAACATTTATACTAAAAAATTGTTTAAATTCGATAAAAAAACTTAATAAATTATTACAATGAATGATTGATAAATTTATCTTAAATAAAGTAAAATATTATTATTTTTAAAACTAAGTGCAAATACTTAAAGTAAGTTAGTGGATTAATGGATTGCCACAATTTCGATATATACTTACCTAAATGAAAAATTAAGTTTTTTTTTTTTTATTTAATTTGTATGTTACATAAGTTACCCTTTTTTAATGTCTAACGATAAGAAAACCAAATAACTCTAAAAAAAATACAATTTTAGCCATTTTCCATGCTGACTTTAACTCTTAAAAGAGCCAAGATCGCACGTGTAACGTAACAGTCTTTTCATGTAACGTAACAGTCCCAACATTTTTCTTTCCACGGAATCTAAAAATACAGTATTTAGTGTAATTAATATTTTATTTGCTACTTCCTTTCTTAATCTCAGAAACCTCGTACCTCACGTTTGAAATAGTACACTTAAAGAGCAGACTTATTGCATAATGTAATGCAACCTCAAAATCTACTTCCAAATTCATGTAACGTAACAGTCCTGCTAAAACATTTTTAGCGTTTAAATGACAGGCCTCACTGATTTTTAAATTAATAGAAAATGTTAGTTAGGAAGTCTATTTTGAGAAAAAAATAATAGATATTGAAAAAGTATTCAGTTTCATATATTTTCAGGTAAATTTTTATTGAAATATGCGTATGAATGTAACGTAACAGTCCGCGTTTTGGTCCATATGTAAATAAAAAGAAAATTGAACAAAATATAAAAAATACAAATAACATAACTTAACACGGGCAAACATATATATATATATATATATATATATGTTTCGCTGGAATTTAATAAATTATAATTAAATTCCTACAAATTCAAATTGGAATTCCTGTTGACAGCATATTAATCAGCTGTTTTGATTTTTTTGGAAAATTCTTTTTTGACGTTTGATTAGGTGCTGAATTTTTCAAAAGATATCTTTGCTTAGTTCATTTCAAAATTTCAACTAGCTTATGAGAGTTTTTGAAAACTTTTGGCTTACATATGTATGTATATGTATGTATGTATGTAAAGTTAGGGTTTTCTCCAAAATCGATATTTTCATGAAACCCGCGTTTTGGTTTTTGGTGTGAAAAGACTATAACTCGTATATGGGTCATTTTTTAAAAATTGACATTTTTTTTTGATCGTTTGAAAAAAATTTTTTTTCAGTTTTTCTTGGGTTTTAGTTTCTAAATTTATAGTAAACAAGTAGAAAAGGAGTTCTCCGAGTTGCGCAAAAATAATTTCAAATATTTTCCATTTTAAGCCTAGTACTCAGTTCAAGTGAAAATGAAAATTTCATATAAAAGTGACTGCTGGTTCACTGGCATGAAATCCGCAACGAGAGGTGAGTACTAAAATGTGGATTGGAAAAACAAATATGTTCCACAACTTTTTCCACGCTATGATTTTCATTTCTCAATGTACAACCATCAGGAAAAAGTTTAAGGCAACGTGGAAAACTGTGACATTTGTCAGTTGATTTCAATATTTTGTTTCAAAACAAAAAATTGAAAATTTATAAACAGAAAGAACGAATCAGTTTAAAAATAATTGTCATTTTATTTTTCATTCAAAGTGAGTATCAAAAATTCACGTGGAAAAGTTTATTCTATTTTCATTTTTATTCTTCGCGTGTAATTTGGAACGTATTTATTTTTCATTTCACGCTAGGTGAGTACTAGGCTTTACGAGTATTTTTTGATAAAAAATTAAATTTTAAATTTCGAATGTACTAAAAATGTTCTTTTCTTGCATAAAATAACAATAATCCACAAAATAAATAGTAACAATAAATAGTTGAAATTTTGTGGAAAGCGAATAAATTTAATAGGATAATTAATAAAAACAGTTGTTTGTTTACGAAGCGATTTTGTTTAAAAGCATGAAAGAGTCAAAAAAATATTTTTAAATAACGGCACATAACTTTCTTGGGACTTATACGGTACCAATACTGTAAGGAATGATGAAATTCAGTATATTTATCTAGAATATAAAAAAATTAATAATAATATGAGCCTTTATAAACTAAAAGAACATTTATTAAAAAACAAATACGAAAATGGCCACGGAGATTACAGGCCACGGAGATTACAAAATCGCCTATTTCTTAATTTTAATATAGTAAATGTAATTCAATGTCATCCAAATTATATTAGGTTCAAATATAAGTAAATACCTTTCTTTTGGTGGTGGTTAGACTAAAAAATATGTATACGGTACAAAGATAACAAGGCCACGGAGATTACAATGAATTTTTACTTACACTCGTTCAACTAAGTATTCGGACAACAAAACAAATTCTTTTTTTTTTTGCATATCATAAAATTGAAGTTTGAGAGAAGGCCTTTCAAACGACAAGGCCCAAAATTAAATAAAAAATCATTTTCATCATTAAAAATATTAATAAAACTGATTAAGCATGAAAATCACATCCCAAAAAGGCCACGGAGATTACACATTATTAATTACCATGGCTATTCGTTACCATGAATCGATCTGCAAATTTTTTCTTATAATGCTGACATATAAACACAGTTCCATGCCAAATTTCAAGTCTTTAAATTGAAATGCAAAAAAAATAGAAGCTATAACGCTAAAAATGTAATTTTTTTAAAACGACCCATATATATTGTCTCTTTATGAACATTTTAATTGTTATGTTATCTTGTATTTCTACAAATTGCTTTCAATTGCATTCTTCAATTCTCCGTGCAATAACATCTGCACTTTGTCTGCATTTGATCTCAACACCAATACCTGCTTGTTTCTGAACGCACCCATTCGAAGTCTTTGACGTTCATTTAGGTGCAAATATATTATGTACATATTTGTGCTTTGTATTTTTATTTCAAGTATTTTTAATTAATAAATATGCGTTTATTTTAATAGAAAGTGTGTTTTTTATAAAATGAAAATGCAGGTCAATTTCCGGAAAATTCCATTTATAATTTTTAAACCCTACATATTTGTGTGGGCAGTTAGGTTGCGTTCACACTATGCCGATCAACATTGTTTATTTATGTTGTCGATCAATATTTTAAACTGCCAACATAGCCTTAGAAACTCATAGTGTGTAAATTTTTTTAGGTCAATAAATTATGTGTTTTTGGAAATGTTTTGTCCACAGATGTCTAGAACACATAAATATAGATTTGATTATTTATTAATATAAAGGTAGAAATTATAAAATTGAACAGAAAGTGTTCTCTCACTTTAACGAAAAGGTATACAGAGTTTGAGCGAGATTGAACTACGTTTCAACCATTTTGTATTCGACCTGCGTCTACGTTGAAAATTTTGTAAAGTATTTACAAATCTCTGCTATCTCAATTTTAATAAATAAATTGAACAGTTAAACCAACTTTAATATTGATATCATTGACATGTGTTAATAAGACGGTGCCACAAGTCACATAGCGGATGTAACAATTGACTTATTGAAAACAAAATTCGATGAACGTGATATATCGAGAAATGGTCCTATTGGTTGGCGGCTCTAATCACCTAATCATGTGATTTTACATCCTTAGAATTAACAGACCTTAGACTCAGACCGAGTCATCGAAAATTAGGCTCGACGAATGGACGGCTTCTATGGTGGTCAAGTTTTTTTTAGAACCATTTTACTTTATATACTGAACCTAATACAAATAAATACATGTACTTCAAACTTACCTCATCAGAAAAATCCCCCAGATGTCGAACATCTTCTATCTCAAGTCGATCTTTGATCTCTTCTCGTGAAACAACTCGTTTTTCGTTGATTTCTCGTACTAATCCATCAGCAGGACGTGGTACAAATTTCTGAATCACAGTTCCGCCAAAATTTTCCATTTGGCCATCATTTGAAGTGGCCAGTTGATTTGCTGCTGCATTATCAACTTCATCTTTGTCAGCTTCAATTGCTAAAGGCTTAGGACTTCCTAAGTCACGTCGCTATATGCAAAATTAATAAACATACATAATTAAAATTAGATAAATATTGGTAAACTCAAATTTGTATTTACCTCAGTTGTTTCAGTTTCTTGCTTATCAGTATCTTCGGTAGTATTAGTCGATACAATTGGGCCTGAATCTTCAATAACTTTGCCATCTTCAAGCACCACTTGTCGTTTTACTCTAGTTTCTATTTGTCGTGTTGTTGTTAATTCGGTTTTCTTTTTCGTAATCCATTCTTCTGTTAAATACAATCAAATACAAAACAAACAAAAATTAATAATTTTTTAATTTATGTTTTAACATCGAAAGCTAATTTATCTAAATATGCTATAAACTGCTAAGAAAATCAAGTTTCGTTGAGTTTTTAAATGTTTTCATAATTTTTAAAGAAATATTTGTTGGGTAATTTGACATAATTTTAGGTGAAGTGACATTTTTTAGATTTAAGGGATTTCTCATGGAAATTAAAAATATAACAAAATTTGAAGAAGATAGCTACAACAATTGAGGCTGTAGGTTAAGGTTTATTTTAACGAATGTAAGTAGATATTGAGAAATCTACTTAATAGGAATTAGCGCCGCCCGGCCGTGTCAAATCGCCTTTGTCTAGATAACTTTTCAACGTTTTCGCCAGAATTCATGAAACATTTTGCTTGTTTTGAGACAAACTATTTTAACAAAGTGTACTTTTAGGAGGAATTCTGCGGGTAGCTTTTAAGCTTCTGTTGGAAGAAAGCTCTTAGTTTAGTTTATTTAACACAGTTGAGCTAACAAGAAAAATTACATGCATTTTTACAATGTACTCGTACATGTTCAAAACATACATATTTGGAAAAGCTTTTTCCAATAAAAGTTATCAACAAAATCTCGATCTTGGCCGTTCCACCGTTAATAAAGCTATATAAAAGCCCCTCTCTTAGCTTAGGTTGACAGTTTATATTTGTAATACTCTTTTTTGAATCTCTTATTGTTTATAAATGCCGCCGCCAAATCTGTGATATAATTACTCACTGAATGCACCTGAGCACACCAAACTGAACGGGTTTAAGGTTTGTTTATAGAGAGAGGTTGGTAAATTTTAGGCTGGGGGAGACGGGCAATTAAACCAGTTGTTGAACTCGAATTGAGTTTAATTCACAGAGTGTTCTAGCCATCGGAGTCGTGTCTTGGCCACTGTCGGTCGTGCTCATGGATATAGCTACTCGTAGGTATTTATTTTTGTGTAGGGGGTGTGTGCGCAGGCGCAATGATATAGGGAGGCAAAGTATGGTAAGGCACACGATGAAGTCGAAGATGGAGGAAACGTCAAAGACGGTTGATTGTAGATTGCGGTAATCGTGTGTTACGCAACATGTAAGCCGACCTGACGTCGTCGTCGTCGTTATGGCGGTGGGAATGAGAATGTTTGACGATAAAGACGCAGGTATTTAAGACTCGGTAGGTATAGTACTTGTAGGTGTCTTAATTTTGCAATCTTACCATACAAAAGGCTCTAGATGCTCTGCTTCCATTAAACGAGTGTATCTATCTGTAAGAACTGGTCAGTAATAAAGCTACTGTGTCCATCTCAGGTTACAAAAACAGAATTGATACCTCACCAAGTTGTTTAGGTACTTGGTTGGTGAGGATGGTGCATGTTTTTTGTTTTGTTTTTATTCTCACGGGATCCGTGTGTGGAAACTAAAGCATGAGAAGTGCGATGGTTGATGCACTTTGTAAATTAATTGGAATAATTAAGACAGGTAAACAGAGTTCGGGGTCAAATTGAATTATTTATGCACACAACACCGTGCAAGTGCATCAGCACAACACCTGATGACAGGTCGGTGACATTATTCGCATTATTCCACTTCGCTAGCACGTGCCAAATAAAATGACATGACAGAGTCCCGTAACGACGATGCGACGCGACGCACGATGAGGACGTTGATGTAAAGTGACATAAAATTTGTTATTTCTGTGGCGCTGTTGTAGTTTGTGGGTGGGTTGTTCTGCTTCAGCTTATTACCATAATCCACGAACGTGTTAAGCACCAACAAGCGTATAGGGGAGAAGTGGTTTTAATAGTTTATTTTTCGGATGCCAGCGAAGGACGGATACTGAATATTTTTATTGCTCTTGGCCTGGTAATGACGGTGTTGAAGTTCAAGGAGAGTGTTTTTTATTAATACAGTTTTGTCACTAAATAAAGATTTTCTCAACAACTTTTTTATTTATTGGTCGTTTAATGTTAGAAGTTGGATGTTAAAAGGGAATAAGTGACGTTGATGTGCATGAGTTAACGCGTAGTATAAAATATTGATGAAGTTTTCATGTGCGGCATTAAAATGCTAAACTTTGTGGAATTTATTTGATTAAATTGAAAGTACTTTCATTTAGTGTAAATTTTAGAGTTTCGAGACAACTTTGGTAATTATAAGATTCAGTTTAATGAGAGATAAAGAATGTTTTACTTGCTTGCTTTTGTTTAGCAGTGCACTAGAGTCGGTAAAAAAATGCCTCTACTGACTGTACTCTCTTTGGCAATAATGTTTAAGCCTTATAAGTCCGCAGTTAAAAACCATCCTCCATTGAAAACAAGAGATGCAAAATGTGTCGATAAATTCCAAGAATATGGAATCTTTTTGAAGATCATGTGTTGAATATCTATCAATCATTTCTGGGTTGTGAATTGTCAGGCCTCAACCCAAAGAAACTGTTTAGTGTGACAGTATATGAACACTTTGACTTACATTTATGACGGATATGGTTAAGTTGAAGCACTGTTTTCGTACTTATTTTTGATAGTTTTAGTTCTCGTGGATTTATAAGAAAAAATTGTTGACTTAAAAAATACGATAAATAGTAGTACTCAAGACAATTAATCGAAAATATGTATTACTAACAATACATTAAATGACACCTGAGTTTACTTTCCATTGCCTGACATACTTGTTAATTTTAGTTTTGTTGCATTTTCACGATTTAACCCTAGAAAGGTAATCATATTTTTTAGTACGTTAAAGGTAATCATTCGTCGAATCGACGAAGTAAAATTTAAATGCAATTTTTTCGAAAAGTTATTAACAAATTCTTGTAGATGTTAATAATTTATTTTTATCAAACCTTTCTTTTAATAAAAACACACTTTTCATTTTATTTTTTTAGATTTGTGACTTTTTATTCTCCTTAAAGATCTATCAAGAATCTATGAGAAATTTTAAAGAGAAAAAATGATGTTCGTCTAATCGACGAAGATTACCTTTCTAGGGTTAATAGCGCTAAGCGTTCGAAATGTTCAAATTTCTAAGCTGTCACTTTCGCTACAAATTATAGAAATTGTAATAAATGAGTTAACCTTTTTCATATATCAACATATACAAAATATTCAGGTCTATTGTGGGTTTCATTCGGAAAACATATCACTCAAAAAATTTGTGTTCGCTTGAATTTTAAATAACTTTTTCGAGTTGAACACAAATAAAAATGCCCTTGAAATCAGAACTGACATCTCGAAAATAAGTTTTGTTCAGAAAACTGAGCTCTCGAATCAGAACTGACAGTTTGAATAACAGATGCGTTCAGAAAATTGGGATCTTAATGAATTTTATCACATAGAGGAGTCCGGTTTCAGCCAATATTAAAGAATTAACAAACCGTCATTTAGGTTTCTTCTGGAAGTTTTAACAAATGCCTTGCCTCCAAAGAAATAATAGTTTGCAATGCCACAATACAAGTACTGAAGCAAATATTTTGCTTTTGCTTTATTTTATTTTGACTTCAAAACAAACTTGCATTTTCCGCAACGTTCACCACGAAAAAATAATTCGAAAATGTAGCTGTTCATAAATCATGACAGGTGACATTTCGCACGAAAATATTACTATCAGACCAAAAACATAAATGTTAAAAAAAGAGCCAAGTTCTTCTATACAAAAACCTTTGTCTAACAAGTCAGCCGTGAAAAGTACTGAGATCTAAAAGTGCGCCAAGTTCTTACTTCATGAAGGTTTAATACCGAATATTTAAAGTAGACAAATATTGAAACACCTACAATGTAATAGAGAAATTTTATTATTTAATGACTACTGACTAAAATTTGATGGGCTCACTGGTCAAGTTTTTAAAACCTTTCGAATTGGGCATAAAAAAAAACTTGCCAAGTGAGCCCATCAAATTTTAGTCAGTAATCATTAAATAATAAAATTTCTCTATTACATTGTAGGTGTTTCAATATTATTCTACTTTAAATATTCGGTATTAAACCTTCATGAAGTAAGAACTTAGCGCACTTTTAGATCTCAGTACTTTTCACGGCTGACTTGTTAGACAAAGGTTTTTGTATAGAAGAACTTGGCTCTTTTTTTAACATTTATGTTTTTGGTCTGATCTTACTCCTTTTTGCAAAGATTTTAATGTTTTGCCATGTAAAAATCTCGAAAAATAGAGAAAGATAGAAGGGTGGACTCTACCTTATAAAATCAACTTAGTTTATAGCTTCCTATTTTTTTTTTTGTATTTTTTTTTTTTTTTATAATCTACTCACGCTCAAGGGATTATGATTACCCTTTTAATGTTTCAACACAGCGTGGGCGTGAAGTTACGGAAGAGAAAGAAGGATAGGAAAGATGTGTGGCACGATGTTCTGAGACTGAAGGTGGTTGTCTCAGATTTTTTATCTCCAGGGATGGCGGCTGAACTAAAGCGGAGAATTGCCGTGTCTTATTTCTATGTCTCTTTTAATTCGCATTATTTTATTCGTTTTTCATCCTTGTTGGGCATACTAGTTTAACTCAATCACATGTTGTTAGTGCTATGCCTGAACAACATGTAATGAGTAAACCAGCAGCCCATTGATAACAATTTATAGAAGGTTTTAATGGAATTAAAGACGACATAGACGACGGCAGGGATCGAACCTGTGATATTGAGGTTGACATCAGGCGAGCACACAACCATCGCGCCACAGCCACCCCCAAATTTTCTTTTTGTTATTGGTTGTTTTGATTTGCGCTTCAATTGTTTCTTCTTGTCCTGGCAAGATACCTAACACTAACATACCTACTTTAATGTTATTTACTAGTACCTACATCCGCTCAAATCCATAAAAAAGCAATAATTGTTGAGGATGCGATGATGTTTTTGTTGCAATTTTAACTCCTTTTTTTAAACGAAGGTAGACCACCAATTAACAGCCTAATTAGTGGTTTTATTATAGTTCACATCACAGTTAAGAGTTTTTCTTATGTAAACTCATAATTTTTTCAGGTATGCAAATGTTTTCTATTTTCATTCATGTTAACATAATATAGAGTACCAAATCGAGCACTCTAGTTCTAAGAAAAGTTATGAAATTTCAAAATGCATGTATAGTTTCAAAATGACAATAAAAAGACACTTCGAATGAAAAATCTTAGATTTTCTATTTTTCGCTTTGAATGTTAATTAAGCTATACCCTTCCATCAAACTTCATCATTCTACAGCATTCGGAAGTGCTCCGTATAAATCAAACTTTTTCTCGGAAAGTGGGTGTATTCCACGCCCCCTGAATGGAAAACCTCAATTTTTATTTTTGGTCCTTTATATACAATGTGAGCCCTACCGTTCTACCAAATTTCATTGTTCTACTGCAATCGGAAGTTTGCCATATATAATTTACATCAGTTCTGAAGAAGTGGGCGGATACCACGCCCCTGAATGTAAAACCTCAAATTTTTTATTTTCTTTCTTTGTATGCAATTTAAGCCCTGCTACTTTACCAAATTTCACCGTTTTACAGCAGTCGAAAGTGCTCCATTCAACTAACACCAATTCGGTGAAAGTGGGTGGATACCACGCCCCCTGAATGGAAAACTTAAATTTTTATTTTTGTTCCTTTATATGCAATTGAAGCCCTACTGCTCTACCAAATTTCATTGTTCTACTGCAATCGGAAGTTTGCCATATATAATTTACATCAGTTCTGAGGAAGTGGGCTGATACCACGCCCCTTGAAAGGAAAACCTTGGTGTTTATTTTTGGTTCTTTATATGCAATATAAGCCCTACCGGTTCACCAAATTTCATCGTTTTACAGCAGTCGGAAGTGCTCCATAATACGATGTCGGGAAGTGCTCCAAAATTCGGAGAAAGTGGGCGGATACCACGCCCCCTGAATGGAAAATTTCAAATTTTCGATTTTTTCCTCTGCTTGCATGACAAGACCTACCGTTGTGCAAAATTACAAGATTCTACGATGTCGGGAAGTGCTCCATAATTTTGATGATCTGTCAGTCAGTCAGTCAGTGAGTCAGTCAGTTACGGTTTTTGTGATTTTTGAGGCCTTATATCTCAGGAACCGCTTATGCTAGAAAATTGAAATTTGGTGAGGCGCCTGTGATACCTTAGCAAATATTCGGAATTTTAAGTTTCTGACTTCATTGGTACTGAAAATAGGGAGGGGTCAAAAATCGCCTGAGTTTGTTCCTGTAAAATGGGTGTAGTGCCAGAACTTGGCTGGGCACTACCGTGCCCTTTGATTCCTTGAACATGGAATATTTTTCTCTCGAAGCTCACAATAAGGAAAAAGTGAAATTGGATATTATGCGATAGGAATTTCCTTAAGCTGGAACTTGGACTGACTGTGTTGTCAAAAATCAAAATACCTACCTAAAAATGTCAGTTTGATGAGGTTTTTCGCTGAGCTTTCAACCCAAACAAAAAAGTCAAAAATTATACTATCATACTCGTATCTTGAGGTAAGTGTGGGAGTTTCGTTAAGCGCGGAGTACGTAACTTATCTGGTAGTAGGTTCAAGAAATTAGAGAAGAGCGGACAATGGTCAACGAAATCCTCCGGGACCATTAACTTGAGCAGCAACGCCAAGACCTATGACTCAAGTTGTACAAGAAATTATGAGGAATTTACGTAAATAGATAAGGAAGATTTCGATTTGTAGAGGAATAAAATAAACCAACAATACCCGATAATCTAAAAAATTCAATTCATGTAATATCTCGACGAAAATTCCTTTTACTTACGAGAAACCTTAGTGAGAACAATGTTGGATAATTTTCGAATAAGATCGCTTGAAATATTGTAGTAGAAAAATTCCATCGTTTGCATTGACAAGATTATTCGCATTTATTTTTGCAACCAGTAAGGCACATTTATGTAATGCTGACATACTCGTACATATATCGCCGAATACAGCTAGAGTTTTAAAGAAATATGAAAAGTGAGATTAATTTTTCCCTCATAAATAAATCAGGGAGTGCAGAGATATGCCCTCGGCGCCTTCATTACCGACCTTTACACCGTGCGGGTTTTTTGAAAAGGAATACTTTAAGTCAAGGATATACAGCAACAGTTCCAAATCATTCAATCTCGTTCTCGGTTTGGCGAAACAAAAGCACGCTTAAAAAAAATCCTCATATTGTCTATCATGCCTTATGACGGAAGATGTTGTTCTTGGATGGGCGAAAAGAGGAGAAGACACAACTGCGAACTCTTTGAGATGAAACAATGATAAGACTTTATTATCGAAATGAGTGTTTGTTAGCTTAAGCACGATCGACGTAGTGGTCCTTCACAGATGCCTCTTCAACATTTGGTGGTCAAACTTGAGACGACAGGTTTGGTAGTGATTCAGCCAACATTCATACGTGAAAGGAATGCCAGATCAGCCGAGAACATCGCCGCAGTTCGTAAAAGTATACAACTCAAGGGAGTGGACTACTCACTCCTGCATAAAAATTCGGCTTTTCGCAGATTTCAACTTGGCGAATTTTGCGTTGGAACTTGGGCCTACTCCAACTGGCCCAGAACTCGACAGATCGTCTTTGGCGACCAAAATTGAATAGCTTAGACCGAGACGATATGTGGCTCCAGTGGCCACAGTGGGGGCGACATGATTGACATTCTGAGTGAACGATTTTGGGGTAAGGTTATCTCTCTTAGAGGTAACGTGAATTGGCCACCAAGGTAATGTGATTTACACCGCTAGATATTTTCTTGTAGGATTTCCTAAAGTCACAGGTCCCCTTACAAAGATGTGGATGTTTGAAAACTGAAAACATGTCGACTAATTGGCTGTAGGTCATATGGAGTATATAGTCAACAATGATTACGCCAATAGTGCTTACGAATTCAAACCCTGGAGAAATAGACTAAGAGCCCACAGCAATTTTTGGGTGTGATTGATAACAAAACATAATTAACATAATTAGATAGGCCTTTTATAGTTATTTACAAATGTGAAAAGCTTGCATACTCTAGTGGGCGCAATAGTACATAATAGTGCATCAAGTATGCAGTTCTTTCCAAGTCCAAATAATTTTGATAACAACTTTGCCAAAATATAGAGTTAAGCCCCATGATTGAAAATATCGAGCTCCAAGACGTTTTAGAGACAGCCTTCTGCCTGCCAGACGCGATAAGAATAGACAACTTTTTGCACTAAGAAGGCCACCTTCAAAACGTCATGGACCTCGATATTTGCAATCAGGGCACTTAGCTGTTCATTTTGAAGTTATGGCAAATTTTGTATCCCAATTTTTTAGAATTTGGAAAGAACTGCATACTTGATGCACTATAATGCACTATTGCGCCCACTAGAGTATGCAAGACGTTCACATTTGTAAATAACTACTAAAGGCCTATCTAATTATGCTAATTATTTTTTGTTATCAATCACACCCAAAAATTGCTGTGGGCTCTCGGTCTAAAAGTTAAATAACCAAGCAACCGTACCTAAAATGGAAAAAGCTATTTCGGAAGTCTCGGGTGAGTAAAATGAATGCAGAGAAAATAAAAGTAAAGATGAGAAATTAAAAATATATTTTTTATTTTAATTAACACTTCAGATTCTATGAGAAAGTGAGCTTAGAGCAAGCCACAAACCAAGGTTAGGTTAGGTAAGGTTGCGAACCAGCCTGTGCTTACTATGAATTTTCTCATATTTGCCATTGAAACCTGCGTTAGATCGTCCAGTTCTCCAACAAACCTGTTTCTAAAGTAACGGAGGCGATTTGTTTGGAGGTTCGGACAGCCGCAGAGCAGATGTTTAATGGTTTCAATCTCCTCGACATCCTGACAGCTCCTACAGAAACCGGTTACAAATGTACCCATTCTAGTGGCCATTGTGCCAATGGTGCAATGACTCGTTAGTACACCTATCAGAATTCTAATGTTCTTTTTACTCAGCGATAAAATATATCGAGTTTCTTTTTCATTAGTTCTAGGCCAAAAACTTCTAGAGATAACGCAGTCGTCCCTGGAGGACCAGGAGTTATTGATTTGCTCTTTCGTTATTATGTCTATATTCCTTTTAATCACGCCAATCGGGGCTAAAGGTCCCATTTTTAAATTTCTACTATTGTTTTTATATGATACTGACTCTTTCCCTGCCAGTTCATTTGCGATTTCATTCCCTTCTATATTATACTATGTCCAGAAACCCAACAGAGCTTGACTTGGTTAGTGTTACAAATATTGTTAAGCATTTCTCGGCATTTTGTTACTGTCTTCGATCTTATAGTCTCACTGGCTAAAGCTTCAATGGCAGCTTGGCTGTCCACGAAGAATGTGATCTTCGACGAGTTTAGCTTTTTCATGCGTACCAAATCTGCCGTAAATAATCTGAGCGTAAATCTCAGCCTGAAAGACGCTACACTCATCTGGGAGTTTCAATGATTCTCTAATATTGAGAGCTGCACAGAACACCCCAGCTCCTGTTCCTTCTTCCATTTTTGACCCATTCATGTAGAAGGAGATACTTTGTTCACTAATTAGTAAGTTTAGTTCCCATCCATGCCTTTCCGGTACTGTAATAGAGAAGTCTTTGTTGAAATCTATTCCAACCAACAATTAGAGACTCGTCACAAAATTTTAATTTGGTGCTACTGAAACTAGTGGAGAACCGTTCCGGAGTGCGTATTACCACGAAGAACGGAGGAAATCTACAATTTTCTGCCGATTTCGAACGCATTAGATGAAGAGCACTTTTTCATGAAAAGACATATCATCTTTTGGAACATTTGTCACTTCTTAGCAAAATACAGAGCCCGAAAAGAAAAATTAGGTAGCAGCGGCTGGAAAATAATTATAAGCTTCCAGTAATTCTTTGAATGGAACCAATTTTGCAAAACATCTGAACATTTGGAGTGACGAAAAAGTCAACATAACTAGATATTAGAAAGTGCCCGTATCAATGAGTTATTTAGAAAAGTTCAGGCTTCAAATGCATTTTTTTTATTAACATTGTGTAAGATCATGGCTTGTTTTTGTATTGTAATTGCACCATTTACATTTGTTGAAATCGATTTTGAATACCACTGTTTGCCATTTAGACACGTGCCTAATACAATCTATATGCTAATAAATATTATTCAACCATTTCAACACTTATATAGGTACTTAGCTCAAATGTCTGTCCTACCTGTAGGTGAATACGATTGCAATCAAACCTTCTTAACAAGGCTAGTATAAAATAAACCTAATCACAAGCAAACAATCTAAATTTAATCACGTACTGGCAATTCGTAATTAATATGCAACACTATCCCAAAACTCTAGCTATACATTTCGATCGATAAAAAAATAATTATGCAGCAAACCACTCTATGGACACTCGACCACACTTGTCTTCACAAAACCGTTGAACTAATTATTCTCTTCTACCATTTAAGCCAACACTACCTCTCCCTAAACGTCAATGGAGTCTCTTAACTCTTACACCCAATTTCAGTTCGAATGCCCAACATTGTACAAAGTACCGGATAATACAGCCAAGTGTACCCGGAAACTGTTGTCTGTTGTTGTTGGGGCTATTACTGTTTCTGTTATTCTGCCTTACTGGTGAGTTGTTGTTGTTGTTTTTCGTTCAAAGCAATTAACTTCTTACATCACAAAATGGCAAACATTATTGTAATTACGAGCCATAATTATGAATTGAACTTTATTCGTCTGACTCTGAATGCTGTCACGGTTCAGTGCTGCCAGTAATCATTTTTTCCTCTAATCACCTTGCAATCAGAACAGATTAAAACTTTTGAACTTGAATCGGGAAGGTAAATTAAGGTGCTTAACAATTTCATTATTGATCTGATTAAGTGAGCGGGCAATAATACTTAAATCCTAAATGGATTTAAATCAAAAACAAGAAGAACACAAAAAAAATGGAAACAAAAACAAAAAGCGAAACTCACCTTCTTTGGTAATTGCTTCGGTATCGCAGCTGTCGTCATCATCGTTCCCATAATCCACCTGTAAACAATCAACATCGTAAAAATTAACACGGGTCACGTGACGGACATAGTCTTTTGTGTTAGTAACGGTGTTAGAATTAAGTAATGGGTTTTCCAGCAGGGATGATGTCGATGGTAGCGCAGGATTATACTGTCGTTCAGCAGAAGCCGCTGTATTGCGATGCTGTTTTCGACGAGGTGGCTTTGGCAGAGCATTGATTGCTGATGGATGAATGCAGGGCTGTATATTTGGTGGTAGACTTTTTGGCAGTGGTGGTGGCGATGGGGGTAATGGCAGATGTGATGAAGGATGACGGTGATTAGCAGGAGGACTATCCTTCTCAGAACTGTGTCTGTGGCAGGATTTGTCCAATTCGAAGGTGACTTTGTAGGGTTTCTTATGAGTTGTTGTTTGAGGTGGGCCTCCATTATCGGTGTATCTCGTGGAGGGTCTTTGACTTTCAGCCGGATATTGATGATGATGATGATGATGTTGACTAGATGATGCGGATTGTTGGTGCTCTTGTTGCAGTTGATGATTACAATAATCCTGTTGTTGTTGGTAAGCTCTGTAGGCAGCCGTTGGAATTGCGGTAACACCGGTAGATGTTGTTGATGTGCTTTCATTTGATCCTCCATCACAGCCATTTGTTGTCGATCGTGTCAATAATAAAATCACCACCATTCGATCATTTGAAAAGGAATTTTAATTTCTTTCTTCTTTGATTTATTAATACTTGCTGATTATTCGCCCGTCGGCTTACGTTTGAAATGCAAAAATTTTATAAACTTAAGATGTTGAACACGCATATTAAGTACACCCACATTTTTTTTTATTTTAAAAGTTTGTCACTACTCTGTGCAACCATTGCTGATAACTTTTTTTTTTTCTAATTTGTTATGTGTTCTTTAACATGGTATCTGTTTTATTTATTAATAATAAAATATTTTTATTATGAAATCAAAATCAAATCCTCGATTTTCTAATTGAATTCACTCAAAAATCGCGTGTGACACGCAACATGCTGCAGATTAGACTATAGAAATATACGATGACATGATATTTAATAGAATTTTCAAGGCTTTCGAAGCTAAAATAGTTTCAAATCATATAAGGTGAACTTTTTGAAAGCTTTTTTTAATTGATTTTGTAAAATATTAATATTGTTCTCGTGTGAAAATTCAAAAAATGAAACATTAAATGGCAGACAATATTGTTGTCTTTACACTATAAATATGGAAGAGAATTTAAAATGCATTCACGGAGAGGAATGTTGGCGTTGGCTTAGGGCCAGATTAACTTCAAACTACAGTGCCGACAAAAAACAACTACTATATGGAAATTAAACTAAGGAGATGTAGATATGTCAGTTAAAGCATTGCGTTTTGTGTCAAAATGGAAATAACATGACAGTTCATTAGAAAATGGTGTCGGTGTTTGATCTTCAATACAAAATGTTGCCAACTTTCATTGATATGCAATTGATACAACCATTGTGTAGGTTTGGGTCAAGTTGTTTCATTTTTTGCGATAATTGTGGAATCAGCTTTTCATAGTCAGGTAGAAATTGCGTACATGCTACATACAATATGTATGTATCTTTGTAATTTTCTATAAGGCAAGTTTAAACTCCTCAGATTTGTAAAGAAATCGAACTCGATAATTTAATTATCTATTATCTTACGATAATAGAGAGCTCTGTTCTGTCTGATGGTTTAAAGTGTTGATAAATAATTCAATTCTTAGTAATGACATACCAATTTCTCTTTACAAAAATATTAAAGAAATTGTACCTACATATATATACACAAATACAAATTTTTTTTTAAACTGCTCATATCTTTTTTCATATTTTTTTTTCATAAATTCATATTTGTTGTGGATATTAGCAGAAATAGAACATACAACGGTTTTCTTCGAATCAATGAATATCAATTGGTCTTGGTTCATGGATTGATATATATTCAAGGCACAAACCAAATATTATACAGTAATCCCCGCTTAGTTGCACCTCGCTTAATTGAACATCCCGCTTAATTGACCGAAAAATTTGCTTTGCAAAATTTCCCGTATTAGTAACATAGCTTTTTAGATGGTTAATTGAACCCCGCTTAATTGAATTACTCGGTTAATTGAACTTTAAAATATGCACCCGAAAAAAAAAAATATATGGACATTTTTCGGATAATTGGACGTACAATAAATTTTAATGAAACAAATATTAGAAATATTTTATTACTTAACCTACGTCTGAAGTGGTTTTTTAAAAGACAGGTATTATTCAAGATAAAGAGCAGCCGGAAAATGATATCGTGGTCATAGACAACATACTTAAGTACAATGGTTAAAGAAAAAGAAGAAGTTGAAGCCATATTACCATCGACTTTCGAAATTCTTCAGGACATTGCAATTCTACGTTTATACTTCTTACCACTAAATAAATTTACAGTTGAGCTGAAAAACAAGAAGACATTGTTCAAAACAAAACAATCAATCAAAATCAAATCACAAATTTTTTCAAACCAATGTATGCAAATAACCATTATCAGCCTTTTGAGGTACATACCTACTATTGTGTTTATTATTTTTTTTTATCCTTTTCGAAGCTAACAGTGACTTTTTTTTAAGAATAATTTATTTCTGTTTCATAGTTTTAATTATGTATGTATTAGGGTGGGTCAAAAAAATCAAGTATCTTTTTTTTGGATCCGACACATGAAAACTAGTTCAAATTTGAATCATTTTGTATCAATACTTATTAAATTATAAAATTTCATATGGTGAAATAGAATTTTTTTTTCTGCTGACATGTTAAATTATATTTCTTAAATAAAAACCTTCTTTTCCTGAAATAGAACATGAACTATCTTAAAATTCAAAAATTAACTGGGTAAATTGGGAATATTTATTGAAAAACTACTAAAATCAGTAGGCAAATGAAAGATATGGGCTTATATGGGACACCGCGCACTTAGAGCAACTCGATTCGCGCAACTAAAAAGTTTGTATTTTGACACAAACTAAACGATTGTTTAAAACTAATTCGCTGCAGTTGAGCTGTTTTCTATAAGCGCAAGAGAGAAAAGAGTGTGAGCGTGAGTAAAGAGTTGCCAGTGCACGGTACTCTATCAACTGGTGATTAAACTATTTGATTTCGATCACAGTTGCTAGTGCGCGGCTAGCCTTACACGCCATGTCGGCATACTACATGGATTCCCAAAGTTCGCACTGCCGTGTCGACACTTATTCATTTCAAACGACCTAAAAACCTTATCGACAATATGCTTCGATGAAGTAGTTCGTGGCATGTTTTAGGAGTAAGTGGACTCCGCTACGTAACGTAAAGTTTGTTTAACTTATGTTTAACCAGGGATGTTGCTTGTGACAGCATTATATTTTTACACTTATATTCAAACAGAGATGTTATCTGATAAAATCAGTAGGCATTGGAATTCTACTGCGAATATCTTTTGAATGGTTAGAGTAATCGATTAACTACAGAGATTTTTTTTGTAGAGCGTTCAATTTCCTATAAATATTGACTATGCGATTGGTTAAACGATCTATTGTTGATAAGATATGACCATTTTTATATGATACTAAATTGAAAATGGAAAACTATGATGAGCATAATCTTCCCGTCAATATTAAGAGCTATTATTTGGTAAGTACTTTCTAGAGGTACCTAGGAACTTGTTTTCATGTGTCGGATCCAAAAAAAAAGATACTTGATTTTTTTGACCCACCCTAGTATGTATGTTTATTTTTTAAATAAAACGTGTTCAAATATTTTTGTGTGTATATTCTTTTTCAGATTTTTCAAGGTTTTCGTAAGTTGAAAATGAAATATTCATAGTAAATTTCTGGGATGAATATTTTAATTTTTAGTTGACCGACTCGTGCAATTATACGGGTTTCGTTTAATTGAACAGGTCAGTCAATTAAGCGGGGTTTCGTTAATTGAACCACCCGGATAATTGAGCGAAAAATCTGACAAAATGGTCAGTGCAATTAAGCGGGGAATACTGTATTTGTAAGTATATCTAGTGTGCTTCTCTCTTTAAACTATATAAATGTCATCCGAATTGACATATTGTAATAAAGACATTATATATTGAATTATCATAGCATGAGGTTGTTTTTTTATTTATTGGTTATAATTGGTGATTTTTTTGCTATTTTCTTTTTGGCAGCACTCGTTTTGACAGCTCACGAACGTTATGTGTTTTGTGTCACTCTATATACTTTAACCATGAATCGTCTTACAAACGAACAATGCTTGCAAATCATTGAATTTTATTATCAAAATGCGTGCTCTGTTAAGAAAGTTCATCGCGCGTTTCTTCCATTTTATGGCAGTTTAATCGAACTACTGAGGCGGCTATTCGGGCTATTGTGACTAAATTTCGCACCAAATTTACATTGTTGGACATTAAACCACCAACACGCTTACGTAGAGTATGAACTGAGGAAATTTAGGCGCTGTATCGGCCAGTGTAAGTGATGACCGTAAATTATCGATTCGGTGCCGTTCGTAGCAATTGGACCTCTGTTTCTCCACTACGTGGAAAATTTTGGGGAAGGATTTAGGTGTGAACCTTTTTAAAATACAGCTAGTGCAAGAATTGAAGCCGAACGACCTACTACAACACCGAACGTTACTGTGAATGGTGAGCGCTACCGTGATGCGATGATAACAAACTTTTTTTTTGCGCAAAATGGAAGAGCTTGATTTGCATGACATGTGGTTTCAACAAGAGGACTTGCGTATATTTTGAAGGAAAATTTCGACTCCAACTATTTCCTTACTGCGGAAAAAGGCAAAAATGAAATGTCTAACGAATAGAAATTGGAAAAAAAAATACGACGTTTGGAGTCTCTTAAAAGTGAAGTTGCAAGAATATACGAAGAACACATAAGCAAAAAACAATTCCCTGAGCAAGCAATAGAACAAAACGACAACTCATTCCCAGTCAATGAATGACCAGTTCAACAACTTGATATTAGAAGACATAGACTGAGCTATAAAAAACAATAAGGCTGTCGGTACTGAAGGCTTTCCATCGGACATCGGAGTTCTTCAAATTCGGAGGAGACGTGCTCAAAATTTACATACATCAAATAAGTATGGATGGAAGGAAGTATACTCGATATTTCCTCCATGTTCTCCATCTACAATCCAATAGCTGCTAATATCACTCCATTTGTAATTACGGGGGGTACTTTTTTCAACTTCTTTGTAACCATAAAGTATTATGCGGATGATATCTAGACGTTGTCGTCTCTAGGTCTTTTTTTGCTTCCAAACGTTTTGGAAAAGACTCTTTCACGGTGATTAAAGAACAGGGCTGACATATTTATTGATGTTACAGTAAACAACGAATAGACCAATTATATTCATCAACAAACAAACAAACAGAGCTGTCCACATCACTGACTATAGGAAAAACGTCTGTAATATTGATAGCAGCCACTTTCACGTAGTTAGGGAGTTCATCTACCATTGAATTAATATTAAATTAACAAATAACACATTTGGGGGAGAAAAACAACCCTAAAAAACCACAGCTATTTCTGTCATGCGAAAAAAATGGTTCATAACTCCTTTTGTCTTTTTGAGTACATAAATTGACTGGCATTATAAGAGCCCGTTTTGCTTTGTGGCGCCAAGAAGTGTTAAAAGAAATCCTGAAAGGGAAGTTGATACTTAGATCTTTCAACATAAAAATTTCTCGACGTGTATTTTTTCCTGTATAAGGGAGCGAATGGAGGGCAACCACGAAGTCTATGAGCTATACCTAAATGTGAATATGGTCCAAACAATCGGAAGCTAAATGGATTACGACTACCCTTTAAATAATTTAGCACAGTGCGAGCTTAATGAAAGTTGGAGAAGATAAGTATGTATCACGAAGTAAGAAAGCAGTGTCCCACGAAGAGAGATATTGTTTTAAAGTGAGTTAAATTCATACAGGAAAAGACTATATTTGAACGGAGTTAATAGCAAGAAAGAGTGTATAGTCGAAATACTGATCAACACCAAGAACGTCTCAAGGGACAGGTGTACTCTTGGGAGCAAAACCAAGAAGTCTTTACATCGTGTATTGGTTTAATCGGGATCAAATTTCCAATTAATACAGGTTCCCCCATTGGTCACTGCAAAGTAAAACTGAGAAGAAAGCTGAAAGTTCTGGGCCTGGTGAGCAAAATGAAATATAAGGTAGGTATAACATACCACATGTGGTCATTAAAATAGGTACTGCCATTTTTTAAACTAAAATCGTTCGTTCAAAGACTATGTTTTAGCTTTTTTTATAAGTGGCAACACTTTTTTTGGTGGAAATATAAAAAATGCATTTATTAAATTTTGTTAATGTTGCATTGACAACATATCCAACACATTCGAATAAAAGTTTATGTAACTTAACAACTGTTGCATTTTTTTATTTGATCCCAAAGAGTTCCTATTTTAATGACCACATGTGTAGGTGTCTGGGACGTTACCATATAGAAGATAGTGAACTACGATCCCTGAAAGTATTCCATAAGTTTCTGAAAGAATAACAAATCTGCAGCAGACATGAGAAATTTCAATTAGTTCTAGACGAAGGCACAAAAGATCTAAGGGCCGCAGCGAACTTAAACTTCAAAGTTATTCATTTATTAAAGGGGGAAAAATGATATAACATCAAGCTGGCTAACTAACAAAAAAGATATCTATAACTATTCGCCATTGGTAATACCTTATTTTCAGTTTGAACTATTAAAATTTGCTCATTTACTAGTGCTTATTCCTGACCATCAATTTCGTTTCCGGAAAAGCCACTCAACAATTGATCAGGTGTACAGGATAATTAATGAAATTGAGAAATCACTCGAGGGCAAAAATATATGTTCAAGCGCATTTCTACACGTCTATCAAGCCTTCGACAAGGTCTGGCACGATGGCCTTAAGTTCAAACTGCGACAGGTCTATCCGGATCAAATATATTACATCCTTGAGTCGTACCTCGAAAATAGGCTATTTCGAGTTAAGCAAGGGAGGGAATATTCGGATTTTAAGGAAATCATTGGTGGTGTTCCCCAGGGAAGTGTTCTCGGTCCGATTCTGTTCGTACTATACACTAGCGATATTCCTCAAGAAGAAGTTACCATAATAGGTACTTTTGCAGACGATACGGCTATACTTGCAATATCCGATTCAGTTGAATCTGCAACCGAGAAGCTCCAACGAGCTCTAGATAAAATTTCGGTATGGACTAAGAAATGGTGAATTGTTCTTAATGAGTCCAAATCAACACATATTAATTTTACTTACAAAAAAATTACCAATCTGCCCACCTACATTAATTCGGTGCAAATACCATATAGTCCAGTCAAAGCGTCATGAAAAAGGGCCTGACCTTGCGCGCAGAGGCATGGTCAATTTTTTTTTCATGGATCGATAGGTGCTTATAAGAAAAGCTTAAAACCAAATTTGCACCACATGACAACTTTTTTTACCAAAGTTATTGGTAAAAATGTGTTTTGTGTCATTTTTTGATCATTTGCGAATATCTCGGCTCCACTATCTCGCACAAACAAAAATTAAACATGATTTTATTCCTTATAACATTATCTATTATATTCTAAAAAAAACATTTGTTTAAACAAATGAAAAAAAAGTTATAGTAAGTTAAACAAATTTTTTGTTGTTTAAAAATCACTTTTTCGTGATTATTAAGAAAAAAGCTCATTTAACGATGAAATTTTTATTTTTTATTATTAAAGTTCTTGTAATTCCCTACAATTTAAAAAAAAAAATCAACACTCTACGATGAACGAAAGCCGAGTAATAAATTATTGAACGTGGGTAAGTCAGCGCACCCACGCATTTTATGATTTTATGTTTTAATTAATATCTCAGCCCCAGTATGTCGCAAAGTGAAAATAAAAAACTGTATTGCTAATAACAATATTTTCTATCAACTTACATTTAATTGAATATGTTTGAGCAAAAACATAAAAAGTTATCGTTGGTTTCAACGTTTTTTTTTCTTGTTTTTAATACCTTTTTTTCATAGTTATTGAGAAAAAAACTGTATTTTACGGTAAATATTTTACAGTTTTGGATTTTTGTTTTATAGTCCTGCTAATTTTCTTCAAATTAAAAAAAAAAAATTAGTCCATTACGACAAACGGGAGCCAAGATATTCATGATTTAAAAACTTAGGAAAGCTTACAATTTAGTGTCTTAACCTTGTAGCTTGTAATTTTGGTGTCGCCAGCAACAAGATATATTGGTATCCTTCAAACACCCCACACATACTTACACATATTTGTTGCTTCTTGTTGCTGGCGACACCAAAATTACAAGCTACAAGGTTAAGACACTTAATTGTAAGCTTTCCTAAGTTTTTAAATCATGAATATCTTGGCTCCCGTTTGTCGTAATGGACTAATTTTTTTTTTTAATTTGAAGAAAATTAGCAGGACTATAAAACAAAAATCCAAAACTGTAAAATATTTACCGTAAAATACAGTTTTTTTCTCAATAACTATGAAAAAAAGGTATTAAAAACAAGAAAAAAAAACGTTGAAACCAACGATAACTTTTTATGTTTTTGCTCAAACATATTCAATTAAATGTAAGTTGATAGAAAATATTGTTATTAGCAATACAGTTTTTTATTTTCACTTTGCGACATACTGGGGCTGAGATATTAATTAAAACATAAAATCATAAAATGCGTGGGTGCGCTGACTTACCCATGTTCAATAATTTATTACTCGGCTTTCGTTCATCGTAGAGTGTTGATTTTTTTTTTTAAATTGTAGGGAATTACAAGAACTTTAATAATAAAAAATAAAAATTTCATCGTTAAATGAGCTTTTTTCTTAATAATCACGAAAAAGTGATTTTTAAACAACAAAAAATTTGTTTAACTTACTATAACTTTTTTTCATTTGTTTAAACAAATGTTTTTTTTTAGAATATAATAGATAATGTTATAAGGAATAAAATCATGTTTAATTTTTGTTTGTGCGAGATAGTGGAGCCGAGATATTCGCAAATGACCAAAAAATGACACAAAATACATTTTTACCAATAACTTTGGTAAAAAAAGTTGTCAGGTGGTGCAAATTTGGTTTTAAGCTTTTCTCATAAGCACCTATCGATCCATGAAAAAAAAATAGACCATGCCTCTGCGCGCAAGGTCAAATGACGCTTTGACTGGACTAATATGATAATGAAGCAAAGTACCTAGGAATGACACTAGACGCTAAGATTAAATGGAAAACTCACGTTAGACGAGATCAACTTGAAAATAAATTACATGAAATGAATTGGCTTATTTGAAGATATTCCAAACTCAGCATCTACAATAAATTGCTTATCTATAAGCAAGTGATAAAACCAGTTTGGACGTACGGTATACAACTTTGGGGTTGTACTAAACCAAGCAATAGACAAATATTACAATCTTTTCAGAGCGAAGTTCTCAGAGAAATCGTTAATGCTCCGTGGTACATTAGAAACAGTGATTTATACAGAGACTTACGATTACTAACTGTTGAAGATGAAATAGCAGTTTTCGCTGGGAAGCTACGAACTCACTTAAATAACTATAGCAATAGAATTATTCGACAAACAATTGATGAGACAAACCTTGTGCGCCGATTTCAAAGAGGGAGACCGTTCGAACTAGCGCCATAAAGATTATCCGCTTTCAAATGCGGTATCCGCGGGTCTTCTCAGAGGGGAGCTTCCTGCCAAACGTGATTATAATATAATGAAATTAAAACTACATGATAAGGTAACTTATTTGTAGTCGCAAGAACAAAAGGGAGGTGTTTTTTAGTGAGTAAAAATCTCACACAACTATGAGTACCGGGCTCATAGTGTCTATGAAGATTTTTCACCTATACCCACAAAAAAAATCTACTAGTTTTACAGTAAAATATAAAATATTTCTGAATTTGACAGGTTTGTGCATTTTCTAATTGGGTATGTAGTGACCAAATCGAACAGATCAAATAGCGTGGTTCAAACATTAGAAACTAATGGGAAATGATGTGGCAGGGAGAAGAACTAAAAAATTGTATTCTGTTTTATGAGTTTTGCGAACTGTAAAATTTATTCGGTCTTTGATTGGAATACGTAAACGTTTGCTCTGTAAATCAAAAAAAAAAAAAAAGTAAATTGCCTTTCCAAGATTGTGATTTTTACAAAAATAAAATTTATTTCCTGTTCAAACAAAAAGATTGTTTTTTCATGTGCCAAAAGCAACAATAGGTATAAGCACAGCGCATACAATTTACCCGAATCTTCATAAAATCATGAGGTTTTCACCTTAAGGTGTGACAAATTTCAAGCAAGTAAAAAGTTTTCTCTTTTAATTAGAAGACATTTTCTTGAAAAATCCAACGTATTCTGTTTTAAACCATCATCAGGTGTATTATTTCACAGTTCATGTTCACACCATCAAATTGGTTGGTTCTTATGCAACCATCTTGCATGCAAAATCCAGTAATTTATTTGCAACGTGCTTTAATTGTTATTATCTTTATTTTCTTGTAATTTTTTTTTATTTTATAAATAAATGTTCGTGTTGAAAGCAGTTAGTTTCCTTGAGTTTGAACAAAAAATAAAACATAAATGAAAATAATCATTTCCATAAATTATCTACCATTGTGCGCCATCAGCCAACCATCTTACTTACGATCTAAGTGGATCTGCAACAAATTCATTGTTAGACAGCAACTATCACATCACTGTGACTATTTCTAGAGTGAGAAACAATTAACACAGAAGAAGTTGCATTACATCTTCTTTAAAAAAAAAAAGGAAGACACCTAGGTTGAGAAGGTACCAGACCAGCTGCCATCTCCAAAAGGGTGACGAAGCTAAAAGCGATGACAACGACATAAAACTCTCAGAGCGCGAAGAAAATAATGCATAAAAGAACCGTTACATTTTGTGCTTTTGTCGCATTGTGGTAAAAAGATTTTTCTGCAGATTGCTATCTTTGCACCATCCAGCACCTATCTAACTGTGTTCGTTTAGGTATTGAGAACTTTTAACGCTTAACAGACCTCAAGGCCATTACCGAGATTTTCTTTTACCAGGTTTGATAGATATCAAGTTTCCATCAGAACTCCACTCCTTTCTTGATTTCCACGACCACATCGAGAACAGCTTAATTGAATTTAGTTCAACATTTACACGATCAATTTGAGTGCCAAATTGCGCGAAGGTGAAGTTGGCTTGTTTTTTTTCTTTTAGTTAGTGTTATTCACATCGAATAAAATTCCAAGTTTCACTCTTTGTGAACAAGTGGGTACAATGTCTTGAGATATAAATACAAAAGTACATTCTCGCACAGACAGACTTCGACTTTGGCATGTTCGGAGTCAATTTATAGCGCAAAGGTGATAAGTTATGCTATTTTGTTGCGCAAATAAGATCCAAACAGCATCCCATTAACATTTTAAGACGATTGTAGTTTTGACTCTGTAGGTTAAATTGCCAATTTTGTTTATCAAAATACCTACATGGCCGTGAGAATGATAATTGTGTGAATTGAAATTTTTAATTTGCTTCCTTAACTAGGTACTATTAAATTATGTATGCATACGTGTTTTTTGTAACCTTATTAGAAATAAGCTTGGAAATTGTTGTGTAGTGTTGGATGGGTCATGCAAACATAAAGTACATGTTTCGGAAGTATATTAAAATATAAAAATTTTAAGGACATTTAGAATTTGTATGATACCTAATGAATTACTATTTTTTTATGTATAAACAGTAGAAAATGCAATGGGTGAAAATATAAACTAAGACTAAGTAGATATATTAAACAGCTTATTCTGAATCCAATTTTCAACAAAAAAAAATTCCAAAATCAGTGCCAAGACTTAAGATATTATAGGAAATACATTATACGGTTCTATATGTTTAGGCGTATAGTACCATTCCGCGAAGCGGATAGTTTGTTCGTTGTCGAGAATCAAACACAACCTGTTCTTAATGCATAATCTCAGTAATATTGTTATGTTTGGTTGTTCCACTGATAAAGATAGGTAGGTAGAAACGGCGAACACATACAGTCTAGTCCTGTGGCCCAATTAGCGTTGAAATGTGCCATAACTCGTATGAACCTGTTGCTGGAATTGATATGGGAAATTCTCACGGGGTAATTCCGTTTCGATTGGGTTTAAAAATAAGAAAGGATCTAGAAAGTTTTCATGTCTCTTATTGTGTGTTTTTCTTTTACACAATCACACGGAACTTGCATCACTCACTTAACCGGACCACCACACTCATCCGACACCATCTATACACTATGCCATGTTAGGCAGCTTGTTGACTGGTACTGAAATAGTACCCAATCCAAATGAGTGATCTTTCGGCACCCACACCGTATACTTCAGCCAAAGCCCTCAGTTCTCAGTCGGGATCCAAGTGATCAAAACGGAAAGCACGGCACAGAAGAGCCGAAGTTCGTCCTAGATCCATGAGAGAGAAAAGAGATCAAGTCTTTGATCTTCATTTCTGAAAGTTCGTCAATGTCGTCAAAAAAATATCCTTTCTAATGATTGTACTCTTAATTCGGCCAGAACACGGCATTTCCAAAGTTAATGCAGGACTGTTTTCTTTTCCCGCTGGTCCGTACATATATGATAGTGAGTGTTGTGAACAATGCCTAGCTTCGCTGAATGCTCTCCTATTGGTCAGTTTCTGCTACAGGTAGCTACGATCCTGGCTATGTCTTGCTTGGGTCTAAATAACAGATCAAGAGTTCTGGATTTATTGTAGGTTGGGCAAATCTTTGTTTGATATAATGTAGCTAGTTAAATTGCTGCATTTACGGTTTGATTTGTTAAAAAAAAAATTAGAGGATATTGCCCTTCATAGCTTCGTGTGCAATGTTGACTCTTTTCGCAAGTGAGTTGTTGAAGGGCTGATCCTTGACTGGCCGCCTATTAATTTCCATCAAAGCCACAATGACCCTCAACACAGACATCGTGGTTAATATTGAGGCTAGCAGATTCATTGCTGGACCAATTTGGAAGACGATGTACTAGAATTAATGGCTTTTATAGTCACCTGACTGTCCCTGATATTAGCCGTATTCCGGTTGTGGTTTGGATCTTGTTTGAGTACCTTGCATGCTTCCTTGATAGCCAGTAACTCAGTTCGAAAAACAATATCAAAGCAAAACCCACCCTCCTGTCGCTTTCCATGAGAAAAACTTGCATTAAGGAACAAATTTTCAATACTCTGTATGTGAAATGAGCCCAATGTTTCGGTACGTGCAAACAATTTCTCAACCCTTTTAATCTGGTTAGTGTATAGAGGGTGCGTTTTATGTTCCAGGTTGATTTTATTTGGTTGCCATTTTTGTGTGAATGAAATTTGTCAGTTGGCATTTGACAGTCGTAGAGAGTGTTCGATACCTAATTATTTATTACAGTCGCAGGAAAATGATCATTAACGTCGGCGAGTTGGAGTAGAGCTGTGTCAATCAGGATCAATGCGATGTTTTTGATCCGATCATCGAAAAGCATTGATGATCGAAATCACAAATTTTCATTTTAATCGATCCCAATCTCAATGATTTCTATTTCAATCTCAGTTATTTCAATGAGTCTCGATTTTCAATATCAGTTAACTCGATTAACCATGATTTACTCGATTCCATTTGTTCCGATTCAATCAATGTTGATTATGAACGTTAAACGGACGGTGAACTCGAATTTCTGGGTTGAATTCAGCATTGAAGAACATGATTGATCGAGTTGGTTGTTGATGTTGTTGGCCGCAAAAACTATATGTTGGGTTTAACTTGTGTTATTCGAGGTATCAGGATCCGGTATGTATACTGTGGGAATTAAACCCAGCACGTTGAATATTCACTAGTAATGGGAATTATCGATTAAAAACTATCGACTTACATATGCGATAGTAGCTAAAAGTTAATTTATTCGATAGTACCCAGTCATTCAGTAACTATTAGTCCTAAAATTGCTCTTTTCCGGAGCAATAAATAAAATCTCTTTTTTTTTATTTTTGGTCGTTTTTTAATCCATCGATATCGTAGTCATCCTTTGATCACATTTGACAGTTTATGACTTCATAAATAGGGGACGAATTCAGTTATGACGTATATAGAGTATTTTGTACCAAATGTTAGCCGAAAGCCCTAAAATTGCGCTTTTGGGGAGCAACAAATAGAATCTCTTTTTCTTGAATTTTTTGACGCTATTTAATCCATGGACATCTCGTAGTAGTAGATGTCATTTGGCAATTTATGGCTTACATTTTTGTATTTTGTAAGAACTATCAAAAAAGCCGCAAGGCAATCTTATCATCGAAATCGTAATGAAAATCGAATCGGAACAGTATTGAATCATTTGAGTGAAATGAAAATGATCGAATGATCGATCGATTGAAATGATCGAATCATTTTTGTAATCGATTGTTGAAAGATTCGATCATTTGAAATGAACGATTTACACAGCTCTAAGTTGGAGTGCGCAAGTTGTACAGCTCGCTATAGACTTCCGCCATTTTTGGCAAAAATCAGAATAACCACTATTGGGGTACCGAAAACCCTCGATTGATAAGTACAGATATTTTTTCTTTTGCAGCACTGCACGAATGTGGAATGCTTTCAGCAAGCATGATTTTCCCTTTCATTGTGATATAAATAGAAAATCAAAACTAATATACATCAATACCTCCATTTTAACCTTCTCCCTAATGCTCACAATATGCTGTCTTTTTCGCCTTTTTGAACCGTTCACTTTGTGAATTCACTTCTCCTTTTAACACAGATTTGATCATCAATTACAAGAAATAAAAAAATGAGGTACGAATCTTTGCCAAAATTGACTCCCAATTCCACAATGAAGCATTATGGAATTCACAGTTTTGTTTTTAAATTAGTTTTCACGAGACTCATTCAAATACTTATTAAAATGTTATATGAGGAAATCCTGTTAAACTTGAGATTTGATGACCCTCGTGAAAATAATCCAATGTTACCATTTCAAACCATTTTTATCACTCGAATTTTATTAAAATAATCTGTAGGAATGACGTCACATATACGTATTTCAAATATAGAATATTTAATTTCAAAAATGCTACTACATTTTTGCGTAAAAATGGCAAAAAATAGAAGTTTTTAATTGTCTCATTTTAATTTTTGTTATTTTTTAGCTTCATAAATTTTTGAGGCATCATCGAATTCATTTTAAAATTAAATCCATGTTTTTCTACATCAAACTGAATATAATGAGTATTTATATTTAAGTGTGCTGCTGAAAGTGTGGAAATAGCAAGTGAAGCAAAACATGTTCATCGTTTTTTGCAATATTGCTTGTGTTGTACTTTTATTATCATAACATTTTGAGGCATTCACGCACCTTAAAAATTTTTAACAGCATGTTCTACGTGAAAAAAAATAAAAAAATTAAGCCAAGAAAAGTCAGTGTGCCTCAAAAATTGATAAAGATATATAGACATGGAACAAAATTTCACAAGCGTAATTTTTATTTTTAACGTTGAAAAATGTTAAGCACACCTGAATAAATCTTCATATATGCTAATTATACATAGGTGGTCTTAACTTGAAGAGATTTAAAAACTTAGTGAAAACTCCTGATCTGTAATCTTTTTTAGAAAAAAATGGGTAAATCTTAAGAATCGTTATACTTTGTGCACACCAAACTAAAATCTGATATGTTAGCTGAAAAATGTTGCGATTTCAAATAAGTAGAAAAAGATTTCATTGAGATTTCATTGAAATCCCGAGTTTTCACTGAAATTTGGTCAAAAATCTTCATAAAATATTTTTGTATCAATTTGATATATCAAACGATTTCTCCGATTTTTTGTTTCGTGAGACCATTGTGTTAAACGTGTAGTAATTATAATTAAAAAAAAATTATACGAAAGCGGAAAAAATTGTTTCTTTGAACGTTTCAGATCATCTGAGTTTCGAAATTAAGTTCAGTTAACTCCTGAAAAATGTTTCGCAGTAAATTTAACTCCCGGCCTTGTTCGGAGATAACCCACCGAATTTGTTGAGTTATACTGCGGATTAAATTAAAAGACATATCTGACTTTGTCGCTGTATATCTAATACCTCGTAACCCAATTAATTTCTCAGGAGACACACAAAACAAAACCATTAAGAAATTGACTAGATTTTATTAAATGCTTTGTGTTCCGATACTCCCTTATAATAAAGTGTTATTAAAAATCCAGTTTTAAATAAATGACATACGTAGAGTGAGACATCTATTGTTATATTTATTTTATAATGGTTTAAGATGTATTATTTCTTGTTTATCCGATATATTTCTTGGTATGATAAACTGGATACCTCAAGCTTACAAAAGTTTATCTTAGGCAGTAATGGCTTAAAAGGTATTGCAAGTTACCGGATAAGGAGATATTTTCGTGGTATAATATACATTGAAAAGAAGGACGTAAGGTTACGAGATATTTCACCAAAAAAGGTGTCGTCTATTACTTATACAAATATTTTAACGGGGATAACTAGACTTTGCCTATCACATCCAATACATTTTCTAATGTAAAACTGTATCAAAATAAAATAAATAATAATAATAATATTCCACCAATTCCGTTCTCTAAATCATTTAAAATTACGTATCACAATTTTTTTTAAATATTGAAGTTTCAACAAAAATTTCGAAATTTTTCTTCACAATATTCTTTAAAAAAAAATTAATATTGAATTGCCCTGAATATTTTCGAAAATAAAGTATCAACCTTCATTGATTAGACCTTAAGTTCGACTTTTACAGACTTTTGAACAAAAAAAAATGTAATACAACTCTTAACTCGTTGCTTGTTTTGAAATTGAGATATCTTTTTTTATCCATTATCAACTGATAGTTTCGGACAGATAAAATGTCAGAAAAAGTTATTTTGAATATCTTGAAGTTCTATGTTCTATACAAATTAAGATCTATTACTTCTATCAAATGACACATGCTTTCTAAAAGTCTGAGCACCTATACCCCGATTTTTTCATAACCTTATAAACTTTATTTTCCATTAAAATCAAACGCAATAAATATGATTATGATTATGCATACACATCGAACCGTTTCCCAAGCTCTATTCCGCCTCTTAAAGATATACAAAAGCATATATCTAATTGTGCATGGAAATACTAAACATGAGATGCATCACCAAAATGACATGAATTATTGGTAAATTGATTTGCAAAGATAAAACGTGCTTGTCCCGCTGCTGCTGGCATACACTTAACTTCATTTTGTAGAAGTGCAACATGTATAATAGCCATCCCTCTAGCACTCATAGAGAAGACTCAAAGAAAAACCATTTAAAGTTGATCATTCAAGCAAAAGTGACCAGATAGAAACACAATTCTTCTCCTGACTATCTGTCAGATGAAGCAAACGAACATCAAACGAAAATCACATTGCAAAACTGCGGTCGCACAGTAGGACAAATTGCATCAAAATTGAAATAAAAACAACACAAATTTTAAAACTCTATTAAATATCAATGTACCGACAGACGTAGCAAACTGTACTCGAAAATATGTGTGGCATTTAGATATGTATATGAGCAACCCTCCTACCCTTTTACATATTCCATATTAAAACCCAGGAACTTCAAATCGACACCTGTCACCTTTTAATCGATATCAAAGCCGTGTATGATAGCATATATATGCATATAGGGACGAACTATATAAAATCTAGTTTTGGCAACCCTAACAAACTTGTCCGTTTGTGCAGGATGACGATGGAGAACGTACGCTGCTCCATTAAGGTCTGAAAAGATCTAACCGATATATTTGATGTCAAAAAAGGTTTAAGGCAAGGTAATGTTCTTCAACATCGTTCTTGAAAGAAAAGTGCAAAACTCATGCATCAACACTAGAGGCACCATCTTTCAAAAGTCCGTCCAATTACTCGGACATGCCGACGACATTGACATAATTGGAAGAACAAAGCGTGATGTTTGTGAGCATGAAGTGATTTAGCGGTGAACGATGGCAAGATCAAGAATATGCTGTCATCAAGAGAACACACAACCCCGACGTCTTAGACAGAAAGTCACCATAGACAGCTAAAATTTTGAGGTAGTTAAGGACTTTTTCTACCTAGGCGCCGCTATTAATTCAGACAATAACAACAGCGCTGAAATCAAATGGAGAATAACACCTGCCAATTGCTGCTTCTTTGGACTAAGAAGGCAATTGAGTAACAAAGTCCTCAAGCAACTAAAGTGTCCCTCTATAAAACTCTTATCATCCCGATCATTGTGTATGGTTCAGAGACATGGACCTTGTTGAAAGTGAATGAGAATGTAGGGGTTGTATAGAGAATCGACCTAGTGAAACGAGTTAGAGTCTAACAATTAATATTGCTGGGTCATTTAGAGCGAATGGACCCAAATGCTCCGGCCCGGAAAGTCTTCAAATCTAACCCCTGCGGACAACGCAATAGAGGAAAACGGCGACACAAGTGGGAAAGGATCTCAACTCAACCAACTTGATGTACGAAATTGGAGACAACTAGCTCGGTACTGAGCTAGCTGGAGAAGCTTATTAGTTGAATGCCTGGTCCACCCGGACTGTAGCACCGCCTTAAGTAAGTAAGTAAGTCTTCGGCATTTGTATTCCAAAAATATTTTCACATACCTATATATTTGTCAAACAAGATAATTAGAATAAGACAAATTGAATCTACCTCCGAGGTTGGCACATGAAAGTGGAAGAGGAATTCCACCAAATAAGCATTTAAGTTATCAAGGGACCGACCTGTCTCGAAAAGACTTGTAAAACCGGGCAGTGGTGCCTAAACTAACTGATGACTTCTGCTGCTTTCGATTATGAAATGAAATCGAGAAGAATTTCATCGCTCTTCAGAAGAACAATCGATTTGAGAGGCTTAAAAGGCCAATGCAACCGCAATAAGTAAGTAAGATAATATAAATTTGATAAGGAGATTTTTAATTTAGACTTAGAATTGAATCTCTAGCAAAAAATAAAAATGAGAAAACTTCAAAAAGACGTTCAAATAGAGAAATATCTCAACAAAATCCTTTTTTTTTTAATCTTTTGGTTTGTTTTGAAATTCCGATAAACCACCCCACTGTATGCAATCTTTGCAAATATAAATCTAAGATACCTATAACAACAAAAACAACATAAAACAACACAGCATACTCGTACAAAGCTCAAACAATGCATCATTGCATAATCACGCAATGGCCTCCGATCCGACACACAAACCGACTAACTTCGGATGGATGATTCTGCTCCATGTCCTCTTTCTTCTACACTTTTACCATCAGATTGCTGGCGTCCAGTCCATCAGTATATCTGGTCACTAGGCCGCAAATTTATTCCATTCCCACTACACACCATGATGAGCAGCAGCACCAGCACAACCATGATGTATGGATGGTGTTCCGCAAATGCATTCAGAGCTTCCGTTTTTATGCAAGCTAAGCCGGCCGCACCGCCATGCCATGTTACAACAAACATCTTTTTTGGTTCGTGTTTTTGAATATTTTTTTACGTGTTGTTTGCTTTAATCACTGCCCGCATTGAATAACAACGCTGCCACATCACTTGCGCTAGGTGCTAATTGCCCGTCTAATTCATTCATAATCGTAAGTAGCATGATGGGGGGTGGGGCTATGGAAGAGGGTCGATGCAGTGGTGTATGCAAACATATGCCAGAAGCCAGACTTCAGACACTGTGGGAAACCGCAGCTAAGGCGGGGACGACACGACCGACGTGAAGTCTCCACGGGAAGGAGGCAAATACCATAATTGAACTTTTCCGAATCTTAATCCCGCAGCTGAGGAGCAATAGGTACCGATATCTATCTCTTGGAGCTTGGACTAACTTTTCAAATGACGATGACGCTTATACTGTGAGGGTATACGCTCTCGATTTCGTTTTTACGATTCCGCGGTGATAGGAAAAAAATGTAAAACCACAATCGGCCTAGATCTCACGGTGCTCATCAGGGCTTTCATATTATTATATCTACGGTCAGCCTTTGAAGAACTTATAGCTTGGTATCTTACGGAACGGTATCGATTTTTGCATTTCATTTTTCATTCAGAGTGTACCTTGATCTGGTTTCTGTGCAGGGAAGGACTGTTGATTTGTTTTTGTTGTTGCTGTCTCTACACTTTTGTTCAGTGACAAACAAAGTTCAACGCAAATTACGGTAATTAAAGTTTCCCCATTTTTTTTTTGTTTAGTTTAGTTTGAGTTTTAGTTGAGTCTTTGTAGCCAGGAAGAGTTAAAGGTTTTATACTCGTTTATAATTACTTTTAAATGCTCTGCCATCCGATATAGCTGAGCGAGTTGCTGCAACACAGTTCATGTGACTGATTTAAACTGATAGATATAATTGGTAGCAAAGTTGGTCTTAATTATGTCATTAGACTTTTAAATTGGTGTGCATAGTTGTTGGATAAGTATAAACCTTAAGATACATAGTTTCCTGATAATTGGTCTGAGGGACAAATTGGAAGGGAAGCTAAAACAAAACGGACTGTTTTTAATGTTTGCCTGGATGGGAATAAAATGTTTTTAGAAGTTTTAAGTCAATTTCGACTTTTAATCAAGAAGTTCCGGCAACATTTTGGAATGTGATTTTACATTGATTGGTTTTGAATTTAATGACGATTAGTATGTATTTTATATATAAAGTAAGTTGAAAAAGTTCAATGGTCGAAATCCTAAGTTATAGATGCCGAAAACCAAAACATTTTTAATTCTAAGAAAAAAAGTGTTTCGTTTGTTTTTTAGGTCCTTATTCGGAATTCCCCCCACCAAAATTCACTTTTTTTTAATGAATCGATAAAAAAAAGTGTGCTGTTGATAAAAAACATCAAATTATGGAGGAGAAACACTTTTTTATGGTAAACAACTGAAGTATAAAAAAATGAATACAGGCCATAGGGTAAATTCAAAGTTTCTTTAAATCCAGATTCTGTAAATGCAAAAGAATCCTTGCACACACCCAAGCTCACACCTACCCCAATTCCTATAGTGTGCCCTAGCAGGGGGGTTGCAGGGGGCAGCATGGCCCCCCATACATATCTCACTGTTTATACGCCGTAATGCGTAAGCAAGCAAAAAAAGCAAATATCCCATAAAAAAGTAGTTTTAGTTATAGTACTGTGGGTGGTCCGCTTATACTTCACTTTTTTACCATAAAAAAGTGTTTCTCTTCCATAATTTGATGTTTTTTATCAACAGCAAACACTTTTTATCGATTCGTTAAAAAAAAGTTCATTTTGGTGGGGGGGGGGGGGGGTTGGTAATTCCGAATAAGGTCCGTTTTTTATATTGAATAAATGAATATCTATCTTAATTCGGAATCGCATAAAGTCGAGAAAGTCTTTAAAATGCAGTGCTTTTTTTGCTAGTACTTAATGGATTATGACTACCTACCCTTACCGATGCACATTGGTTAAAATGCCTGAATATCGCAAAGCTAGCCGAGTACAGCAGTTTACATTCGTGTAGTATGTCTAAAGAAAGAATTTCCGAACTCGACAGTACTTTACATTTACTTCATTAGAATTAGTAGAAATGTAAATGATTTTTCAACTGACGCGTGTAGGTTTCGGCGGCTTGTGGTGGCCATTTTGTTTTGGTGACATCTGTCAAATCTATTGTTTATTATTATTCATCCTACTGATAAAACGTAAATATTAAAAGAGTGTTCGTTAGTGTAAACGTTGGGTACGTTAGGCACAATTAATGGTAGACGAGGTAGCTCTTGGCAGTTGACTGTTAACCGTTTGGTGGCCAATTTTGAAACGATACCTTCGATAATCAATCAGCAATATCAGTACGGCTAATGAACGTAAGATCGGCTGCGGTCAGTGAAAGTGTACAACAAAACCCCAGGCAGTCGACTAATCACTGTGCACAACAGCTTGGCCTTTCTTAGACTTCAATTTGCGAATTTTGCGTCGGGGCTTGGGCCTATACCCAAGCCAGATCTAATTTGCACAGTAGCTCAAAGTTCATGACCAGCGACAACGCCGTTTTTTCGCTGACTGGGCTTCGGAGCGTTTGGAAAGATCTTTGTCGATAAGACCCATCTTTGGATGAATGGGTGTGTCAACATATATGGGACGATAACAAATCTTCCGAGCTTCTGCAGGTCACAATGCATCCTCAGAAGGTTACCATTAGCTGTGGATTTTAAACCAGACGATAAAAAGGTAGTTAGGTTAGGTTAGTTTAATGGGCTGACAGTTGATTTTAGATCAATGTAGATCCGTTGTGATACCCTAGGGATTTTGATTCCCATGTATTGAAACCTATGATAATCCTATGTCATTCAAATTCCTTAGAGGAAGAACTGTAATGATGAGCCAACCTCATCCAGTTCTAGATGGGGACACAAAAGATCTTTAGGTCGCAGTGTTTTTATACCCCAATTTATTCATTCATTCATTCATTCATATCATATGTCATTCAAGCCCGTTAAGGGCGTTGATGAGTTTCAGCAAGCTATAGCCGCAGAGTACTTCTAAGTCATTGAAGAAATGCCTGTCGTCACTGAATCACCTGTTTGGGGAGAGATAGACGCCTTTTAAGGGTGTGATCCTTTCCTTTACCCCAGTTGAAAAATGTTCTCTCCACCAGACCCGTAGGATGCTTGTAACATCCGATAGATGAGTTTCATAGGTCAGTGTTTGGGAGAGGTGACCCCATCAACTGACTGACGCCCGTTTTCACCGTAGGAGTGGCATTTGCAGGAGATTTGAATGTCATAATTAATATTCTAGATCATCCCAAATTTAACTTGACAATTGTCATTTTTTTATAAAGGACAAATTGAGCTATCCTTACGTATTCTTAATTTAACATTATTAAAGTCATGTTTTTACGCTGAAAAAAAAATTCAAACTGATCCCGATTTTACGCTGGGTTAAAAATTATTGGTCAAAAACAGAGTAGTATGGTTTTAAAACTATGAAGTTGCACGTTGCTAAGATACAAATTAACACAGTCAACTCGTTTAAATTTAATCTTATAAAATATTTACCCAGAAAGGTTCAATTCACAACCACCACACCTAAAAACGGAAAAATTTTGTTGGTGGTGTCTCTTGCATAAAAATGACAAATCGCTTAAGAATATTTCTTGTCATAAAAACTGCTGCGTTCTATCATAGCGTTGCAGACTTGACATATGTGAAAACCCCTAGCTTAGGTTGAAGTGGCTGCCAACTTTGTAGCTGACACACTTAGACCGGAATTGGTCTGTTGTGATACCACATGAATCTAGAGATTTTCTTCCCACTCTTTGAACCATATGGAACTCCTAATGAAGCCAGAGAGACCGCAAATGTCTATATTAATTATATCACCAGGTTTCTTGAAAAAAAGCTCTCCAAGATGGAGCCTACATCAATGGGATGAATAAACGCCAAGCCTCGTTGCGTGTTTACTTATAAGACAGTGTCTAGTTTTGATACCAGTTACGGAGCTGATATGCATGATATGCAATCTCCTAAGGATATCAAACACTTAGAACGGCCTAGAGGCTCAAGAGTATTCCCTGAAGTGGTTCGAGTATTACAGTTGAATTGTTAAGGGTGAAGAATGTAAATATGGATATTTCATTAGAACACTGTTCTTAAAAATAGTGATCTGATAAAATAATAAAAGTCATGAAACATTGAGGCGGTGTTTGAGAGATTTAAATGCTTCTGTTATAATTCTCTCGCCTATCGTTTTCAAAGCTCTCTTTTGAATTATGTCTAAAAACCTCAAGTAGGTTATTGGCTACCTGCCCAAATATGAGAATTGTAGAGTTTCGGACGAATAAAGCCCTTATAGATAACAGGCGTAAATGACAATCAAGAGGCGTGAAATATTTCTTGCATCGTCGGCGAGAGCCTAAACACTTAGCACCGTTTTTGGCGACCTCGAATATGGAATCATTGTACACAACGTGGTCTGTACTGATTCAATGTAAAAGCCACTCATGAATAATGGGATAAGGGGATGCTTCTCATTTCTACTTGGTTTTTATTCCCAAATGGACAATACTATCGAGATAAGAATTTATTGAGTTTATCATATGCTGCTGTTCAAGTTCCAGATTCAAAGAACAAGAAAATGAATCTTAAAACGAATATGAGAAGCTGAGAATAATGTCATGAGCAAAACAATTTAATGGATTAGAAGTTTCAGACAGGAGATCGTTGATAAATATGAGGAAAGGTGTTGGATACAAAATGGAACCCTGGGGTAAAACAGCATTTATGAATAGCAGGCATAAAACTATCCACCACAAATTGTATTGAGCGGTTCAAAAGATTATTTCCAATACATCGAAGAAGAGATTCATCAATACCAAATTCACTCATAAGAGAGCTTGATGCCAAACTATCAAATGCTTTTAAAATATCAAGCGTTATAATCTTACCTACTTTTTCAAAAATGATATAAAGACTTGTCCCTCTACACAATGGGATATATTCAGATCAACAGTGGATCTATTGATACGAAAGCTGTACTGCTGTTCATTGCAAATTTTTCATTCTTCAAAATATTTCTTAAGCTGATAATTAATCAGTTTTCAAGAACTTGATTAGAAGTGAGGTAATTGTAATTGGACAATATTTAGAGGAGGTAGAAGATTCGCCTTTTAAATGTCTGCACAAATGTTGTTTTCCATCCACTTGGAAAGATACCATAGAGTTTTACCGATATAAAAACTTACGCAGTGGTTTAGCCAGCATTGGAGAACACCTCTTCAGAACAATGGAAGGGATACTATCCGACCTAGAGGATTTATGTATTTTGAGATCTTTGAGAACTCTTGCATCTGCAGGAGTACGAAAAAAGATTGGATCTTTATAAACGTTTTTCTTTTCAAGTGCAGGAGGAGTCATAATACTCTCGGGAAGCTTCGAATTAACTGAAGGTGCTGCAAGCATATTGAATTTATCTACCAAGCTGACATAAGGTGTGTCATTGAGAACGCGCGTTATTATATGAAGTAGTTTTTCGAATTTTTGTTTTTACAAAATTAAAAACAATGGCACAACATTTAAGTTGAATTAGTACGATGTTAAAGCTGTTTAAACAATGATTTCACAAATTTCAATCGAATATAGCATCGTACTTTCTTTACCCTTTTATTAAAGTTAAAATCATCGAATACCTATTTTATTTTTTTAGTATCGTGCTATTTATAAACGCCCCAAAAGGTCTGTTAACTTAGTTTATTGCACGAACTGTCATTGATTTAGGTGTGTTCAGAAGCAATTTATTAAGAAAATTGGCTTAGTACCTTTCTCGTTAGAAAATGTTTAAAACTAAGAATGAGTTAGTAATCTACTTTAAAGTTAGCAAATTGCTTTCAGTAGTATCATACTAATACCTTTATAATTGGCTGTTTAAAATTTTGCAATTTTACTTCACTTGGGATATTGTCGTATACAGTCTGGCAAATATGACTGTCACAAATCTTTCTATCTTTTTTTTAACTTATTCAGGTTTTCGATAAATCATCGGAAACTTGATGTAAAACATCTGCGGTTCAAATTTTCCATTTTCCTGAACAACTTTGTAAATTTGCTGGCCATTTTTAGGCTTCGAACAAGCCTTTTTAATTTAAAATTTTCTTTTGCTGAAAACGAATTTGTATGTCGTGTATTTCTCTGTTGTTAGTGATAGTTTTTCCGAATTTTTTATTTTCGTTAAAACACCAATGAAATCTTGATCAAATAGCTGTTCAACAAAAACGATGAAGGCCGTTACCATAATCTAACATTTTATACAAACTACAAAATAATAATACGAGGGCTGGTCAATAAGTCCGTGACTTTTTGAATTTCTGACCTCTTTACTGAAACAGCAACACTGCTCCTGTCAACAGGCATCTGTCAGTTGACTCCTGTCAAAATTTAAACTTGCTGCGTCAGTTAGTTTGTGTTTGACAGCTATTTTTATCAGACTACTCACTAATTTGAGGAGAAAATGGAAAAAAGTGAATTTCGTGTGCTTATTAAGCATTATTTCTTGCGAAAAAAAAACCATTACCGAGACCAAGGCTAAGCTTGATAAATACTATGGGGACTCTGCACCATCGATTTCAATGGTAAAAAAGTGGTTTACTGAATTTCGTTGTGGCCGTACAAGCACTGAAGATGCCGAACGTCCTGGACGCCCAGTTGAGGTCTCTACACCCGAAACAATCGAAAAAATTCACGATATGGTGTTGGCCGACCGAAGATTGAAAGTGCGAGAGATTGTGGAAGCCGTAGGGATCTCGCATGGCTCAGTGGTTTCAATTTTGAATGATCACTTGGGCATGAGAAAGCTTTCCGCAAGATGGGTGCCGCGTTTGCTCACAGTCGACCACAAACGCAATCGTGTAACAACTTCACAGGAAGGTTTGGCGTTGTTTAATCGCAATATGGAGGAGTTTTTGCGCCGTTTTGTAACCGTGTACGAAACATGGATCCATCACAACACACCAGAGACCAAACAACAGTCAAAACAATGGGTTTCTAAGGGTTAATCGGGTCCAAAGAAGGCCAAGGTGGGTTTGTCAGCCAATAAAGTTATGGCGACTGTTTTTTGGGATGCACGCGGGATAATCCACATTGACTACCTTCAAAAGGGAAGAACAATCAATGGGGAATATTATGCCAACTTATTGGACCGATTCAATGACGATTTGAAAAAAAAAACCGACCTCATTTGGCCAAGAAAAAAGTTCTTTTCCACCAAGACAATGCAAGGGTGCACACATGTGCAGTTGCCATGGCAAAAATCCATGAATTGGGCTATGAATTGCTCCCTCCACCCTATTCTCCAGATTTGGCTCCGAGCGACTACTTCTTTTTCCCAAACCTGAAGAAATGGCTTGGTGGAAAAAGATTTGACTCCAATGATGAAGTCATCTCGCAAACAAAGGCCTATTTTGAGGACCTCGACAAATCATTTTTTTTTGGAAGGGATACAAAAATTGGAGAAGCGTTGGACAAAGTGTATAGAGCTCAAGGGAGACTACGTTGAAAAATAAAATTATTTTTTTATCAAAAAATCTGTGTTTTATTCCAAAAGTCACGGACTTATTGACCCGCCCTCGTACTTTATAATACATGTGCAAGATTCCACCTGTCTGTATCTCAAGCCAAGTACTTGAATCCCAACAAGCTCGTAAGCAACTGAAACGTTATCAAAATGTGTTCCCAAAATTCATTTTCTAAATCAATATCCAAAAACTAAATGCAAAGTTTCTCGAAATGTTTTTAATTTTTATCATTTGAGAACGAATTCCACTTTTAACCAAAACTATTGAAAAACTTTTAGTTCTACTAATCTAAACTAAACCTTTCGTAGAAAACTTTCGATATTTTCAGATGCTCTCAGAGAAATTAGAACAAACAACAACATCATGCATTGTAGGTGCCTCACAATATTGTGTCTACTTATAACGATTTTAGAAATTGGAATCAAAAGTTTTCAATTCTGGCTTTCCAAAAAACATAGAAGCAACTTTATAACTCGTTAAATTATTAACTACACTCATTACGATAGATATTGCAAGGAAAAAATAATTATTCCACAAATCCCAGTAGCCCCTTAAAAAAATAATCATTAAAAAGCTCGACCGAAATTCGTCAATTAGCAGTCACGCCATAATACAGTCCATATACAGAATAATACTTTGCAATTTACTGGGTATAGTGAATTATTATTTTATTCATTTATTTGCTCAGTCTGGTACGTGATAGCCGGGTAAGAAAAAATAAACTTAAAATTATGATGATACAAACAAAAAAACGAAAACACTGAAATCGTGAAACTTTTCATATTCAAATGAATTCGACAATTCACCAACAACTTAAAGGGGTGGCAACAAACAAAAAAAGACTACTTCAACCCTGTCATGAGTAAGCGGATAGATTTCAATAAAATGTCCTCACACCCAAAAACCATTAACATTGCGAAATTATAGCAATCCCTGAGAAATACTTAAAACTAATTTATACGTATTTAAATCAAGCCACACACAACTCGAGAAATCAACTATGGCCACAATTATTATACTAAATAAATGTCCACTGGCTGCAAGGCTTAAAGCATGAACTGAACAGCATGAACTCAATGTCGAATCGTGACAATACAACTTTTGTGAGACTAAAAAATCAATCAGCTTAAAAAGAAAAAGAAAAAAACCGGAGCAACAAAAAATTGTAAAAATAAAGATGAACAAAACAAATCTTTCTACCCCGACTTCCAACAATACTCGTACAAACCAGTAAACAGTATGCACATTTTAAAATAAATTAAATAACAAAATAACTATTTTGTTGACATCATTGTTGTTATTCTTCTCTCTGGCGACTGTGGTTTGGATGTAACAAAAAGTCGATTAAAAAAAATCTTAACGCCGACTATTCGTTTCATTTTATGATCTTCAATGCTCACGGATTCTATTATTACTCTATCGACTGTTTTTCGACTCGATATAAAGAGTGATGCACATCGCCAAACAACTTACATAACTCTTAAAGCTTCAATGAGGGTTTTTTTTTTACAGATTTTTACCGATTTTGTTTTCGTTTACAGCCAGTTGCATTTGAGGAATTCAATTGGAGAATCTTTTTATTATATTTTGGTTTATTATGTAGATAGCAAAGACTTGAATTGAATTGGTTATTTAAACTTCCAAAACATTTTATACCAATCAATTGACTTATATTACTTTTTTTATAAATTTAGACCAGTTCGATTTGAATTGATTATTTTCATTGTCAACAAAATTTAAAAGATTTAATACAACACTGTTTTATACTTTTAGACCAGTTGATTATATCAATTATCATTTAGAATGCCAATCAAACTACACTTTTTTAATGCATAAGCCCATGAGAATGCTGAATTGCACTTTTTCACATTGTTGTACCAGTTGCATGTGAGAATTTAAGTAATTTTGTTTATTACTAAAATTAAATTGAATTATTTTTGTTGTTAATCCACTGGAATATGTTCGACCAATCACTTAAGAAATTATCACTTAAATAGATAAGCATTAAATCACCGAAAAATTAAAAATGCTTATACCAATTGATATAATTCTTAGTAAGCTGATATACTATACATCACTTAATGAATTCTCAATCTAAGATTTTTTCTTAGAAATTTGACATCATATTTGTCAGATAAGAAAATACAAGTTTCAATTTTATTCAAAAAATCATTTTTCCTAACTCTTACCACTCTTCAATTTTCAAGGCTATTTTATATTCAAGCTCATATGGCATAAACAAATTTAATATGGCTTAAAAGTAACACTGCTAACACTCCATATATTTTGTAGACCATTTCATTCTAATTTAAACTATTACTAACACACATTACATACATCACCGATTATTAATTAGTTTGAATGTCCACTTTTTTAAAAGAAAATAATTTTTATAACCCGACTAATTTCATATTCGACCAATCAGATAATTTTGTTTTTTTTTTAAATACTTTGGAAATATTCCAAAATTGCCACCTTTTCATACAATCGATAGTTTTAGACCAATAAAGCTATTCATTGATCACTTTTTCATATTCTATTTTGTAGACATACTTCGATATCAATATTATCTCTCATTGTTAATCTTCATATATTTGTTCATTTAAAAAAGGAACTGCCAATTCTGACATAAGGAATCCCATCCAAAGATGTGGTACAAAAACAATATAATGTTCGATCAATTAAATGTTTCTTCGAACAATTCAAAAAAGAAGTTAAATTCAACGCGATGAAGATTAACAAACAAATTTATTTAAAGAAAAAAAAAATAACAACCGACAAGCCCGACGACGACGTGATGAGCACGTTAACTCTTTAGAGCAGTTACACCTGAACTGACTTTTCAAGAAGAAAAATAATATTAAACTAACAACAAAAAACCGAAAGAAAACACACATTTGTGTGCTTTTTGGCGCGGTGTGACGGCAGCAGAAGTCTCGGTGCGCTTTGGAATTTCTTCACTATATTATCAAGCTGCTGAAAACTGTTGCTGTTACTTTGCTGCTGGTAAAAGATACAAATATAAACAAACAAAAAACTTATACACATTAATATAAGAAAACTGCTCTTTTTCAGCCATTTCGAGGGAAACGGAAAATGGCACGACGCATTACACTACCCATATTATACCTATAACCCACCCCACCTCCTTGGTCATTGTATTTGACTGCAAAGTGTTCACCTATTTCACTCTTTTAGTAGTCTAAAAGCCTTGCAGAGCAGTAGCCATCGGCATACTCAGGGAGGTAACGAAAGATAGATATAGACAAAAAAATAGTTAAATACACTACATTGCAGTTTGCAGTGCAGTGCATTGAAGTTTTCTATGAGAGTATCTATTATCTAAATCCAGTGGGGCACAGTCAGTGTTGCCTCTCAAAAAAGCCTCAAAACGAAAGAAAGAAAAAGAATACACAATTACAGACACACCATAGACCACCATGGGCGGATTTTGTATAATACTCGTATACTAAAAATCAAAATTCGTAAGAAATAAAAATTTGATTCGACTTTGGAACCTCAAGCAAACATTTCAAAGAGTGTCCAATATGAAAAGGAAGGGCTCTAGTTAATGCTATCATTATAACTTCTTATAAGACAAAAAATATTTGAATTATAAGGCTCATAAGCTTTAGAGCGCACCATTTGTGTTGGTAACCATTTTAGACCAATTAAAATATATCTAATGTTTTTGTCTACATTTCTAGTTAGCAGACTTGATATGAAAAGTGTTCTGTCATTTGTCGTAGAAAACATTCATTTATTTACTTTTCACACTGGTTGCATTGTTTTTTTATACCAATCAGGATTATAAGGCAAATACGATTTATAAGAGATTTTAAAATCAATACAAATTCAAAATTTAACAGGGGGAGGGCTCCCCAAGCACAAATGAGTCCAGCCCTGAAGCCAACAGAAAATGGTTAAACTTTGCTCAGAGCTCTTTAAGTTTGAAACTTAGAAACGTAGATAGAAAATAGTCATCATGCTGACTGCTGAGTAATACTGACGACTTTTTTAAGTTTTTTTCTCGTTCTTCTGTTTGACGCTTTTTCTTCGTTTTCGAGTACTATTTTAGAGGGTTTTTCTTAACGGTTATAGTTGGAACTGAGAGGAAAGGAAAATGCGGGAAAAATAAGAAAACAAAAACACCGCATATGGCAGGGAGGATGAAAATGCATTCGTCGTCGCTGTCGTCGTTGTCGCGTCGTGCACAACGAGGGCACTGTAATGAGCATAAACGATCTACAATTATTGTCGTTGTTATTTATATTTTTATTTGTTTATGGGCAGAAAATATCTGACTTGATGTTTGGCGGGAAATGAACGTATTTGGAATTCAACAACAAAAGAGACCCACCTATGACCCATATGCTTACTTACCTACATGTTCATGTCATCTCGATACAGACATGACGCACTCTTACAAAGTTAACTACCCTTTTACTTTTATGGGCTTTTACGGTTTTGTTTAAAAATAATTCTTAAGTCGACTTTTCTTAAGAGTATTGATGTGTAAACATCTTTCCTGGCGGTAGAGTGAATTGAAAACGTGTGTAAAACTTATACGTCCCGGTTACACGTCCCGGTTACACGTTCCGGTTACACGTTCCGTATGGCAAGCTACCTTACCGACGATTGCATTTAACACCATGCTTACATTGTAAATATTGCGTACTTACGACATCGTGTTTACATTGGAGACTTTGAGTACTGAAATCTCGATTTTATTACTTTCCATTGCTGGCTAGAACTTAATTCAATCCCTCAACATTTCTTCACCTCTCGACCAATTAGGCCTATTCTGCCACATTTGTTATTCTGCTACAGATTTTCTGTTATGAATCATAAAAGATTTCTACCTTAAAAGATCTTTTATGATTGGTATTCAGAGGTTCGAACTTTTATAAAAGTCTGTTAGGCTAGTCGCGCACTGGCAACTGTGATCGAAATCAAATAGTTTAATCACCAGTTGAAAGAGAACCGCACACTGGCAACTCTTTACTCACGCTCACACTCTTTTCTCTCTTGTGTTATAGAAAACGGCTCAACTGTTGCGAAGGCAATCGTTTAGTTTGTGTCAAAACACAAACTTTTTAGTTGCTCGAATCGAGTTGCTTTAAGTGCGCGGTGTCCCATATAAGCCCATATGTTTCATTTTAGCAACTAAACAGTTGCGAAACTAAAAATTGAATGTGCGCGCCTAGCCTAACACACACCACGAACTACTTCATCGAAGCATATTGTCGATAAGGTTTTTGGGTCGTGTGAAATGAATATGTGTCGACATAGCAGTGCGAGCTCTGGGAATCGAAGTAGTATGCCGAAATGGCGTGTAAAAAGGACCGAACTAGTTCGCCGAAACAATTTTTTATGATGTTTTTCGGTTTTAGTTGTTAAAATTTACAAATCGCCTGAAAAAGCAAGAGTAAAATTCAATCTCCTTAAGCAACAATTCAATAAAGCTCTGATCAACACAAAAAAGTGGTTCTGGAGCATTAAAATTCAAATATTTTTCGGTCATTTTCACTTTTCATTTATAATTTTACAGCTCTACCATTTCACAGCTGATTTTGGCATGTACTTCTACTACGGCGTATTAGTGTGTAAATGCCCATACAAAAGCGAAGTACTTTATCGATTATATCGGTATATATCTAAAGTCACAAACTAGTACGATTGCATTGTATGTTTATTGGGTACGTTCGATAACAAAAATTCGGCACTCGGACGAACGTTGATGTTTACACATCTTAACCGTGAGTCCTGGCACTCACACTTTTTTTTCCTCTTCTAAATTTAGGAGGGTAGAAGTGGAAAGATAACAGCACTCACTTGGCACTTCTAATGGAATTTCTACATAAGAAAAACCGTCAAGTTTTGCCACCTCGTCATTTGATAGACTTTATGATTTCAGGTCATCCATACTTTGAACACAGATTTAGGCTTGGATTGCCCATGATTAGCGAATATCTAAACGGTTCAAAACCTCATTACAGTTCTCTTTCTACCTTTAGAGATAGTGCTCATCCGAAATTACCAGATAACAGATTTCTAGATAAAAGGGCAGTGCTTGGACCTGTAGAGTGTATATATATTGTTGCTTTATATTTTGCACGAACTAAAGGGATTTTAACTACGCCGCCGCGCCGCTGTAACACACTGCGAGCGTTAAATCAAATAGTAGACTGGTAAAGGAGATACCGATGCATATTGGTTTTGAATGTCTGAATATCGTAATGGGACTGAAATATTCAACCGGGTAAGGCATTTCACATTCATGTAGTGCGGTTAAAGAAAAAAATCTCTGAATTTAAAATCACGTCCGAAGCTGGGCTCAAGAGCTATGGGCAATCCTGGAAGCATGAGTTTTACGGTTGCTTAAGGGCAGAAATGCAACTGGCTATTTCACTAGAATGTTGTTTATAAAAATAAGGGTGAAAAAATGAATGCTGCAGTGCTAGAGATATGCAAAGGTTTCTGTTATACTCCTATCATCTATCATACTTAAAGATCGGTTTTGGATTCTATCCAAGAGATTTAATTGGGTTATTGGAGCGAACCCATAACGAATATAGGCTTCATAGATTAAAGCCAGATCAGAAAACGTGAAAAAGCTTGAGATTATTGCATAGACTAGGAGCGTTTTTGGTGACGATGAATATGTGATCATTACAAAGAAGGTATTCTGTGATATTCACACCGAGAACTGAAAGCTGGTCTGTCTATACTCAATGCCAGTGCGGTTCATGGATAGCAGCATTGAAGGTGGGTTCCCCTTCAACGGCGGGAGACAGTATTGATATTTTGAAGCATCAAATTGTACGTGGTTAATGGTTCCCCATTTCACAATGTTGTCAATATCAGAATTTAACGATCATATCATACGCTGCCGTTTTAGATCCACATCTAAAAATCAAGGACGTGAATCTGGAAGAAAATATGAGAATGTGAGAGTCCTGTTATCAGCAAAACAATTAAATGGATAAGAAGTTTCAGACAAAAGATCATTGAAGAATATCAGAAAGAGAGTCGAAGACAAAACAGAGCCCTGTGGCACACCAGCATTTTTTTTATGGATTTTAGATTTAAAACCATCCAATACAACTAGTATTGAGCGGCTCGAAAGGTAGTTTCTAATCCATCGAAGAAGAGATTCATCAATACCAAATGCACGTTTTTTCGATAAGAGAGCTTGATGCAAAACTATATCAAATCAAATCAAAACTATATCAATTGCGATAATCTTACTTTCTCCAAATCGATGTGAAAATTTATGCCACTGCTTTTCGAGGTATACCATAAGATCACTTGTGGTTTTCTGGAAAGCCATTGATATTTCAAGATATTTCTTGAGCTGATAATTTATCAGGGTGTCCGTGACCTTGGAGAGAAGGGGCGTAAGTGCAATCAGACGATAGAAGATTTGCCTTTTTTATTGACAGTCTGGACAAATACTGTTTCCCATCCTCTCGGAAAAGGACCTGTAGAGTAAGACAGATGGAATGGTTTTTCCAAAGTTGAAGAACATCTCTCCAGAGCAATGGGAGAGTTAGTATCCGGGCCAGCGGTTTTGTGTAAATCGAAAAATACAGGAGGAGTCATGACACTTTCTGAAAGCGTCGAATAAACAGCAAACTGTTCTGCAAGCAAATTGGCCATTTCTTGTGAGCTGAAGAAAAGGAGTGTCATTGAAAATGAGCTTTCGAACTGAAGAATATGTAGTATTTCGTACATTTCTTACAAAAAACAAACTATTTTTCCTACTTTTGGGACATTGTAGTATTTTTTGTCTTAGTTTTTGGTAATACAAAAAAATTCTGATTTTCTTCAATAGGTTTGGCTTTTTAACATCGGGAACTTATTTTTCTGACCCTAATAACCTATTTACAGCTCGAATCAACCCATTCTCTTTCAGTTTGATTAAGTTTTTTGTGATTCGGGATACATTTTTCCATTCCGTACTGGACTCCGCGTCACTATCGAGTAAGCATAGTGACCAGTTAAAGTTTCTGAAAGAATCATTTATTTAGAGGGAGTTGTGCTCGCCTGTGAACCTCATGATCACAGGTTCGATCCCTGCCATCGTCTATGTCGTTTTAATTCCATTAAAAAAAAGAGGCTGGGTGCGACCCACACTGATAACTTCCCATTTATGGTCTTGAAAACTTTCTATTTAGTTTTTTTTCAAATAACCAAATTTTCAGCGAAGCAAACTTTAGCTGTGAAATTTAAACAAACATTATTTTAAGATTGAAAAGTATTTTAAATATTTAAAGAGATTTGAAATTGAGATTGTTGATGTATAAGTTGTTGTTTGTTAAAACTGTAAATTCGATACTTGTGAAAATTTAACCATAATATGTTAATAATTGTATCATGTCGATACCTTCCCGTAAGAATGTACTAAGCGACACTTTTTTCGAAAATGACTTTTTGATGAGGAAATATACTATATGTTAAGGGCAACGTTTTGGCCTGGGTTTCGCCAACCTATTATGCATGAAAAGGAAACTAGAGTACAAATAAAAAAAATTATCAACTGACATGTTTTCTCATTAAAATAATGTTGCCCCCTGAAATTTGTATTATCCGCCAAAAAAATTATGCTAAGCGACATTAACAAAGATCTCATTGTCGTGAGCAACAAAAAATTTTGTTAGATGTCACTTAGTTTAACCAAAATTGTCTCTTAGCACACTATGATTTAACTAGAACTTTCTTCGTTTTTTTTTCGTTTCCTGAACAATTTTAGAAATGTCACTTAGTATACATTCTTACGAGAAGGTATCGATGTATAAAACAACATACTTTAGAAGGCACTATCGGTGTTCATTCCCAAGAAATTCGACTTGAAATACAATTTTAACTAGTTTTCACTAGAATTTTTAATAGTTTTTTATTTAAAAAAAAAAACTATTAATTCAATATTTGTCAACATTTTACCAATTGTACAAAATTATACTATGTATAAAATAAACTAAATTAGAAGTCAATATCTCTACTAGTTCTCGAGAAATTTGAGTCGAAAAACAATTTTTACCAATTTTCAATTGAATTTTATACAGTTTTTTATTTTTTGTAAAAGAACTGTAAACTGATTTTTTTGGAAATTTTCACCAGTTGTCAAACACATTATTTTTCGTAAAATAAAATTATTTGGAGTTTCAAATTGTTTTCCGTTCTTAGAATATCTGGGTTATGAAATTTTTTTTTTCAGTTTTTTTAATTTAAAAAAATAACGGTATGTTCATTTTTTTCCAAATTTATACCAAATCTGTATGACCTTATAATGAGTATATTAAATTTTATTTGAAATCAATAGCATTATTTTTTCGTGAGATATTTGAAACTAACCAAAATTTTTACTTTTTTTTTAAACCGTTATAGTGAAAAACCTACTCACTGAATTTTAATAAACGCCCTTTCAGCCTCTTTCTTTATCTTCTTTCTTTATCTATTAAACAAAATTTATTTGAAGTCGATATCTCTACTCGTTCTTGAGATATCGACGACGGAAAATGGTATCAGAACGTACGGACGTACGAACGTACGAACGTACGAACGTACGAACGTACGAACGTACGTACACACACACACACAGACATCTCTCTAAAAATGATTGATGTAGCCTCTAGGGACCTTGAAACGTCGAGAAATGTCAAAAATTCCAATTTGACAAATCGGGCCGGTTAAAATAACTCCCTATGGGAAGTTAAAAAACACGTTTGTTCATTTATCCGCTTACTGGTACAAACTGATCTAAAACGCATAGTGAAATTCAACTTGTTGATATTTCCGTAAAAAAAAACTTAATATTTTAATATTGAAAAAAAAAATTGAAATTTGAAGGGAAATAGAAAAACTTAGACTTTAATTTAATTCCTGCCACTTTACCCTATCTCAAAACAAAAAAAGCACGAAAATTTACTTCAATTAATGTAGTTTTAGTTAATATCCGCACACATTAAAATACAGATTACTCGTATTATGTAGATAGATATTTTCCGATCTGCGAGACTTAAAACAAAAAGGAAAAACCTACACGTTGATATATCCCATATCGTTTTAATAGTTGAGCAAGATCCCCAACAAGTGCAAATATGCAAATGCATAATAAATGATCAAGTATTTGAGTTAACTTTTTGATGGTGGGAATTTATTAAATAGTTGAAATTCTACTTAAAGAAAACAAAATTAACACACGATTTTTATTTGACTACTCGTATCTATAGAGTAGATAGAGTTTTTTTTTAATTCGTGATTGTAAATGATATATGTATGGCAGGTGGTAGTTTAGCGGCGGTAGCTTGAGGCTACTTGATTTTATATTCATCAGTGTGTATGACCCCAAAGATCAAAAGAGAATTGTGAAGGTGATTTAATTTAATCGAACGAAACAATCGACAAATTATTATCGGTGAATTTGTTTTATTTTGTTCATCATAATGTGGTGGGTATCCGCCTACGAAGTGAAATGGAAGAACAAATTGATTGTTTTAAGATGATGTTATGAATGAAAAATAAATTAATATTTACAGGGTGTTTAAGGCTTTTTCAAAAAAAAAAGTTATAGAAAAATAAACATTATTTTGAAATGTCTATTTCTAAGGAATATACTTAAAAAAGGAAGAATAGTTGCCTATATCCAAACCTGGAACAAAATTTATTCAGCCATTAACAAATAAAATAGGACACTTTCAGGGAATCATGTATATGTATATAAATATTCTGACCCAAATTCCATTCCATTCAAACGCTTAAAGCCCCAAAGGCGATCGACCGCTCGGTCTTATGAAAGATTCCTAGAAATGTATTAAGAAGAAGTCCATGAAACTAGTACTAATGTAATTTAAGAATGAATTTGTAATTGAAGGGTTGTAAGTCTAAAGGGTCTTAGTGCCAAAAAATCAAAAATCAATATTTTTATCAAAATACAATCTAAGTGCCAAGCCTTATAATATCAAAATGGATTCAAGTGCCTATTTCTTTTAAAACTGTACACACACACAAATAAAGTTGTGGTAGAGCCTAAGTGCCAAAGGGCTTTTTATTTTGTTTTTCTCGTATATCTCTAAATTATAAAAATGGCACTTAGACCCTTTAGACTTACAACCCTTCAATTTATATTTACACTTTGATTAACAATAAAAAAATTAAAATCTTGATCAATATAATTAGTTAAACAATGAGTAGTATCCTTTGATAAGTGGAAGGAAAACTAACATCAACGCCATCCTTATCCATCGCACCAAGGCATGAGCTATCCAGGGTCGTTAACCAATCTACACGATGGCCCACCATGTATAAGGTCGTTACCCTGTGCAATAAAATGAAATATGTCATAATTTAAAGTTTTATTTTATTTTATTTAAAAATGTAACTTTAAATAAGTAAGAAAAGTGGGTATTGCAGTGGATGGATTTTAATAAAGTTACTAAAGGGTTTTTTTTTTGAGGTTTGACAGGTAATTGAAGCTATACTGTTAAAGAGACATCTGTCAAACATGGAGATTGCTTTGATTTTTACGGTCGCTATAATCGTCCTTCTAAGAGGACTTTTCGCAAAGAAGTGTATAAATTCCTGTTCAGTGAACAATCCGCCAACACCTGTACGTCAACTTGCGTTATGACTTGTGCCTATTCTTTTCTATACAAAAACCTTCAAAAAAAATTAAAATAAATTTCAATGATATCTCACTCACGTTTTATTTTTGTATTCCTATTCAAAGATAGAAAACAGTTTTTGGAAAGCCCTTTAGTAAATTGTTTACCATACCAATATAAGCCAACTTTAGATATAAATTTCATCAAAATAGTTAAAGCTGTTTCTGAGAAACCAAGATATATTAGAAAAGTCCAGAAAAGTAATAAGAGCAACATTCCTAAGAATGGCCCTTGATAATAAGAAAGAACTCTCAAAATGTCTTTGCCAGAAATCAATATGAAAGAAAGCTCAGGGTGTTAAACGCTTTAAGTAAAGTAAGGTCAATTATAAAAGTTGTATATAAATTTTAAAAATTAATGTTCATAAAAAGGAAATATTTAAGGAAAAAAACATAGCATGTTAAGGCAGTTGTTAAGTAACAGTTTCAATTTCTTAGTAAAATAAAATCAATTTAGTTTATGTTTTATTTACATAGTTGTTGCGAAAAATAACCACCAAAAAATTTCTCTGTTGGATTCATTTATTTCTAAAGGTATTCTGAACAAGTCTTTGGCAGCTGACCGATACCGATACCAAAAATACAATGCATAGATACATAAATACAAAGATACAGTTTGTTTTTGAATTTTTAATCTTGAAGACGAGCGTTAAGAAGAAGAAGCTTTTTTTTTAGTCTTTAGTTTTGTTTTGTTTCGATGATAATTTTTATACTTTTTAATATACGAAACAAATCACAGTAAAATACTCAAAAAAGTACTTTCGTCAAATTTATTTAAAATAAATTTTACAATAGTGGCATGAATTACTATACAAAAGATATATTTATTTGATCATGCTTTGGCGATAATCGAATATATTACAATTAAAATTTATTTCCCTAAACATTCTATTAATGGTTTCATTTTAACTACGAGTATAATCAGTTCTGTGAGAGTTCTGACAAAAACGGGGTTCTGAACTAAGAGAATGTTAGTTGATGTTAAAACTCACTGGTTCAAGTGGGACAGAAGACTCAGTTGCAACAGACAATATTTGGTGTACAAAAATAACATTAGCTGCTTTACGAAGTTTTTTAGCGATTGTAAGCTGATGAGCTGCAACTATGATTGTCAACACAAAGAAGTCCTCTAAGAGTAACACGGAGGAATCAACGCTTAACTGCTTCAGTTCTCTTAATTTATGAACGATATGATACTTCACTAGCATAATCTAACTAACGCAGATAACTCCTAGATTTCGAATGGTGGTTGCTATGCAAACAATGCTTTCATTAATGTAATAGTCTCAAGTTGGTGGGCGAAATGATTACGGTAATTTGTGATTACTAGGCATTTGCTAAAATTAAGGGCAAAATTGTTCTTTTAGCACCAAATAGGAAGATTGTTCAAATTCTTCTGTACAGGCAAAAAGTGAAGAAATAGTAAATAGTTCAGAATGTTCAATAACAGATTCGACGACATAGATTGTAAGAATAAAAAAAATCGGTTTTAGATGGCTGATTTACGGGACGCCAGATTTTCCAGTAAAAGGATTTGTCACTGAAGATCTTAACAAGACCCGATATTCACGGTCTAATATGATTCCATCCATTTAATGGAACGAAGAGGAAATTGAAGAGCTTGTAGTTTAATGAGATAATTTCGCAAGAAATCTTACCAAAGGTTATAACATTAACCTCGTTTTTTGTTCAATTAATTTTAAAGTATGAGAAAAAAATTGGTCATAGATTTATCTTTGAGAAACCCTTGATGTTTGGTGGAAAATATTGGTTTACAATATAAAGTTAACAATGTCGAAGACAAAACTTTGCAAAGGTTTTAGAATGCACGAAATTTGGCCATTGGCTTATAATATATCTGCTTTACAACCCTTTCACATTGATGAAAAATTAACTTTTATAAAAATATTTTTGGAAAGGAGAAGCAAGAGGTGGCCAAATTGGCATTTAAAATAATTGGTGGCAAAACTATCTGGTCCAGAAGAATCATCTTGAAGTTTATTAACCTCATCATCGACATTAATGATAATAGATATGAAGGAAGTTCATTGCGAGTTATTAAGATACGAAAAATAATTAAAGTCTGCTTCGAAATTATCATTTGAAAAATAAAGGTTGAAAAAGTTTTCAAAGTTCATATATTGGTTATTTAAGAATCATTAGAAGGATGAGCTAAGTAATTAAGTTTAGTAGGATAACCATAAGACCTCTTTTTTTTAATTCAATAAATTGCAAAATCGCTTAGGATCAGTGGATATTTCGAATTGCATTTGTTTTAAATCATATAGTAGTTGCGAGAGAGAAAGCGAAAAATTCATCATATAACGAGAATAGTCGGTGTTTGCCCGAAATCTTAAATATGAATACCGTTTCTGGAGTTTTGGAGTTTCTGCAACTTTAAATAAACAAATATTTGCACTGTGGCCTTAAGATCTATTGTGCCCCATCCTAAGCTAGATGAGTTGCTTAACCTACAGTTCTATCTCTAAGTTTATCTCTTTGATGGGTTTGATTATTTGGAGTACCTTCAGAGAGGATAAATCACTCTCTTCTACCTGGTAGCGTCCCAAATACTTGTTTCTTTTACGCATTAGTGCTAGTATGTGTTCAGGGCTTCAAGCATTTCATCAGAAGTATTGCCGATTCTGCATGTGAGGCTGTTTTCCAGGCCAAAAATACTCAAGTATCTTCTTAGTTTGCAGTGACCCGTTTACTACTTAATCTAATACAGTTCATGAAACGATCTTGGTTATAGTTTTCAAGAAGAAGTTTGGCCTGCCTTAGCTTTGGTAGTTCTTTGCAGTTTTTGGATTTTTTAGCCTCCTTCTCTATTTTTATTTCGTTTTGAATACTGTTTTCTTCTATTCCGCAGTAGGTATCTGGCCCAATTAATAGAGTCCTTGCGCCTTTTTTTGCTAGGAACTCTATCTCCTCATTTCCCTGGATACCTACATATACAGATACCCAATGAAGTGAGGCATTATTGTTCTTGTCAAGTTCGTTTGACATACCTCCACATTTCACGAGATGGCGTATGAGCTTAGAGCTTACGGTTTAGCTATCTGACATAATGGAAATGTTTTGGTTTCAGTAATTGCTTTGAGGTTTCAACTTGCACATTCCGTTATGGCATTTACTTCAAGCTCTGAAGATTGTATCTAAATTGTTAAAGCCTTTTTTTTTTTTTGAGACACCAATATACATATAAGAGAAATCGGTTTGCTAGCTGACTAAATACTAAAACGACTTCCAAAATTCTTCACCGCCTAAAAAGAACAAACACAGAAAATTGCATTAAAATCGATAGAGCAATTTCTGTAAATTTAATTTACAGAATTAAAATAAAATTATAGCATAGCTTAAACAATGTATAACCTCTTGTTAATAAACAAAATAAAACTAAATAAATATCAGACCATAACGGCTCGTAGAGAGTCTAACGGCTCGCGTACACCTAATCCGTCATCGGCCGAAGTATACTCGGGCGTTGTCAGCCGAAATCGGCCGATCGAACCAAACGTATAGAAAGGAAAGAGAACGCGTACACCACTGAAAGCGACATCGTCCGATGACGCCCGATAATAAGCGATCAACCGGCATATCCCAACATGTTTGGATTTTTCGGCAGTTGTCCGGTTGATTCTTGCGATGAAATTCATGCAAAAATAAAATGCACGACTGGATCGCACGAACTTGCTCTTATTTAAAATTACTTTGAAATTTAAGATACATTTTATAAATATAAAACATGGATTTAATGAGGTAAAAATCTTCAAATGCATGAAATTGCCGTCTGATTTTCAGAAAAGTATGAATTTATGCAAACAAAGTTTAAAAATCCTTTTATTATTAAAATAGACCCAAGACCGGCACCATCCGAGATCGGAAGGAGTGTATGCAGACGAACGTCCGAGACAGTCGTCCGAATAGCTCCGACCCGATATCGGCCGATGATTCGGTTTTAGTGTACGCGAACTGTAAGCCTAGTGACTTAAAACTATCAAACATTCCTGTGTGCGTAATACCAGAAATGGAGAGCTAATGAGCAGCACTTCTTATAACAAGAGATACTCTTAGAGGATTTGTTTATTCCTCGCAAGCGGCAGTACACCCCTGAAAAACTATTTTGATTAAAAAACTGAAAACTAGTTATCCCCCAATCTTCATACCCTCTATAGTTCGTGTTAAAAAATCACTAAATTTCCAACTGACTACGATAGGAACGCAAAAATTGTAATTTTCCCACAGCCTCCAAGTTCTTTAGTCTAAGACAGTGTTACCAAGGAACCTCCAGCATGTCAATTAAATATACAACTCCACCTTATCCCAATATTGCTGCTGATGGCCTCAGGTCCAACTGAAAAAAAATCTTATAACAATAATACAAATATCTCCTCCTCGCCATCACACAAAGGAAGCGATAACCATGTGTAATAAAATATTGAATCATTCCATCCTCCGTCCTCTTACAGCTTATCTCAGTTAAAATCTGTGCTGTGAGGAGTTTAGAAAAATGTACCGTGGGCCAAGCCCATATGGTTGTTACAAACATGTGCACTACGATGCGAACTACACCCAAGCCCGCGATTATAGCAGATTCAATGACAGGTACCCATAGTTCAAGCCATATTACGGCTCGTACAAGCGCTTTGGCGAGAAAACGTCAATAACTTAGGTCACCGCGCAAAATTTCATTTTCCAACAACTGCTCTGCCTCATCGATGGAGTTTGACGATCACTCAGCAAATCTGTTCAAGCTGCTATCCGTACGTCGCGTCGTTCTAGAAACGATGAAAGACCTCAACGGTTCGCCTCCTTGTCGTCGTCATCGTCATCCCATAATGAATGCATAAATCAGTTACAGTTAGCCACCTTAAATGGCCGTTTTGTTTATGGTGACTCCCTTGTGTTGCATGTGCCTGTTGCTCAAAGTCGGTGAAGGTATTTTCCCCCGTCAGCGATCTTGTTGACTCAAATCACGCCCTGAAGTAACTTTTTTTTTTCCTCTCCAATTTTGTTACGTCAGTCTCGGTGTGGTGCATGACCAAAAAAATTCGAAAGATACACCAAAACAAAATAAACGACTTTGACAGCGAAGTTCTGCCCCGGACGCCACAGTGCGTTGGGTAGTGGAAAAAAATCAAAAAAAAAAATGTTTACTTTCTTGTTTCCAAATAAGCCAAATTGAAGTTAACAATCCCGAGAACATTATCCAAAAGGTTTTTTATGATAAAGCTTAGCCACCAGCTATAAGCGCAGCTCTGAATGTCACCTTAACTGGCTAGCTCAAAATAAGAGAAAACTATAGAGCGAAGCAATATGCGTCGCGCTCAAGATTTATAAAGAATAACAAATTGAGTTTTAATTTTTTCATGATCTCTGATAAGTACAGTTATTCTAACGTTTTTTTTTATTTCGTTAACTGCAAGTTGTAGGGTCTTAAATCAAGGTCAAAATCAAGGTTATTATTGCGTAGAGAGTGCTTTATTTGAATAGACCTATTTTTCGCGTGTCATCACTTGTTGTAAAAAAATATTTTTGAAAATAAAGACAAGATTAAGATCTTTTAAAAAAAGTAAGATTCATCTGCCTTTACCTGCCTTTTTCCTTAATACAACCTATTATTTTCATGCATTTTTAATAGAATGTTTTCAAATAGAGAGATTTTTCAGGTATGGTTGTCTGCTCCATCAATCAAAGTTCCAAATCTTTTGCAGTTTGTGTTAAGAAAATTTAATGTAGAAGGTATTTGGGAGCCTGAAGATGACATTAAATTAAAAGGTCACATTTTTTCTCTGTGCTCAAAGATTTATAAGCGCTGGCAAAAGAGCAAAAGCACGAAAAGTATTTTTTTGAAAAAAAAAAAAAAACAAACAAAACCAAAAATATTAGCAAACTGTAGCAAAATATTTTATGTCATTATGTTTTGTTGTTATTGTGCTTTGAGAAAATGTTTACTATTCTTGCTACTTCTTGCTAACCTTCAAAATATATGACTTTTTGTAGGGCAAGGCCAAACCATAAAAAATTTAAAAAAATCAAAAAATGGATTTCTTTTAATAAAAACACAAAAGTTGAAGGTGTTTTGAATTTATATTGAATGATTTAAAGATTAAGAACGATTTTGTTGGAAAAAGCATGCCTCCTTTTCAAAAATCTTGAACGTAGGTGGAAGGCTTGTACACGAAACGGCGATCATTTTGCGAGACGCCACGGAGTCTGGTTGAGAACTTCTTTTATTTTTCCAAATATTATTCTTAATTTTCTGGAAAATTCATCATCTTATAAATAAATTCTTCAAAAGTAGATTGGGTCTCATTGTTGACAAGCCTAAGTTTTGATTTGGGTCAACAAATTATGGAATCACGACAAGAAGTTTTTTTCAGAATTAGAAAATAACTGCAAAAATAATAAGATTTGATGAAGAACTCATACATAAATTTTCAATCGCATTAAGAGTCTTAGCTTCAGGATTTTCTATACAATTTCATCTTAAAAAATACCTTTAAGACAACTGTCTGAAGAAGCACTAGAGGCGAGTCATAAAAAATTACGGAAAAATCACCTCCCTCACACAAGAAAATCATCCCGGATTAATACAAACGAAGACCTCTTGACAACATTACTTTTAAAGTCTGATCCTTTTATTTCGAATTTCAGACAGATTCAAGACCTTTAAAAGCTGACCAAAGCAATGTCAGGCCATATATCAAAATCTTTCTTCTTAATTGTTTATTTTTCAGTTTTTCCTTTTGATAATACTTTTTTTATGAATAACTATTTTTGTCAACAATAAAAATATTCATTCTATTTTGCAAAATCTTTTATGCCGATATATTCCATAGTTTTTGTGCTTTGGGAACATATTATATACATTCCTACTAACCTTTAAAATATTACAACTTTTGTATCACGTAAAAATCATAAATTTTTTGTAATGTTTGGCTTCCAACTAATAATAATAAAATTGTGAGCGTGGCAGTGGGTGGACTTCGGTTCAAATTAATTTTTTTATCACACACATCAATTCTGGACACTTTTTTTCAATATCCTACGAGAAGTTTAAGAAAAAGCTATTTTATAGAAAAAGTGGGCGTGGCAGTGGGCGTACTTCACGATTTTATTAATTTACAATTTCTTAACTAACCAGAATATCAATACTTGAATTCACTATCGTACGGAAGTTTCCGTTAAACCAACTTTTGATCAGCAGTGGGCGTGGCAAGGGGCGTGAAAATTCCTCAAATTGAGTAAAATCCCTTATTTATTGCATTTAATAACCAATTTTTGTGCACAGTTACCTAACTTTTGAAAAACAGATTTTTTTCCACTACCGCCATACAATCGACACACTGTGGGACGTCATTGTTTTGGTAAATGAGTGGCAGCCATAATCAATGGAAGCGTAGTTATGAAAGTTTTGATTAAATTGATGGATTTATTGCACTTTATTTACATCTCAATGCGGCCTTCGTGGCGAGCAATGCACATAGGTTAAGAAGGGATATCAAATAGAAAATTGTTCGTCATATTTGCAAAAGGGTTAATTTGTTACTTACTTATGCTGGGAACTTAAAAAAAGGGTCAGGTAATAGATTCAAAAACATAAACGTAATTGAACTTTAAATAAAAGAATTATAGGGCATTAAAAAAAGAATAAAATAGTTTTTAAGAAAAATTTGGTGGCATGAAAACTTAGTAAGTAGAATATTATTGAGTTTGCCAGAACGCAGATATTAGTTTTATCAAAATCGTTCAAACCGTTTTTGATGAAATATGCTTTTACACAATGGAAATTTTTCAGATAACCACGTTCATTTATTTTTAGATGCACAAATTCATACATATTTAAATGTTTTTTCTCTTCACAGCTTCTCAAAAACCTTAAGGTTTTGTGAGTTTGTTTGGCTTTAAATGTCAAGGATCATTTAGTGCTTGAAAGTTTCAATAAAATCACCCTAGAGGTTTAGGCGATAGACAGATTTGAGGCGTTTATTTTTGTCGTGTTCTCTCTGTCAAGGTCTATCATTGTTTTTACGAATGCATAATTCTATAAAAATCTTTTATCTGTAAACATTCTTTCACCCAGAAGATCGACTTCTTGAGACACAATGGTACTCTTTATTCTGGTTAAACAAAAAAAGTATTTAAAACTGACAGCATACTCGTAGTTGTTTTCTTTGACAATAGCACAATGATTTCAGAGGCAGTAAGACATTTTTTTGTCTCTCTTGAATAACTTATCTAGTTTATGGGCTATTGTGTTAAGGGAACATAAGTTAAGTTAGAAAACAGCGAGGGCACCTACATTACGGTCATGTCGAAATGAGGAAAAGTGAAAGTGAAATATAAGTTCGGGTCAACGTCAATGAAAATTTAATACATTGTGGAAAGGGTTAGGTGGTGAATTAGAGATTTTATAGGTATATGATGAGTTAAAGGTTTTGTTTTGAGGATTTAGATTCAATTATTTAGGAACTTTTACTTAGAAACATTTTTGATAAATGTTTGAACTACCAAGTTACTCTCGAAATTGGTGGAATATAAAATGGTTATACGAGTACTATTTATCTAAGCCGAAGATTATTGAAAAATGTCACCACTGGACTAGCAGAGTCTAATATGTAATTAAAAAAGATGGAAGTATTGATTCCGATAGATTTTAATCTTACTGAGATAGATTAGATATAGTTCACACTCAATGATTATTCAAACAAGTTGGGACAAAAATTGCCAAAACATTTCATGAAGAAAGTAGTTCCCCTTTAATTTGACTTTACAGGACCGGTCGGTTAAGACTTATTTTCTTTTATATTTTACGCACACAAAAAGGATGATGAATACCCTAGAAATATTTTAGTACAGTTCGAGCGTTAAGGAAAGTTGGCGAGTATTAAAATGGAGATACCGATTCACATTACTGTCTGAACATAGCAATAGGTAGGAAATAATGGGTTAAAGGTCGGGTAAAGCATTCCACATTCTTGTAGTGCAGCTAAAGAAAGAATCTCTGAATTTAACAGTATACGGCTGAAGTTGGACTCCAAGGTAAACTGATGGGCAGCTCCTGGAGCACGAGTAATACGAATGAATTATTTAAGAGGAGAAATGCAACTGGCTCATTCACTCCTCCCCGATGGGTTTTACCTTGTCGTGGTGGGGAGGCTTAGTCTATACAGTCTAGCTGGGGACTTAGACAACTAAGAAAACCCTTAGGATTATCGTTCCTAGTTCGCTATAAGGTGAACAAAGATTAGGACTATCATTCCTAGTTCGTTGCAAGGTGAACAAATACAAATAATGTGATTAGGGGAAGTCACTGCCAAAACGTAAAGAAAAGTAATTGAGATATTTATTCTCTTTCGCTCCATTTTTTGGTCCCAGCAATCCGGATAATCGATGATCCTACCCAGTACTATTAGATTAAGAAAGATTGCTTAGGTCTATCGTTCCTAGTTCGTTGTAGGGTGAAAAAGACTAATCGAAAATATTGGTGCAGATTGTGGTTGGCTTCGGTTAGCTATGGTCTGCACCACAGAGTTTCTACTCCATAACTTTGCTTAATTCTTTAAGCGCATGTTATATTATTGGAGATATTTTAAAAATAACTTCATAATATTAATTTAATTTATTAATTTATATAGAAAAATAACCCAAATTGGGTACCTCGGAAATATTAAGATTTAATGATTTATCCCCGCTAATTAGAGCCCCCAGGGTGTAAAAACCTTGGACTCATTATTAATTGGGTAGGCCTTCTGTAAAGAGAGCACGAAGTGGCTGTGGTTATACCAACCAAGTCAGGCGGTTGGCTATTGTTACCGACAATAGTTAGATGGAAAAACACTGCCTACACAGTGCAAATTTGGAACAGTATGGAGATGCTTGCTTGTACTCTGAGACAAGACCTAAATACGAAACATTGATCGGCAGTAATGTCGAGTTGCTTTGTCAAGGAATCAAGAACTTGCACCTGCTGGCAAGGTGTGGCTACCTTTCTTCCAAAGATAAAAAGCAACTGGGACTATGTCCTGATGGGAGCTTTGTTCAATAGCTTATAATTGAAATCAGCAGTGCTTAAAAGGCCAAGTAGTGAGATAAAGTCTTAACTGACAAGTGCTCAATATAAAACCTACTTTAGTTCTAACTTATTCACTAGAACAGTGTTTATAGAAAAAAAAAACAAAACACGATAAAATAATTAAAGATAAGAAACATTTCGGTGGTGTTCGAGAGATCTAAATGTGGCTGTTTCTATTTCTATTTGTTTCTATTTCACTGGTCTTTTGGTCGTTTTGTCTTTTTTCGGGATTCTATTCAATAGACTGAAGTGGGTTGTTGGAGCAAATTCCCAAATATGGGAACTATCAAATGAAAAAGGGCTTTTTAGATAACAACTACGACTAATATGTAATCCATTTCCATTACGGCTTGTGTACATATACCGAGAACTGAAAGCCTTTCTGTTTCCTCAATACAAATGTCACGACACTAGTGTCGGTTCCGCTTCAACGACAGAGGAGACAGCATTGAGGTTTTGAAGCATTAAATACTCTTTGACAATGCTCTATAGCATTATTTAATGAGCTTATAATAAGCTGCCATTCTTAATCCACATCCGAATGACAAGGACGTAGATCTAGAAACGAGCCTGAGAAGCTAAAAGTACTGTCCTCAGACAAAATAGATCCCTGTGGAATACCACCATTTATTTTGTTAATTTCAGACTTACTGCCCAACACAACTTGTATTGAGCGGTTCGAAAGTTAGGTTTTTAATCAACGAAGAAGAGATTCATCAATACCAAATGCATGCATTTTCGATAAGAGAGCTTGATTCCAAACTCTATGAAATGCTCCTGAAATATCAATTGCAATAATCTCACTTACTTGATGTAATGATTTGTGAGATATATCATCAGGTCAATGTAAATAAATAAATTTGGTGGTGCAACAGCTCGAAGTGAACCAGGACCTAATGACTTACAACTCTCAACCATTCCTGTGTGCGTATGCGTGTTACCAGAAACGGAGGGGACCTACAATTATCTGCCGATTCCGAACGGCTAATGAACAGCACTTTCCATGACAAGAGATACTCTTGAAGGATAAGCAATTCCTCGCAAAAGGCAGTACACCCCTGAAAAAAACTTTCTTGCAGCGGCTGAGAATCAAACTCGAGACCTTCCGCATGACAGTCCAACGCACTAACCAAGGGGTACTACATCAAGTCAAGATATTTCTTGAGGCGAACATTTATCAGCGTTTTTATGACCTTGGAAAGAAGGGACTCATATGTAATTTGACGCTATTATAGGGGGAAGAGGGTGGCACTGTGTATTGAAGATAGAATAAGATCATTAACTTCAACTCACAATTTGTTGCTTTAATTCATCTGTAGTGGAGTATTCTATTCTATTTTCTCTACTCTACCATAAAAGCCGTTATTACTCAATAAATAAAGCGAAAACGAAAAAAAAAAAAAATTTTTTCGACTAAAAATTACTTTAGATAACTCACAGTTTATCATTTGTATCGTTGATTGTTTAATTACAACTATTCGCTGAATAGTGTCAACTTCGTCAAGCTGTATTTAATATAAATAAAATAGTTACATATGTATGTATAGTTTTAATGGAGATATGAATATTATTTCTGTTTAAGTGGAGTGATTGAATTAAAAAAAGTTCAAGTGATCTCAACTCCAAGGTGCGTTTCGCCCAGGTACGACAGTGGGCTCATCAGGTAGATGCTGCCGTACCCTTCTAAGACGCAAATTTAATAGCCTGACCACGGACAATATTATTCTAGGTGTCTGAATCTAATCAAATTCCCCTAGAAAAATAAAATTCACAATCTATTAAGGCTGTACATTTTATAAGAGTCGACCAATATTTGTGCCTTAGAAGGATACGGCAGCAGCTAACTGATGAGCCCACTGTCGTACCCGGGCGAAACGCACCTTGGAGTTCAGGTCACTTGAGCTTTTAATTGAATATGTATAATTTTATTCGTTCAAATAAAAAATTTCGACAGTAGCTTTTTGTGTAGCTCGTGTGAAGAAGAAGAAGAAATGTTAAGGACACAGTGTACGTTATGCTAGAGTTCTATTGATTGGACATACTTTTGTTTGACTTAAGCAGATGAGCTGGATCATATTATACTCAAATCAACGCCTGCTGCTTTGATCAGCTCGTCAAAAAAACCGTCAGTTTTAACTGATTTAAGTTAAGAATTGCTGTCTTCGTTTCGTATAGATCGGGCAAGAAGTAGCGATTTTTTGAAATTTATTTCACATCCATTTTTCGTCTGAGAAACTGAAGTGACAGTGCACGCTCAGCTCATAAGATTCTCATCGCAACAATACAATGGGGTACTAAGAACCCCGCAAAATGTAATGCTTCGAAAACATAAAGCTGTGTCTGTCGGCCACGCGAAATAAACATACCACCACAAGAAACTGAAAAGCTTTCGGTATGTTTGTTGACCAGGTCCTATAGAATGATCATATATTCGACGTAGCTAAAAACTCAGCGAAATGCTTAGGTTTTCTTAAAAATGGCAAGAAATTCCTTTCCCTTTTTGATAGAATTCAGAATAGGGCCCTAAGTCTTACAGAAGACGTATCCATTACGGTAACTTTTGTTTCTCTTGAACATCGTCGTATCGTCTCTTGTCTTTCACTGTTTATCGCTTTTTCTATCAAATAACCCGTTGCATTCCTCCTCCCAAAAAATTCCACCGAAATACTCGGGAAATGCTCATCAGTTTACCCTTGACCCTAAGTTTGGACGAACTGTCAAATATGGAGGTTCTTTCTTTACTCATACTACAAGATTGTGAAATACTTTACCCTTCTCGATTTATCGAATTGTCCCTCATTGTGATGCACAAGCTTTCAAGACCAATATGCATCGCGGCCTCCTATTAAATCCTCTCCACTTTACCTAAACGCTCACACTGTGTTACAGTATTTCATTATAAGAGTAGTCAAAATCCCTTGAATTTACAAACTAAAAAAAAAGATCGTTCACAATTTTACTAACAAATATTCAACAATCACTTAACGGATTCTTAAGTGATTTATGTCTGAACGAATCCAAACAAATTGAATTGTTGAAACTTATTCCATCTGTGGAACAAGCATAAGTCGACTTCAAAAATATGTGTATATTCTACTAATTAATAGAAGAAACAATTATTTTTATCAAAATTGGTCTGCATATCCAACTGTGCATAACCATAAATCACTTCATCTAGAAAAAAAAGACAATTTCCTACAGCAAGTCTAACACGCACACATTCCGTTTTATTAAGTCAAAACTCGAAACAGTTTCGAGTGTATTTTCCTGTCATTCGGTTATGATATGTCATCGACATTTTTCTCTCCATCATTTTTGAGATTAATTGGAGAATAACGAAGCAAAGCATTCAATTGATTTGCTTGACCAAATTCAGATAATGGCGACATTTGGGCGGCAAACTGCTGATGTTTATCAAAGCACACACACATACATACATACATACGAACTCTTAATATATGTCTTTACCATTCACCAGCAAATTGCTATTGCTGCACTGTCCGATTGGTGTACGTTTTCCCGACTGCCCACATCAACTTGTTTCTGAAGAATGTTTCCTTTCCGAGAAGAAGCATAAAGATATTGTACTCGTACCTGTGTACATTTGACAGACACCCACAAATGACATTTCGAAAGTGTGTGCCTGTGCACACTTTCATTGACAGATCATTCCTACCTGCCTACAATTTTAAAATTGCACCGAAAAATATCTTCACTTATATTTCTGTTTCCCTCCGCACCCTGGTCCCTTTTTGTATGGCAGAGGCTTTTCACTGACGATTCACAGCATACGGTAATAAAGTAATACTGACCTTTGCCAACAGAGTTTTTCTTTTTGTCTTCTTGCTTCTTTGTACTTCATGTAATCGCCTCCCAAATGGGCATATTTAGTGGCTTAAATGTTAATTGGGTCAACAAAGGAGGCCAACGCGGGTTCATTGTGAGTTCGCTGGCTGCTTTTACGACTCATTGTGTTCAAACTCTGTTGATTTTTGCCTTGGGCTTGTGTTACATGATGCAATAATAATATACACTTAGGGAACATCTTATGGATTTTTGTTTGCTGTGAATTGTGTTGGTTTATTTTTCAAGATTGTAGTTACTTATTGTGCTTTGACGTGTTCTAGTTTCCTTTTCTCCTTAGTTTTATAGTAAACAAAGGACTTTATTATATTTTAGTGTTATTTGCTTTGTGTGGTTAAATATTTTAAGATAAATTTTGCAGTTAATTTTTGGAAAGGTGGCTATTAAATTATTTAAGGAAATCAGATACACTAATTGAAGCAATTGTTGTGCATTGAAAATTAAATTCTATAGAACCTTTTTTATAAATGAAACAGAATGTCTGAAAGTAATTTAATTCCTTATAAGATGAACCTTAACCTTATTTAATTAATAATATCCTAATAGATGTGTGCAATAGGAGTTTTTTTTTAGTTCAATATAGAGCTCCGAACAGAGTCCAAGCACGTCGGGCATGTTCCGAACATCCTCTGAACCAAGCGTGCTCTGAGCGTTCTGAGTATTGTTTTGAAACACACCTTAGTGTTAAGCATTTTACTCTGTCTGCTCAGTTATTTTATTCTGAACTCATAGAGCGCACTCTAAACACGCTCAGAATATGCTCAGAACGATAAAAGAAACACATTTTTGAAACTCTGAACTAAAAAAGAAACACAATTTATTTTTTGACAACTCAGGCTCTGTTCTGAACTAAAAAAGAAAAACGCCTAAAGCTGCATTTAGACTTTCGGTGTTGTGCACTGTGTACGTTGTTCGTTGCTGCACGTACGCGGAACAACGAGAATGTTAGTGATAAAAACGAACAACGAACTAAAAACGAATGAAGAACGTACAAATTCAAAGGAGCTCGAAAATTTCGGTGTTGTTGTTCGTTGTTACCCAGACAACGTGTGTTTAAATGCGAAAACTGTTTAAATAAACATTGTTTTGCAGTGCCGTGTTACTTGTAGGGACATTTTTGAAGTTTTTTTTATAAGTGAATGGAACATCAGAAGGCTTCATTATAAATTGGGGTACCTATAAGTAAATAAATAAAATATTTATCTTTCTAGTACTAATAATAATACTTTAGATTTCATAATTAGAGGAACATGCAAAAAAGCACGATATTATAATCACTTCTAGCGCTAGTTTAGAAAATAAAACAAGATTTATATGCTAAAAATGTTTCCTTTTCAGCAACCAACCATTCGTCCAACGGGATCTTCTTTTTTTCTTTTTTTCTAAACTATTAAGGGGGGAAATACAATTAGAAGTTCCAAAAAATCGAGTTTTTTTTTGTCTAAAAAAATCGTAAATTTTATGGAGAAAACGATGGTCTAACTCTGAATTTGAAATTCCAACTCCATCTTTTTTTTTCTAACGTTTTTTGAAGACGTTTTTCGGAGCGCGCAACAAGTATATTATATTTTTGAAAAGTCGACGAGGGAATCCGTTTTATATAGTATTTGTATTTTAATTTCTATCTACAGGGGTTTTATACATGTATATATACATGTGTATGTGCATAATATAGATTCGCGACGAAAACCGATTAGTATAGGCTATAGGTAAACATCATTTTTCAGCAATTAAAACTTTGAACGCGTTTTTCTCGAAACAGCATTTTTGAAATTTGCGTGCACAATAACTCAAAAAGTTCTCAACCGATATTGCTCTACTTTGAAAGCTTCTTTCTTTATATCATTAGCATCTATTTGAACTAAAAATATTTGTGATTGGATTTTAAAAATGTACAAATTCATGCAAAAAAGGTGCGAATTTTCCATCGATTTTTCGACATTTTTCGATAAATCGGTACCAATTTTTGATTTCTCTATTTTTCTGAATTTTTTTTAGTTCAAATAGAAATTATATCATCAATTAATAATTGATTTTTTCCAGGACTATGGCAGACAAAGATTTTGGCCTCCAGAATGCACGCAGATCGATGCCTCACCTTCGACCCTAGTGTTTTCAAAGCTATAAATCTGACATACTTTCATGGAAAAAATAAATAAAAATATGAATTTGTAGCTTTAATATGTTGTAAAAGTCAGGTCAAGATTAGTCAATTTTAAATAATAATTTTTGAGTTAAAAAAAATATTTAAAAATGCTTGATTATTGGCCTCTTAATTGTATTTCCCCCCTTAATAGTGCCACCGCTGCCAACAATGTGTTTGTTGTTAAGAACGAACTGAAAAACAAAACCGAGTTAATGTAAATGCTTCTTCGTTGTACGTTGTTGAGGGAAGAACGAACAACGAACCAAGTACAACGAATGAAGAACGAAAGTCTAAATGGGGCTTAATATGGCCAAAATGAAGTGTTTTTTAAAGAGGATGTTTCTGCGTCATTCAACAAAGCTGTGATATTTCCTATTCACAAAAAAAGACATTAATAATGTGGCAAATTATACAAGCATATCGTTTTTGAACGTCGTCATCTCAAAATTGTCTTATGGTGAACTTGTTAACAGGCTTGAGAAATGGGTGGAAACCAAAAATATACTGACTGAAAAAATTTCTCGACCGTTGACCATATTTGTATCCTAATTTCCATTTAGTCTGGAATGGTTTGAAGCGGATTCCGTTGTTAAACAAAGATGCATTTTAAGTGCCATTTAAGGTCTAGAAGCTCATTTACCAGAAGGTCTCCGGACTGCTGACTTAATCATTAATGTTCTTTATATCCAGCTGATGATAAATCATTTAGCCGATTACTGTGGTAAATAGGGATTTATCATTAATGCAGATAAATAAAAAATAATGGTGTTCTGAAGATCTATCCGGTACCAATCTGTATATAACTGGCCACTCCCTGGAAACCTTTGACAGATAGCTAACGAATGCAAGCACCTGGGAGTAAATCTTAATAAGACCATAGATTTTAACAATCATGTTATTATTAAAGCTAAAACTTCACAAAGTCTGTTAAATCTGTCATGGAGAAACATATTTTCAGACCAAATACTAGTACAAACAGCGAAAAAAAAGATATTGGATGTTGTTGTTTAGAGTTCGCTTTGCTATGCTGCCCAGGTGCGGGGAATCAATGAATACAAAGCGATAGGAAAGTTTCAAAGATATTTTTGAAGAAACATTTTGATTACCCTTTAAAACTACGAACTATACCTTGTAACTGGAAATGTGTCTCCCTAAAATTCTTACTAGCACGCTTAAATTACTTGTAGACTACATTGTCAAGGTTTTATCTCATCACGATGTTACTCTATGAGCTAATAACGATGACTAGGGGGTGTCTAAATGGAAAGCCCTTGGGCCTTTGGAGAAATTGTATCACTGAATCCATTCAATTTGAGTCCTGTTAAAGATGAACTCTCTAAAATAATAAAAACTATTGAAATTTTTCAACGCGATGTACTTATAGAAGAAGGTCGAAGATCACAAAGCTGACTTCTTTACTCACAACTGAAATTGAATCTTATACCTATAGAATCAAACTACTTCAATGATTCATTAAATTATAGAAAAATGTTTTAAATATCCGAAACCAGATGTGAAGTTCTTGGCCGAAACGGATCACCATACAACGGGAGTTTTAACCAGTCTTGCACCTTATGCAATGAGAGCAAAACGAGACTGCTTCCACTTCATGAGCATACATATGTCCCATTTTCGCTGCCTAATATACAATCTTTGGAAAGGAAGCTGCAAACGAATTTGACTAGAAAAAAACTATTCTTTTTTGAAAACAATTTGTAAATAAAGGATATTACTTATAACTGAATTTGTCTAAATTTCATTAAATTTATTTAAAAAAAATTCATTCATACCAATAATATTATTTATTTAATTTGCTTACCGTGTTGATCATAGCTACAAAATTCATAAAAATTATAAACTAAAAAATGTATCGAAACAAAAATATGAATAAAAATTTCAATTACAAATTACAATTTCAATATGACCGAAAGGCATATACATTTAAAGAAAAGACAAATAGATTTAACCCAAAGGAAAGTGGCTTTAAACTATTAACAAATCAATTTAAATTTCTGATAGTTAAAATTAATTTACTGATAGTTTTATTCGATTTGCATTTATGTTGAATCTATTTGCGTTAAGGTTAAATTGATTTGCTATTTGTATTAAAGAAACAAAAAAAGTATTTAAAAATACCGTAAGTAGAAGCTAATATACCAATATATTTTTTTGATGAAAATATCTAATAAGGAAAAAATAAAGATTACACAAAAAAAAAACAAAAACTGGCATAACTAATGATGTAAAATTTGAAGTTTTCATATTTCGTTCGAAACTTACATCATTTTTTATAAAATGTTTTGGATAAAATAGTGATTTTTAAAGGGGTAGTTTGTGGTTTTAAAACTTACATTTTATTTGATTTAACCGAGAACAGTGTTCTTTGAACAATTTAGTAAAATTTTAAATAGCATGTTTAGCAGTCAAAACTACTAAAAAATAATTTTGTCTCATTATAAAAATTTCTTTAGTAACACAAAAACTATAATTATGCCAATTTTTGGATTCTGTGTTTAATCTTTATTTCTTCTTTATTAGGTACGAGTATATTCTTCAAGAACTTAAATTGGTGTATTTACTTCTACTTCTACTGCATTCTTAATTACTTCTTCGATTGGTATTTCTTAAATTTTTTGGTTCTTTAATCCTTCTTTAACCCTTCTAATTAAAATGGTTTATTCTTAAGACATTAAATCAGTGCTTTCATGACTCTTTAATAGTTTTTTAATGCCTTCTGAGAATATTCAATTCTTTTGCAAAACTGAAAAACGAAAACTATACTCTGTCCAACAAAAATTGTCAGTAAAGGCCTTATGGGAGAGCTTTTTCTAAAGCAGTGGCGCCTGATGCATCCTCACTACAATGCGTTAGGAAAAATGCCACTAAAAAAAGAGCAAGCCACTGACTTTTCTTAAGGAATTGTTGTTGTAATTCTTTGCAAAAAGTTGTACACCTCAACACGACGGTCGTATCGCACTGCTGATGACTGATGAGATACTGTCAAGAGTGTCAAGTCTCAAGTGTCACTCAATACGATCGTGCCCTCTTTATCTACATCAAAACAGAGTTACCATTATCATTCTCAATTGCAAGTAAGGAGCTTTTTCAGTGGTTTTTATTGAGGAGCTTTTGGGATTTGAAGCTTTTGAGAACACATTTTAAGAAGATGAATATGTTGAGTGTTGTCGTATTGCTTTTCAACTTAAAAAAAAACGCGCCTATTATCTTACCGCTTGGCGTTGTGGGAAAAGGTAAATTGAATATTGTTTTCAGTCGTTTTGAATCGGCAGACGGTAGCCCTACGCATTTTTTTACTCTCATTTGCGGCGATTTATAATTTAAACTACGGAATCCCTGTTAGAACTTTGAGAGACAAACGTCCCATCTTCCCTGTACTGACAATTTTTGTTGGACAGAGTATAGATTTTTTAGACAAGCGTTGACGTATATCAGATTGGCTGACTAAGTAGCGCACAGGAACAGTGACACTTGCTGCCGTTATAAAGCTTCCCAACGAGCTTGTGGAGTTGAAGAAATATGTTCCTGTGCATTCATACAATTACAGTAAGATACACTGGCCACGATTCACCACCGGCTAATCAACGAAATTACGTTCGAATAATATATTCCCACCAAATAACAAGAATTTGACAAACATTGAAAAAGACGCATGCCTAGAACAAATAGACTATACAATCAAACGAACAAGAACAGAACAATACCAAAATACAGAGAACGTAACACTAGCGACATGTACCGTAACGCAACCAATTGAATCAGTACGCAGATATAAACGTTGATAAGACTGAAACGTTTATTTCGATGGACGGTTCAATAAAGCACACGATCTCTAGATTATGAAATTTAAGTCGTCAATCAAAAACATCAACGAATCGAGCAAGGAGAACTATCGGTTGTCCATTAATTTTTTTTGACATAATAGAAATAGAACTGTTAATTCTATCGACCCGAGTATTTTTCAACAAAAAAATAAGATCTTTAGGAAGAATGATTTAAACATGTATTTCCGGAGGACGCTATCTTGGACGCCAACCTTTTTATAGTCGAAGATTCGATGGTATATCCAAGTTTTATAAAATCTACCTTCGGACATTTTTACCTGTTTAACAACGCATGAATAAAGCACATTTTACAGTGTGATAGAAGACATCACCTTCTCAGGAAAGAGGGAAAAAACGATTCCAATCCGGCGAATTTTCGTTCGATAAGTCTTCTTCCGAGTACCAGTAAATTATTCGGAAAAGTTGTTATTAGACTTCGTCCAAATGGTCGGAGGACAACAAAATCTTTCCGGATGCTCAGTTCAGTTTTAAAGCGGGACATGATACAATTCATGCCACGTCTAAACTGGTCCCGGATATCCCATGGAAAAATATTTTTACTGGTGCCGGTCTGTTGATTGGAGATGGCTTTCGGCAACCTATACCTTTTCTATTTGAATGTCATGTTACCTTTAGCTACTGATCTATAAAATACGATTTCATTCATTCAAATTAAGTAAAGTCTATAAATAAGACTATAAATAAGACCGTCTGTCATTTTCTCGGAGAAATCTAAATTAATACGAAACTTATTTAACCCAGAATGCCACAGAACCATGAAAATACCAATTTCTTTCATAATCCCTCCCACGTTTTTTTATTAATGCATTTTTTCTGATATGATATGATCAAACAAATTTTCTATTTTTCCAGCTTTTCATAGTTCACAAAGTTCACAAAACTGATTCACCTCATTTTCATGCACTTATTTCGAATCAGCGATTACACCGACTTTATATGCTTAAACAAAACAAAACTCTAATCGGTGGTGGAACATCTCTCTCTCACTCTTCGCTCGATGAAATATTAAACCGCAAGAGTGATTCATTTCCGACCTTGTGGTGCACCACAGCAAAGCAAAACCAACCAACACGTTTTATCGCAACATTGCATCATTCATAAATTGTAGGCTCAGTGGATGTTGTTACACATTTTCCATCATCTCGTCTTAAAATAACGTCGACCGAACCTCCTCCTTGAAGTCTATTAACATCAGCAACTCCCAGTCCCCAGTCTAAGTCCCAGCATATCACGGTTACGGTGGTCTATTGCTATTACGAACTCAAAAATAGACGACTTCTTTCATAAATGGTTCAAGTCTTGAACCATGTTTCTGCACAATCGTACACCGGCGAAACAAAATCAGCGTTTAGATTTGCACGCAAGCTGCATAGACGAGCAAAAAATCGTGGGAACTCATAACCAGGTTTGTTTGTTTTTTTTTTTGTTCATTTCAGAGCCTCAGCACTCCAACAGGTCTTGAAAGTATCTTTTATCTTTTATTTATATTTCTCGTCGTTCGTCTCCATCGTCGACGACGTCGTTATTTCTATGTCTTCTCTGTGGTGCGTGTTGAGCGAGATCTTCTCAAAATGATACCAGTCTTCGTTGAACTCCAAGACCACGCGTGGCTCCATAAAAATCGGTCCACTGTGCGCCATACGGATAATGGAAAATGGCCATTTCGGCGCCGTCTGCAGGCTTTATTTGGATGCCTATAGGTTTATACGGCACCCAGCGATTGCAACTGGGATAAGCTTTAGATGGATGGGTTTTCCTTTCAGCCCAACAGCCAAAGTCCTATCAAATGTTTCAATTTTCAATTGAAAGTGAAGTGAATTTTTAATTCCACATTTGTGCATATATGGCAGCGGGCGCACCATCGATATATTATTTGTATTTTTTTTTGAAAATTTGTTTTGCAAATTTAAATGTTAGTTGGACAACCAAATCCCTGATAATGGTGTCGTTAATGTTTTTTTTTTTATTTTGAATGAAAAAAAAATGTAATTAAAAAAATATTTCCATACTAACCAGATCCTTTGTTGGTGGCTCCAATGGTAATCCTTCGAATTTTTGCACCGCCAATGGACTGCTGTTGATGGGAGTTATGGCACGTTTTATTGAATGTTTGGTAGGAAGAGTCTGCACTGTATCGGTCATGTTTATTTGCATTCAAATGTATTCAGTATAATATCATTATCCAGTAAGGATTTTGTTTAATCTCTGCAATGAAACGGTGGATTTATGTTGGCGTTATAAATTAACAAAAAAGATTAAATTAAATATATTGTTGAGAAGGGTGTTAAAAAAAAATAATTCAACTAAAAGATAGAGGCATCTGTATTGTTGGCCTATGGTGTAGGGTTTTGGACCTTGTTCAAGAGCAAGATCAAGAGAGAGAGAGTAGTGAGCTGCTAGGGTTTCATTATGCACGAGCTGTTGGGGTCCAAATTAATTTTGTATCTTTGGAAAGTTATGGAATCGTACAAAAAAAATACTCGAGATTGTGATCAAATTTTATATCCAATTGATAGTGAAGACGGAATAAATGAGGAAATCATCAAGGACAGACTGCTGGCTTCGATTTTGAATGAAAAAGTGGATTAGAGAGATGATGATGACTTATGTTGATTTTTTTAATATTAACTTCTCTTAGGTCTAGGGCCAACCGTCTCAATGCTGATTTGTTCAAGTTCAAACATTCGAGATTTTTTATTGAAGTAATATTTACAATTTGCTTAATGCTAGACGTCAGGTAGAGATTCAGTAAAATTACTTTTGATAGACTTTTCGAGATGTTGTCATTTTATTAAAGTGAAGTTCTCCAACGAGCAACATTTGGAAATAAGTAGTACTCCCAAATTCTGAATATATGGTCGGAAATTTAAGAGCTCTAACGCCAATTTGGGTTGACATAATCGCCACGGCAAAAATTCGCTGCGTTCTATTACATAATTCAAAATAATTTCAAAATAAGCCAAATCACCGATTTCACGAATTTTTTCAATCCACATTATGGTGAAGTTTGAGTTGTTAGCCTACACCTTCAAAAGATCAAATACACTAAAGAACTGAAGTTTTTGGATCATTTGATGTATCGAAACTTCCTTGATTGGGCTCCACAAAAGTTTGTTTAAAATACCTTAATTTCATTTCAACTTTTTCGACAGCAATGAGGCGGTAAGATAAAATTATTATTTTCAATATTTTTTTGGATTTGTTAAAAAGATTTCTTATTTTCTTTATACTTCTAAATACACAATTTTTTTTAAAATAGTTTAATCTATTGTTTTTAAACTTACCTAGTACCTAGCGCTATCTAAGAAACATATTTTTCTTAAATGTCGATAAATTCCCAAGATGATTGTACCGAAAATATTTTAATAACTGAATTCATATGTACATACATACACATATTTATGTATATAAAATAAGTTTTTCTTTTTTCGAAAACCGTTTAAACGACTCATTTTCCTATAACTTTTCATGTCTTTAAGAACTCAATTTTTTGTATCTCAAATTATTTATGAAGTCGTTGTAGCTACATACATGTATGTAATACGAAATTAATAACATCAATGTTTAAAACTTAAAGGCTTTTAAGCATAAGTGCATTTATGTACTTGCGATCCAGTCGTGAAAAGCTTGCCACAATCTTGAAAAAAAAATATAATGAGATTTGAATGTACGGGACTGACACACAGTGAGTCGAAAATGAGCAGTTTGACGTTTCAAAAATACGTTTTAAAATAAATTGCACGACTGGGTCGCACAAACTTGCTCTTATGTAAACGGCTAAGAATTTCAAAAATGAATGTTATCAGAGTAAAACTGTTCATAAGCATAAAATCAATTTTTCAATAGACTTAAACAACTCCTTTAGTAGTTAGAGCTAAAACAGGATGCCATGTGATTCAAGCAAATATTAGCTTATGCAAGAACAAAAATCATAAGTCTGTACTGGTTTCTTAAAAAAATAAGCCTTTATATACAAATTTTTTAAAACGTTCATAAGAAAAATTTTGGTACGCCAATTCAAAGGTTTTATTATTTTTCAAATAAAAATTAAATTTACAAACAAAAATATTGAGCCGTTTCTGAGATATCGAATTGTCCAAAAAACAAATAGATTTTTTTTTTCAAAAACTCAACAATTATTTTTTTAAAGTTTTGAAATGCAATGTTTTTCAAACTTTTTAGAGGCTTCTCTATAAAAAATTTCTTAAAAATCCGTTTGGTCAATAATGAGAAATTCTAAATTTGAAAAAAATGGTTCTATGGTAGGTACAGTTAGTAATATCTTGATTTCAACTTTTGTTTATTTGATTATAGATCGTAAAAATTAATCAAAAGAAAAAAATGTTAACAAAATTCTCGGAACCGTTTTCGAGAAACATACATATATACATATATAATTTATATCAAAAAACTTTTATTTATCAAGTTTTAAAAAAATCGAGCTTGGAGTTTTCGAAATATAAAGTTTTCAAAAAAAAATTTTGAAATTTTTTTTAAAAATCCAAAAAAACTTTTTTGAAAATTTGAATACACAATAATATTGAAACTGCTGGGGAGCCTTAACATAAAAAAATTGGGTTGGGGTCAAAATTCTGCCGGGGTCAAAATTCTTTTGTCAAAATTCTGCTTTCAAAATTCTGCTTTTCAAAATTCTGCTTTCAAAATTCTGCTTTTCAGAATTCTGTTTTTCAAAATTCTGCTTTTCAAAATTCTGTTTTTCAAAATTCTGTTTTACAAAATTCTGGAAATAAAAAAAATAAGGTTTGGAAAATGTTAAAAAGCGCGCGCTTTTTAACATTTTCCAAACCTTATTTTTTTTATTTCCAGAATTTTGTAAAATTATCCTCTCGCTTGCGAGATGTTTAGACGCAATTAATTTTTGCTCTCTTAACTTAGTCAGGGTCTTAGACAATGGTTAGTGTCTTTTCTTATCCCTTCGTGATAGTATTCTTATTAAAAAGCAAAAATGAACGTTTCACTTGTTTCGTTTTTTAATTGTTGTTATTATTTTTTGTTTACATTTTGTTTTTGTTGTTGTTATTTTTGCTCTATTTTCAGTTATTGTTTATAATTATTAAAAGACGAAATTTTGATTTTTTTTTTGTTAAAATTGAAACAAAAACCATGTTAAATTGACTTTTCCGTTAATAAATATACTATTAAAAAAAAAGCAGAATTAGCAGAATTTTTTTTTTTTAATATAAATTTCCAGAATTTTGAAAAGCAGAATTTTGTAAAGCAGAATTTCGAAAAGCAGAATTTTGTAAACCAGACAAAAAAAAAAGGAGAATTTTGAAAAGCAGAATTTTCGTTAAAAAAGCAGAATTCTGAAAAGCAGAATTTTGAAGCCAGAATTTTGACCCGATCCCAAAAAAATTATCAAAATCGGTGGTACCGTTTTTGAGAAAATCAAAAACAAAAAAAAAATGGTTCCAAGGGCGTACCAAAAATAACCATTTTTTGGAACATTATTTTCATCCATTACCTAACTTTAACTAAATGAAATTTTTTGATTTTTTTTTTTAAATCTGTGGGACAGTTTTTGCAAAAAAAAAAATATTTATGAAATTTCGAAAGAAAATCGTATGGCAGGTACCGTTATTTTTGGTCTTAAGAAAAAAAAAAAGAAAAAAACGTGTGGGGGGGAAAAATCAAAACCCATGCATAATTAATAACTTGCCTTATATTACCTATAAATCACAAGTAAAAATACGTAATCCCAGGTTTTAAGTTATACGTAACTGATTAATTGCAAAAACTTAAAAAGTTTATCTTTCAATACCTAGAATCCAGAAATCAAAAGGCACGGTAGTGCCCAGCCAAGTTTTGGCACTACACCCTTTTTACAGGAACAAACTCAGGCGGTTTTTGATCCCTCCCTATCTTCAGTACCAATGTAGTCAGAAGCTTAAAATTCCGAATATTTGCTAAGCTTGTCATACACAGGCGCCTCACTAAATTTCAATTTTCTAGCATAAGCGGTTCCTGAGATATAAGGCCTCAAAGATCACAAAAACCGTAACTGACTGACAGATCATTAAAATTATGGAGCACTTCCCGACATCGTAGAATCTTGTAATTTCGTGGTATCCGCCCACTTTCTCCAAATTGGTGTTGATTGAATGGACTGCTGTAAAACGATGACATTTAGTAAAGTGGTAGGGCTTAAATTGCATACAAAGAAAAAATATAAAATTTGAGGTTTTCCATTCAGGGGCGTGTAATCCGCCCACTTCCTCAGAACTGATCTAAATTATATGGCACACTTCCGGTTGCAGTAGAACAATGAAATTTGGTAGAACGGTAGGGCTCAAATTGCATATAAAGGACCAAAAATAAAAATTGTGGTTTTCCATTCAGGGGGCGTGGTATCCGCCCACTTTCTGAGAAAATGTTTAATATATACGGAGCACTTCCGATTGCTGTAATTAAGGTAGGTATGTTAGTGGTAGGTATCTTTCTAGGACAAGAAGAAACAATTGAAGCGCAAATCAAAACAACCAATAACAAAAAGAAAATATAGAAATAGGAAGCTATAAACTAAGTTGATTTTAGTAGGTAGAGTCCACTCTTCTATCTTTCCGTATCTTTCGAGATTTTGACATGGCAAGATATTAATATACATATTTGCAAAAAGGAGTGAGATCAGATCAAAAACATAAATGTTAAAAAAAAGAGCCAAGTCCTTCTATACAAAAACGTTTGTGTAACAAGTCAGCCCTGAAAAGTTTTTTGTATGCCCGATTCGAAAACTTGACCAGTGAACCCATCAAATTTTAGTCATTAATCATTAAATATTAAAATTTCTCTATTACATTGTAGCTGTTTCCATATTATTCTACTTTAAATATTCGGTATTAAACCTTCCTGAAGAAAGAACTTGGCGTACGTGTATATCATTGCAAGTACAATTTAATGACTTATTAAAGTTGAAAGTTATGTGTTTTTTTTATAAGAAACAATATAAAAACAATTCTTGAAATTACTACACCCCTAAACATACATAGCTACTTAATCGAATTATAAAAATTACTCATACGCCACAGGTCATATTTTGAAGAAAAAAAAGTACGTATACGCAACAGTGCACTCCCTTTTATATGCGAATATCATTCGTTGGTGGTAATAGACAATGTATTAGCATGGTGTTTTTTTATACGTACTATGTGACTTTTTGAATAAAACCGAATTGTAGGTAGGACAATAATTATTACTCGTATATATTTGTTATGAATGTGATCTGTGGAAATAAATATTGCCTCATCCTAGAAATGTGTTAAACTTTAAGTTTCCTTAATGAGCTTTATTGCTCGAACAAAAATAAAAATTGCATACTCTTAGGAAATATTTTATTTTTGTTCTGCAACATCTTACGATCAAAAATGCTGAAACTAACAAGCGATGACGATACGGCTACAATAATCGACGATCTGACGATCTTATGTACATTATGTATGTTTCTTCATCAATTTTATTCATAATTTTAACAAGTTAAAACTTGAAAAGTAATAAATGCAAATTATTGGCACTGCGTCGTAATTTATCGACCGATTAACAATTTATTTAAAAGAGTCGAATAAGAGAATATTAAAGAAAAAATATTGGATTAGATGGGTTAAGGTGGGTTATACATTCATTAACAGTAGCACAGTATCTAGGTAATTAAAAATGAAATTCAATAATAATAAATCTTTCATGATTGTGTGATGAAATATGATAAAAGATACAAAAGATAAATTGATAAGCCTCTTAGTCTGTGTGTCAAGTTAATAAAAAGTTAATAACTAATAAAAATAATAAAATAAAAACTTAAAAAATAAATCGGGAGAACGAAATTCGTCCCACGAACTTGCTTTTATGAAATGAACTTAGAATTTTAAAAATCAATGTTTTAAGAGAAAAATATGTACATAATAAGGATAGAATTCATTTTTTAAAGACTAAAACAACTCTTTTTTAGTTAGAGAAAAACAAAATGCCATGTAATTTCTTAAGAAAACATGAATAAATTCAAGAACATAAATGATAGATGATTGTAGCGGTTTCTTAAAAAGCATGTTTTTATATATAACATTTTTTAAATATATTTAAGCAAAAATTTAAGAACGCCAACTTCAATTTTTTATTCCTGTACAAAAATTTTTTTTCGTGATATTGAATCTTCAAAAAAAAATTGAATTTTGTTTAAATGAAAAAAAAAAAAAAAATTAGTAGGGGAAGATGGCCTAAAATGGCCCACCAATGTTAAAGGGCCCCCTTGCTAGAAATTGTAGAATCGAACAGAATTAGAAGGTTTTGGTAACACAATTCTTTAGTTTGTCTGGCATCACTGACATAAACGAAATATTAGCAACTTCAAGCTATTGTTTGAAATTTTACAGGTCAAACTGTCTCTAGCCATCTACAAAAGTAGAACCAATAAAATGTTGTAAAAAGTTTGTTGACAAAAAAATAATAAAAAACATTCAATTTTGGAGAAAACAGTGAATGAATGTAAGTATTTAATATTTCTTATTAATAAATAACTGAAATTAGTTGTCTTATAACCATTTTAGTGTGTTCGGAATTAAAACTTAAATAAAAGAACTCTAAACGGGCAAAATGGCCTACTAAGCACTCGCCTAAAATGGTACAGTGTGTCATTTTATACTTACCCTTATATTTTCATTTTCTCTATAGTGAAAATGGTTGGAAAGTTGTATAAACGATGTACAGAGACGCAGTCCTGGACTGATAATGCATTAACAAAAGCTCAAAATGCCGTCCAAAAAAAGTATTTACAATAATTGAGTATTATTATAATTTTATTTTATTTATTTACTTTTCCTAATTTTGTTTTAAGTGAAGTTGTTTTAAATGAATTGTTGTTTTTATTTTTTTATTGATTATTGTTTATGTTTATTTTACTCTTAACTATGATTTGTTTAAAATAAAGTTTGAATTAAATTGAAAATGGGTTTTGGTTTACTTGCCTAGTTGGTTTACTTGCAAGGGTAAAAGGCATACCAGTATGCCATTTTATCCGGACAATTTTGATCGTTCGAATTTGAAGAGTTTTTGAAAATTAAATACTTTAAATATTTTTTGAAGCTTTTTAAACTCGTAAAGCAAAAAAATGTAAGCGTTATCAATTAAGCTTTGAAAAGAATATAACATTTAAGTTTAAATGTCACATTTTTGTGAGATATGACACATTTTCCTTAGGGGTGCCATTTTAGGCCACCTTCCCCTATATAAATTTTGATATGCAATAATTTTCAAACATTTTGGGAAGATTCTGAATAAAAAAATTCAATAAAATCCCTTAAGCCGATATTGAGAATGCGGAAATAAGAAAAAATGTTCCTTACCGCTTACACGATTTTCGAAACCCATTTTTAACATTTGCATGGTGAGTACCGTTATTTTTACATAAAATAAAAATAAAATTTCCTTTTTTTCAAAGAAGTAAAAAATATTAAATTCATTTTTTTTTTTACTTTTGAAAACGGATATTATATAATAAGATACCTGATACCTTGTTATGTGTTAATAAATGTATAAGTGCCCAAAAACGATTTAAAGCAGTGTTTACATTTGCCCCTTCCTTGTTTACATTTCCCCCATACTTTTCGAAATTCTGGAGTAAATGTGGACAGCTAACTTTTGTTTTGCATGAGTTTCATTTGAATTATGCACGACTGAAATTCTGAACGAAATTCGAACAACAACTGATAGATATTACACGCACCGGTGTCGCGATATTTCATATTTTGATATTTTTTGTCTGGCGTGCTACGATTTATTTTAAAATGTGAAAATAACGGCCGTTTATATTTACCCCAACCGACCCTAATGCTACCCACCTTAGAACCATTGAGTCGAGCGGGTCAAAGCACCTAGAGAGAGCTCAGGATTTGTATGAATGTAGGTTTTTATATTGATTGCATCCAGGTCAGGAGGGGCACAAAATTTCTTGCATCGTCGAAGAAAACTCTGATACAATTTTTGGCGGCGACAAATATGTGATCATTCCACAGTAGGTGGCCTGATGTGGCGCATATGTCAAGGACTGAAAGTTTTCGGTTTCTCATATATGCAAGTGTAGCTCATAGTATAGCGACATAGGAGGCGAGTTTGACTTTAAGCACAGAATACCTCTGTTTTAATATTGTAATGAGCTAATCTTTTCCTTTTTGAGGCTGAAACTTTTTTTTCGCGGTTCTATGACATTAGGTGTGTTTTATTATCAATGGATTAATGGATTCATTTTTAACATGTATAACAATGATGTTCTCTATCTGGATCTATTTAAAAGATCCAAAAATTAGTTCTTACACTGGCGGGTAGATGGCTTTTTGTGGAAAGTAAAGTAAAAGGTAGAGTGTAATGAAAAAAGACAAGAAACATTTGAAAATCAACAAACATAAGTAAAAGAGAGATGATCGTATGACACTCTAGTCACTATGATCCGTATCGTTTTATTTTCAAAGGGTAAATCTATATGGATCATTGGCGATAATAGGCGTGTTTTTTTCGCAAGTCCATATAGAATTGTAGAAAAAAACGACATGGGGACTAAGCGCTTTACATGCAAATACAAAAACTACTTAAACCTATACAGAGTTAGCTAAGAGCAGATAATTTTCGAGACTTAATCTAAGACCCAATAAAAATGGTGATGCCAAAATAATATTATCTATGTTATCGATAATTTGTTCAGAGAAGTAAAAAGTGACGTTTTTGGATGCTGGTCGATGCTAGTCGTCAATGCAGCTGACAAATGCCATAGCGTACATAGTGCTTCCAGCTATTTGGAAAAAAGCTCCTAAGTCCCGATGTCGATTTTTTCTATAGACTTGCAGAAAAAAAACACGGCTAATAAAACGCGGCTATTATTATTATTCACGCGATGGCATGAATTCGAATCTGAGTTCAAAGTGCATAAAACTGATTATTTATATATTTATTTTTGTCGTCGCATCCGAAACTTCAAATCTTCTCCCGAAATTAATTTAAAATATTTATTGGCCTTCGAAAATTTACATGAAGTCAAAGTTTGGTGTGAATTGTGAGCCGGAACGTTAAAGCTAAGGCAGAACATACCTAGCTGTTCTGCTAATGGAACTACGCTCACTCCGTCATCGTAATGTGGAGTTTGACCATTTAGATTTTAGAGCTAGATTTTGCTTACGAATTTATGACTCGACTCCACATAAAGCATCTATGTAGTTCCATAATATTTATAACGCAAGCAAAACCTTTATTTTACTTTTTTATGATTGATTATGCCAACCAGAATAACTAGAAAAATTTACTTACTTAACTAAGATCAATAGAAATCATCATGTCTTTAACAGAATTCATATAATGTGCCCAAGCCTATACTTCACAATACTCAACAAACTAAGCAAACAAACAGCTGTTTGAACAATAAAAGACTTCTCAAGATCATAAAACGAAAGTCATACATAATTTATATCTGCCATAGGAAACACTCATAAGGCCTTAACGCACTCATTAGTGCATCAACCTATTAATAACTTCTTAAGCAAGGTTAACCTTACGTCAAGTCAATGTCACTGACTTAAGCTGCAAACGCATTTCAGATTCAAGAAAACTAATTTAAATGTCGGCACTCAACACAATAAACGATTCTCGTTATTGGATTTCCCTGTTTTCTTGTCTTCGTTTATATCTAAAGATAGCACAAGCAAACAGCACGCATACTTGGGTGTCTGTCAAAGTTATGAATGACAACCAACTAGTGGGTGATGACCTAATCGCCAGAATAAACAAAAATAAAAACTTGAATAGGCTAATACAGGTTTTGAAATAGTCTCTTGGTGTCTTGGACTTTACTATAGCATTTTCGTTTGACTCATGCTTTGATATGCGTTGTGGGTATGTGTGTGTATACGTCTTTGTTGTGACAAGGTCAAGTGAAGACAACCTGTCAGAAAGGTCAACAAATTGGAAACTCATTTCATTTTCTTTCTGAAACGAAGTTTTAATAATGCTTGACATATCATCTTCTACATAAAGCACTCATTTTCAATCAAATGACCATTAAGTGTCTTCTTTTCTCTGACAGTTAATGAATCACGGTACAAAGCAGTTTAAGAGCCCCTCCCCAGATGTTTATATGACTTCTTATTTGTTATTCAGATTTAATATCAATGCATAGTGTGAAATAGTGTTGACGAGCTCAAAACCAGTTATACGACAGTAGTTCAACTTTTTTCACTCGTAGTTCTGTTTCAATTTGACGTTTCAATCGAGTACTCGTATGTGAGTGGGATTAATATTTTTGTACAGCGGTAATGCTGTCAAATTTAAATATTGTTTTTATGTTTAAGGGAAATTAAAAAAATCCTCACGCATAAAATATTGACCCACGCTCATGGTAGCCTATAAATTATATTTTAAAACCGCCCCCTTATCAACTACAGATAGAAATTCAAGCATATAGAAAGGACTGTAAGAAGTTAATCGACTCAAAGACGTGGAATGCTTTTCTCGATTTTAAGTCCTACACATATTGAGATCGTTAATTGATGACGACAATAATGGCTATATGACTTTATAAGGCAAAGACAAGAAGTTTAAATTAAGCAAATAAACGTCGCCAAGTCTACTTGTGGCTGAAAGACCGACAACGACGACGACGGTCTTCCCACACTATATCTGCCAACTTTGCCTTTCGGTTTAAAAGCTCGATGAAGTGGTCTTTTAATATCGTTCTAGAGTGACTGGAAACGCAATGGTTTTTTCTTAGTTTGTTTGTTTTTGCTATTGGAAAAAGCAGGCTAATGTGTTTGAGATGACTTCTAATGGTCGGGTGATTGGAAATCCATTTTTGGCATGGTAAGTGGTATGCAAAGATAAACTTAAAGGGAAAAAACTTTGTTTGACAATCGATTTGGATGGAATTAATGAAGTTGATTGGCATGAATTCAGATTTTTTTTTTTAATTCAAAATGTCATTGCAACGGCAACCGCATCGTTTAATTCTTATTACAGAATGTGAGTTTGATCATTAATTAACATGTTTAAGTTGATTGCATTTTTTAGTAACAAATTTAGAATATATGTACATATGTAGAAGATTGATGAAATAACTAGTAAGAGAAATAGTGGGCAGGACATTCTTAAGATCATCAAAAAAACCTTTGTGTGGCTCATTTTAAATATGGTGACGTTTTTCAAAAAGTCAAATGCCGGTCCTTATTCGGAATTCCCCCCCCCCCCCACCAAAATGCACTTTTTTTTTTAATGAATCGATCAAAAAAAGTGTGCTGTTGATAAAAAACATCAAATTATGGAGGAGAAACACTTTTTTATGGTAAAAAAGTGAAGTATAAAAAAATTAATATAGGCCATAGGGTAAATTCAAAATTTCTTTAAATCCAGATTCTGTGAATGCAAAAGAAACCTTGCATACACCCAACCTCGCACCTATCCCAAATCCTATAGTGTGCCCAAGCAGGGGGGTTGCAGGGGGGCAGCATGACCCCCATATATATATCTATCACTGTTTAAACGCCGCCGTAATGCGCAAGCAAGCAAAAAAAGCAAATATCCCATACAAAAGTAGTTTTAGTTATAGTACTGTGGGTGGTCCGCTTTTACTTCACTTTTTTACCATAAAAAAGTGTTTCTCCTCCATAATTTTATGTTTTTTATCAACAGCAAACACTTTTTTATCGATTCGTAAAAAAAAAGTTCATTTTGGTAGGGGGGAATTCCGAATAAGGTCCCAAATGCCTAAAAAGCGATACAAATAAAAAACAAATCTGAAAAAAATGACATCGATAAGTTCATAGGCGGGGCTTGCGTATTTCAAGTAATTTTATCTGACGCACTTATTTTTTCATGAAAATTATATCTGAGACCTTTGAGATTTGAATTTTCGCACGCATTTTATATTGTGGTTCAAAGCTTTAAAGTCACTTGACATTAAAAATGTACATATTATATAAGCTATTGGTTCAAAAACATGAAGTTATTGTTATAAAAAAATGTGAAAAAAATCGAAGTTTATAAATGAATTACATAGAAGTACGGAATCATAAATTTGTAATAAAACTTGTCGAGCCAGTTACAAGATCTATGAGATTAATGCGATTAATTAGAAGAAAGCATTTCAACCCTATATTCCTTATATGCGATTTCCTTAAATACATACAAAATTAATTTAAACTAGCCGACCCAGCTCTAGAAATTCGAGTGCCAATTTATTTATTTAATTCATTATCATTCAATAAAAGACAGAGAATTCATGATTTTTTCAAATTGTTGAATGCAATGACAAGTACCTACTAAGCACTCAATCCTGGAGTCCAAAGGAAAACTGTTAATGGTAAACAAACTTTCAAACCTATACACATTTTTAAAACATTAACAATTTTTTTCTTTCGATTCTTTCATGTTATCATCCTTCAGCTGTGCTTATGTCCACAATATTGTAATCGAACCCACGTCGCCGGAGTGACGTCAACCTGTGAATTTTGTGTTACATCTAAAAATTTCACTCTTAATTTTTTCATATCACGGCAATAAACAAAATATTTATCATTCTATTGGGACTCGAACCCACGTCGCGTCGTTGCAGTCACGTCAACCTGTGAATTTTGTGTTACATACATGTGAATTTTTTTTTAAATTTCGCTCTCATCATTTTTTCATAACGTGCCTAAAGAAATATAGCTAACTTCAAAAACATAAATTCAATTTACTTTTGTAAAACTTTTTTTATTTGCACATCGATCGGCCAGCTGTTTATTGTCAACAAAAAATGACATAAATGGAAGTGTTCCGAAAATGAGGTTTGAGCCCATGGAACGCATTCAGCCATGGAGATTTAAATTTGTATCGTAAGTCATGTTCTACCGCATTTTTGACGACGCGACGTTTCACGTCTGCATTATCTATCTTCTCTCTTTCCCTGACAAATACATTTCGAGTATTTTGTATTCTCTTTTTTCGCAAATATTTAAAATTCAAATGCAGACAAATGTAAATAAGTAAGCTTACACTTTTGCATAAATACCCTTATTATTGTAAAGCCATAACTGCAATGAACTTGAAAAGTGAAAATGTTAAAAAAAATCTGCTCTCCTTTTCCAACTCAATTTAAAATTTTATCTCCCATCTCAAAAAACCAAAAAGTAAATGTTTCACTTTTTGAAAACACTAATACATTGAATAAATTGCTTCAGAAAATGCAACAGATGTCGCTAGTGTACGTGTGTGTATTCTGTTTCATTTTTTCACTTATTTTAATTTTTGCAAAAATTGCCAATTGTAGTTAACGCTTGATGGTTTAAATGGTTCTACCTTTTTACTATTACATGGAATACATTTTTTCAGAAAATCACCGATAGATGTCTGAACTGAACTGAACTTTTCAGTAACAGGTGTGGCTAGTGTATGTGTGTATTGATTTGTGTAATTTGAATCCACCTTAATGTTTCAGGTTCTGGCTTTGGGTTTTCGCTGAATGCTTTCATTTTTCATATTCTGGATTTGTTTTGATTATGTGTCAGTCGATTTGACATTTCTAATTGTTTTTGTTTTTGCTTTCCGGGCATTTTTTTTCAATTTTTATTTATTGTCTTAAACAATTTCTGTGTAGTATATTTAAATAATTTTGGCATTCTGCACATCTATGCAAAAAATGCTTTCGCGTTTAATATGTAATTTATGCCCCTTCGTTTTTTGTGGGCCGCGAAAAGTGCACCACAAAAAACATATTCGCCGTTTTATTATATGATTGAAAAAAAAAATAGCGAAATCGATTTGCATGTTCCATCGAAATGAAAACCACTGTTTCTCATTTCGTTTTAATTCGTTCGAAACCTACGTTATCATTCGTACTGTCAAAATTGATACCACCTTTAATCATTGTGAACTCATCTATAAACTACAACTTCCTTATTCATCTTGGAATGCCGACTTCGATACGGGACACAAACCGTGCCCAACACAAAATCTTGGTGCGAGAACGCACTTTGGTATGAAGCAGCAACAGACAGAAGACCAATTTGGAATATCAGCAACAACACCAAAATTCCAATGGATCGATCACGAATGACAATTCGTTCCGGTCAAACTTCTATCAAAAATAACAGAATATTTAAGCGGTTGTCAACAATGTATTCCCAAGAACGTGTAATTTGTGAGAACGTGTAATTTTGGCACCAAAAAAGGATGATGTCAATAAGTTCAATAACCCAATTCAATTGAAACTGCTCCGTGACACAGTCAAATACAATCAAACGACAGAGTAATGGACGAACAAAAACAAAAACCAGTCAACTATCCGGTTGAATTTTTGAATTCATTGGAACCACACGTATTAACATTGATGGGACTTGCGATGCTTATTCGCAACTTTAACGCACCAAAGTTGTGAAACAGAATTAGATTAACAGTACAAAAATTTTCATCAAATTTATTCGAGGCAACAATCATCGGTGGCAAATTCAAAGGCCAAGACGTACTGATAATTTCCAACCGATTACCATTCAAATGAAAACCTATGATATTACCATCAACATAGCACAAAGCCAATCGTTGACTATTGATGCCTTTAATTTCAAAAATCATGGATAGAATCCAAAAATGAGCTTTAAGAATGATAGGTGATAGGCCTACAGCAAAAAACATTTGAATCTCTCAAGCACAGGTGCAAATTTTCTCGTCTTTAATTTTGTTACCATTATATTTATACACAGTTTACCCTTGAGCCCAACTTCGAATGTACTGCTAAATCAGGAGATTCTTTTTTTAACCACACAACAGGAATGTGGAATGCATATTTTCCTCCCTTTACGATATTCAGAAATTCAAAACCATCCATACTGCAATGATTGGTGATTGGTCATCGAATGCTATGTCAAAATGGACGAATGTTCTTTCATTCATCAGTCGTTGGTCGGGTTTATGTGAAAATTGCTTTACCAAATGCCAAATCTTCATTGTGAAAAACCTCTGGAATGTAATTTTTGCAATCAGGTAACTCTATCTGCTTAATTGTTAATAATAAAAAAATAAATTTGGTGGTGCAACAGCTCGGAGTGAACCAGGACCTAGTGACTTACAACTCTCAACCATTCCTGTGTGCGTGTTACCAGGGAACGGAGGGGACCTACAATTTTCTGCCGATTCCGAACGGCTAATGAGCAGCACTTTCCATGACAAGAGATACTCTTGGAGAATTTGTCAATTCCTCGCAAAAAAACCCCTGAAAAAAACTTTCTAGCAGCGGCTGAGAATCGAACTCGAGACCTTCCGCATGACAGTCCAACGCACTTACCATTATGCCAAGAGCTAAACTGTTAATAATGATCCATCAAAAAATACCTCCTCAGCTTTAAATGACATTAAAATTTATCAATTCGTCCAAATATTTGAAAAGTAAGCATTTGGTCTGATTTCACATTCTTTTCCCCAACTTATGATCCACATCCAAACTGTAACATTATCACCTCGAACAAAGAAAGCACGACCAAAACCGAAGGTATTTGCCATCAATTTATATAATAAGTTTAAAAGACTCCAATGACGATCAAATCAAATGTTATAAAACCTACTGCCCTAAGGTATTTCACCTACATCAGTAAATGTCCCAACTAACAAAACTAACATCGCCAACAAAACAAAATAACAAAATTATATGGACAATAGTTGCCATTTGTGTTAATAATCCTTAAATTTACGACAATTCGTGCTTGGAGCCTAAAAATTCAGTAGACGACAAATGTGCGCTAAGCTGGTCCAACGTTGTGCAAAGTTGATCTTATTTAAAAGGCTGCTCCGCATAAAAAAAAAAAACGGACGCGCCACCATGGTTGTTGAGAGACTTGCAGTTAACCTGAGAGATCGTGGACGACACTCAACGTTTCGCGTGCCAGATGATAGCCAAGGGTTGGTATATTTCCTTCATCAACCGCAAAATTCAATACGAAAATCTCTATAGACTGATAATCATATAGCGATCGAAACTAGAGGCCAGTTATATGAAACAGCAGGTTCCAACTAACAACGACCATGATGCACAGTGGGGAGAAGAGTATATAGATATGGATCTTAATTAAAAGCTAAAGCTTGTGACTTAAATTTAAATTGATTTTTGAACACAAAAGGTTTCACGCCAACCAATGCATCTTACGACACAGGACACACCCACTTTCTTAAATATTTTTTGTATTCATATTTTTTAAGCAGAGCTAAATATGCATGCCTGTCCGTAAGACACACCCACAGACACTATTAAAATTACATTTTATTACAATTTGTCATCAATGTTTGCCATAAATACACCTAAAGGGTTTTAATCTGTTCAATTCGGCTCAATTTAAGGACGACTTACATTATTTATGGATACTTTCTTACTTTAATTAACGTTTTTTTTTTTTTTTAAATTCTGAAATTTTTAAAATCTGAATGTGCGAAGGTAGAAATTATTTAGTTTTTTTTTTGTATTAAATTCATTAGAAGGGCATCAGTAATGCAAGGTAAAATTCTGGAGCATACTTTAGGATAGGACGCCATCTTGAATTTTACTTTTTTCTTTTGATTGATATTTTTTGACATAAGTCTGAAAACAGAATTAAGCTTACTAGTACTGATTGGCACTCTTTAAGAATAGCGAATAAAACGTTCTATTAAAGACAAATGATTTAGCAGATTTCATTATCACGGTATTATCGTAAGCGAGCTTCACCATTCGCCATTTTTTTTTTTTTTAAGAAAAAACAATTATATATTATTTTCATTTCGAATATCTTCATATCCCAAATAATGTTTCGACTCATTAAAGGTGAAGTGTGTGGGTTAACACCAAAGTAATTGGCAAGTGGATTAAGAGCCTGGTTCAGGCTTAGCAAGTTAACACGAAGTAATCTGAAAGTATGATCCTCTGCCAGTATAGCTGTCACACTCTTTTTGTTCGTTGAAAACCTATAACAAAACAAATTTGTTAGATTGTAACCAACAAAATTGTAATAGCAGTCTTCTGCAGTCTTCTTCTTTTTAATTACTTCCACAAGCTTCGCAAACTCATTTGAATTCGTTCTTGAAATATTAAATTATTCTTTTTGTTTCTAAGAATACTATACTCTGTCCAACAAAAATTGTCAGTACAGGCCTTATGGGAGAGCTTTTTCCAAAGCAGTGGCGCCTGATGCACCCCACTACAATGCGTTAGGAAAAATGCCACTAAAAAAAGAGCAAGCCACTGACTTTTCTTAAGGAATTGTTGTTGTAATTCTTTGCAAAAAGTTGTACACCCCAACACGACCGTCGTATCCCACTGCGCTGATGAGATACTGTCAAGATCAAGACAAGAGTGTCAAGTCGCTCAAGTGTCACTCAATTCGATCGTGCGCTCTTTATCTACATCAAAACAGAGTTACCATTATCATTCTCAATTGCAAGCAAAGAGCTTTTTCAGTGGTTTTTATTGAGGAGCTTTTGGGATTTGAAGCTTTTGAGAACACATTTTAAGAAGATGAATATGTTGAGTGTTGTCGTATTGCTTTTCAACTTAAAAAAAAACGCGCCTATTATCTTACCGCTTGGCGTTGTGGGAAAAGGTAAATTGAATATTGTTTTCAGTCGTTTTGAATCGGCAGACGGTAGCCCTACGCGTTTTTTACTTTCATTTGCGTCGATTTATAATTTAAACTACGGAATCCCTGTGAGAGCTTTAAAAGGCGACACACTTATGCATGGCAATGCAACCAGAATGAGAGACAAACGTCCTATCTTCCCTGTACTGACAATTTTTGTTGGACAGAGTATACGAATCTGTCCAATTCGCAAGGTCTTAAGTTTAATATTAACCATAAACATAGCACGGGTGAGGGATAAATGAGGGAGGAAAGGAAACGAGGTGTCGATGAACATTGGTGTTGAATGTTTGCAAATAGTAATGCCAAGGACAAACCGTGCATGGTAGATTATTTTATAATCCTGTTATAGTCCGCTGAAAACAATTCTCTGCATATGACGGAGCGTCCAAAATTAACCTCGATTGTGAACTGATAAGCATTCTTAGCGAAACGGATATCACACGATGAGGTAAGGTAACCTAGCAATTCCACTTCCGAAGGAGATGAACGTGAATTCGAGAACAAGTATGATAAGCTGAGGGTAGAGTCATCGGAAAAATAGTGAAGTGGATCAGAAGTTTCAGACAAGAGATCATTTATAAATAAAATGCACGACTGAGTCGCACGAACTTGCTCCTATGTAATAGACTAGGAATTTTAAAAACGAATGTTATTAGAGAAAACTTTTTATAAGGATAAAATTAATTTTTTAAATTCTCTTAGTAGTAAGAGACAAATACAGAATGCTATGCAAATATGAATTTTTGCAATAACAAAAATTATAAGTTCTTGTAGTGGTTTCTTCAAAAACAGCTTTTATATACAAAATTTTTAAAAGATTTTTAAGAAAAAGACTTGGTATGCTAACTTTAAGTTTTTATTACTGTACGAATGAAAATTAAATTTCCACAAAAAATATTGATACATTTTTGAAATATCGAATTTTCCAAAAAAAAAATGATTTTTTTTTTTTCAAAAATTCAAAAAATATATTTTTTTTAAGTTTTGAAATGCAATGGATTTTAGACTTTTTAGAAACATCTCCGTTAAATCGAAAATGAGTAATTCAAAATTTAAAAAAATGGTTCTATGGTAAGTACAAGCTGTAATATCTTAACTTACATTTTTTTCTATTAAATTAAAGATCGTTAAAATAAATTGAAAAAAAAAAACTTATCAAAATTTTAGGCCCCGTTTTCGAGAAAAATACGATTTTTGAAAGTCATTTTTTCACATTCTTTGGGGGGTACCCTCAATACCCATTTTCCGTAAATTTTTTTCAACCAGTACCTAGCTTTAACTAAATAAAATTTTTTTGTATCTTTTTTTTCAAATCTGTCGAGCAGTTCTTGAGAAAAAAAAATATTTACAAAATTTAAAAAAAAAAATCGTATGACAGGTACCGTTATTTTTGGTTTAAAAAAAAAAAGAAAAAAACGTGTGGGGGAAAAACTTAAAAATGATATCTACCAAGTTTGAATAAAATCGGCCAAGCCGTTTAGGCTGTAGTCGAACCGACAGACAGACAGAATTGCGAGACCCACTTTTTTAGTCTTCGCTATCATCGTAATGTCAACTTTGATCAAAATCTCGATTTCATTTTTTTTAAGAATGCATAACATGCCTTAAAGTACCTATAAGTCGCAAGTAAAAATGAGGAAGAGTGTCGGAGACAAAACAGAACCTTGAGGAACACCAGCATTAATTTTGTAAGAACCAGACTTGAAAACGTTCAATACAACACATACTCGTAATTTCTAATCCAAAAAATAAGAGTTTTATTGATACCACACGCATTTTCAATAAGAGAGCTTGATGTCAAACTCTTTTAAATGACTTAGAGATGTCAAGCGTAATAATCTTGCTTACTTCAAAACAATACACAGAACTGTTCCAGTCTTCGGTGATCATTAATGAGGCAATCTCTGCGAAAGCCGTATTTTTGGTCATTAAGAAGCTTTCGATCTTCGAGATATTTCTTGAGATGGTGATTGATCAGTAATTCCATGTCCTATGTTCTCGGAAAGAATGAACTTAAGTAAAATTGCTTGTTAGGACGAGGAAGAGTAAGGGTCACCTTTTTTAGGAACATCCTGGACAAATGCTATTTTCTATCAACCAGGTAGATTCCAGAACAGTAGGTTCGATGTTAAAGCCTACGGAATGGTTTTGCCGGGGATAAAGAACACCTCCTAAGAAGATTGAGGTGTAGATCGTCAGGAGCAGAGGATTATTATACCAAAGGTAACAAGATAACAAAACAGATATGATCAACCAAACAAGATAATAAATACAAAATAAGATAAAGATACAAAAAGTAAATAACCAACACAACCATAAACCCTGAAGACAAGGAAACTAACTCATCAGGACAACAATATAAATAGACACAACACAGAAGAAGTCCCCAGTAGTTGCCGAGTGGTATTAAGAACGATAAACCTACCTAAGAACTATTGAAATATTGAATTTGATTAGGGAAATAAAGTTAATATTTAAAAATACATTTTTTTGAAATTTCTTTTTATTCCGTCGAATAAATATAATTCACGCAGACAGAAATGGCTGAAAGTTGTGAGTCACTAGGTTCAAGTTCTCAACGAGCGGTTGGCCTTATATTTATTTTTTTTTATGTAAGACATAGGTAACAAATTTGTAACTAAGACTGCTTGTTTTCGATTCAAAAATATTTGGAGGCCTTATAAATATACTCGTATATAAATATGATAAAATCAAAATTTTGGTACTAAAAAAAAAGTCCAGTGCTAATATGATACTGTTTGTTTTTCAGGATTCGGTGCACATTTAAATCGATGACAAAAAATCATTGAATTTTAAACAATTTTCAAGAGTTGCATTTGTAGTCAAAAATGGTGTCAGAAAGCCTTACCCTAGACTCCTCAAAGACTCCTTAAATGAAATATATACCTACGAATTAATAATCCACTTTTGAATAAGCTAAGGGATGCGTTGGAAAAGTATACGTTTTGATGTGGTTTATGCTGAATCAACATCACTGACAAATTTGTTGTCAAACAAGTTGCAAAATTATTAATAAAATCAAATCTCAATGGCATGTATGTACACAAAGTCAAATAAGGGCTCGGTGTCAGAAAAAAATCATTTTCATGTCCTTTTTAATCGTTTGGCATCGCAGCTATCCTTCGATGATTTTCATACTCTCACGTGACGGATAGGGAACATGCACACGCATTAAGAGGCAACATTTTGACCATTGACTATTAACGTTTACCATCTAATCGTAAATTAATATTTCAAACCACATAATTTTGGCTCTTGTGAAAATTTACCATAAAATGAACAAATATCACCGAACACATTCTCGAATAATCAAAACCTGCCAACCTCACGAAAAATAAAACTTTTGCAACCAATTTGAGTGTCACTGTAATCCAGATGCTCCAAAACTTTATCAGCACTAGTATGTGCACTCTTATTACTGCCTAGTTTATACGCACTATTCCTTTGTTGTTGTTTGCTGTGTAAAATTTTACTGCGCTGCCTATACATTTACCAATAAAAAACGAATATAGAAAAAAAGTTCAATTACTTTTTATTTGTAATTTTAGGAATTTCTTGTAAGTTATTGGCCTATAGTACTCCGGGGATATGAAATAAGTTGTATGAAAGCGTGCTCACTAAGAAATTTTCTTTGATCTTAAACTCAGTTCACTTTGAATCATTTATTAGAGTTTCTTCCCACATGTCATAAGAACTGTCCCACTGTGCTACACAACGTCGTAATTCGATTATCCGTTGATCGTGTAAATTTCGCCTTATTTTTTTTGTCGTACTGTCTGCTTCAGCTATTTGGATGACTTTAAGGAAGTGTAGAAGGAGAATTGTAGTGATCTTACATTGTATCTTTAATGATTGTGACATATTTTCTTATTCCAAATCTAACGATTAGTTGTAAATACAAAATAAAGCATTTTTTGTTTTTTTTTTTTTATTGGTCTTTGATCTCTGATTTGAGCAAATACAGCAGCGTTGTATGTACGAGTATGTTACTTTAGAGGTCTACTCGTATGTTTATCTAACGTTAATGTTTTGATACCTACCTACTTTTTATTGTTTGTGTTCAATAATGGGGTCAACAGTATTTTTCTGTTCGACCTTGCCAATTCTGTGAGTAATGTTAATAAAGCGTGGGCATACAAATTAACACTTTTCACACATTTGATGGTGTAATCACGAAGAAGTTTGTTGCATTATTCTATTTTAATTTGTCTATAGGAAAAGAATTGATTTCGATTAAGAAAAAAGTTGAGGATTGAATAAACATTATAACATTACGATTATGTAGTCTGTACATCCATTGCTCATCGCGCTAACCTAAAGTGATTTCCTGGGGGTAATGTTTGGTTAGATAAGGTTTACGTGGTTACCTGCATTAAATTTGACACACTTAGACCATAAGTTGATCCATTGTTATTCCACATTGAATCTAGGGGACTTTCTCCGAAATAGTTAAGCCTTTTGGACCTCCTTATGAAGCGAACGAGACTATACCTACTTACATATACCAATATTTATAAGAAAGATTACCAAATGGAGTCTACGTCTTTAGGATCTTATGAGCTTCTGCAGAAATCGTTTGAATAAGCACCAACCTGCCTTACATGCTTCCCTATTTTATAGATAGTGTGCTACTGTGACACCAATAAATTACGAAGCTTATGAGTGATCTGCTTAATTATATCAAAAACTAAGAACGCTTCAGGTCCAGTACATGCCAAATCTGTTTTTTCGTCAGACAAGTGGTGGTATTGCTTCACTTAAAGTAAGTTCTCTGTATATAGCATTTGCATACACGTATAGCAACGGAAAAACAAATTATGTACCATATCTGGTAAAGAAGATTACAATGTTTCGCTTTAAGCGAGTTCCTCAGGCTTACAATTTCTTGGATGGCCCAATGGCCTACCACCCGTTAGGAAGATTATTAAACTCCTGCGCCAAATCCGTAGGAGAAGGTCGGAAATTAAGGACTGATATTGAGTTGAATGAATAATTTTGGGGTTTAAGTTTATTGTGACCTTTTGATCTATTTTATCGCCAAAAGTTCCGCCTCAACAAACTGTGATTTGGAAGGCAAAAGGAGATACTTAATTTTGATCTATCTGAGTATAAACCTCCTCCAAACCCGTCATCAGTCTTTGATCCGTTTCGGTATAAAATGGATTGATTCATCTTCCAAGAATGCCATGACTTCCAAGATAGATCCGTAAGGGATAGTGTCTTGGAAATTGTTATGAAACTGTAACTGTGGTATGGTATAGTCGATGATACTTGGAAAAGATTCGAATGAGTTTAGATGGAGTGGACAATCTCATTGTTGTTCCACTTTGAAGAGGTTTTGAGATAAATGGCTGTATATTGGCAGCCGTTTGTTTGTCGAATATATCGACGGTATTTATAAATGGAAGGAATCTCCAGTGGAGCAGACGGTGTCGTGTGAAATTCCCCGCCGATGCATCATCAAGCTGAGCGTTAAACTTTGTTTAGTTCATCACAATTAGTGATTTTACCTAAAGTCACCCACACATAAGGTATTAAAATCTGTCTGTTTACCGATTTAATAATCAAGGATTAATGCTTTTTTGCATGTGAAGATCCCTTTTTAAATGTAAAGATTCCAGCTTAACTTCTTATCTATATGTAAAATAATACCCAAATATTTTACTTGGCCTGGAATGTTATTGGATACATTTGATAGATCTGGAGAATTTTATATTTTCTAGAAGAGAGGACAAGATCTGTTTCGTGATGGTTAATACCCAGTCCGCACCGATCGGTTTGTTTCAAATGTATTGTAGGAGGTCCTTTAGAGAAGAGTGATAATTTCCTGATAAGGCAAGAGCAATGTTATCCACAAGGGTACTCAATTTGTGACTCTCCGCTTCCAGAGATCTCAACAGCTCATTTGCTACCAAGTTAAAAGAAGGGGAGATAGGACACCACCTTGTGGCTACCCCTACTGGCAGATCTTCTTCCAAAAAATTCACCCAGTTTTGAATTGATAATGCCATCTTCCTTCAGAGATGACAGATATGTCAACATTGTTAAAAGCACCCTGTATATCTAGGGAAACAACCAATGTTTCTTACAGAAGTTTATCATTCAACAACAATCGGAAGTACTCCATATAATTAGTAATAATCTTTAGGAAGTGGGTGAAAGCCACGCTCCCTAAATGGAAAATTCAAAACTAGGTATCAATTTTTTTCTTTGTACCCACAGACCGCACGACCTACGATTGTGCGAAATGACAAGGTCAGTCAGTTACGGTCTTAGCGAATTTTGATGTTTTATATCTCATAAACCACTAATGTTAAGGTGCTGAAGTTGGCTGAGGCGCCTTTGTATGATTAGCTGAGCTAATACTGTGAATTTGAAGTTTCTAACTCTATTGATACTGAAGTTAAAAGGGGGTCGAATATCGTCTGAGTTCGTTCCTATAAAAAGGGTGCAGTGTCGCGGAACTTGGCTTGGCTATCGTACCCTTTGATTACATTGATTTTGTTAAAATAAATATAAATTTTTAAGATTTGAAGTTTTAAGTCTTTTTAAAGTCTTCTAGTTTTTTTATTTCGGATGCATTCAACAAGAGTTAAAAGAACCAAGAAAAAGATTTTCTTAAATATATCTCACCATGGAGAACCAATATAGCAAATTGAAACAATCAAGTTGAATGGTTGCAATTAATTGTAATACGAGATAACAACCCTATAAAATACAGAAGAACAGACAAAAAGAAAAATTAGCTACTATTATAGCACCTAACATAAAAAGTGTCGTTATAATTTTTTCGTTAGCTTTTATTCTATATTACCCTCGTTTAAATGGACGAAAGTTCTACCACGAACCCCCCACACACACACACCCTACTTTATCACCCTGTTAAGCAAACAACTACTTATTTCATCATAAATTCCGCAAAAAATTCCTGCTTCCCACACACACATAACCTCAACAAACCTCCCTTTTTCGGTATCAAGAACTGCAAAAGCTCAACCGCATACTCATTGAATTTTATTTTCCCTATTTTGCATTATTAAAAAAAAAATACCAAATTAAAAAATTATAATGGCTTGCTGGGCAGCACTAGAGGAAAAGTCTGCCAAAGGGGTAGGTAAGGCAGACACATACGCCTTGCACAGGGACCGAGTGCATATACTGAGTGCAAAGAGGGTTTTAATCGACTTATGGAAGTCATTTCATCAACCACCACTCATTCGCCATTCATAAGCAAAACCTCAATCAAAACCACTACAACGGAGCTTCGTCGTCGTCCACCGCCGCTCCACTTGCCTTGTTAGTTCCCCTTTCCAGCCAGCAAGAACCACCTAGCCAACCCACTTTACCCTCAACAAGTGCGAGAACATTGCACAACACTGCAATACCACTGCGCTAACGAAACGAAGGCTCTATGGGAAGCCAGTACAAGTCAACAGGAAGAGAAGGAGGATGGAAATGGAATATCACAACAGAGTCAGCAATTCAGCATGTCCGACTAGCCACCACACGACTTCCTCCATCTCCAGCACCAGCACCAGCCAGGTCGGTCGGTTCTCGGTTGGTCGCCCGGCAATAAATAAAAACAAATAAATAAGCGATTAAGCCGCCATGGAAATCGCATCACGTCCACGTCCTTGTGTGAGCTCTCGCCCCAGACCATGTATGGTCAAAGTGACGCATCTAGCCTGCTTCGCGGAGTTGTCACTTGGCGTGTACTAGATGTGGCACGACTGACGACTATGACGACGTCGACTCGAAGCGACATATGCCGCCGTCGTCGTCGCCATCGTCTCGTGTGTAGGTGATTTGTAAATTATGTACACAGAGAGGAAGATGGATGGTAGATGGAGCCACCGACGGACGTTCGACTGAATGATTGCATTTATGGATTATTCTGACGTCTCTTGGGTTGGCAATGTCAATTGATTCAGAGGGGAATAACGACTACTGTGGGCATTGTGGCTGTGGGGAGAGATTATTATTATTTGTCGACCGGATGGCGAAAGATGGTAGGTAGATGTAGAAACACAGCCCAACGGAGGCAATTACTGTGGCACGAGTCTTTTCGTCCAACTTCTTTAACAATATGACGGACTGTCGGATGGATGGCCTTAAGGTCGACAGAAGTGAAAAGTTGACAGGCTGGCATGCGACGACGACGACGATGACGACTGTGACTTCTGGCTGGCACAGAAAGAAAAAAATGTAGGGTGACAAAATTATACAGATCGTTATGTGATTAAAGATGACGAGTAATTGAGTGATGAGTTAATTTTACCAAAGACCAGAATGCGAAGGCTTAAAACTCGAGGACTATGACAAATTGGAATGGTATCATTGGTAAATATTATGTGGACACTTCTTACTCAAGGATAAAACGAATTATTAATCCGAACAGAGAATGGAATTGAATTTTTTTGAGGGAAAAATAACAATTAAGTTATAATGAAAAAATCTAAAATGGAACCTTTTTGACATGAAGTAATCACTTGTTGAAAATGTAAATAAATTTCAATTTCTTATTCGGTATAAATAGAAATTAATTAATTTATTGTTTGTAAATTGAACATCCCTCAAAATGAAAACAAGGCTTTATGAGCCTTAAAATGTTTAAATAAATCGGAAGTACAAATTTTATTTATAATCATAACATTCCTCTTTAAAAGGACTCACTTTTGTATACAAGAATATCAATCGGTGTATGGGTAAGTGTGTTGGACAGTTATGTCGAAGATCTAAGTTCGATTCCCAGCCCCTCCTCTTAGGCTTTCGGATTTAGGAAAAACTCCACTCCTGCCATATCAAAACGCACACAGGAATGTTTTAGAGTTATAAGTCACTAATCCCGGTTTCTTTACGAGCTGGCCCACCCCAATTTTGTTTTAATTCAAGAGATATCAGCTATTCCTGACATATACAGGGTTCAGACAAGGAGATGCGCTATCATGTGATTTTGTTTTTAATAGTTTTGGCCACGTTTTTGGGATTTTCCGCCACTGTGCGTCGTTCAGTGTGCAAAGAACAATTGTCAGAAATTGTCGAAACACCATAAACAATATCATCTGACGATTTCGAAGGAGTCTGTCAATCTCCTAAAGGCCTTACAAATAAACAAATCTGTTCGGACGATTAATCAGATGACCGTCTAACAAAGTTCACACAGGTGTAAAACAGTTGGGATGTATTTTCTACTGACATGAAAATATTGCCAGATCTGACACTCATCTAATTAATTCCAAATTGGTCAATAAACCATCTAGTCCTGGAGCAGATAGTGCGCAAGATGGGTGTTAACCTGGAAGGCACTATCTTCAACAGGTCTTCTCAACTGCTTGGCTACGCGGACGACTTCGACATCATCGGCCGCTCCAAGCGAGCTGTGCTAGAAGCGTTCACAGCTATTGATGAATTGATGAACATGCGAAACGCGTTGGTCTTGAAGTGAATGAGGACAAAACAAAATACGAGTATATACTATCAACAAACAAAGCCTCAGCTGTCCATCGCCTTGGACAAAACGTCACTGTTTGTAGCAGAAACTTCAAGGTAGTCAAGGAGTTCACCTACCTCGGAACAAATATCAATCCCACGAACGACACCTTAGTGGAAATCCAACGAAGAATTACCCTAGCGAACCGCTGCTACTTCGGTTTGGCCAAACAAATGGGTTCAAAACTACTTTCCCGAAAGACTAAGTCTGAAAACACACCGGAAAACGCAAAACGTGTTTTTTTTGTCTCGTGAAACAAGAGAACATTATTTCTTATGAGACTAAACACACCAAAGAAAACGAAACAAATCACACGTTTTTGTTTTGAAGTGTTTCGATGGTGGTTGTCGAAAATACATGCTATTGTATACGAGCAAAACACACAGAATGCAACAAAACTGTTTCGAGCAAGAGTCGTTGACGATAATTACATAAATTTTCTTATGGCGCAACGCACACCAAATGAAACAAAACAGAAAAACAAAAGCAAAACAGAAAAACATGTTTCGTTGCCGATAGCTGACCTATTGCTTTTTGGAAAACGAAATTTTGATTCCGTTCTTTTTATTTTACTTGCCGTAGAGTTATAATCTTTCAGCCGGAGTTAAGCTTTTACGATAGTTCGTATTTTGTTTCATTTCAACGCACACCAAACGAAACAAAAACATAAAACGTTTTGTTTTATTCTGTTTCGCTTGGTGTGTGTTCAAATAAAAAATATTTTTTTGACTATCGATTCAAAAACGGTTTGTTTGATCAGGTGTGTTTTCACCCTAAGTGCACAATATACAAAACCCTAATTTTACCAGTCCTACTCTAAGGGCAGAGTGCTGGACGATAAGTAAGAAAGGGGAATTGATACTGGGCACTTTCGAGAGAAAAATTCTTCGGCGGATATTTGGTCCTATATGCGAAGAGCGCGAATGGAGGAAAAAATTCAATCATGAATTATACGAGCTATGGACGTAGTCCAAATCCAAAGAGCCAAAACACGTCGACTAAACTGGCTCGGTCACATCGAGCGAATGGACAACAACGCTCCAGCCAAGAAAATCTTCAAATCCCAGGCCCTAGGTTCGAGATGACGAGAAAGACCGAACCTCCGCTACAGGTACCAGGCGGTTACAGACGCAAGAGCGCTTGGTCCCTACGACTGGAGGGAGCTCGCGAGGGATCGCAACCGATGGAAGACTGTATTATCTCAGGCAGAGACCCTCCATGGATCGGGGGCCGTATAAGTAAGTAAGTAAGTAAGTAAGTTAAGTAGTAATCATTTATTTTGTGTACCCTTTCATAGGGTCAATTATGGAATCAATTAACCCTTAACTCGCTGTTTAAGACAAGCTAGTTCTGTTTGTAATGCTATTGATTTTAATTTATATTTAAGTGGGGACTGTTTTAAAAAAAAATTGTTATTAATAATAAACTTCGGTGGTTAGTGGTAATTGTACATTTTATTTTTGTTTTATTTATTATTATTTATATAAATTTACTATTGTTCTAAGTAGTCTTTATACAAACGAGAATAATCCAAAAGTAAGGCAATTTTCTTAAAAAATACTCACAGGCATTTTTCCTATTTTTTATTCAAACTGTATTGGCGGTTAAAAAAGTTAGATTAAAATTATTAGACTCGATCCTTGTATTTGAACTTTGAATACCCTCCCTGATTTGCATTAAATTTGTTTATTTGAGAAATTAAAATATTTGGAGTCATTTCACAGAGCAAAGTTCGCTCAACTCTATCTACTGATGTTCGGTATACCTACACACATCTACAAGTTTTTCCTTCTGAACCACAACCTCAGGGTGAAGTCGTCTGCAGTTAGCATGAAAATTTAAACAAAAAAATCTTCTTTTGATTAGCTTAGACATTGCCGATAAGTTTTAGTTAACATTCCGTGAAAAAAGGATACTAGGGTATTGATGCAACGAGATAATTTTGTATTTTGCAGAAAGATATAACTTTTCGCCACATATTTACATGAACACCCCTTTAGAAATACTTGCGTAAATATGGGAAATAATCGTTAAACGGATCAGTGGTTATCAAAAATGCACATCATTTCTTGAATTCGTGTGATAAATTTACCAGTTTTGCAGAAAGTTTTTCCCATACAAATTTTGACAACTCGTTTCTACGGAGAAAAAATGATCTCGTTTCTGAGGTTGACCCGGGTTTTCCGCGGTTACATGAATACCCTTACTGTAATCGATCCTGAGTGATATTATTAGCTTGACAAACTATCTTAAAGAATACAACGTCGGTCGATTTTATAAATTTTGGCCAGTTTAAGACAGCTCCTCCAACTTCAAAAAGTTGTAAGTTACCATTTCTAATTGCTATCTATAAAAGTTTATTAAATTAGCCTTGACTTAAGTGACATTTTCAACTACTTTGAACTTTTTTCACACTGTCAAACGGGTTGGTTACGAATGCCCGCATCACAAAAGCCCGCGTAACGAATGCCTGTGTAACATAAGCCCGTCTAACAGAAGCCCGTAGCACAAAAGCCCGCGTAACGTTTGCCCGCGGTCTAATACTTTGTATAATTTGTATACTTTAGTATTAATTTAGTATGACAGCACTGTAATCATTTTAAAATTCCCATAGTGATTTTGGGGTATTCATCAATGAGAATCAACGAGAACTAAGTTTTGCTACTATTTGGAAACGGCACTGCTTCCTTATTTCGCAAGCCAACCAATGAGCATGATGTGTGGCCATGTTCGGTGCTGTTAAGTATACGGAAGACCTCATTGTAGATTTAACATCAATACTTTTCATGAATTGACCAATGAGAAACACGGAGGACCGCACTGTACTCATCATTAAAACTTCAAAGTGATTAGCCAATCAGAATCACGAACAAGGATAAAATCGTGAGAATCAACGAGGACGCACCAATACCCAAATAAGTTGGATGATAAAAAGTATAAAAGCGGGAGTGATTTCGGAATATTTTTCAGTTTCGATTCGAATTCCGTGGCGGTGACAGCACGTCGGTCGTCGCAATAATTTGCGAATTAAAAAAGATTATTCAAAGGGGTATTATTCTTGATTTATTTTGGTTGGTATTGCAAAGACGCGACGCTTAAGTGAGTTTTAAACGTTGAAGAAATTTTCCTTCAACGCTTAAAAATCATTTTAAGCGATTGCGCACTCTAGGGAGAGTTGCTGTTTAAGCAAAATTTATTTTTTTTGGAAATTCTAGGGGATTATTGAAGGGAAAGTAAGCTGAGTTCTTTTTAGAACTACAAAAAGAAAGATGATTATTAAAAGGGGTATTATTCTTGATTACATTTTGGTTGGTAGGGCAAAGACGCGACGCTTTAGTGAGTTTTAAGCGTTGAAGGAATTTTCCTTAAACGCTTAAAAATCATTTTAAGCGATTGCAGACTCTAGGGAGAGTTGCTGTTTAAGCAAAATTTATTTTTTTTTGGAAATTCTAGGGGATTATTGAAGGGAGTTCTTTTTAGAACCACAAAAAATTGAAAGAGTAAAAATTTATTTTTAAAATAAAAAAAAAGTTCAATTTTTTCAAAAAAATTGTGGAAAAAAGTTTTTTAAAAAAATTGAAAGGTGACACTCCCTATATCACGAATATGCAATTTTTAACTCGCTAAGATGCATAGTTTAGCCAGAAATCACGTTTGAACATGTCAACTTTGGGGGGTCTACGAGGCTCCGTTTAGCTGCAAATCGCGTTTAAAGATAAAAATTCGTTTTTCGTTTCATGCGATACGTGTATTGAAAGGTGGCACTCCCTAGATCACGAATATGCAATTTTTAACTCGCTAAGATGCCTAGTTTAGCTAGAAATCACGTTTGAACATGTCAACTTTGGGGGGTCTACGAGGCTCCGTTTAGTCGCAAATTGCATTTAAAGATAAAAATTCGTTTTTCGTTTCATGCGATACGTGGATTGAAAGGTGGCACTCCCTAGATCACGAATATGCAATTTTTAACTCGCTAAGATGCCTAGTTTAGCTAGAAATCACGTTTGAACATGTCAACTTTGGGGGGTCTACGAGGCTCCGTTTAGTCGCAAATTGCATTTAAAGATAAAAATTCGTTTTTCGTTTCATGCGATACGTGGATTGAAAGGTGGCACTCCCTAGATCACGAATATGCAATTTTTAACTCGCTAAGATGCCTAGTTTAGCTAGAAATCACGTTTGAACATGCCAACTTTGGGGGGTCTACGAGGCTCCGTTTAGTCGCAAATTGCATTTAAAGATAAAAATTCGTTTTTCGTTTCATGCGATACGTGGATTGAAAGGTGGCACTCCCTAGATCACGAATATGCAATTTTTAACTCGCTAAGATGCCTAGTTTAGCTAGAAATCACGTTTGAACATGTCAACTTTGGGGGGTCTACGAGGCTCCGTTTAGTCGCAAATTGCATTTAAAGATAAAAATTCGTTTTTCGTTTCATGCGATACGTGGATTGAAAGGTGGCACTCCCTAGATCACGAATATGCAATTTTTAACTCGCTAAGATGCCTAGTTTAGCTAGAAATCACGTTTGAACATGTCAACTTTGGGGGGTCTACGAGGCTCCGTTTAGTCGCAAATTGCATTTAAAGATAAAAATTCGTTTTTCGTTTCATGCGATACGTGGATTGAAAGGTGGCACTCCCTAGATCACGAATATGCAATTTTTAACTCGCTAAGATGCCTAGTTTAGCTAGAAATCACGTTTGAACATGCCAACTTTGGGGGGTCTACGAGGCTCCGTTTAGTCGCAAATTGCATTTAAAGATAAAAATTCGTTTTTCGTTTCATGCGATACGTGGATTGAAAGGTGGCACTCCCTAGATCACGAATATGCAATTTTTAACTCGCTAAGATGCCTAGTTTAGCTAGAAATCACGTTTGAACATGCCAACTTTGGGGGGTCTACGAGGCTCCGTTTAGTCGCAAATTGCATTTAAAGATAAAAATTCGTTTTTCGTTTCATGCGATACGTGGATTGAAAGGTGGCACTCCCTAGATCACGAATATGCAATTTTTAACTCGCTAAGATGCCTAGTTTAGCTAGAAATCACGTTTGAAATGTCAACTTTGGGGGGTCTACGAGGCTCCGTTTACCCACAAATCGCGTTTAAAGATAAAAAATATTTTTTCATGCATTTTAATAGGCAGGGTGATGCAGTAACAGTTTTCTTGGGCAACAGTACCTTGGGTGGTGAAGTTCAACGCTTAAAAATCATTTTAAGCGATTGCAGTGCAGTGAGGACTGCTTAAATTGCTGTTTAAGCTAAATTTATAATTATTTCGTTTGAAAATTCGAGAGTAAAGATTTTTAGAAACGCTTAAATCTCATTTTTGGATTTCTGAAGGGATAGTTACCTTGCTTGGTGTCCCAGTCCTTGGCCAGGGTGTTAAATCTGAGAATCAAGAAGAACGAACAAATAATTTGGATAATAACGTTGGTAGGGCGAATCTGGTTTTAAGCGTTTAAGATTTTTTTTTTTATAACGAATTTTCCTTAAACGCTTAAAAATAATTTTGAGCGTTTTGGGAGTTCTTACGGACTTCTGAAACCGCTTAAAATGCTTTTTAAGCTTAAATTTTTTTATTTTTTTTAAATTTTAGCCTTGTTTTCGTACCTCAGAGGCGAAAACAAGACTATTTCGAAGTTTTTACAATTTCTGAATTTTGTTGCTCATGAGAATGTTAAGACCCCATCAAATAAAAAATTTAATTATTTTGTGGTAAATTGTAATAATTAAATTTCCTGTTTTTAAAAGTTGTTTTTTGGCTGAAAAATGACCCAATTACCAACAAATTTTATGGTTCGTTATTGTTGATTCTCATGAGTCCACCTAATCAAAAAATAATCGAAGTAAATTTCATAAAGTGAATTGTGTCAAAAAGTTAAAAAGTGAAAAAGTGAAAAAGTGAAAAATTTTAGAAGAAAAACTGACAAACTGAAGGAATTAACTGAAGAAAATGGATATTGCCCAGGTAAGCTAGTTTACAAAAAAATCTATCAGTGTGTGGAGTGAAACGCGATAAAGTACAGTTCGTTCTTTTTTGACTTCCCCCCACCAGAGGTAAGGGGTCTCTAATTAGCGAATTGTCAATTTAACAGTGTCTTATTTTTTTTATTTTTCTCAACTCTCGACTTGTTTTTTTTTATATTTTTGAACGTGTTTTTTTTTATTTTTCTTATCGAAATTCGAAAGTGTTAAATTAAATGGCCCTGGCCCTAGGGGACTATGTACCTAAATTTTACAAGTTTCGAGATTTTCTCAATTTGTTTTTTTTTTTTCAATTTTTTTGAACGTGTTTTTTTTTTCTTATGGGATTTGATGCCTGTTTTTTTTTTGTATTTTTCTCCACTGTTTTTTGTTTTTTTTTATTTTTTCGAACGTGTTTTTTTTTAAATTTTCTTATCGTATTTGTTTTTCTTCATTTCAGATTGTACAGACGAATAAAGGCAAGGACAAGCTTGTCTTCAAAGGCTTTGCTTTTTATTGCGAGAGGAGAACGGAGGAGAAGACACTTTGGGCCTGCGCTGAGCGCAAAACCTTGCGCTGCAAAGCCAGGTTGCAAAGTGTTGTGGTCGATGGCAAAGTGTATGTAAAATCGACGCTGAATGAGCATAGCCATGCGCCAATGGCGTACCAAAAGGAAGTGGCCAAGGCAATTACTCATCTGAAGGAGAAAGCCAAAGAGGCAATGCCACCATCAACCATCATAAGGGACACTATTGTCAGGGTGGAGCCAGTGTGCCGTCCCAGCCTGCCATCAAAAGCCGCCCAAAAGATGAGGATTCATCGGGTGCGAGCCAGCCAGGTTAAGGAGCCCGAAAGCATGGAGGAGATATGTGTCCCCGAATATATCCGCTACGTCGACGGCGAATTATTCGTACTTTCGCAAGCGGAATATTCGGGTGGAGTCAACATATTGCTGGGCACCAGAACATCTGTCCAACTCCTTTCGGAGGCCAAGTGCTGGCTCGTGGACGGCACATTCGCAGTTGTCCCGACTATCATGGGACAACTCTTCTCCATCCATGGCTACCTTGACGGCATAGTTGTCCCTTTGGTATATTGCCTGATGGCAAGGAAGTCGAGGGAGGCTTATGACGAGTTCTGGATGCAGTTGTTGCAGTTTGCCTGCAATAACAACATCAAGCTGTGCCCAGAAGTCATAGTCTCGGACTTTGAGCAGGCGATAACAGCATCGGCGAGGGAGTTCTTTCAAGATGTAGAGCCGAAGGGGTGCCTGTTCCATTTCGGCCAGATTATTTGGCGGAAAGTGCAAGGCCTTGGCTTTGCGACCAAATATGGCCAGGAGGAAGGCTTCGCCAAGGAAGTGCGAATGCTCAAAGCACTCGCTTTTGTGCCACCTGAGGAAGTGAGCAGCTATTATGACGCTCTATACTCTGAGCTGCAACATATAGAGACCAAAATGCTGGCCAGATGGTTCAAGAAGAACTATGTTGGTACCGCAACGTCACCACCGCGGTACAGGCCAGTATTTTGGACCACTGGGGCCTCATCTGGTGAAACTCACTTCCCCAGGACACAAAATAGCGTAGAGGCATGGCACAGGCGCCTCAAGGTCGTGGTAGGCCAACACCATGCTGGGCTCTATAAATTGATTGGCGACTTAGGAAAGGAGTCCATCGTCGCGAAGCTGGCAATTGATCGGATACGCGCAGGAGAGGAGCCACCAGAAACCAAAGCCATTAAACGCAATAAAAAATTGCAGGTGGTTTTGAGGAGGAGAGCACAGACAGGGAAAGTGCAATTCCTGTCCAACATTGCCCAAAACTCCACCATTGCCTAAGGTCGACAGCACAATAGATTGAACCGACAAACACATCAATCCGTCCTTTCCAGGACGACAAAAAATCAAAAAGAGATATTTTCTTAAGATGAATAGTTTGGCCAGAAATCACCTCGTAGTTTTTCGGACCACAAAAAATAGAAAGAAAAAAATTATTTCTATTTACAATTTTCAATGTTTTTTATCTCTTAAAATAACTTTTTCTTTTTCAGCAACAGTTTTCTTGAGCAATAGTACCTTGGGTGGCCCGCTGCGCGGGTTTTCAGGATTTTAACTCCCTTTTTCGGAGACACACCCGCTCACGCAACTCCGTTGCTCCGCTTAGGGTATGTAAAGTCGCCAGGCAGGCGCCCGCAGCAACAGTTTTCTTGAGCAATAGTACCTTGGGTGGCCCGCTGCGCGGGTTTTCAGGATTTTAACTCTCTTTTTCGGAGACACACCCGCTCACGCAACTCCGTTGCTCCGCTTAGGGTGTATAAAGTCGCCAGGCAGGCGCCTGCAGCAACAGTTTTCTTGAGCAACAGTACCTTGGGTGGCCCGCTGCGCGGGTTTTCAGGATTTTAACTCCCTTTTTCGGAGACACACCCGCTCACGCAACTCCGTTGCTCCGCTTAGGGTATGTAAAGTCGCCAGGCAGGCGCCTGTAGCAACAGTTTTCTTGAGCAACAGTACCTTGGGTGGCCCGCTGCGCGGGTTTTCAGGATTTTAACTCCCTTTTTCGGAGACACACCCGCTCACGCAACTCCGTTGCTCCGCTTAGGGTATGTAAAGTCGCCAGGCAGGCGCCTGTAGCAACAGTTTTCTTGATCAAAATATCTTCTGTTCAAAAAATTTATTTCTATTTACAATATTCAATGTTTTTTATCTCTTAAAATAACTTTTTCTAGCTCAAAATCATTTGAGCAGCGTTTAAAGCTAATCGGCAAGGAATATCTCAACACATATTCTTCGTATTCGCTATCATCGGCATCAAAATCAGGCCGCACCGTGCGTCGTGACTACTGCACTGTTTTCATAATTAATTAAAACAATTTCTCATACATAAATCTGAGAATCACGGAGAACGAATGGCCAAATAAGTTGAGCAATAAAAAGTATAAATACGGGAGTGATTTGGAAATATTCTTCAGTTCTTATCAGAACTCCATTGAGGTAAGACCTCGAGATAAAAAAATTATCCAAAGGGATATTTAGCTTGGTTCACTTTGGTTGGTTGGGCGACGCTGTAATTTTGAGCGTTTTGGAAGTTTTTAGATACGGACTTCTAAAAACGCTTAAAATGCAATTTAAGCTTAAAATTCAAATTTTTTCGTACGATTTGAGGAGCTTTTTCCTTCAAAAATATTTATTTTTTTTCACGCTTAAAATACATTTTGAGCGTTTTGGCATATTTTTTTTTTTTTTTTTCTGAGTAGTCCATTCTATATGTTTTTCAAGCTAAAAATTCGTTTTTGGTGTCATTTCGAACTCCATTTACCAATGAAATTTTCTATGAAAAAGCTAAAAATTCATTAGATTTGAGGAGCGTTTTCATGGTTTTTCTTTAAAAAAAAAATATTTTTTTTACGCTTAAAATACATTTTGAGCGTTTTGGCAAAATTCTTTTTTTTCTAGGCGAAAAATAATTTTTTCAAGCAAAAAATTAATTTTCAGTGTCATTTGGTCCAAAAATCCATTCACCAATGTTCACCAATGAAATTTTCAAAGAATAATATTCTATGAAGACAAACTTATATATAATTAATTCCAAGCTACTACCAATCCAAAATACCAATATCTTTTATTAAGGAGCGTAAATCCTGTAAAACAGGAGCAGAAAAATCTCGCGGGCAAACGTTACCAGAGAAGATTCTGTTATTAAAAGGTCCAACGAAACAAAATGTTAATCCGCGGGCAAACGTTACACGGGCTTCTGTGCTGCGGGCATAAGTTACTATCCCTGTCAAACTAAGCAATTGGCATCTCAAAAAATGTTACTTACGAGTGATCTAATATAGGTAATTATTGTGTGACAAAATAAAAAAAATGTGTTTGGTTATTGTTAATCTCATTTTTTAAATATCAAAAGTTCATGTTTACTGTTAGATTTTGCTTCAGAATTTTATTTGATATACATTTATTTTTTAAACTTTTGTAAACTAAGGAAAAAAACATAATTCAAAATCCTTACCGACCAAATAAATATCGCAATTCTATACATAAACTTGTATTCGAAAGTGAAAAAAATTTTCTAGTTTGTCTATTGGTAACTTTGGAAATGTTTTTTATTAGACCCCACAAGTATTTGTCCGTCATATTGGCATATTCCTTTTTGCTCTAGTATCGGCTTTCCAGTGAAAACACTCAACATAACCGTGTTTTTTGAAAGTGAATATCCAGGTCAGCAAATTTTAACAAGCAAACAAAAACAAAAATAAAAGTGAAAACAATAATCAGAGTGAACATAGAGTGAATTTAAACTGTTAAAAGCTTAGATGGCGTTCCAGTCGATTGAAGAGAGAAATGTTTTTTTTTAATCATTTTTTTTTAACGTTAATCTTATAACTATCTTAAAGCTAGAAGAAAATTCGTCAAAACTAGCCTACTTACAACACACTCAAAGTTAAACTTTATCTTAATTCTAAAAGAGAAACATTTTAAATGTCACATTGGAGCACTGATTTTGAAGTAAGACAAAAGAGTGAATCTAAAAATAAGCATAAGCCTTTTATTTGCTTTTAATTGCTATGCAGGTTTAACCAAAAAACACCTTACGTTCTTCTTTAATGCCATACACACGACTGACAAGTGGTTATAATTTCTTCCATTTTCTTGACATTTCATAATTACAATCTGAAGTGCCTAAACATTGTGGATCTTATTCGGAATTCATCCCCCCCCCCACCAAAATGAACTTTTTTTTTACGAATCGATAAAAAAGTGTTTGCTGTTGATAAAAAAAACATCAAATTATGGAGGAGAAACACTTTTTTATGGTTAAAAAGTGAAGTATAAGCGGGCCACCCACAGTACTATAACTAAAACTACTTTTTTTTTTATGGGATATTTGCTTTTTTTGCTTGCTTACGCATTACGGCGTATAAACAATAGACAATGTTAAATGCTTAACATTTGGCAGGTGGAAATAAAAAAAATGGTGACCGCTAAGTATTCAAAAGTGTTTAAAAAACAACTCAGAGCAACAACTTAAGAGGATGTTCAGAACATGCTCGACATGCTCTGACTCTGTTCAAAGCTTTATTCTGAACTAAAAAAGAAAAACGCCTATTGAAATTGTGACAGCGTGTAAGAGTTTATTTTTTATATTTTTTTTTCGATTTCTGGCTGGAATTAGCACCCAATCTGTTTCCATTAACGGATCTTTCCTCTTATGAATAAGAAAAATAAAATTAAAAGTTAAAAAACTAGTGAGTCTTTAAAGTAATTTATATAAAGAATTTTATGTTTTTGGGTTGTATTCCCAAACTTTGTAAATGAAAGCACCAGATACATGCCCTTAGAAACTCATGGTTTGAGTCATAGATTCATCAATATATAGTTTCATTAATATACAATTATACATACATACCTATGTATTATTACATCGTCAGAGTTGTGTTTTGAATGTTTGTGATTTTTGAAATGGTAAGTGATTTTTGTGTTGTGTTTACCAATATTCGTGGGCTAGGAAGGAAATGTGTTGGCACTAGGTGAAACATAAATTGGTGCCAATGCTGATCTTTCAGAATTTCCCCTGCCTGGATATAACCTATTACCATTTCTACTCTTTCACAATCAAGGCCTTTTATTCTATGTTAGATTTGATGTTGATTGCCAGAGCCTTCCCCAATGCAGACATGTAATATGAGTTTGGTGAGCTGTCTGATTCCATTTCCCGAATTGTTTCCTTATACCCTCACACTGTAGTCATTATTGCGGGCGACTTTAATGTAAGCGATTCAAGTTGGCTCCGCTATTCCGCCGGACAGACAACACCCAAAGGAAGATATGTTGAGATCTTTCCTGAGAACCTTATACTCAGCTTGTAGATGTACCACTCGAATACCAGATGTTGCTGGGCAAAGCGCTCACACCTTCGATTTGTTTCTTACTTCTAACCCTGATAAGTATAACATAAAACTCTCCATTCGGCACTTGGGACTATTCAGACCGTCTGAATATCTTTTTTCCAACTGGTCACTATGTTTCCTCGATAGTGACGTTAATACATACTTTTATTCCTAACAGAATTAAGAGTATAAATCCTAAAGAAAGTCTTGGTTCGATATAAGCTGTTAAGAAGCTATCAGGTTGAAAGGAGTAAGTTTCGAGATCTTACAAAGGCAACCCAACTGGGGAAAAACGGAAAAAGTATAAACAAAAAAGAAAGCAATGTAAAGCTAACAAAAAAAAAAACTTACATGACTATAAATTAAGCAAAAAATCCTGCAATGTCCCAAAGGCAGTAGAAATTTTTGGTCTTTTGTCAAGAACGTAAAAAATTCAAATACACTTGCTGCTCATTTTGCTGCTAGCTCTAAGTTACCTGATAGCAGCATTGCCAAGAAATATATCGAAGATGGAAAACATCTTAATGACCGACAAAACGGCTTTCGCAGCAATCGTTCCACTGAAGATCTGATGGCATTTCTCACCGAAGAATGGAACAGATCTTTACATTGTTTTAAAAAAAGTAAGATTATTGCACTTGGTTTTTCTAAGGCATTTGATAGAGGTTGTCACCGGCTCTCTTATCGAAAATGCGTGCATTTGGTATCAACGAAACCCTTATTCTTTGGATTAGAAATTACTTTCAGATCATTCAATAAATGTTGTATTGGACGGTTTTAATCCGGATCTTCACAAAATAAATGCTGGTGTTCTTCAGTTCTCTGTTTTGTGTTCGACTCTCTTCCTCATTTTTATAAATGATCCCTTGTCTGAAACTTCTAATCCACTTCATTGTTTTGCCGAACTCAGGTTCTCATATTTGATCTCTAATTCAGGTCCACATCCTTCGGAAGTGGAATTTAAACGGTATCGTATGATAAACTCCAATCTTTACAACATTGCTAAATGGGGTATAAAAAACCGTGTAGAGTTTAATGCTTCGTAAACTCAATGCTGTCTATTGCCGTTGAAGCAAACTGTTCCCCTTATGTCATTGTCCTTGAATGGCACTTGCATCGAAGAAACCGAAAAGCTCTTAGTACTCGGTATGTGTATCAACGACGATCTTCGTTGGAATGATCACATTCTCAAGACCGATCGCCAAAAATGCTGCTAAATGCTTAGGATTCCTATATCGATGTAAAAAATTTTTCACCCCTTCTGATCTTGCGGTGCCAGGCATTTATACGTCCAAAACTCGAGTACAACTCATACCTTTGGGCAGGGGTAGCACAAACTTCTCTCCACTTATTGGATAGAATTCAGAACAGAGCGCTAAAACTGATAGGAAAGAGAGCTATCATTGACTCATTCCCATCTCTTGAACACTGTCGGAATGATTCATATATTTTTATTTTGTTTCACCGCTTTTTTCAAAAGCGATGCTCAGTCGAAGTAGACAGTTGCATTCCTCCCCTCAATCAGTTCACCTGTTTCGCTAGGAATGCTCATCAGTTCGAGTTTTGGTCATATCGTAAAATAAAGAGATTTGTTTTTAAATCGCACAACACGATTATAGAAAAATTCACCCGACACAGTTTTCCCGTGCCATTTTAATTTGCAAGCATTCAAGATCAATGTTTATCGACACCTCCTTAAAAAAAATATATTCGATTGTTAATCGCCAATGAGCAAAGTTTTATCATACATTTCGAGAACATACTCGTATAATTATTAAAACCGCTCATAATGCAGTTAAAAATATGGAATTCATATCCAAAGTAAAAAATATTCATTTTAAAACATATAGATTCAAATTAGCTTTTTTTGGCCTTTAGTCCACAAAAATTGACGTTTCGTCCGGGTGATCTCACATGGACTCATCAGTTGACTTGTGAGGACCTTGTCAATACGCAATTTTTGTTAAGTTCAGTTCATCTTACATGAATTTTTTGACAAAAATCCAATGTGAACTATATCCAACAAAGATTAGGATTGTAATCATTAATGTTGGAATTTTTTTTTGCCCGTGGCCTGGCATTGAATATTTATATGAAGGTTTTTATAATACAAACTCTATATACAAAAAATATTCCAACATTAATGATTACAATCCTAATCTTTGTTGGATATAGTTCACATTGGATTTTTGTCAAAATATTCATGTAAGATGAACTGAACTTAACAAAAATTGCGTATTGACAAGGTCCTCACAAGTCAACTGATGAGACCATGTGAGATCACCTGGACGAAACGTCAATTTTTGTGGACTAAAGGCCAAAAAAGCTAATTTGAATCAATAATTCAACAAGTCCAATAATAGTGCTAAGTCTTCTACTTGGCTGATTTATTTCAGTAGTATATAGAGTTTGTATTATAAAAACCTTCATTTAAAACATATATACAGTGGATCAAAAAAGAAATCGGACATACAAGTTTCTTCTCTTTAAATCACAAAATAAAATTGATGAAGGTTTGAAAATAGCGTATTTCTGCATTATTTATATATAGTTCTTACCATAAACTCTGGATAATTAGCAAAAATTACATTTTTATTAACATATTGTCCTCGAAATTTAATTTAAAAGAAAACACTCGCAAATTTAATATCAAAAAAGAAATCGGACACTCTGTGGTATACTCATTTTTTTGTTTTTAATGGGACAAATATAACAGTTTTAGTTTCTTAAAATACCGTTACATATGTCAGATGTTTATTTGATTTGAATTTAATGCGTTATAATTAATAAGGTCAAAATGGAAGAACAATGTTAATATACAACGATAGAAGTACGAAAAATAGTGATAAATTTTTTTTAAAAAGGTAACTCTGTACGTGCTATTGCAGAAATTGTAAAAAGAAGGAAGTCTACGGTAGGAGACATCATAAAAAGATTCAAAACAACAAAATCTGTTGAAAATTTACAAAAATCTTGAAGACCAAAAAAGTTTACTACAGGCGATGAACGTTGGATATTGTAATAAGTTAAAAAAAAAAAACAAATTAGTGCACCAAAGTTGACGGGCGTAGGTAAGGAAATACCTGCAATAAGATATTAACCCTGAAGCCGTAAAAACAGTGCTGCGAAAAAATTAATTTTCATGGAAGAGTGGCAAGAAAAAAACCTTTTATCAACAAGAAAAACGGAATCAAGAGAAATAGTTTATAAGGAGCTACCAAAAGACGGATTTGTCGTTCTGGAATCGTGTTTTGTCTCTGACGAGAGTAAATTTAATAAAAACAGAGAACAAAACACGATTCTAGAATGAGAATAGATATTTATGTAGTCTATTTACTTTACTGAATATATAATACAACTATTTTGGAATAAATAATTTTTATAAATAAAATATGATATTGTTTTATTGTGGTGTAGAAAAGTTGAATGCCAAAACACCGAACAAAGAGAAACAAACAAACAAGAAACAACGCCAACTTAGTTGTATAACTAAAATGGTAATGAATGGGGAAAATAAGTCAACAAGTATTTCCCTAACCCCCACATATTCATTCAATGATGACGCCAACAACGACCACAATGGACGACGACGACAACGTCGAGTAAATGGGTGATGACCATCAACATCAATGAGTGGAAAAAGAAAAACAAAAATATATGCAAACGTGAGTGGGTCGCGTGAGTTCGGAATGAAACTATGTCCGCATTTAGATTAAAAAATTATTCCAAACAATTTTTATTTGTGTCTGCAACAGGCCCATTTAAAGAAGTTGTTCTTGCTATGATTTGAAAATGTTTACCATTGGTGGATTTTATTCGAGTTTACAAAAAAATAACGTAGTCGTGTTTGTGGCTTGTTAACAACAAACGAGTCTAATTAATGCAACCTCTAAAGTTTATTTATATTCTAACAGCGCAATTAATAAAAAACGCTTATTCAACATCTTTTCCATGATTTTTCTAACCCCGGTAGGTATAAGAGTTAAGTCTCGACTTTTACTTTAATATTAAAAAAAATTAAACGAAATGATCTATAAGTGACGTTTATCAAAAATCTACTACAATAAGTAACTATCAGCCTTATTTTTAACTCGTTATAGTATAAATACATAATGCTGGAAATTCTTATATATTATTGATCAATCCCAGTTAATTGATCGAATTCTTTTTAAAATTCTAAATTCGACCGGAAGACAAGATGTTTGTTTTCTTTGTCAAATAGCTGACAGCTAAAAGTAATATATTCTCACTTTGTAGTACTTTATTTCACAAAAGTTCATTATAACTATAATTGTTGGCAAAATTGGAGATACAGACGGACATTCTATTACAATTTAATTGTATTCTTTGTATGGGCTAGGAAAATAATAATAATTTTCCTAGCTTAAACTTAAATTTTTGATAAGAGAATTGGCGTGAAGTTTTAAACAGCCTACTATTGAGGTATTAGTATGATACTATTTAACAATTTGCTGACTTTAAAGTAGATTAATAACTCTTTCTTAATTTTTAAGTATCATACTAGGTCTATGTTTTGTAATAAATTCCTTTTGAACATACCTTAAGTATTGACAGTTCATGCTGAAAAAACTAATGAAACAGACCTGTTTTGACGTCAAACATTCACATGAAGTTAGCACAATACTAAAAAAATAAAATAGGTACTCGATGACTTTAATTTTAATATAAGGGTAGAGAAATTATGATGCTATATTCGATTAAAATTTGCAAATCCGTCGTTTTATCCAAGTTTCATACTAGACCAGCTTTAAGATCGTATTAATTCAACTTAAATTTTGGGCCATTATAGTTAAACAGATTTACGTTTATGCATGTAGTCTTAAAGGGGCTTTATTTCAAAGCAAGAATGAAGACGTGAATACTGTAATTTGACAATTGAAATAAATAAAACTCACTAAAAAAATATAAACAAATACAGAATAGAGGCAAATTTTGAAAAATCTCAGGGGCCTTTACTTCACCTAGTCTGGGCCTGAATCTATGAAGTGTTTCTTTATTAATAATTTATGTAGCTCAGAAAAGTCTGTCGCAGATTATGTTATTATACTTGAGTTTAAATGAGTTTCTATTTAATGAATGAATATTACAAGGACGATTAAGTTATTTTTATGGATCGATTTGCAGAGGCGAGGATACGAATAATTATTAAATTATGACCCTTGTGTAATAGATGAAATGGTTATTTAAATTTAGCTGTATAGTTGTATTTAATTTCTCAATTTCTGTTTTGCACTTACTTGGGGCCTTTTTGTTTTTATTAATAACAAACATTTTTCATATAGTAAGATAAAACACTGTGTATCAAAATTTTGTTTATGTTGATTTTGTGCAATTTTTTTAAGTGGAGTACACTTAAAGTATTTATTCGTTCCAACAGTCATATCGTCGGATGTCGCAAAAACTACATGTTTTTTATTCTCATTATGATTTTTATTTAGTGAAAACCTGTGTTTTATTGGCTTGAAAACACATCGAGGCAGTCAATATTTTGTTTTAAGAGCCACCAAACAGGCGAACAAAAACACAAGTTTTTCTTGCTTTATTTACGAGTCTTAAAAACGCATCGACTGATGCGGATTGTTCTTAGTCTTATGCTGGATTTACCCGATGATAAGTATGAAGGCAAAATACGTAACATTTACACGAAGCCATTCTTTCTTGTGCTTAGTTTTGTGGAGAGTTTCATTAAGATAAGTGATGCCAAAACAATATTATGTATGTGTTATCGTTAATTTGTTCAGAGATGTCAAAAGTGACGTTTTTGGATGCTGGTTGATTCTAGTCGTCAATACAGCTGACAAAGGCCATAGCGTACACAGTGCTTCCAACTATTTGAAAAGAAGTTTTTAAGTCCCGATGTCGTTTTTTTCTACAATTCTATATGGACTTGCAAAAAAGCACGGCTATTATTATGATTCTATGTTAGATACCACTGCTCAACCGAACTTAAAAAGTTATCAGCTGATGCATGTGCTAAATTTAATTATTTAAGCAACCAATGGTAACTTAATTAATTGGGACAGAGGGTTTGCACGTGGTCTCCAACATATGACTTGGAGCAAGAATTCTGGATATTACCGAAAAAGTTCAATGGCAACCATCAATACCAAAACAAGACCTAAAGATAAAATGGAAACACAATTTTGCAGCTATTCCCGATTATTTCCTACAGATTTACTACTTTAAGAGAGAGACAGTGAGTAGGCATACCTTGTGATTGACGGTGCCACTTTGGCTGCAATTGCAGTAGATCTACTGAATCTTAAACTGATTCAGTAAAATCGTTCAGAAATTTATCTGCTGTGGATCTTCTCTAGATGCAGTCAATATGTTGTGAACTTCCCATTAGCTCAAATGACATAAGAAATTAGTTGGATGCTTTCATTTATAAAAAAAATTCGGTTGTATTTGTTTTTGTTCTGTTTTGTATAACTGACGATTATTTTACAAAAATAAACTAAACTCCACATTAAATTTAATGTCAATGATCTAAAAAAGTTTTTTTTTGTAAGGAACTGAATGATGTCAGCAATGGTTGTTGTTGTTGGCCACCATTGAACTCACTTTAAACAACAAATTTAGAGGGATATTTCAAAATTTTTCACTTTGGAAATAAGAAAAATATTTTTTTTTATTTTTGACTTTATCATATATGTATCTGTTTGATGGATTTTAAAAAGATAATGCATGCTGAATCTTTTGAAAATTCCTAACAGTATTCCTTATACAAATTTACAAAAAGAAATATTTTTTGGATTAAGATAAAATAAAATGCACGACTGGGTCGCACGAACTTGCTCCTATGTAATCGACTAGGAATTTTAAAAACAAATGTTATTAGAGAAAACTGTTCATAATGACAAAATTAATTTTTAAATTCTTTTGGTAGTAACAGAATGCTATGCAAATATGAATTTATGCAAGAACAAAAATTATAAGTCCTTGTAGTGGTTTCTTTAAAAGAAGCTTTTATATACAAACTTTTTAAAAGCTTTTTAAGAAAAAATTTTGGTACGCCAATTTAAAGTTTTTATTATTGTTCGAATAAAAATTAAATTTACGAAAAGAAATATTGACCCGTTTCGGAGATATCAAATTTTCAAAAAAAAAAAAAGAAAAAAATTGATTTTTTTTTTCAAAAATTCAAAAAATATTTATTTTAAAGTTTTGAAATGCAATGTGCTTAAGACTTTTTAGAAGCTTCTCTATTAAAATGTTCATTAAGATCCGTTATGTGGATAATGAGAAATTCAAAATTCGAAAAAATGGTTCTATGGTAGGTACAAGCTGTAATATCTTAATTTCAAAATTTTTTTTATTAAATTAAAGATCGTAAAAATTAATTGAAAGAAAAAAATTTTATCAAAATTCTAGGTGCCGTTTTCGAGAAAAATACGATTTTTGAAAACCATTTTTTTTTAATTTTTTAGCATTTGTATGGTAGGTACCTTTATTTTTAGGTAAAATAAAAATTTTTTTCTCACATTTTTTAGATTATATTGAGAAACTTTTATTTATCAAGTTTAAAAAAAAATCTAGCATGGGGTTTTCGAAATATTGAGTTTTGAAAAACAAAAAATTTAAGTTTTTTTTAAAAATCCAAAAAAATTTTTTTTGAAAATTTGAGTACACAATTCTATTTATGTTTTTGGGGAGCTTTAGCAAAAAAACAATGATCAATATCTGTTGAACCGTTGTTGAGAAAATCAAAAACAAAAAAATGGTTCCATGGGGGGTACCATCAATAATCATTTTCTGGAAAATTTTTTTTCAACCATTACCTAGCTTTAATTAAATGAAATTTTTCTGTATTTTTATTTTTAAAATCTGTTGAACAGTTTTTGAGAAAAAAAATGAATATAAAATTTCGAAAAAAATTTGTATGGCAGGTACCGTTATTTTTGGTCTTAAAAAAAAAGAAAAAAATTTGCTGGGGGAAAAAATTAAAAATGATATCTACCAAGTTTAAAGAAAATCGGCCCAGCCGCTTAGGCTGTAGTCGAACAGACTGACAGACAGACAGACAGGCAGACAGAATTGCGAAACCCACTTTTTACTTGCGACTTATAGGTACTATAAGGCAAGTTATGCATTCGTAAAAAAAATCGAACTCGAGATTTTGATCAAAGTTGACATTACGATGATAGCGAACACTAAAAAAGTGGGTCTGGCAATTCTGTCTGTCTGTCTGTCTGTCTGTCTGTCTGTCGCTGCGACTACAGCCTAAACGGCTCGGCCGATTTTCTTTAAACTTGGTAGATATGGGTTTTGATTTTTTACCCCCACACGTTTTTTTCTTTTTTTTTTTAAGACCAAAAATAACGGTACCTGCCATACGATTTTTTTTCGAAATTTTATAAACATTTTTTTTTCTCAAAAACTGTTCGACAGATTTCAAAAATAAAAATACAGAAAAATTTCATTTAATTAAAGCTAGGTATTGAATGAAAAAAATTTTCCGAAAAATGGTTATTGAGGGTACCCCCCAAGGAACCATTTTTTTTGTTTTTGATTTTCTCAAAAACGGTTCAACCGATTTTGATAATTTTTTTTTTGCTAAAGCTCCCCAAAAACATTAATAGAATTGTTTACTCAAATTTTCAAAACAAAATTTTTTGGATTTTTAAAAAAAACTTCAAATTTTTTTTTTCAAAACTCAATATTTCGAAAACCCCATGCTAGATTTTTTCTAAAATTGATAAATAAAAGTTTCTCAATATAGTCTACAAAGTGTGAGAAAAATTTTCTTATTTTACTTTAAAATAAAGGTACCTACCATACAAATGCTAAAAATTTAAAAAAAATGGTTTTCAAAAATCGTATTTTTCTCGAAAACGGCACCTAGAATTTTGATAAAATTTTTTTTCTTTCAATTAATTTTTATGATCTTTAATTTAATAAAAAAAAATTTGAAATTAAGATATTACAGCTTGTACCTACCATAGAACCATTTTTTCGAATTTTGAATTTCTCTTATCCACATAACGGATCTTAATGAACATTTTTATAGAGAAGCTTCTAAAAAGTCTAAAACACATTGCATTTCAAAACTTTAAAATAAATATTTTTTGAATTTTTGAAAAAAAAAATCTATTTTTTTCTTTTTTTGAAAATTCGATATCTCCGAAATAGGTCAATATTTCTTTTCGTAAATTTAATTTTTATTCGAAAAATAATAAAAACTTTAAATTGGCGTACCTAAATTTTTTCTTAAAAAGCTTTTAAAAAGTTTGTATTTAAAGTTTTTTTTTAAGAAACCACTACAACGACTTATAATTTTTGTTCTTGCATAAATTCATAGCTGGATAGCATTCTGTTTTTTTCTCTTACTACTAAAAGAATTTAAAAATTCATTTTATCCTTATGAACAGTTTTCTTTAATAACATCCGTTTTTAAAATTCCTAGTCGATTACATAGGAGCAAGTTCGTGCGACCCAGTCGTGCATTTTATTTAGTCTTCGCTATCATCGTAATGTCAACTTTGATCGAAATCTCGAGTTCGATTTTTTTTACGAATGCATAACTTGCCTTATAGTACCTACATATAAGTCGCAAGTAAAAAAGTTATTTTTTGAAAATTTGCACAGTAAAATGTCTCGTCACATACTGTCCAAAACTGCTTATTTCTTCGAACTTTGGGCGAAAGTCTGTAAAGTTTCATATGAAAAAAAAAATAAAATTGTTTGGGCATTCGCAGTCTTGGACAAAAGATGATTTTGATGGCTGGATAACTTTTGATAAATGACGAATACCCTCTCTTCAAAAATTTTGAGTTAGGGTTCTGTGCTGTATTTAAGGCTTTATTATTTATATAAGCAGGAGCCATTATTCATAATACCATACAAGTTATGTTCCATAAATTATCTGGACTTATCGAAATCTGTATTAAATAAGCTGTTGTTTTAAGAAACATGTTAACTGATTAGTTTTTATTTCGTTCTCTTGCTCTTAGAAGATACAAAACTATCATCAAACAAAACGAAAACTCATATAAGATGAATATTTCTATCTTGCTTCAATTTTCATCCAATTCTGATAGCTTTATAAGATTCATATTTTAATACATCTTTTATAATCTAAAAAATTAAATCAAACTTATTTTAGGGAAATTTTTTGTTTGTTTAGAAAAAGCATATAAATATTTGTATGTTCTCCTAAACACTGTATAATTTTTTTGAGAGCATACTAAACACCATTGCAAAATATAATTCCACTTGAAATGATTTTAAGACACATTTTACTTTTTTTCTAGTACCAACGATTGTGACTTAAAATTAAACTACAAATGTGCTAAAGTACTTAATAATCCGACATAAAACAAACAAAATACGTATACCCATCTATAGAGATATAAAATTGATTATTATTAATTGAATAACTCGCCAACTTACATTTCAACTAAATCTGTATCTCAAATACTTTACACTATTAATCATCTATCTAAATCACTTAATGCATCATGATTTCCTAGAAATTTCTTTGTGAATGCCTTTGGCTGATAATTTTTTATGGAAAATACCTATCTACCTACTCACTTTGGGTTTTTATGAAAGTATTTATTTTATGATCTGAAATATAAGTTAATCTATCAAATTTGTATTACAATAGTTTTGAAATTCACCGCATTAATGTCAAATTTCGTCTTCTTTCAATTCAACGACATTCTTAACTGGTGGACGTTGAAAATAAAACTCCCCTAAAATTGCTCTCTGAACTTACATATGTAAATTTTTCATCCAAATGAATTTATTTTTTGAGTAGTCCCGGATGTTTATTCCAAACCTCACAAATAGCCATTAAGTCCAGCATTTAATCCTCGTTGGCCGATAAGTTTATTAAATATTTAAACAAGCACCAGCATTTTAAATGACTTACCAAAAATATACTCCGCAAAACCAGTTAGCAATTCGATGAGCTCAAACCATGTGGTTGAGGGGTCGCGCGTCGTTTGGTATGAAAATGTAGTTATAATCCAAAAAATAAACAAGAAATTTCCAAAATATCTCAGCAAATTTAATAAATAACAAATCCAAGGCTGAACAGTAAAAAAAAAGAGACACAAAGAAGCAATATTTTGGCACTTCAACACATAATCCACTAAAATCTGGCGCCCAACACTCAATTATTTTATTTAAAATTATTTTTGCTTCCAAATGCACGTCACACCACAAAATTACCAAATGGCTACTTAAAATTGATTTGACATCATTACTTGTCCCCCGATTAGGATGAATCCACTTGACCACTTCTCATCTCCTCGCTCAGTATGCAGCAGTGATGCACATTAATCAAACATGAAACCTCGTTTTCTGAGTACAAAAACGCTGACGCATAAGGCACTAGCGCGTAACACGCAAAAATGTAGAAATAAACTCTTAAAACAACAACAAAAAATCCGCAAACAAGAAAACAAAATAGCAGCACGAGTCGAATTTAGAAAAAAAATAAGTATCTTACAGATATCTATAAAAACAATTTGTAACAATTACACAGTTGATTGCGAAACAGCTGGTCAGTTTTGAGATATTTCCGATTGGCAGGTGAAGAATTTAATGCAAGACCTTCACAGATTAAAACGCAGACAACAACGAAACTTTATGTTCGATTCTTCACAAATTCATTTATATCTATATAAATCTATTTAAATCAAATAAAATCGACTTCAAAAAATTCGGAGAGCTGACGAATAACTCATATCGTGTAGACCGTGCAAAAATCGCGTCACGACTGATCTACCTGTGCTGATACAAACACTCAATATGGTCCACAAAACAGCGCGCGATCTCTAAATCCAGAGTCAAGTGCGAGCTCCGAATGGATCATACAAAAATATAGATACGGATTGTATGACTTTTTTTTTATTTCCCGTCTCGCCTGCTTTACAAAGACGAAAACATCGATCATACCTACCAAGCGGTCGCGAATATTGTGGTCCCAAAACAAAATAAAATCAAAATTCTTACGACCCACAGAAATATCTTCAAAAACAAAACAAAACAACAGATACAGATACATTCCACACACCAAATAACAAAATAATCAAAATCTCATCTTACAGATACTTTTTTTTTGGGGAGCAGTAGCTGGAGTTGGACTTGCACTTGGACAGCCAACAGGTAGAACAAAGCCCAGCTCAATTTGCGTCTGATTTTTTCTTCATTGTTGTTGTTGTTGTTGGAGTAACTCTCAGTTGTGTCAGTATCTGTTTAAATCGATTTTGCAAAACAAAGCTAAGCTTGTAGGTAAGTATGGCTGCAGAGTTGTCACTTTGTCAATCTGGTGTATTCTGAAGTTATACAAAAATGAACTAAAAAACCAGACATTAAATTTCCATTTTACTTAAAATTTGACTTTTAATGTAAACGGTTATTTATGTTTGACTTTCTCATTAGGTGCGTTTTATTATTCACAAATCTATCTGGATCCCGATCTGGATCTTCCTTTGAAAATAAAACGATACGGATCTTAGTGACAGAAGTGTTATAACTCCGTCTCTTTTTGTCCTTGGGTTTGTAAATTTTCAATTATTTCTTGTCTCTTTTCTTTACACTATAGCTTACACTACCTTATCATAAAAGCCATCTACTCGCCAGTGTAATAACTAATTTTTGGATCTTTGAAATAGATCCCGATAGAAAACAGGATCCCAAATTGTTTTTGTAATACATGTTAAAACTTAATCCAGATCCGGATCCAGATAGATTTGTGGATAATAAAACGCACCTATTATCGTCTTAACGGATTTAAATAAAAATAAATTAAGAGAAACTTCTAAAAATTCATATTAAAAAAAATAGTTTTTGGATTCTTAAAACTTTTATTACAAGTAAACTTAAAAATGGTTTAAAACAGTAGTTTCTTAAAAACTCGCTTCAATGATTAAACAAACTTGATTGTGATACTAAGAAAAGCCTCATTTTTTTAAGGAATTATTACACACATATTTTTTTATCTTAAGTGGATATAATACAATTTCTTTCACTTCTTAAATGCCAATGTATGCCTAGTGAATATTATTTGATTGGTATAAAATTATCTGACACCTCCGTATAGCCATGAAAACAATTAAACTAAATTAGATATTTATCATATATTAATATTTGGTTTTATATTATTGCAAAGTGGCATCACTGTTTGGTAGCTACACTTGGAGATTTTTTTTATTTATTATTTTATGTCACATCAGGTGAATATAGTAAGCTTTTCTTTTGATTGTAAGAAAAGCTTCAACTACTTACAATCCACAACTGGGCGGCAAATTAGCATTCCGCACAGCTCTCTTTTTAGTTAATATTTCATGCGATTTAAATTTTTATAAACAAATCCGACGTCCGACTTTGTCGCCGTCTCGTCAAGAAGTCTGCAATGAGAGAGAGAGAGTTAAAAATAAAAGCAGGTAGGTAGGTTAGGTTTGATATATGAACCTACTCCTATAGTTGGGTAGAACTGTGTGTGGTGGTTGCGGTTGAGATCGTTAGATAGACAACTTTGGTAGAATTTCGTCTATTTCCGCTGATATAGCCGGAGGCGTGCTATACAACTTATAAAGCAGTTGGATGTTTTGAAATGAATTTCTTATAACAATGGGTCGATTTTTATCTGAATGCTAAATGAACATTTTGTGTAATAAACTATAGTCTAAATCCAAAATTCAATATGTGAGGAATATCTATAGATTGTCTTGGATATGGGTTTTTTTTTTCATCCTTTGTGCTTGCATAGTTGGAGGTCGTTTCTCGACATAAATTGCACAGATACAAATTAGTCTTATTTGATATCTGTAATATATATTAATTACCTGGTGTGTTTCAATTTTTTTCATGCCATTTTTATTCCAATAAAGATTAAGTATGTAATACTAAGTCGAAAACTGTTAAAGGTCTCTCAAACAAATTATTCTTATTTAAGCTCTACCCTTAGAGGCAGATTAAGTGGTCAATTCAGATTTTTTTACCTGTGTCTGGAAGTAAATAAGATCACTCATATTACAGGTCACCCTCAAGGTTTATTTTTTTGAGAAACTTAAGTAGATACATGAAGTACTTTCAGGGATTTCAGATAACTTTCTTAGGTATATGTGGTGAAGTCCTAGATACCAATTCCTTTGATAGATGAGTGCATCACATCTTCTTAAAATATTATCAGTTGTTTTCTGATGAGTATTCCAGAATCTGTATGTGCCAATCCTCACCAGGCCAAGAATATTGAGTTATATTCTCAGTTTGCAGTGGCCTGTTAGAAAAAACGTTACGCTTAAGCCGATGCAGGATGTATTTTCCATGTACGGCAACTTTTCTTGTTAACACAGCCATTCATCCAAAAATGTGCCTCGTCGGTTAAGATGATTTTCTGACCAAAATAAAGGTCCACTTCCAAACACTCTGAAGCTAAGTCAGCGAATAAACGGCTTTGTCTTTAGTCATAAACATTGAGCTCGTGGGTCAATTGGATATTGTACGGATATATAGGCCTGAATCCTGATGCAAAATTCGCGAGGTTGGAGCCTGCAAAGCGAATGCCTCGAGTTTTACTGTATACTTTCACGGACCGCGGCGATATCCTCCGCTGAGCTTTCGTTCCTTTAATAGACGATTGTTGGGTGACAGACTACCGAATCGCTCATCTCAAATTTGTCTACTAAACTTTGAAGAGTCGAATATGAAGGGTTTACACGTCTACATGTCAAATGGGCTAATGGACACTCGTTGATAATAAAGTTTTATCAATTGGACGTGCTCTTCAATCTTGTATCTTGTCATTGTGATTTGACATAATTAACTGAAAAATAAACAACAAATTTCTCAGATGTCACTAAAAAATTCTTACAATTCAGCCCTGCTGGCAGATTCAAGGGGAGACTAATAACGTATTTCCAATAATTACACCTGCACATAAAATGATTACTGTCTTCTTCTATCTGGATTCTCGAGAGCCCATCTTCACCTGAGAACTTCTTTGTTCAATAGATCACTTTTTACTATATTTTGCCAAGATCTTGAAATAATTTGTTTCCTTTTGTTCAAAAGACCATTAAATAAATGCTTTCGTCAAACGATTTTAGTTCTTAAATGTTCAAGAAGCAAATTTTGTATGTGATTGAAATTCAAACTAAATAAGAATTTATTGCTAAGTGTTCAATATCCATACGACTATTTTATATTTGCAGCTATAGTTTTTATATTCCCAGAAACAAATAAACGTGCCTTGAAAAAGCAGGCACTGATGAACGAAGTTCGTCTTCCAAAAGTATTAAATACTCGTACAATTATGGGAATTTCTCTTTGTATAAGGAGAGAGAATCAGATATCAAATCTATGCTGCCATGGATGCCACAAATTGATGTCGAATCTTAAAATATTTTGTTAAAATCCAAACAAAAAACAATTAGAACTATTCTGCCGCATCTGTTATTCTGCTATAGATTTTCTGTTATGAATCATAAAAGATTTCCACATTCAAAGATCTGTTCAGAACTTGGAACTTTTATAAAAGTCTGTTATGCAACTTCCAAAACGAAATCTGGTATCAAACTGAACTAAAATCTGCCATCATAACCAGCTGTGATTAAGTAAAATGTTTCATCTGACATAAATAAAATGGGTGACGAACATAAAGTAAGCTCTTACACACTATTTGCATCTGTACCATGGAATACGATTTCACCACCTATGTTTTAGGGAATACCATGGCAGAGTACTATTCTTATGTGTTTATATGATATGTATTTTACTATATTTTCTTACATTTGTCTCCTTTTAAGAAAATTTCGTTGACGAAATAAAAAATAAATATCCATTGTTACTTGATACCTGTGTACTTATTGAAACCTTTATTGATAAAAGTCACATACATAAGTGTGTCTTTTATTCTTTTATGATTTTAAACAGATTTCATTACAGATTTTGTCAAGCTGAACGTTCGAAGTTCGAACGTTTGACAGTTCATAAAAGTTTTCTTAACAGATCTTATAACAGATTTTAGCATGTCGAATACCAAAATTATAATTTAAAAAAGATTTGTTGACAACTCAATCTTTTGTATGGAAATTCATAGCAGAATAACAGAATAGAATAATAAAAGATAGTCCTAAATGATAATTTTATTTTAAAGTGACAGTTGAATTTGAGGCTCATATTTTTATTTTGTTTTAAAATTGTGATTGAATATTGTTGAAATATTAAATCAATATTTTTATTAGTTCGTTAATATTAATATTATTATCCAAACTTGATTACCTGCTGGTTCTGATTTACCTTTAATAATATAAATATGCCTCTAACTAATTTATAATTTTATATAATTTTCATTTGAATAAAAACATATTTTCCATTATTTTGGTTTTTGATTGTTGTATATCCACAGCACGTATTAATTTTTTAACACAGATAATAAGTTTTGATTTGTTCAACGACAAAAGAATTGTTCAATATCCACTTTTTTTTGCTTTTAATTAGTATTCTTCAATCTCCATTTCAGTACTTTTTTTTAAATATTTTTTTAAAAATTTAAAGTCTGAAACAACTCTTGAATATTCTTATGCGAAATTATAGAAAATAATTGAAAGTATTATTTAAAAAATACCCAATTCTTCTAACATGCATTTTTAATATCTTACTAGGATCTCAAAGACAAAAAAACGTCTCCTGAGCAATTTGAACTTCGGTTGATTGAATAAATGAGTTTTCAGTTGACGCCATGTACAATGATCGCAAAAATTTGCGAATAGATGAATCGGTAGAAAAACATTCATATGTACATCGTTAACTTCCAAACGTCTTGCCCCTTAGTTTTTTAGAGCATCATACTTTAATATGCCTCCTTAATTTCACACAATAATTTTGTTTTTCCAAAACAACAAACCTGTTCCTCCTTTCCATTTATTTGCTTTCCACAGCGTTACATACTTAAAAATAAAAATAAATAAATAAATTTGGTGGTGCAACAGCTCGGAGTGAACCAGGACCTAGTGACTTACAACTCTCAACCATTCCTGTGTGCGTGTTACCAGGAACGGAGGGACCTACAATTGTCTGCCGATTCCGAACGGCTAATGAGCAGCACTTTCCATGACAAGAGATACTCTTGGAGAATTTGTCAATTCCTTGCAAGAGGCAGTTAACCCCTGAAAAAAGTTTTCTTACAGCGGCTGAGAATCGAACTCGAGACCTTCCGCATGACAGTCCAACGAACTAACCATTATGCCAAGGGGTACTACTACGTTACATACTTACCCATATAAAAAGGAATAAAAACCGATCGTTCATTAGGAAACAGTTTTGAACAGCATAGTGGTATTATAATTCTAAATAATTTCTTAACTTCAAAGCAGTTAACTAACTTTTTCTTAATTTAAAACACTTTTTTGAATATTATCGTGCTTACTTATGAACACATCTCAAATAATGACAATTCGTGGAAAAAAAATTAAACAAACAGAACTTTTTGACATTTGGAAATTTTAAAGTGTCATATGAGATTTGTAATTTAAATTAAATACGTACATATCCGATGATTTTGTAATGATGTAATGTAAGAGAAAGTGTGATAGTAAATTCGATAAATATTTTCAAAATTTGTATTTAAAGTTAGTATGACACTCAATCTGACGGTCATCGGAAGGTTTATGAAGAACTGCGACTTTAAAAAAGTCGTTTTGTTTAGTTTATTTGTTTTTCAAACAATGGGTATATTTCAGAAAAAAAAAACCGATCTGTATACTATGTACATATGTATACTAAAGGCCACTTTACACGATAATAGAAGTCATATGACCTGTCATCATATTTTCTGTATGATTTATCAAATGAGCTGTCATTTCAAGTCAACCGTTTTGGTTTATTTATGCTTTACACGTCTATTATTTCCCATTTGATTTTCACTGTACCAAAATAAAATATAAACAGAAATAAACTTGTTTCGTTTTTCCATGATGGAGAACAACGAGAAAGCAATGACATTAGTTTTATCAACAATGATAGCTGCATTAATTAAAAAAAAAAAAAAAAAAAAAAACAATTTAAAAGAAGAAGAGCTTTACGGAGCAGGAAATGGTTCTTAAAACCATTTGACATTGAGGTTTTTGGCTACGGGTGAAACATATAGCGCCTTGTCACATTGACTTTAGGATATCAATGCCAGCAATTTCCCACAACTCGATGATCCAAAGAGTTCTTTCTTTAGACTAAATTAACCATAGCAATGTTCTGCATTCAATAAATAATTAAAAACTAGATCTGACATTTTTTTGAGTATTCATTTTTTTTTCCTCGCTATCTTTGAATGGGTTTTTTATATACAGAGTACCCAACAGTAATCGTCGCAGACGGTAACCGTACGAGTACGTTCCTGAGCTCATTTAAACGAAAATTGGATGGGTTATTTACACTTTTGGCAGCTTTTTCGATTTATGTTGTTTATATAAAAATATATTCTAAAAATTTTTTCGAAAAATTAATTTTTGGATTTTTAAGAAAATAATAGTTTTTTTTTAAATTCAATATCTTCAAAACGGATACACGATTAAATTTTTAAATTACGTTTTAAATTGTATTTTATTAAATACTAACAATTTCCATATCAATTTCTCTTGTAAAAATTTTAAGGAACATTTAGTATACAAAACATGTTTCAGTGTATCTGTGTGTATCTCCCTAAAGCCTAAACCACTGAAGCAATTTTCTTCAATCTCGGTACTAAAGGGTATTCGGTGATTTCCTAGAAAAGAAATTTTATTTTTTTTAGCTCCAAAACTAACGGTATTCCCCATACACACGTAATGCATAATTCTTATTTATTTCGAAAAACTCACTAACGGTTTTGATAAAAAATATAATATATGCTATTATGGACATGGAGTTTTTTTGATTTTCGAATTTCTCATCAACGGCTCTACCGATTTTAACCAAAAATTTTCAGCAGGAGCCCCCGTAAGTTTAAAATAGTATTGTAGGTAATACAAATTTTCGAAAAAATATTTTTTGGGATTTTTGAAAAAAAAATTCCAAGTTTTTTTTTTGAAAAATCAATATCTTTAAAAAATGTAAACGATTATTTTTTTAAATTATTTCCTAAAATTTATACTAATAAGTACTTAAAATTGGCATCCCAAATTTTGTCCTCGAAAATTTTTAAAGAAATTTGTTATAAAAAAAAAATTACTTTAATAATAAAACGATTTTTAAACTTTGTTTGCATAAATTCATACTTTTCCGAAAATCTGACGGCAACTCCATGCATTCCAACATTTTTATCTCATTAAATCCATGTCTTATATTTATAAAATGTATTTTTAATTCCAAAGCACTTTTACATAAGAGCAAGTTCGTCTGATCCAGTCGTGCATATTATTTTATTCTTAAGTTTGCTGTTAATTTCATATTTTGAAAAAATACTGAAAATATGTTTTTTGTGTATTATTTTTTAACATTTTTTTTTCTAAAAGAATACCATATTTAAGCTACTTCAAAAACAGAAAGAGAATCTTAATTTAATTTTGCCTCTTTCTAACATAAAACAAATCAGGTATTTTTTTTTATTAGTTTTAATTAAAAATTTCAAATTTTCTTGAATTTATTTAATTTTTTTTAATTGAAGAATTTGTCGTTGTTCGACAGTACTACAGAGTTTGAACAAAAACTCATATAAACTGTTTAGTTATAATTCCGAAATGAAGTGAAAAAGAAAAAAATACTTTTTAAATTTTTCGTATTAAAATGACCTCGGGAACTCATTGTTTTCGTCTGCGGCAGTGATAATGGGACATAAGGCTTTATATTACATTAATTTATTTTTTATTTTAATATTTGTTATATAAACTAAATGACTTAAAAAGTTGCCGAGGTATATGTATGACCAAACTTAATTATTTGTATACTTTTATAATATCCCTGATATACATATATGTATACCTATCCTTTTAACCTACCTTTTTGATAGAATTGTTTATTCTCGATCGCCTTAGTGATAATTAATGGATCTCCCTCCGAAATTCCAAGAACTAATCTCTTTTCCAATCGCCATATTCATACCTATCTAGCTGTGTCCACACCAAAAACGTGCTTAGAATTACTAAGCCGCCAACAACAGCTTTGCAATTCTACAGTATTATGCAGTCAACAAATAAATTAGAAAATTCTTAGCCTCAATAAATTATGCTCTTATAGAAGCTTAAAAAACAGGCACAGCATGGACTCGAAATAATAATAAAAAAAGTCTTTGAACGCCTACGCTTGTTAGTTAAATAAACTCCAGGATCATGATACTCATTTTGATACACAGTTTGTATGTCTCAACAACATTTTTGGTAACAAATTGTAGGTTCCTAAGACCAAAAGTTGATTCAAAATCATGAATCAACAACAACCTGCCAATTTGTTTTATTATCTGTCAAAGATCGTTATTAGTTTCGATATTTTTTTTTAATTTACATTTTTTTTCTTTGGAACATGTAATTATTCTTTTTCAACTTAAACTTCCTCAGGGGATTTGTGTTCCAAGAGTTTGGTAGGTATTTGCACAGTGAAAGTATAAAGTTGACCCATTTTTGGTGAATTATAATTTGTGAAGTCACACGTTTGATCTATTACTCATCATTTCTGTGTCTATGCCTATTTGATTTCGTGACATCATGTGAAGTCTTGGAATTAACATGATGAGTTACTTTTTGTATCGGAGGTTTGAGCTCAAAATTGTACCTGGTATATTTATATTGGTGGGAAACATATGAGCACGTCCAACGAATGACACTAGGTTAATAGAATTTCAAAAATGGAGGAAATGAAATCTTCTAGTTGTTGAAGATCATTATTTTTAAATAAAATTTAAAATTAGATGACAACAAGTTAAAACCGTTGTTAATATTTCTATATACACGCAAATACTAAATCACTTTAAAACAATTAGGTAGAAATCTTTAAAAGACACAATCAGGATGTGCGAATCATTGACAAATTATTCTGTTGGATCTTCTTAAAGGTTGAATATTATTTCTTAAAACTCAATGGACCTTATCAAGCTGGACTTAGAGCCAACTACCCAGCTGCCGATAATATTTTTATTGTTACAAATATTGTCAATTTTTCGCTAATTTTTCGCGCAGTTTTACTCAGTGGGGAGAAGGCTCTCTTTCTGATCCTTAGCAAAAATGTAATGCCGAATAAAATGATACATGTCCTGGAGAGTATGTAGACAAATAATCAATTGGCGGTTTGGGATGGCGATTTTTCGCCAAAATGGTTTATTACTTACCTCAGGAGATAGAGATAGAAAGGATTGCCAGCTAATCCCTATCATCTTTAGGCTCTTTTTGGATGATCTCTTCACGAGCTTACCAGGAGGCTTGAATTCAAGAACTTAACAATCAAAGTGTTATAGTTTGCAGACTATTTTGTGCAGAAACTGAAAACATCCTAAAATTAATGATCTTAATGAGTATTGTCAATATGGAGTTTAGTCATGATTTTCCGAAACACAGTACAGGCAGATATTTGAGGGAAAAAAAGTGGAGTCTAGGTCCTGGCCAGCTCGATTTGGTTAACTGTAACACCAAAACACACGTTCAACCTACACCTTCAAAATAAGTTATGGTACTAGAAGAAAGCATAAAGCTGTTCATGGAAAAACGTAAACAGCCGATATTCCATTCGATTCGAAATATAAACTGTTTGAAGTAACTACCTGATCCGTTATGTGTTGTGTATGTCAGGTATGGGAATACGAAGAATATGAAAAGGTTGAGTCCTTACTATGGTTTTTCTTGAAATATTTTTTAGGCTACAAATAAATGCACAAGCATACATGCTCCGTTGCGAAACCGACATGGCACACCTTCGAGTATTCACTCTAATGCTCAATTTCAATTATATTTTAAGAATATACGAACTTACAATATTGTCACTCGCTTTGACAGCTTTTTGAGTAAAGAACAAACTTTTTGCACATTTTTAGATAGGTGCATACCAAACTTCTCTTCATTAATTAGATAGAATCCAAAATAGAGCACTAAAACTGTTTCATGCCTTTTCTTGTTTTATCGCTTCTCTCACAAGCAATGTTCAATCAAAGAAGCTAGTTACATTCCTCCCTGCAATCAGTTCACCCACAATATTCCTTTCTCAAGGAATGCTCATCGGTTCACCATCCAGCCGAAAGAGATGATCTCAGCAGCAGATATAAATTGCTCGTATTTATTTAAACCTTCATTGCTGGCAATTGAAAATTATTTTGCTGAATACGAGTCGAGGCATTTTTAAATCTTTTAAATATCTGGTCCAGATGAGCAAACAATCGACTGAATGACTAAAGCTTGAAGGATTATTCCTTGTTTATCTTTTGCTCGAGTAGAATACAAGCTCCATTCCTTTTGGTTCAAAAGGCCTCATGAATTTATTGCTTCATAAAATGCTGTTGCTGTGTACTCCAGTTCTAGAAACAAGTTTTGTGACTGCAGGCAGCTAATACCAATATATTTCGGATACGGAAATTGAAAGCCGATCAACAGTTTAAAATGGCCAAAAATGTCTTCCATCATTTTTTCATCCCAGATTTTCAGCATTCTTCTGTCGAGTTAAAATACGTTAACCATGAGTTTTGAAGGGTCACAGGCAAAAGTCTTAAATCTTGTTTTAAGAACTACAGTCGTTTTTGGGTCGCTTATTTTACGGAACTGCGAAACCATCGCTCAAAAGAATCCTTCTTTCTCTTTCTTCAAGTTCTTGCATAGCCCTCAATCTTGATTTCTTCTTAAGAGCTTTTTGTTCCTTTGTTAATAGGGCCTTATCCACATTTCCAATCTTGACCTGTTCTCCAAAGACTTAGACTGTAGGGGGACGTACAGACATACAGACGGAACTTTTTTCGTGTTCGATTTTTTTAATTGCAAAACATGTCCTATAGTACCTTACCTACAAATATATGTACATATATCGCTAGTAAAAAATAAAACATTCCAACAACTCAAATATTTAATAATAATTACTTACTGCATCAGAGAATCACGCATCTTCCGAACTAGAATACAAGATCCAAATTTAAAACTGTCGTCTGCATCGCGTTTATTCACGATGTGCTCAATGCATTTCGCAGCGTAGCGCAATGAAACGCTGCCTAGGTTTACATTAAGGAATGTTTGCAGATGCACAATGAAGACAGCACTGCATTTAGTCTTGTTCTAGAAATAAGCCTGAGCTATAGGTTGCTTCAGATATTATCTTACCCACTTTAGAGATAATACTGAACGGTTGTCTAAGCCTGGTTCATATTCTCCTAATATGGAGAGAAGTTAAAGTAGTCTTTATACCCAAAGCTGGTAACTGCTCCCACGTGACGCCTAAGGATCTTAGACCAGTCAGTGTATCGTCATTCTTTCTTAAAACTCTGGAACGATTGATTGATATTCATCTATGCGTAGTGCAATAGAACCAAACATTATTTCTACAGCACAACACGCTTACTGTTAGGGAAAATCGGTAGAAACTGCGCTACATACCTTGGTACGCACCATCGAATACTCCCTAAATCACAAAGAGTATACACTGTAGTTGCATTCCTAGATATAGAAGGTGCTTTCAACAATGCCGACAGCGCTGCAATAGCGAAGGCACTGCAGAATATCAACGTAGATAGCTCTCAACAAGTTACTCAAATGGGCAGATCGTTGTGGACTAGGTGTTAACCCCCACAAGACTGAACTAGTCCTCTTCACAAGGAAATACGAAATTCCACAACTAGACCCTCCATCGATCAAAGGTGTTCCACTTACTTTCTCAGATGAAGCTTAATAACTGGGTCTTATTTTAGATTACAAAAATTAAGGATATCTAATATACAGGACAGCGTAAAAAAAAGCCACAGTAGCTCTCTTTTCTTGTAAGAAAGCCGTGGGGAACAAATGGGGCTTGTCTCAGTACATTTTTATACTGATGGATCGAAAACCGAAAACGGAGTGGGTGGTGGAGTGTACTCAGATAGACTAAACCTTAGTCTCTCTTTCCGCCTACAAAACCATTGTAGCGTATTCCAAGCGGAAATTCTGGCGAAAAAGGAAGTATTGTGTTGAATTAAAGAAAACGTGATATCTACGAGTAGTTCAGATATCCGCATCTTCTCAGGTAGTCAGGCTGCTTTAAAATCCCTCACATCAGTCTCTTCAAATCCCATTACAGTCAAGACTGTCAATCGTCTCTGATGGAGATGGGCAAACAGTTAAATATTCACCTTTTCTGGGTGCCGGAACACAGAGATATTCCAGGGAAGAATTGTAGAGTCGACGAACTCTCCAGAATTGGAACGGAAATGCCTATCATGCCCGATAGGGTAAATATAGGTATGCCTATAGCTACTAGTAAACTTATGCTGAAGCGAATTGCTCTGGAACAATCAAATACAAGATGGCTTAACACTACCACTTGTTTGGCGACCAAACAAATCTGGCCCAAACTAGATTTGAAACGGTCAAATTGTTTGTTGTCCCTCAGTCGATCTCAAATTAGCTCCGTAATAGGTGGCATAACTGGACACTGTCTCATAGGTAGGCACGCCGCACGACTCGGTGTACTATCAAACGATTTCTGCGATTTCTTGGACGAGAAGGAAGAGGAAACAATCCCATATCTTCTTTGTACATGCCCAGCTCTCTCTTACAGGTGCAAACTTCATCTAGGACACTATTTCTATAATGAACCAAGCAATCTCATCAACACAGACATTAAAAGTTTCCTTCGCTTCATCAGAAACTCCAAATGGTTTTTACTAGTAAGGAACTTTTTGTTTCCTATTAGATCGTGTTATCACAATAGACCTCTACTGGTCTAAGTGTGTCAGTTGCTTTAAACGTCAGCCACTTTAACCTAACCTAACCTAGCCTAATCTAAGCCTGAGCTGTTTCCTGGCAACGAATTTATATTTCGAATTAAGTTCTTACCTTTTCTGTTTGATGTATTCTTTCTTTCCATTTAAGTGCTGCATTCCAAGGTATATTTGACCTTATCGGCGTAATGTACAGCCCTATTATTAATGAATATATGATTAAAAACCTTTATTGTTTGAGAGTTGATAATGTCTCACTCTTACTGAGATGATGCCCTCACAAAGCATTTATCGAGTAACAATATGTATTGAACTATCAACTGCAAAGGTAGCGATGAAAGTATTGCTGTCCACTGGAATATCCTTGTCGAACATCGCCTTCAATTTTTGTTTAAGTTCCTAGTACTCTTCGTCGCATACAGTACACTAAGGAGTAATCATTCTGTAATATTTAAGGCTAGTATTTCATAGTACTGTCTGGGTGCCCAAGTATTAAAAATCAAGCCGAACATAAATGTTTTTCTGGAAGGACCTTATCTACAAGATCTTTAATTTAATAAAGTTAGTGTGCTTTCTTATGTTCTTTTATTCCCAAGCTTTGGATTCCTTTGTGTCTTAGTTCTACTACACTCAGTGATAATATCACTGGAGTATGATGTGCCCATAAATCAGATTTACAGGACAGTTTATTTGGATATACACCCATTTCTGATACTTTAGTGAACACTTTTCCATTTAAATAGTTCAGTAGTTTAAGCTTAAAGCATCCAACAAAGTTTAAGTTAACTATTTACTAATGAAATTCAAGCACATAACTTCAACTGGAGGTTAAAGTTTTGAATCTTTCACGTGAGTGTCACTTGATTGTTCGTATCTGTAGGTGTCTACGAGAATAACTTAATTTTTAATTGTAAGATACCAAATTCGATCAGAATAAAATCATTTTTCACAATCACAACTGCGTTCAAGGTCTCCGTGTCATTAGCACATTTTTGAAATTTCTTAACTGGTTATTCGTAAGAATACAAGTTTCCAAATTTGTCTCTAAAGCAGCAAAATTCCTTTCCAGATAAACAACAACAAAAGTCCTTAAAAATACTCATTGATAGAAATTTACGAGTTTACAGCGCCAACAACTTTCGATGACATCACATAATTATGAGCATTTCTTTGTCAATTTAACAAGCAGCTACATAAATGTATCTGAATCTCAATCTTCAATAGTTATTGATCTTCAGACGATTTCCCACCATTCGGAATCCAACTGCGACACAAACGGAATGAAAATGCTGCGAAAAGCGCCATAAAACCGCAGCATCTGGTTATGTCATTGCGTCAAGGTGAACCGCATTCGCAACATCATTGACTTGGTGAACATCAAAGTAAGTTAAATAGGAGAATTGGATGTGATGTGTAGTAGGAAGGTAGCTCTAAACTACTTATACAAAATTGTTGTAAGATGTCAATCAGACCATGTGGGAGAAACGTGGAAAAAATGTACAATTAATTTATTTAAAATACATCTATTTGTTGTTTATCCATATTTATTTAAGTTTTTTTTTTCAAATTTATATTCACAAGGTGAAAATAGTTGAATATAATAGTTGGCGACAACCGACAACAACCGCGACGTTGACAAACGGACGTGACTTCTAGTCTAGTTTTGCAGCATCAAAGTGCGCAGCTGTGACAACCACAAATGATTTTAATCGCTGCCAAGCTAAAATTAATAGAATCAAATTCACACCATAAGTTCCCACACAAACTACGCACAAGTTTTCAAGCACAAAGTAAAGTAAGTACGCTAAGTAAATTGACATGCAATTCGACAGAACCGCAAGGAATAGTTGGATTTTTGATGAAAATGCGCCATCAATGAAACCTGAAAAGAAAAAAATTGTAGTTTATAGCTTAGGATATTTGTTAAAACTAAAATAAGTATTTAAATTTTCTAACAAATGAGAAAATGAAGATTTATTGAAGTTGAAGTTTATGGCAGACCGTAAATAACCTTAAGTATACCTAATTTGGATTTATGCTGGTTGCACTCAGAATTATAATTAATTACGGGCGAAAAAAAGTTCTTAAAAATAAAATGCACGACTAGATTCGTACTTCCTCTTATGTTCAAATATTGGGTAGGTTTTGACTGCCTGTGTCGGCCATGTTGTTTTGGTGTCTTCTGTCAAATCTATTTTTTATCGAAATAACAGTTTGTTAGTGCAAACGTTGCACTGCTTTTACGATAAGAGTGGTGGGTGGCTTTTCACAATCGACTCTTAAAAATTTTGTGGCCAAATTTGAGACAACCGGTTCTGTAATTAATCAGCTAACATTCGTAGGTTAAGCTCGAGGCAGTCGATTCCTCGCCGTGCACAAGAGCTCGGCCTTTCATAGACATCAACTTTGTGAATTTTGCGTCGGGACTTGGGCCTACACCCGTACAATATCCAAAATCAAACCGACCCAAAGTTCATGACCATAGACAACGCCGTTTATTCGCTGAGTTTGCTTCGACGCGTTTGGAAGAGGACTCCAATATTTACCGCAAAATCATCTTTACAATGAGGAGCATTTTTGGATGAATGTCTGTGTTATCCATCAAAATTGCCGTATATGGCACGACACCAACCCACGTTAGGTAAAAAGCATCCCCATTATTATTGGTGTGTAATTTTTCTAAAACGACGTTGGTGAGGCTGTCGAGCGATGATAACCATATGGACTTATGCGATATGTTCCAACAGGACGGCCGTACATGCCACATGCCATTATTGACATTCTGCAAGAACGGTTTTAAGGTTAAATTATTTCTCGCATTCATAGGTGACGTGAATTAGCCACCAAGGTCATGCCGTTTAAGCCCGCTAGACTTTTTTTTTGTGGTGTTTTCTGAAGTCGCAGGTCTATGCAAATAAACCACAATCGACTGATGCCCTTAAGGAACATAATATACAAGAAATTGCTCAAATTCAGCGATCAATGCGGAAGTTATTGAAAATTGGACCATTCGGATCCGTGCCACCGAAGCCAAAGCGGGCATTAAACGATGCCATATTTCATACATATGGGCCTTTCAAATAATAACAGAATTTTGTTAATACCTCACACACAGCTTGTTTTATTCAATTTCATCTACCCTGCTGTGGCTGCCGATGTTGTTGAGAACGAAGAAACATCAACCGGACGACGGGCCACGCAATTAGACATCACCAGACGGAACCTACAGCGAATTTAAGTGAAAGTGCATGTGTTAATGCTTGCTGACCGTCTGTAGCGTCTGCATTACTGTCAAGCCATCCTCAATCTCAACAACGAAGAGAACTATTTCCAGGCGCATTTCCACTTAAGCGCTTACGTCAATAAGTAAAATCTTTGTTTCTGGGGGCCCTGAAAATTCGCGAGTGATTCACGAAGAGCCATTAAATCAACTCAAAGCCAATGTGTAGTCAGGCGTGAGGAGTGATTGGGTCGTATTTTTTTAGGACGCCATCGGCAATATGATCACTGAAAGTAAGTAATTTTGAACGGTTTCAAATCTGATATCCACAAAATAAACACTGGTGCGTTTTGTTTCCGACACTCTTCCTTATATTCATAAATGATCTTTAGTCTGAAACTTCTAATCCACTAAATTGTTTCGCTGACGAAAGTTCCCTTAGCTTCTCCATATTCATTTCTAGATTCACGCATCCTTGTCCTTCCGATGTGAACTTCCAACGCCAGCTCATTAAATTCTGATCATGACAGTATTGTCCAATAGGGAATCGAAAACCATGTAGAATTTAATGCTTCAAAAACTCAATGCTGTTTACTGTTGCTAAAGCATAACCCTCCCTCAATGCCACTTTCTATTGGTAGTACTTGCATCGAGGAGACCAAACAACTTTTAGTTCCAGGTATGTGCATCACAGACCATCTTTTGTGGAGTGAAAATGCTTAGGTTTTCTCCAGAGATGCAAGAAGTGTTTTACACCTTCTGATTTGGCTGTTATTAGGTATAAAGCCTTTATCCTGCTCCAAAAACCGACTTGAATCTCTTGGACAGAAATCAAATGAGAGCTCTAAAAATGATAGGCAACCGTTGTCTAACTGAAAAATGTGTATCTCCCAAAAAAATTTTTTTTTTTTATAAAAATTGAAAAAAAAATATTTTTTTTTAAGTTTTGAAATGCAATGTTTTTTAAACTTTTTAAGAGCTTCTTTATAAAAAAAATTTCATTAAAATCCGATATGCCGATAATGAGAAATTCAAAATTCGAAAAAATCGTTCTATGGTAGGTACAGTCAGTAATATCTAGATTTCAATTTTTTTTTATTAAATTATAGATCGTTAAAATTAATCGAAAGAAAAAAAAATTAGCAAAATTCTCGGAACCGTTTTTGAGAAAAATACGATTTTCGAAAACCATTTTTTTAAATTTGTATGGAAGGTACCATTAGTTTTAGATAAAACAAATTTTTTTTTTTCTCAAATTTTGTAGATTATGTTAAAAAACTTTTATTTATCAAGTTTGAAAAAAATCGATCTTGGGGTTTTCGAAATACAGTCGACTCCCTCTAAGTCGAAGTTCCCTCTAACTCGAACTTTTTAGCCGTATTTTTGCGTTCCCCTCAATTTTCTATACAAAAACTATCCTCTTAGTCGAACTCCCTCTAAGTCGAAGTTCCCTTTAACTCGAACACATTCTCTTGATTATTGACCTATTTTCTTTCCCTCTAAGTCGAATTTTTTTCTTTTGCCGGAAAAAAAAATATCTCAAATCGCAACTCGTTATTGTTTGTAATTCTTATTAAAAGCACACACTCGAACTCTTTGATTCTCTGTGTTGCATCGCCTGCGCCATCACCGTCACCGTCATGTCAGTGTGCTGCGCTGCAATTTACAATATTATCAAACACAAAAATCTCTTCCTAAAAAGATATTCATAAAAAAATTGCAAGGCAATAAAAAAAGCATTTGTTGGTTGGATCCATTCCATTCCAACTTCCAAACATTTTGTGCTTTATTTGAAAGCAGTAAAACAACAGATCTCAGAGGTCGTCGGAAAATCTAAAGCTTCTGAATATAGGGAAAAGCAAAACATCCTCGTTGTTTCAATAAAATTAAAACTTTGCCGGTGGACTATGTAGCAAACCATCGTTCTTGGATGACATCAGATTTTTTCGAAAGTTAGCTTTTGAAACTTGATTCTAAATTTGGAAGATCAAAGCGCAAAGTATTATTCATTACCGATAACTGCCCAGCTCACCCAAAACAAGTTAAGGATAAATTAAAGTTTATAAAGCTTGAGTATTTCCCCCCCCCCCCCAATATGACCTCAATAATTCAGCCAATGGAAATGGGTATAATACAAAATTTGAAAGTACACTATAATCGCCGTCTTCTCACCAAGATCTTAAGGGTTTGAGAAACCAAAAAAGGACAATATAAAATATGACTTCTCGATTGTGTGCGCGAAATGCTAAAGGCATGGGGACGTTACTCCATTGACAATTGAAAATTGTTTCAAAAAGGCCGAATTTAAGTCTGAGACGTGGGATGACGAAGATGATATTCCCCTTAGCTTACTTAGATGTAACAACGAAGACACCCAAGAAATCGAGATAATCTGGGAAAGGCTAACAGAAGCTCATTATAATGTTAAAGGCGTACATTGGAAGGACTATGTTGAAGTCGATGACGGCATCGTAGCCACTGAAATACCTGATAACGAGTCAATTTTGGAAGCAGATGCTGATGATACTAATGACTTTCTAAAACTCCCTCTAACTCGAACTAGTTTTGATATCCCGTGAAAGTTCGACTTAGAGGGAGTCGACTGTATTGGGTTTCCAAAAAAAAATTTTGAATTTTTTTTTTTAAATCCAAAAAATATAAAATTGAAAATTTGGATGTGTAATAATATTTAAACTGTGGAGGAGCTTTACCATGAAAAAAATGATCAAAATCGGCTGTACCATTTTCGAGAAAATCAAAAACAAAAAAAATGGACCCAGGGGGGCTACCAAAAATAACAATTTTTTGTAAAATTTTTTTCAATCATTACCTAGTTTTAACTAAATGAAATTTTCAAAATTTTTTTTTTAATTCTGTGGGACAGTTTTCGAAAAAAAAAAATGTTTATAAAATTTTGAAAAAATTAGTCCCTCAGTGGACTTAGTTCCTGGGGACTTATTTCCCTGCACCAAAATGTACATATAGTTTGCTGGCGATTATTTATATCTCAAAGGGGCATAGAAAATGTAATATGTCTCATTTTTGTAATAGCTGCGATTTTGAAGTCATATGTTAGTGAAATAAAGTCTCATTTTTTGAAACTTAGAAATTGTGACATTATATATTTATTGCGACAACTATTTTTTAGTCGTAGCCATTTAAATCGCAAGTGTGAGTGTTAACGAGGCAGTTCATTTTATTTATCTTAACTTGTGTTATGGCCTTTTCAGAAATAAAGATCAATTGTAGAAATAATAATATTTTATTTATTAAGAAATAATTGTTGTTTTCTTTTGATCTTTAAGTTTCCGAATAATTCTTAAAATTAAATTATATGACAAACTCAGCTTATAAATAATAAAAAATAGAAAGTAGATATTAAATCAAAGTGAATTTAAAACAGGTACTTATTACACTTGCTATAATTGCTATAATCGCATCATCAGGAAAATGGAACAATTCGACCTTTTTATCAATGCGATTTTTTGCTATCATTAACGTTCTAAGATTTATAGGTGCTGTGTTTTCTTTTCGATTGAAAAGTCGCGTATTTGAAATCGCTTGTGTGTTTGAAGCTCAATTTATTCCCATTCTCTAAAATCATAAATCGGAAGGAATTTAATTAATCAGAAACAAAATCAAAGAGCAGAATCCATTCATCCTCTTTCATATCCAGGCATTGATGGAAACGTATACATCCCAGGACGTGTAGCTAAAAATAAGTAAAAAGTACGTACCTAACTATAGTTGCATTGCATAAAACCCGAACCCATTATTAAAGAAAATAACACAACATGCACCTCATAACTAATTTACTGTTACTGTAAAATTGAAAAGAAACCAATTCACATTTAATTATTAAAAAGCTTTAATAAAAGACTTTGGCTTTGGCAGACTATAAAACAACTAAGTTTTCCTAACTCTATGTCATTAGAACGTTTAAAGGACGAAATGAATACGTGTTATTTGTGAAAGACAATATAACTCGTCTTATGGGGCTGAACTATACACAGAGTATGAAGGTATGTGGTATGTAACCATAGAAGAAAAACGAACACTTTGTGATGTGTGGATAATAGAATGAAAGGCAGAGCTATAGTGTCAGAGTCACCAACCCACTTCCACACCGCAATATATCCTTTGGTAGGATAATTTAGTTGTCTTTATTGATAGAGAGAATGTCTGTGGCTGTGGGTAAGGTCGTATTTTTAAAAGGCATGTTCACGTTCAGTGTTAGTTCACTGTCTACGCGAAGGATATAAGTATACTTTGTTGTCTCCTCGAGTTATTTTAAGTTTGTTTTTCTGCTGTCATCAGCAACATGTGAAAATAGTCCTTGATGGTAAAATGGGGTGTGGAGATAGAAAAAGTGTATGGATACATAGTTAAACAAAAGGATTTAATAACAAGGTAAGGTATACCCTTTTACACTTTGGGGACCATTAAATTAAGTTCTTTGTGAGAGTTTAACAGCTGTCACGTTTAAGTACCTAAACTAATAGGATTTATTTTTACTTTTTGAACTTAAGGCTTTCTTAGACAATAATTTTGTCATTTTCTTGCATGGGCATGGAGTTTTATTAGTTTATAGCATGAGTGATTGAAATAAAAGCATAGTGGGGGCTTAAAGTATTTGAGACAGTAGGTAGGTATAGTTGAGATGTTTAATTAAAGAACCAATTTTCACGGAAACATCTTTGTCTGGCCTTTGTTTAGAACTAAGGGTTGTGTTTTGCTTATTTTTGTTAATAAACCTCTTAACGGCATTTCCAGCAAAACAAAAAATATGCCCAAAAAAGTATGCATTATCATTTTTATCAGTTTCTTTGACTGGAAGTACTCGTCTATAGTCTATTTTTGGGCGAAGCGAAAGTTTTTTGAAATATTATGTAGTTGAGTAATAAAGGACTGTATCTGATGGAAACTAGAGCTTTTAACTTGTTACTTTTTGATTTTATTTGAACGGAACATTGACACATTACAAAAGTTATGTTATGTTTCAGCAAAAGGAATATCTTAGTTTAGATTAAAAATAATCTATAAAGTGCTTACACCGGCAAAAAGCTTAACAAGTAGATTCACTTGGACACTCTTTCAAATTGCAAATGGTGTTTAATTCTTTTTTTTCTATGAAGTAAAAGTGAGAGAGAAAGTCGAATTTGCAGTGAATGCGTTCAGCTCGATATGGTTAAAACTTACGAGTAGTTCGATTTAGGATTTGATTTTGTTTCGGTAAATCTTCGAGATTTTTCCAAGGATTAAGGGTATTAGTGTGGAATATATGAATAGGATAAAGAGTGGGACAAATACAATGCAATAAAATGAACAAAACTAAACAGCTGTCAGCGATAAAATAACCTATGATTTAAAAGAAACCATTAGAAATGGTCTATCCTGTACATATTATTGACTTTGGTTTAAGTTGGTAAAGTAACGACGGTTAATAGATTGAGAGTACGATAACTTTGGCTCCGCAAAATAATAACAGATTATCCAGGGTCCACTGACTACATTAATTTTCAATCAAATACTGATGGTTTATATCTTCTAGTTTTTGATGAATAGAAAAGTTGTGAACAAGATTTTTTAGAAATTGTTTGGTTGGGATATATTTGATCTAACGTTAGAGTTACTGATAAATAACAGAAAATCATTCAGCGTTACCCATAACGCAGGTGATAAGGACTTAGAATCCGAGACGGAGTTAAAATCATTTGAGCCCGCGAAGCGGTCCATCTAAAGAACTGTTGTCTAAGAACAATACTATTGACATACGCCTGATGACTTGATATATCGTAAGCCAGAGCAATAAATGGATGAACAACTTTTTTTCCCAATTCTCAATTTTCTCAAAAACTACAAGACTAACCCCCAGTTTTACAGTGAAAGTTTTAGCCCCACTTTTGGTTTAAACCTCAGTTCACCATTAATTTGGTTTTAAAGAGTTATTTAAATCTTGAACAGAGTTCCTTCTGTAGTTTAAGTTAACTACGTTCAATTGAACTGAAGTTCAGATAAGACTGTAGAACCGGACGAGTTAAACATCAATTAAAACTCCAGTTGACGTTCAGCTGAACTTAAGTTTAAACTTCCACTGTTAAACTAGGGAGAGAAATAGTGCCATCTGGCTTGGAGTTAACTATACTCTGTCCAATAAAAATTGTCAGTACAGGGAAGATAGGACGTTTGTCTCTAATTATGGTTGCATTGCCATGCATAAGTGTGTCGCCTTTTAAAGTTCTCACAGGGATTCCGTAGTTTAAATTATAAATCGCCGCAAATGAGAGTAAAAAACGCGTAGGGCTACCGTCTGCCGATTCAAAACGACTGAACACAATATTCTATTTAACTTTTCCTGCAACGCCAAGCTGTAAAATAATAGGCGCGTTTTTTTAAGTTGAAAAGCAATACGACAACACTCAACATACTCATCTTCTTAAAATGTGTTCTCAAAAGCTTCAAATCCCAAAAGCTCCTTAATAAAAACCACTGAAAAAGCTCCTTGCTTGCAATTGATAATGATAATGGTAACTCTGTTTTGATGTAGATAAAGAGCGCACGATCGTACTGAGTCACTGAGTGACACTTGACACTCTTGACAGTATCTCATCAGCAGTGGGATACGACGGTCGTGTTGGGGTGTACAACTTTTTGCAAAGAATTACAGCAACAATTCCTTAAGAAAAGTCAGTGGCTTGCTCTTTTTTTAGTAGCATTTTTCCTAACGCATTGTAGTGAGGGTGTATCAGGCGCCACTGCTTTAGAAAAAGCTCTCCCATAAGGACTGTACTGACAATTTTTGTTGGACAGAGTATAGTGTGCTTATTGATTCAAAAAAAGCTTTTTTTATAATAGTTTTGATGTCCACACAAATTTTCGTTCCGTCCCGGCAATTTCAATCGGACTCATCATTTGACTAGTGAGGGCCTTAAAAATACGCAATTTTCGTTAAATTAAGTTCTTCTTACATCGATTCTTTGAGAAGAATAACAGCATAAACTCTGATCGATTTTCTCTAAGCTTGGGACTTGGTATAATTTTGAAATTCCGATGCTGCTTGAACACAATAGCCAGGACGTGCGATCCATTCGAGTATTTTATTTTGACTTTGGCTACCACATCTCAAAGACTTTGATCGATTGCCCTGCTAATTTTTAGGACAACTATTTAAGTCTGTTGGTTTAATTTTTAGGAATCGGAAATGACTTCAAAAGTTCTTCCTATAAAAAGTAAGCAGATAGCAATAATAGTTCTTCAAAATGTTAAATTTCAGAAGCTTACATAAGTGGGGTGGCCGTGGCGCGATGGTTGTGTGCTTGCATGTCAACCTCATGATCACAGGTTCGATCCCTGCCGTCGTCTATGTCTTCTTTAATTCCATTAAAACCTTGTAAAATTGTCAATGGGTTGCTGGTTTACTCATTACATGTTGTTTAGGCAACAACAACATGTGATTGAGTTAAACTAGTATGCCCAACAGGGATGAATACGAATAAAAATAATGCGAATTATAAGGGACATAGAAATAAGACACGGCAGTTCCCCGCTTAAGTTCAGCCGCCATTCCTGGCGATAAAAAATCTGAGACAACCACCTTCAGTATCAACATCGTGCCACACATCTTTCCTATCCTTCTTTCTCTTCCGTAACTTCACGCCCGCGCTGTGTTGAAACATTTAAAGGGTAATCATAATCCCTTGAGCGCGAGTAGATTATAAAAAAAAAAAGCTGTCAAAGATCAGCCCAGCTGTTACAACATTCAGTAAAAATTTCCATTTAATCCGGACGACCATAAAGACATGTTTTGCGATGGCATCACGAAATTGTTTAATGGTCGTTGTGTATATAATTTTTAAACACAAAACACCCAAGAAATTTGTTTGTTAAGTTTAAACTCCCACTATCATTTCCAATGGAAATGACATTGGAAATAGCCGACTTAAATGTAAAATGTTAACAATCATTTTCGGTCATGTTTGCTTTTGAGAATAACTCAAGGAGAAACTGGTAAAAGATTTTATCAAAGTGTACTACTTTATCTGTGCTAACAGCTCAGTTTGTTGTCAGAGCTTAGAGCACTCCACTGAGAACAAAATTTTTGTTTGAAAGTGAATAGTCACCGGTAATTTGTCAAGAAGGCTCATTCCCTTGATCCTATAAATCTTTTAAAAAAAGGAACTATCGTTCTTCTGAAACAACGTACAACCAATGAAAAAAAATTGTGGATTTAAATATTAATTAAAAAAAATCAAAAATGGTCACCGAATTTTAAAGAAAATATTCCTAGAAAAATAAAAATCTAGGAAAAGGAATCATTATTTTCAATTAAGTTTTAGAGAAATTCGGTTGTGTGTTTAATTTGTCCACAAATGTATTGGAAATATTTCAATAAATTATAATGAGCTTTCGAAATTCTTTGTAAAGGGTTTTTTAATAGGCAGCCTATGGCGGCCATGTTGTTTTGGTGACATTTTGTCAAATCTATTGTGTTTTCAGTTACTGACAAATCACAATGGGAAGTTATCCGATTGAACAGAACGTCCAAATGATAAAAATTTATAATCAAAATGACTGTTCGTAAGTGCAAACGTTGCGCGCGTTTTCGCATATTTTACGTGAAACGACTCTTCAATCTTTGGTTTCCAAATTTGAGACGACCAGTTCGGTAATCAATCAGCCAACAAGCCCGTGAAAGAGACTTCAACTTGGCAAATTTTTCGTCGGGACTACGGACCTACATCCATACATGATCCAACTGATACATGTATAAGCATGAATACTCTTGAATAAGCATCACAAGAGACAACGCCGCGCCGTTTGTTCGCTGACTGGGACTTCAGAGCGTTTGTAAGAGGACCCCAATTTTAGGGGAAAAATCATCTTTAGCAACGAGGAGTATTTTTGGATGAATGCATCCTCAAAATTACCGTTTGGAGTGGATTTTGGGCCGGCGGCGGCGGTGTCATCGGTCATTACTTTTTCGAAAACGACGTTGATGAGGCGGTCAATGGCGAATGCTACAGAACTATGATTACCAACTTCTTATTCTTATGGCCCAAATTGAACCATAAGGGCCGAAACAATATGTGGTTCTAGTATAGGATAGCAACACCACTTGCCACACAGCGGAAGCCATGATTGGCATTCTGCATAAACGAATTGAGGGTAAGTTTACCTCTCATAGACCCTGCTAGACTTTTCTTGTGGGATTTTCTAAAGCCTCAGTTCTATGCGAATAAATCACAATCGTCCGTAAATCTAATACCCTTAAGGTAAACATAACACAGGCCATCACTCAAATTCAGCCAGCCAGATCTATGCGGAAGTGTTACTTTAAATTATTAGACCAATCGGATCCATGTTACATGAGCCATTCAAATGGAAAAGGATTTGGGTAATACCATTGTATATATAATCTTTCGGAAACATCGATACATCGAACCATCGATGTTTTTTTTATGATGTTTGCATTCCTAACTATGCAACACTTTAAAAGTAGGTACATGAATGGCACTTTGAAATTAAAATTTGGAAAAATATTATCTACCTAAATAGTCCGACTTTGAAACTACCTATGTACCTATGTTGAGTTTACTAAAACTAAACTTAATCATTAATTAACATTCGCAAATATTATATTGATTTAAGACTATATTTCTTTCTTTTCTGAAGAAGAACTACCTATCATGCGAGGCCCAATCACAGAGGCCATTTTGTGTTTCGCTTGACGTTTACTTGTCACTTTGACATCTGATGCAATCAAATGTACATATATATATATATGTATATATATATTTCCTATTATCAATCCTTTCCCACAGGAACTACACTTATAATTTTTTTAAATTTAAAATCACGTCACTTTACGATCAAACCACAAATACCCTTTTTATGTGAGTACATTATTATGAGCAAACACCTCGACACAAAGCCTCAAAACCTTCTCATTATTCCTAATACCAACATAGGTATATTATGCAAAAACCACATAATTGCCATCATGGATAGGACTATTAAATACTCACTCAAAATGCCAATTGCAATATAAAATACGATTCCAAGTTCACCATTAGGCGTGTTAAGCAGCGATTCTTCACCCAAAATCCAACCGATAATTCCGAAACCCTTGCCATATCTGCAAATAAACACAAAACAAAAACAAACAATAAAGATAAACAAGTAGGTATAGTTAACGGTAGCTAAGTATAAAGGTTCATACATTTATATATGTATTATTGAAGGGCACGCCATCACGCACACACATCACATTCCCAATGACATTACCGAACCGAAACACTTCCCAATAAATATCAATTAACTTTGGGGTTGCCTATTTATACGCTACCCGGTCTGGCCCTGACCCGCTCTTGTCGATTCCCATTCCTTAGGCTAGTGTACGAGTATTGTGCTTGTTCTATGAAGGTTGGTATAACCGTACCTATATCCTGTCAAACACAATACTGCGAGGGTTGTTTCGGTGTCATTAGAATCCAAACCGTTTCAATTTCACAGGATTAAATAAACAAGGACAACAGAGAGACAGTCGACAGCCACAAACTCACATACAAAGTCAGCGTCAAAACACACGAAATAGAAAAAAAGGAAAAACTTAATAATCCATACACAAAAATCCTTTCAAAGGACCATACACACTGTTTATATTGCGGGAACTGGGAACGGAAAGTCAGAACTCAGAAAACTACAACTCACCTGGATGCGAATACTTTCGTACAGCTAATTTTTTCACTGATATCGCACATAGCCTGATACTCGTCATCCTTTTCCACTTGGATTTCAACATACGTCGCATATCCTGACAGAGCTAATCCAATTAAGCAGGTTAATATCATTCCGACGGTGTTCGTCCTCGCTGGACTGATTGCCCTGCTGATGCTGGAGTTGTCTCTGCTTGTTGTTGGGGGTGATGTTGGAAAGGACGAAAAAGATGGCGACACATGTCGATCGACGTTATCATCGTCACTGCATGTCATGGCTTTCGATGTCTCTCTGGTATAGTTTTCCCGCCCCTTTCTCCGGATTTCCTGTCCTTTGGTGGGAGCTCTGCCTGGTGGCTGCCTTATGACCAATGCAGGGGGCTTAAGCCGGAGATTGAACGCCGACTCTACCGTTTGTAAGTATAGAGTGAGAAGCTCTGCAATGCACAGTGAGATTTTGCCGAACCGTCAACGGGTGACTACGACGACGACAGCAACGGTAAAAGGATACAATCAGGTCTCACCTTTTGTTTATGGATACGATATGAGGAATATCCAATTTGTGTGAATCCTGCAAGAGGAATGAAAGATAACTGAACATTGAACATACAGCATAATACATATAACTATGGAAGGACACTTTTTGATGGTGTGTGTGGGTGTGTGTATTCGTATTTCTTGTGAGTGTATTGTAGTGCTCCGTAGTGGGGACTCGGGAATATTATCGATTGGCAAGGAAGCACTTTGTAGGTAGATAAACAACTGGAGCACAGAGCTGTGGCATTTGGCCCCCAGGGGTCACAGGCTACAACTAGAAGTAGCTATACCTACACTGGTTTGAGGACGAAGAATGTGAATCTAGAAACTGGGTAGGTAGGATGTGAGGCGTTTCGTAGACATTTGACGCCCACGCGAACGAGCAAGAATAAATAAATTGTGTATATGTGTCTCTAAATGGCCGGGGTGATTGTTATGCAATGTGACTGCTTTCAAAGCGCTATAGCTATCGGGTATAATTGCTTTGACATCTCACGTCAATGGGTCGTCGTATTATAGTCATCGTCAATCGTCATCCTTCAATAAGGTAAAGCTGTGGATTCGTATCGGATTATTATGATTATTAAGTGAATGTTATGTCACGTTATCGTTTGTTGTCATCCCGGTGGAATTTAATTTGAAAATGTTTTGGTTTCTTTTTGTACATGTGTCGTTGAATTATAGATATACACAGGTCTGATAAAATATTCATTTATTTATTGTTTTGTTGCATGACAAAAATGAAACATGGAACATGTGTTATGGAAATTTAATTCAATAAACCACCATAAGGTAGGTAGGTATGCAAAGCTTATTTCGATTGTTGGACGATTTGGAATATTTTTAAACTTGCAGTTAGTGAGCTCGCCAAGAGGTATGCAGTAGGTTTGTATCTCAATGAGGATTTTCGTCAGGTAAGGCGCAGTTTCAAGTCAAGGTATACGTATTTTCAGATCAATTATTCGCCGATGAAAGTAGTTTTTTTTATTAAAATGAAATTACTCTTTCCTTTATGGTTTCCCTCGTAAATGAAGGTGTGTTCGTAAAGCTGATTGTTTATTTAAGATTTCTTTAAGCAAAGTTGCTTTTGTGTTTTCGATTAGTCCTACAGGAGTTATCAGAATTATTTTGAATATTATTATGTGCTTAAATGTTTATTTGGCGAATGTGACTGCTCTAAACAAATATTTAATTCTTATCACTGCTCCTCCCTCTTACTCTCTCTATATTTGTTAGTTTAAACTTTTACAGCCGTATTAATAAAAACACACTATTTGCTCGTTAACACACGTTTTTTCCAACACACGGATAATGAAATTATCCCTTTGATAAATTAATATATTAATAAAACTATCGTTTCTTCATTTTATCTATTCACTGAATAACAAAGAAAAATTGGCAGCACTTCCTTAAATTATACTAAATATTCTAGTACTTTTTTCATTATTGAAAGCTGATATGTCATCTCAGTCATACAAAATAATTTTTGATGTCAAACAAATTCGAAACGGTTATTTAATTCTTGTATCAAAGTTCAAATAAAATTGTAAAAAAATGGATGTACCAGAAAAGAAAAAAAAACGACTGAAAATCAGAGTTCTGGCGACAAGCTTAGTTAACACAATAGCGTATGGCAGCCATTACTTGGACACTTGGCGGAATGTGTATTATTAAATAAAATGTTTCTTCAAATTTGACGAGCAAGTTAAAGATATCCGCTCGTTAATCACCAAAATCGGTGAGATAACTTATCATCTCATTGTCAAACGTCATTTAAGACTAACACACATTTATTAGTAAGAATTATAAGTTAAAATACGTGTTAAAGTTGTTTCGCCTTCATTGTGTGCTTATTAATAGGGCTGTTAGAATTTATGTCAGTAAGAACCGTAAGTCTACTTTAGAATCGATCTATTAAAGGCACACCAATTTAGCTTTTTTTATTATAATTCACACACGCTCAAGAGCCTGTTAAACATTAAACAAGGCACGGGCGATATGGTAACTAGCGAGGAGAGAAAGGAGATGTCGATGAACATTGGTTTTGAATGTTTGCAAATTGGAATGGCAATGGAAAACCGTGTCGGGTAAATTATTCCATAATCGTGTTGTGCGACTCATTGTGCATCATTGGAACAAATCAGTGGAATGCTGACTTTAGTTTTTTTGACAAGCCAGTTATAGCAATCATTGAAAACTTGGTTTCAGTAAAAGATCCTGTCAGTGACTGATAACAACCAATTCTATGTATTTGAGGTTAGAGTTGATCATTGAAAGCAAAACTGACATTTGAGAATAGAAAGGGAATCGAACGCATTCAGTGGAACGATTGTGTTCCAAGTTAAAGAAACGAAAATCAGCTGTTCATTCAAATTGATTTCTATCAGTGAAATAATAAAAGTGGATTTAAGAGAAAGTTTACATCAGAATTTTGTATTTTATAGAGTAAAAAAAAGCTACTACTTATTATCTTTATTTTGGTACCAATTAAAGCCATTGCAGTTTGTCTTATCGTTTTAAAAATGGAAATACAAATTTTCAATGATGCATTTCAATGATAGCTATAACTGGCTCCTGAAAAAGGAATCTCTATATTTGACGGTACGACCAAAGTTAGGCTTAAGGGTGAACTGATGAGCATTCCTAGCGAAGCGGTTATCACGAGTGAAATGATAGAGGCATAGAGGGGAGGAATGCAGCTGGCTACTTCGAGTGAGCATTGCTTGTGAAAGAAGCGATAAAATAAGGAAATACATGAAACATTCCGACGGTGTTCGAGACGTATAAACGCCAGATCAGAAGGGCTGAAAAATTTCTTACATCGATATAGAAATCCTAAGCATTTAGCAGCATTTTTGGCGGTCTCGAGAATGTGATCATTCCAATGAAGATCGTCGTTGACACACACTGAGTACTGAGAGCTTTTCGGTTTCTTCGATGCAAGTTCCATTCAAGGACAATGACATTTTGCTTTACCAACAATAGACAACATTGGGTTTTCGAAGCATTAAACTCCCCACAATTTCTTATACCGCATTTATCACAGCTGTTAAGATCGAAGTTTAATGGACTAATCATACGATATCGTTGCAATTCCACTTTCGAAGAAGATGGGCGTGAATTTGAGAACGAGTATCAACCCAACTGGGGGAAATCGGAATATGTTCAAATTTGCCAGAAGGACCTGTAATGGTCATACGAGGGTTCAACAAATTAAATGAAGCAAAGAAAATATTACAATCTTCTAAAGGTAGAACAAAATGTTGGTCTTTTGCAAAAACTATAGCCAATACTATAGCTTGTTTTCGATTTCGAGGTTCGTCTTCAATAACAGTCATGCTTTCAGCTAAATAGAGAAATCTAATTTACTTACTGTACAATTTTTTGCCAGATCGTACTATGTCTTCTTTATTCTTGAAGGCGTAAAAAGATTGTATGGAACGAATTTTGTTCGCACTCGTGTAATTCCAAATTCCACCTGTCCTTTTCTACTCTTTCCGAGAAAATACAAAACAACGGCCTGTCCTTAAAGAACCCAAAATTCTTCCCCCTCTTACCGTCGTCCAATTTCAATTATAAATGTACGTCCGTCGTTTCAAAGGTCATGAAAACGCTGATTATTCATCAACCTAAGAAATATCCTCCAGAACGAAGTTGAATTGGTTTCAAGTCAGACATTAATATAATAAACGCTGGTGTGCCTCAGGGTTCCGTTTTGTCTCCGAATCTTTTTATAATATTTATCAATAATCTATTGTCTATATAACTTCTAGTCCATAAATTTTTTTTTTTGTTTTGCTGCCGACAGCACCTTCAGTTTTTCATATTCATTTCTAGATTCATATCTCTCTGTACTTCGGCTGTGGAACGGCAATGACAGCATATGATTAGTTCATTAAAATCTAATCTTGACTGCATTGCTAAATGGGGAATCAAAAACCCTGTAGAGTTTAATGCTTCAAAAATTCAATGCTGTCTCCAATCCTTAAAGGGAAATTAATATCCTGTGTTCATTTATGAGCGGTACTTGAACCGAAAATCTTTGATCTTGACTCGGTATATGTATCATAGACCATCTTCTGTGGAATAACTAAGTGTCTAGTTTTTCTTGAAGGCTTAGTTCGTCCAGGTGTTCCTATAACTTGATTCTCTTGGATATAATAGAGCTTTCAAAATGGTATGTTACAATGGGTGATTTTTTGCTATTTTCTTTTTTTCAACACTGATTTTGACAGCTCACGCACGTTTCGTGTTTTGTGTCACTGTCAAACATCTTCAGTTTGTTTTATTATTTAACAATGAATCGTCGTACAAACGAACATCGCTTGCAAATTATTGAATTTTATTATGAAAATGCGTGCTCTGTTAAGAAAGTTCATCGCGCGCTTCTTCCATTTTATGGTCAATTTAACCTACATACTGAGGCGGCTATTCGGGCTATTGTGACTAAATTTCGCACCAAATTTACATTGTTGGACATTAAACCATCAACACGCTTACGTAGAGTGCGAGGAAAATATCGCAGCTGTATCGGCCAGTGTTATGTGATGACCGAGAATTATCGATTAGGCGCCGTTCGCAGCAATTGGGCCTCTGTTACTCCACTACGTGGAAAATTTTACGGAAGGATTTAGGTGTGAAGCCTTTGAAAATACAGCTGGTGCAAGAATTGAAGCCGAACGACCTACCAACAAATTTTTGGTGAATGGGCTCTTGAAAAGTTGGCCGAAGATTCACTTTTATATCGAAAAATTGTGTTCAGCGACAAAGCTTATTTCTGGTTGAATCGATACGTGAACAAGCAAAACTGCCGTATTTGGAGTGAAGAGCAGCCAGGAGCATTGCAAGAGCTACCAATGCATCCAGAAAAAGTCACTGTTTGGTGCGGACTATGTGCTGGCGGAATCATTGGGCCGTATTTCTTCAAAGATGATGCGAATCGCAACGTTACTGTGAATGGTGAGCGCGATGATAACAATCTTTTTTTTGCGCAAAATGGAAGAGCTTGACTTGCATGTAATGTGGTTTCAACAAGACGGTGCTATATGCCACACACCACGAGTAACAATGGACCCATTGAGAGGCGAGTTCGGTGAACAGTTTATTTCACGTTTGGAGCCGGTCAATTGGTTGCTAGATCGTGCGATTTAACGCCTCTAGGTGGGGCTTTATTAAGGCTCATGTCTATAGCGACAAGCCCGAAATGTTAGAAAGAGTATATGCCAAAATTGGACTAAGGGGATTGACCATTTGAGGCGCGGCTGCGGCCAACTGTTACATGATATAATCTTCAAACATTAAATTATATCGACCGTACTATCAATTCAAATAAAGATTTTATGCATTTTTCTGAATTTTACGTGTTTTTTTTTTAATTTCCGATAGCTCTTAAAAAATCAGTCCTAGAACCATAATGAAAAACTTTGACATAGCCAGTTACATTCCTTCACTTAAAAAATTCCACCGTATGGCTCGTATGTCTAGAAAAGAAACATCAGTTTAACCTTGCGTCTAAGCTGGGATAAACTGTGTCGTTAGGGTCTCTTTTTGTAGCCATACTACACGAATGTGGAATGCTTTACATGGCTCTATTTTTGCTTCTCCCCTTCTATCCTTTTCTGTTTTTAACGCTCGCCCTTTATTTATTCATTTTAGGGGTAGTAAAAATCCCTTTGATAGCATAGCCAGGGTAGAACTTTACAAAGCCATGAGAGAATTCGGCATCCCAAATAAATTGATACGACTATGTAGGTTGACCATGACCAACGTAACAAGCCAAGTAAAAATAGCCGGATTGCTATCCAGACCAATCAACATCTTTAATGGACTCCGACAAGGGGACGGTTTGGCCTGCCTCCTCTTCAACCTGGCGTTGGAGAAAGCAATCCGTGACTCTGGCACGGCAACAAGAGGGACCATCGTCAACAGGTCCAGCCAGTTACTGGCTTACGCAGACGACATTGACATCATCGGAAGAACCGAACAAGCTGTACACGATTCCTTCATCCAGATCGAGCAGGCGGCACAAAATCTGGGGCTGCACATTAGTGAAGGTAAAACAAAGTACATGGTGGCGTCGAATGCGAGAGGAACAGTTGGTCAAACAATCAAGGTTGCGGAGCACGAATTTGAAGTGGTGCAATCCTTTAAATACCTTGTGTCAATAGTAGCAGCCGATAACAATATAGAAGAAGAAATACGCGGGCGGCTTCTCAAATCCAACAGAGCCTACTATAGTCTGTCAAAGCTCTTCAAATCCAGAAATCTCACCATAACTTCAAAACTGCTGCTGTACAGAACCATGGTCCTGCCAGTACTCACATATGGATCAGAGACTTGGGTGCTTAGCAAAAGGCACTCCGACCTCTTAGCTGCGTTCGAGAGAAAAGTCTTAAGGAGAATTGTTGGCCCCGTATTTGAGGAAGGACGATTCCGGAGACGGTACAATCATGAACTGTACGCAATCTACCTCGAAGCAGATATCGTGACAAAAATTAAGCTCGGTAGACTCCGGTGGGCAGGGCACCTAGCTCGCATGAGCGAAGAGGAACCTGCTCGGAAAGTTCTTTGTGGTACATTCTATGGTAGACGACAGCGTGGTAGACCATGCTTGCGCTGGAGAGATGGCGTTGACCAGGACGCCCGAAGCTTTGGGGTGCGCAACTGGATGGCGTCGGCTAGAGACCGGGATAGGTGGAGGGTCTTGTTGAAAGAGGCCAGGACCGGAACCCGGTTGTCGAGCCGATGATGATGATGAAAAATCCCTTTAGCACTCACTTATTATAAAAAAAGGTATCTACTCTGCCTTTTTTCGAATATACTAAGCGGTGCTTACTTTTAGATCTATTAGAAACGTCTCTCCAATTCTCTTGAGCGATCCTAGGTTTGGAACCCACAAAGCTAAAACACAAAAAAAACTAAAAGGCTATGAATTACTCGTATTATCATCGAATACAAATCATTTTACAATCTGATATCTTTTATCTGAATACTCGTAAGTAACTACCAAGTTATTAAATTTCCATAAAATAAAATTGATGATTTCCTTTCTTCGTTTAAGACAACTATAGAATTAGGCCCTCGTGTAGTAAAGTTATAGAATAATGATAAAAACCAATGTCTCTCAATTAAATTCCATTTGACTCTTATAGAAGAATTTCAAAATCTCATCTCTAAAATCAGATACCTATTTCTTAAGATCATGAGCTCGTGTCTGACATGCGAGTTCGAAGCGCCTCCTTCCGCACCTTATTCCTATAATCGGAAGCATTCGTGTCCATCTGCCTTAGCCTCTGTTCGAATTACTGTTTAGATTCTCAGTTGAATAATTTTTTTTTAATCCCCTATGCAAAATTTATGATAATTTATTCACTCAACGGTAATTTTCTTTTTTCTTTTTCTGTTATATTTTTGTTCAGAATGAACCTTCCTTTTTGTTTTTTTTTTTTTCCTCCCTTTATATTTGTCTCCCTGTTTAACATTTTATTGTACGGAGTCCCCTATATCCGCTTACTTACATTCAGAGTTGCCAGATTTTTTTTTCGAATGCCATCATGGAGAACAAAAATTTAAATTGAAAAAATATCTTATCTTAAAAATTATCAGATATTCGATTTGATAAATAAAATAAGTTTCTAATTGATAGATGATTTAAATTGAAGTAAGTTGTAACGCCTTTTTTTAGAGAATGAAGGGCAATCAGAAACACTTTTCATGACAATAGATGGGTACTCTAGGTGGATTTGTCACTTACTCGCAAGAATAATACCTAATTTTTTTATTTGTAGGTGGAAGCAGCTGGGAATCGAACCACCAGACCTCCACAAGTCTAACAGTAATCGAAGGGTTCGTAATCGATAAGTATAACACTAATCAGAACTGTCACCACAGTTTAAAACGTACGAGTTCCTTCTCATATTTATTCATAGTACCTAGGCCCCATTTGGGTATAAACACTTTCTGGCAACCCTTTATCCTTCTGAAGCGAAGAACAACAAGACATAACAACAACTTGGTGGAGAGTTGTCGAAGGCAACTACGGAGGTCATCCCTAATGAAAGGTGCAATGAAAGAAAAATTGCGCAATGAATTATTAATGAAATCCGGAGAGATCTGAAGGAGGCATTTTGTCGGAGTCTGCTTTGTTGCTGCCGGGTACCACTGACAGTGGCAGGTACTCATCATACAGCCGCTTTATACATACCTATAGAGACTCGAAAATGTCCTTTGCACATTAAACTGAAGCCGAACGAGTGGAAAGCAAAGCGGTTCACCTCTCGCTGTGATTGATTTATGTCTTTTTGATGATACACCTCAAAATCTTAAGCTATAGAAGATTTAAGCGAGGAAAAAGGAAACGTTCACAGAGTTAAGGATGTTCAAAGCTGGAAGAAATGGAAAACAGAATTGGAAAATCCAATTTCATCGATTTTAACCAGCTTACCACTCTATAATCGTCATACACATACAACTCAGGGTGAGTGAGCCTGAATTTCTTGACAACCACCACCAATATTTCGTGCGCTCGTTTGCTTTCGTGTTGAAGCTTAAGCACATTTTTCTTTTTCGAGGAAAGGAATTTTTCGAATAAACTGATTTATCTTCTCTGAGTGGAAATTAACTATTTTATGGGTATTTTGATATCAAAGATTGAATGAACGAATGCCTTCTTAATGTGTACACGTTTTATGATGAAGAATTAAGCTATGGCATTCGACATGAATGCCAAATGGAATTTATGATTGAGCTAAGGGATAATGATAGAACCGTCTTTTTTTTATTTGGTGAGAATGTGAAGAAGAAAATTTGGGGGTTCTTTCTGGAGATTGGTTTTTAACTGAAGAATTGAGATACACATACACTTAAATAGGTTTAAGATAGTGAAGAGAAAACTATCATGCTAGAAAACTATGATGTGAAAAATATAGACAATTCTTGCATGCCATTTTTCTTGCATCTTTTATTGCTCGCATGCTAGTTTTATTGCATGGTAGTTTTTTTTGCATGATATCTATATTTTTCGCATGATAGTTTTTTTCTATGATATATTTCTCGCATGAAAGTTTAAGTTAGGGTTAGGTCAATGGGCAGACTGTTGAACTTGTTACCGTCATGTACATCCGTTTGTGATACTCTAGGGCTTATGACTCCCATGTATTGAAACCTAAGATAATTCTATGTCACTCAAGTCATTGAAGAAATGTCTGTTGTCACATAATGACCTGGTTAAGGAGAGGTAGACGACCTTTAAGGGCGTAATCCTTTCCTTTGAGAAATCATGCCACCACCACACCCGTAGGAGCATATGTGGCTCCTTGCAACGTCTAGTAGATGAGTTTGATAGGTCAGTGGTTGGTGTACCTATATGTCCTTTTGTTTGGTCAGGATTGCTGAATAAGTTGAAGGGTCTGTCCCTCTCCCCAAGACAATTTTACCAATTTTAGGGGGAGGTGACCCCATCAACTCACTCGTGTTTACCGTAGGTGTAGCATATAGTTCTATCATCGTTCGTTGCTGATCCTGCAAGAAACACGTGCATCGTTCAGGCTTTTTTCTTCTTCCATATCTGTCGTCCGTGACCCTTTTCATGTCTTTAAACTGTGGTTGGATACAATTTCAAACCTTGTGGTCGGCTGGTTGATAGAGCTTAGAACTTTTCGTTTTCAAGGCATTTGGTAGCGTAAATACATTTCAAAAGGTTTTTGCTTGGAATGTCAGAGAGTTCCTCCAAGTCGTGGAAGAAGTGTCTCGCTAGGAGCCTGTTTATCAGCTGTTGAGCGAAAGGCAGTTACATAGGTAGTGAGGAGTACCTTCATGTATCTCCTCGTCAACGCATCCTTTTGTTTCTTGTGGTAACCGAGTTGGTTGTGAGCGGTGGTGATACTCACGAGAAGAGATAGAGACTTTTTACTCAATTGGATGATAATGTCGGTCTTTTGTTTGTTGAAACTAGGTCATAGTTTGCTGGTTATAAGACATTTATCGAGTGAGCTCCATCTCTTGTTTGTTGTAGCTAGAACTTTGCTCTATATTACAGGGTGGGATTTGAACTACTGGTTCTGTCGGATTAAGTTTAAGATTTAATCCTATTCTTGCCAGCTCGCCAGCGCTTGCATTACCTGGGACACCATTGTATAACTATAGCCTTATACTGTGAAGTGTACCAAGAACCCTTAACTCTTCGCGACAGCAAGTTACAAGCCTTAGCATTGATTTCAACAGCAGACATCGCTTTTATTGCCGCTTGGCTATCAATGAAAAAGACGATATCAGCTTGTGGTATTGCCATCATGGAGACTTGTCTAGCAGCTTTCGTCACTACCAGGACCTCAGCTCTAATTAGAAAACCTGAATGAGCTGGCTAGTCCACCAATATCCCCCCTGGAACCGGCAGTATATATTGCTATAATCGATTCGCAGGTTGATGGCTCGTTGCTAGTAAGAGGTGTTGGTGAACGGCTTGTAAAGTGCTAAGCACATGAGCTTCAAACTGTGAATGCGAATAAATCTTTTTAAGCTATTTTCACAACTAATACAAGAAAACAAAAATTGATATTAGATGTGGAAATAATAGCTTAAAAAGATTTATTCGCATTCGCAGTTCGCAGCTCATGTGTTTAGCACTTAAGAGTCTAAGCGGGATGTTATTTAGTCAGTGCATATACCCTATTTTACCGTGTATTTCTGTAGAATCTGTTCATGACATATGGCACTATGTTTCTAGCTACCAGCTTGTCTGGCGAATTGCGCTATTAGGTGCCGATTTTTGTATAAATAGATCTAGGAGTTTTATAACTTCCTGACCTGACCCGCTGTGGGAGTGGACTTCATTGTCCTAGTGATACCTGCATGTCATTCTTTGTGCCTTTGTCATAATTTTAAAATTGGTAAATTTGTAAGATGTAATACACCAGAATACGTTATTGTATACCAGTACAGGTCTAGCTATGACTGTGTCCATCCACTTGATAATTCTTGGGCATGGCCAGCAGGTTTTACCAAATATTCTCTTCCAGGAGTAGAAAGCAAACATGGCTTTATTCATTGTTTTTTTTTTTTATTTGAGACTCCAGTACATTTTCTTATCCAGGACCATGCCTAGATATTTTGCCTCATCGGAAATTTTGAGTTGGGTGCCTTCAATTAAGAAAATTTTAAAAGGCGGAAACTTCCCTTTGTTCGTAAAAAGGACCAGTTCGGATTTTTGCGGGTTAACCGGTAGGCCGCAGTTCTTAGTCCATGTTTTAACTTTTGATAAGGCATTCTCTATTTGTTCCTTGTTCACTAATTGTGGAGAAAAATTTACCTGTCGCTATACTCTGTTCAATTTATATTTGCAGTACAGGGAAGATAGGATATTTCGTATGATTTATTTTTCGGGTGAAGATTTTTTTGCCTGATCTGTGTGCAGAGACGGAATTTTTTGACTTTTGCCAATCGACTTTCTGGAGATAGTCATAGAAATTTCATGCATGTGTTGACAGTTGACAATTCGGCTTGGAAGATTTAGTCGCTGCCATGTAAGGGATCTTGCTGTAAAGTTGTGCGTTTGGTCATTTGGATTTGGTCCTTTATTCCCAAGAGTGGAATCGAATATCCAAAGGACTTAGGAATTCATCAAAGCACGGTAATAATTTCGGATCTTTGAGAGATTGTTCATACATGCTAGTTTTTTGATCAAAAGATGCACGATCAGTGCATGCAGATGCCAACTGCGGATTTCCAGTCCCAGATTGATAAGACCTTGTAAGAACTCTTTTATGACTTCATGCAGTGTCTTGATACTACTCGTATTAGAGGATTTTATCGTGTCATATTAGGTTCGCTTGAATTTGCTTCCAATATTGATTCATCATTCTTTTATTGAGACCCGAAAAGTGTTTGAAACTATCTAGTTCTTCAAAATTATTAACTTTGCGTTGCAACAAAGATATCCATGAGAAATTAATGGCGTCTTTTAAGAGAGCAGTACTGAATTTCCCCATTCGTCTGGATTGGATTGTTTGATGAAGTGCTGCGCCTCCATATTGTTTCAACTAGGTAGTGGTAATCGTACATGGTCTTTGCTCAATGAATTGAGCTACTCTTTGGCTTGAGATTTGCTGCCTGCTCCAAGCGATTTATGTTCGTATTGTATTGGAATACATAGTGCTCTATGAAGGAAGATTATGGCGCCCGAAAAATCGAAGAAGCGTGCGCAATATTGCTCGAACAGAAAGCCCACTTTCATATAAGTAGCTGTTTAATCATTTACACATGTTTGTTGATCGCTATAACTCTCCATTTTAGCAGGATACCCTTAATAAATGACAGCCAATTTGACATATATAGCTCTAACAATATGGCCGCACTTGTCAAAGTATGAAGCTAGTATACAACATTCATTGAAGAGACTGGGACATGGCGGTCTCTGGATCACACCGCCAATTAAGTACACTTCCTATTGTTGATAACAATCTTTAAGAATAAAAGTCTTCATATTATGTAGAACCACATTGAATAATAGTTAGTGCGTTGGTCATGGGTTCGATTCTCAGCCGCTGGAAAAAAGTATTTCAGTGGTGTACTGCCTCTTGCGAGGAATTGACAAATCCTCTAGAAGTAGGTACCTCTTGTCATGAAAAGTGCTGCTCATTAGCCATTCGAAATCGGCAGAAAATTGTATGTCCCCTTCATTCCTGGTATCGCACACAGGAATGGTTAAGAGTTGTAGGTCAATAAGTTTAGGCTCTCTAAGAGCCGTTAAGGCCTCCTATTTATTTTTCAAAGTCTTGATATAAACCAAGCGAATTAACAAAAGATAGACTTGCGAGCACTTTTCATTGCAAAACGATCGTTTTTGAGTTTTCAATGAACTGTCGTTTAAGCTTCAATTCTAAAATGTCTGCCTTAAAAAAATGGCATTATATAAAAAAAAGTGACTAAAGTTTGTGTTTTTTTTTTTCTTAAACATTGTCAAAATCCAATTTGTTGGTTTCGAAATTTTGAAATGTCGGAATTTCTATCAAGACAAGAACGCTACACAATTGTCATTTTATTTTGCATAAATATACTCAACTACATGGACCGTTACACGGTTGCTGGGGTCCTTGGAGATCTTCAAGCTGAATTCCGCATTGGCGATGATTATAGTGGACTGCTACAAACGGCCTTCATTTTGTCATATACAATATTTGCTCCAGTATTTGGATACCTTGGTGATCGGTTCTCTCGGAGGAAAATCATGATTTTGAGCGTTCTGTTCTGGACAGCAGCAACTTTCGTGGGTTCATTCACAAGAACCTATGGATGGTTTTTCGTTTTGAGAATTTTTGTCGGAGTCGGAGAAGCTTCGTTTAGTTCAATTGCTCCAACAATAATCTATGATGTTACCTACAAGGAAATTCGTAAAGATGCCCTGGCATTGTTCTATTTAGCAATACCTATCGGTTCTGGCCTTGGATTTGTTGCGGGAGCTAAAGCTGCCAGAATTGGTAGGCATTGGTGTTGGGCCTTGAGAGTGACTCCAATATTAGGTGTTATTGGAAGTTTGCTCCTGTGTTCGATTAAGGAACCAGTGAGAGGAGAACGGGAGCGCTTGGAAATGGGAAAAACATTAATTGTGAAGCGTACCAGTTTCAAGAGCGTCATTCGAAGCTTGTCAAAGAACCGTTCGTATCTTTTGTCGACTTTTGGATTCACATGTGTGTCATTTGTAGCTGGAGCTATGGCATGGTGGGGACCAATATATCTCCATTCTGGATTTCGCTTGATTCCCGGCAAAGAAAACATAAAGCTCGAAGAAATAGCTTTAAACTTGTGCACTTTCGCAGTTTGCACAGGTCTTATCGGAGTTCCACTTGGTGCGTTTATTTCTCTAAGACTCATACAACGATATCCCGCAATCGATCCTGTGATCTGTGGCGTTGGACTCATAATTAGCGACCCGCTCATCGTTCAAGCACTTTTTTCGGCTAACAAATCTATAGCGGTCACTTATTCTTGTGTGATCTTCAGTGAAGTCCTTATGAACGTCACATGGACGGTTGTTGCTGATATTTTGCTTTCGGTGGTGGTTCCCGAATTTCGGTCTACAGCCGAGGCCTTTCAAATCGCAATCAGTCATGCCTTCGGTGATGCGGGAAGTCCATACCTAGTGGGCTTCCTGTCTGAACAGCTAAAGTCGAAATGGACTCAGAACCAGTCGTCGTCGCCTGTCAACATGGACATGAAACTCGTTCAACAATTTGAAGCCATGAGATATGCCCTCCTGTCCATCGTTTTTATGCAACTTCTCGGAGGGATGCTATTTGTAGCGAATGCATTTTATATTGTGGCCGACAGGGAGTTGGTTATTCAGACAATAGCGAGTACCAGTGCTGGACAACAAATGGTACCGGCTGTGGAACGTAATCTGGTTATATGAATTTAAATTGTTTTCTGAAACCGAAATAAACAGAATATGTGAGGTGTACAAACCTAGTTTTTTTTTTTTGTTCACTGATTTTATTCCTAAATGCAGAAAGTAGGGGTTGGAACTAACTTCAAAGCCTGACGACCGGCAGGCTGATGTGCCATAGATATGGTTACATAGGGATTAAGTCTCGCCTGCAAACTACATCGTACGCACCAAATGCCTCATTGTTATGTAAATTTTATGGAATTTCCAATGAGGACCAATTTCCTGCCTGCAGATATTGTTCCGTTTACCAGTTGGAACCAGCGCTGCCACCCTAAAGATAATCAAGCGAAGTATTTTTCAGAAAAAAGCGCAGTAGATTGCAATACACCGCAGTAGATTTTAAAATATGCAAAACAAAATTCAAATCATAGAAATACATTTTATTTATGAATAAAAGCAACAGAACTTAAAAAAATTAACTCAACAGTTAAAAAAAAATTAACAAATTTCTTAAACTAAATAAACAAAAAATCACATTTCATTTTGAGAATTCTTATGCTAGCTACACACGAGGCAACCGTTGAAGCAACGTGATGCAGCAACGTGTTTCGTTTGTTTACTACATACGAGGCAACTGTTTCCGCAACCACAGTACAGTTGGAGCAACCTACCGAAAATATCAAAACATTTTGATATTTCTGGCAACGGTTGCAGCAACTCAAAATTAATCTGCAACACAGCTACACACGAAGCAACCGTTGCTTCAACATGACGGTTTTCATGACGAAAATTTCCCTTCAGCAGCTGCGCTGCTATGCGGTAAAGAGCATAACAAAAGCATAAATTCTGCTAGCTCCACCAATGCAAATTCACCTACCGAGTTTTTAAATATTCTGGCTTTTGACCAAAACTTTGTTATGTCTGAAGGGTCATTGTATTTTTAAACAAAATCATTATTGCCTAACAAGAACCTCCATTGCATATTGAGCACATCCGCATTTTCAGATGAATGTGGAAATTCTTCCAAAATGAATTTGAATTTTTCACTGAATGCATTCAGAGTGAGTGAACATGGTTGAGAACAAACTTTGGTTAAGGGGGGTTCACATTCTCAAATATGTTTGACAAATGCTGTTTGATTGACTCGAATTTGAAAATGTGAACGCTTCATCAAATGGATTGTCAAACATGCTTGATGATATCAAAATATTTTGATATTTTGCTGATTTGACAAGCATATTTGAGAATGTGAACGCATGCTTGTCAAGCCACAAGCAAATTTCATTTTCAATGAAGTTCTCGAGCTGTGCATATCGTAAGAAAATATTTCAAAATGAGTCATGTATGCAATAGCGGTAATTCAGGTGGATTTTATTAGATTAATATAAGTTTTCTGCAGACTTTTAAATATAAAAATGGTAGTAAATTTGCTCAACTAATATTTCATCTATGCTCTGAGTTGGTCCGCCATAGTAAGAATTCTAATGAGAAATGATGTTTGATAGCATATTTGACGAATGTGAACGCAAATGCTTTCAATCCGTCAAATATTCATCAAACCATATTTGTCAAACATATTTGAGAATGTGAACCCCCCTTTAAGTACTATTAACATTTTTGAAAGAGGAGTAGATTCGTTTTGCTGCGCAGTAGATATTCATTTGGGCCAAAACGCAGTAGATCTACTGCTAAAGGAGTAAAGTGGCAGCCCTGGTTGGAACTCTCAAACTACTACTGCGTGTCTCTCTCTATTCCTCGGGTATATAGGGTGTTGTTGGTAAATAAGAACAGCAAAAAGAAGAACAAAAACGAAAAAACAGATTGAATCTCAAAATGAAATTTACTTTATAATGACGGCATATCCTTGGCAACAAGTCTTGGTGTTTTCATGCCCGACCGTTTTTTTGTTTTTGTTCTTGTGCCTAATTCCATCATGAATATTGGGTCGTATATTTGGGGTTATTTTGGGCTTTTATTTTCTTGTAGAATGGCAATTCGTTGTAAAATCTGCTCCATTGTAGATTGATTTTTTAGAGCTTCATTGTTCTTTTGAAATCCAGGAGATTACTTTTTCTATTAAAAAAAAGGAGGAAAATAAGGAAATTATCCTCTTCTTTGGTGATTGCTGATTTGAAAAATTCTCGGGGAGGCTTTTAATTAATGTTTGTCTCCTGATCTGTTAGGACTTTATCAGGGATTAGTCACGTAATTTTGAAGTCGTTGAAGACATTTTGTGCCTTCGTGGTAATTTTTTTGAAATTTTGATATTAGCATACAGAAACGGTTGTGTTGGGTATGTACTTTCAGGCATTTAGTCATTTTGTATAGATTTTATGGCAGGACTTTTGCAATAGGGACTTTTATTTTCTAAAATGGAACATAGTACCAACATACAACGTAGCTTAGCTCATAGAATGACATTTTGCCCACACTAAAGGACTGTTCATATGATTGCAACCAACGACTGAACGAACATTCGTGGTTGTCCATTTTGACTTTTCGTTCACACAGCACACGTTTAAAACAAACAAAAAAACGAAAACTAAAATGATTTTGGGTTTAGTCGCGCACGAACAATTCATTCATTGCAGTTTGGATGGTATGTCAAATAGACTTCGACATTTCGTAGCAATCAGATTGGAATACGTGAGGACCAATTTTTTTTTGTTCAAATTTCTCTTTTTTTAGCAATTTAAAAAAAAAGCATAAAAGCAAGTTATCAGAAAAAATATCAAAAAATGACGAATCGAAATGCGAAAACTTAAGCAATTTGTGAGTTGTTACCTACTCTAAGGAAGATCACAATTTCGATTGTTTTTCTGACTAGAGATGTGCCAACCGCGGTTGATTCGGTCTTTGTGACCCGTTCACCAAAAAGATTGATTGATTACAATCACAATACACCAAAACAATTAATCCTAATGTCAATATCTTGCCACTGAAACCGATGAACATAAAGTGGACGAAACAAACGAAAAAAATTATTTTTAGTTCATTCAACTTGTTCTCAATCATTTCACAATACCAAATATATAAATAATAGATAGTGTAAATAAAATTATACAACGGAAGATGGCGTGAACGAAGCAACGAAGTCGAAAAAAGACAAACTTTCATTCATTTTCAGATTGGTTCGGTCTCGGTCAGAACGAAACGAATGAATGAACGATTGAAAACATTTCGTGTCGATCTTTTTCTTGTTCGGAACGAAACGGCTGGGTAAAAAATAATTTTGATTGAATGAACGATTGATTGAAAAGACCGAATCCTTGAATCAATCAATCAATGATTGATTCGATCTTTCAAAATGAACGATTGGCACAGCTCTATTTCTGATCCGCACAAGCTGTGACTCTGGGGGATAATTCGAAAAAGTCACAAAATCAATTTCACTTCTTCTTTGGACTTGTGACGTTTCGGTGATGTTGGGAAGAATCGGGCCAATAGAACTAGCGTCATAGTTTTTACAAAAAAAAATAAAATGCACGACTGGATCGCACGAACTTGCTCTTATGTAAAAGTACTTTGGAATTTAAGATACATTTTATAAATATAAAACATGGATTTAATGAGATAATAATGTTCAAATGCATATAATTGCCATCTGATTTCTAGAAAAGTATGAATTTATGCAAACAAACTTTAAAAAACCGTTTTATTATTAAATACATTTTTACTTGCGATATAGGTACTATAGGGCAAGTTCTGCATTTGAAAAAAAAATCGAACTCGAGATTTTGATCAAAGTTGACATTACGATGATAGCGAAGACGAATAAAGTGGGTCCGACAATTCCGTCTGTCTGTCTGTCTGTCTGTCTGTCTGTCTGTCTGTCTGTCTGTCTGTCTGTCTGTCTGTCTGTCTGTCTGTCTGTCTGTCTGTCTGTCTGTCTGTCTGTCTGTCTGTCTGTCTGTCTGTCTGTCTGTCTGTCTGTCTGTATGTCTGTACCTCGATCTAGAGCCTAAGCCACTGGACCTATTTTCTTCAAACTCGGTAGTTATGGGTCTTCGGTGATTCCCTAGAGGAGAAATTGAAATTTTTTTTTTAGCTCTAAAACTAACGGTACCCCCCATACACCCGTAATGCAAAATCTTATTTATCTCGAAAACGGCTCTAACGATTTTGATAAAAAAAATTAGGTGTGATATTATGAACATGGACTACGTTTTGGTAAAAAAAAAATTTGGGGCAAAGTGTTATTAACGGCACCTGTCATAGAACCGTTTTTTTGATTTTCGACTTTCTCATTAACGGCTCTAACGATTTTAACCAAAAATTTTCAGCAGGAGACCCCCTAAGTTTAAAATAATATTGTATATAAAAATATTCGAAAAATTAGTTGTTGGGTTTTTTTGAAAAAAAATTTTTTTTGAAAAATCAATATCTTCAAAACCTATGAACGATTATTTTTTGAAATTATTTCCAAAAATCAATATGATTAAATACTTAAAATTCGCATCCCACATTTTTTTCTTGAAAAATTTTAAGGAAATTTTTAAATAAAAAATTTATTTATTTAATAATAAAACGATTTTTAAAGTTTGTTTGCATAAATTCATACTTTTTTAGAAATCAGACGGCAATTTCATTTTAAATTCATGTTTTATATTTATAAAATGTATCTTAAATTCCAAAGTACTTTTACATAAGAGCAAGTTCGTGCGATCCAGTCGTGCATTTTATTTATATAAGAAATTTCTCTAAAATTTTTCAAGAAAAAAATGTGGGATGCGAATTTAAAGTATTTAATGATATTGGTTTAAGGAAATAATTTCAAAAAATAATCGTTCATAGGTTTTGAAGAAATTGATTTAAATTTTTTTTTTTTTTTTTTTAACCCAATAAATATTTTTTCGAATATTTGTATATACAATATTATTTTAAACTTAAGGGGGCTCCTGCTAAAAATTTTGGGTTAAAATCCTTAGAGCCGTTAATGAGAAAGTCGAAAATCAAAAAAACGGGCCTATGGCAGGTACCTCTAATAACATTTTGCCCCAAAATTTTTGTTGACCAAAATGTAGTCCATGTCCATAATATCACACTTAATTTTTTTTATCAAAATCGTTAGAGCCGTTTTCGAGATAAATAAGATTTTGCATTACGGGTGTATGGGGGGTACCCTTAGTTTTGGAGCTAAAAAAAAAATTTCAATTTTTCCTCTAGGGAATCACCGAAGACTCTTAACTACCGAGATTGAAAGAAATAGGTCCAGTGGCTTAGGCTGTAGTGAGAGGTACAGACATACAGACACACTGAAACATGTTTTTTGTGTACTAAATTTTCCTTAAAATTTTTATAAAAAAAATTGATATGCAAATTGTTAGTATTTAATAAAATACATTTAAAAACGTAATTTATAAATTTAATCGTGTATCGGTTTTCAAGATATTGAATTTTCAAAAAAAAAATTGTATTATTTTTTTAAAAATCCAAAAACTATTTTTTAAAAAAAATTTTTAGTTTATAATTTTTCAAATGCAAAGCTGCTCCTGCATAAAAATTTTGGTTAAAATTGTTAGAGCCGTTGGTGAGAAATTCGAAAATCAAAAAAACCGTTCTATGACAGCTACCCCTAATAACATTTCCCCCCAAATTTTTTTTTCACCAAAATATAGTCCATGTCCATAATATCACACTTAATTTTTTTTATCAAAATCGTTAGAGCCGTTTTCGAGATAAATAATATTTTGTATTACGGGTGTACGGGGGGTACCCTTAGTTTTGGAGCTAAAAAAAACTTTCAATTTCTCCTCTAGGGAATCACCGAAGACCCTTAACTACCGAGTTTGAAGAAAATACCTCCGGTAGTTTAGGCTGTAGTTCGAGGTACAGACATACAGACATACAGACATACAGACATACAGACAGACAGACGGAATTGTCGGACCCACTTTTTTCGTCTTCGCTATCATCGTAATGTCAACTTTGATCAAAATCTCGACTTCGATTTTTTTTCCAAATGCAGAACTTGCCCTATAGTACCTATATCGCAAGTAAAAATAATGCGAGAAACAGATTAACACAGCAACTTCAACAGCAAATTTAACAGCAACGAAAACTTCAACATCAAAAGTCTTATGAAATAGATTACAACGTGAACAGCGTTTTTGACAGCATATATAATCAAAATACTTTCAAATGCGAAATGAATTTTCCGTACATAAATTGATAAAAATTAACGTAAATTGCATCAATGTATACGACTTGCAATTTTTCGTACTAAAATTAATTTGTTTTTAGTAATTCTTCCATTGTCAAAACCAAAATAAATAGACAAAACAAAAAAATGGTTGTCACATTTACATTTGAGTGTTGATAATACTGACAAATTTCACCTTAAAAGTTGGTAGCATTTGCACAGCGACAGCGAATTTTGGGTTTAGGTCTAACGTCGATGTCGATGTCGAAGTTGCTGTGTTAATGTAATCAAAGCCATTTAAAACCAGTGGCTCTAAAAAGTGCGACGTGATGTCAAAGTTGCTGTTGAAGTTGCTATGCCAATCTGTTTCTCGCATAAGTCGAAAATGATGCGTAACATCTAACCTTTGTAACGAATAATAATTCGGATACAACTTATTCCTAGGTACGAGTATAAGTTGTATCCGACTGAAAAACAGATTTTTGCTCTATCTGGAAAATATGTATCAACTGACTGCTTAGCTGACTATTGAAAAATTGGCCCTAAATCGTGTAAGTATAGTAGATAATTCAAACATGCCAAAGAAAGATTGTTAAAAATTAAGCCCTCTCCACCTCTTCGTCTTGACACCCTCTGCATAAGTCAGATATGCTGATGCTCATTCTGCTAATATGGGTTCCCATTGAGTATAGTGACCAGTAAGTATTCCAACCAAGAGAGACAATTAAGAATTGAGGTCTGCTCTGCTTCACTAGATTTTTTTTTTTTTTTTTTTTTTTTTTAAATATCTGGCCAAAGTTTCCTTGAAACCCGACAGGTGTCAATTGTTGACCATTTGTCGTTTACGGTCTTAAGGAAACTTTGGAACAAATATTATTTCAAAAAGGATTTAATATGTTAACTTAAATAAAAAAGAACAATTCTGATACCAAGAAAAAATCTGATGTAATCTGCATCAGTAAAACATCAAGTAAAATACAAATATTTTTGAAGAATTTAAAACATGTCAAAAGAACAAATGACAGCTTGTCAGCTGACAGCTTGTCAACTGACAGCTTCTTGTTCACTGTAAAGGCTCGGTCAAACAGAACGCGTTTTCAACGCCGCGTTAGGACTTTCAACGCGACGGTAAAATTATTTTGATACGACGCACGTTGCAACTCCCCGTTAGAGGACGTCAAACAGAGAGCTGTCAACCGATACACAAACAAAACAATCATCCTTGTACAAAAATAATGTCAAGCAGCTCAGATTCAGAAGAGGAATTATTGTTTTATTTGCTATTTTACGAAACTCCCGTAAAAGAAAAAGAATTTGGGTACATCCAATTAACAAAAAAAGAGAAGAAATTGGCGAATATCACCGGCTGTGCATGGGAGCTAGATAAAGTGACCAGATTTATTTGAAGCAAAAGCGGGACACCTCACAACAGTGAGAAATAGCTTCAGATCCTTTTTGTTCGATGAATCGGAGAAAATTGATAGAAAACTTATATTACTTAGTTCTTGTAGTAACTCTTTATGTGCAGACATTTTTCACAAATAATTCGGTCTTAGTTCTAGTACAGGAGAAATTTTTATCGAACAGCTTGCGTAACAGTTTGCAGTTGAAATCCATTGATCTCAGGTCTGCTCACGATCTGTGTAATCGCTACTCCGAAAAAATGAGTCCAACTTCATGAATGCAACAGAGTCCATTACCTTGGACTTATGATTTGTCTTTTGGTGTGGCGAATTACATCATTTTGTCCTCCTGGAAATACAGTATTCCCCGCTTAATTGCACCGACCATTTTGTCAGATTTTTCGGTCAATTATCCGGGTGGTTCAATTAACGAAACCCCGCTTAATTGACCGACCTGTTCAATTAAAAGAAACCCGTATAATTGCACGAGTCGGTCAACTAAAAATTAAAATATTCATCCCAGAAATTTACTATGAACATTTCATTGTCAACTTACGAAAACCTTGAAAAAAACTGAAAAAGAATACACACACAAAAATATTTGAACACGTTTTATTTAAAAAATAAACATACATACTCGTACATAAACTATGAAACAGAAATAAATTATTCTTAAAAAAAGTCACTTTTAGCTTCGAAAAAAATAAAAAAAAATAATAAATACGATAGAAGGTATGTACCTCGAAAGGCTCATAATGGTTATTTGCATACATTGGTTTGGAAAAATTTGTGATTTGATTTTGATTGCTTGTTTTGTTTTGAACAATGTTTTCTTGTTTTTCAGCTCAACTGTAAATTTATTTAGTGGTAAGAAGTAAAAACGTAGAATTGCAATGTCCTGAAGAATTTCGAAAGTTGATGGTAATATGGCTTCAACTTCTTCTTTTTCTTAAACCGTTTTTAAAATTTCGGTGTCTGTTAAGCATTGTACTTAAGTATGTTGTCTATGGCCACGATATCATTTTCCAGCTGCTCTTCATCTTGAAAGATACCTGTCTTTTAAAAAGCCACTTCAGACGTAGGTTAAGTAATAAAATATTTCTAATATTTGTGTCATTATAATTTTTTTATACGTCCAATTATCCGAAAAATGTCCATATATTTTTTGTTTTCGGGTGCATATTTTAAAGTTCAATTAACCGAGTAATTCAATTAAGCGGGGTTCAATTAACCATCTGAAAAGCTATGCTACAAATACGGGAAATTTTGCAATGCAACTTTTTGGGTCAATTAAGCGGGATGTTCAATTAAGCGAGGTGCAACTAAGCGGGGATTACTGTATTGAAAACTCGCATTCGCAGACATTACAATAAGCAAATGTGTTACGTTTGCTCGGTAAAAGTAATAGATATTTTTTTTTAAATCTTCCGATTATTTACAATCCCTCTTGAATTTTTTATTGAAGCGTTAGTATTATGAATTATTGTGCTAATATTTGAGTTGTTTTTTATTTACCTATCTGCAACTATGCGTCCAATAAACTTCACTTCACTTTGATTTAAAAATGACTGAGTACAGGCAAAACTAACAATCAATAGCCGTGTTTTTTTGGTAAAGTTATTCGTAGTAAAGTAGGATTTTATAGGTATGAAAAACAAATTCAACATCCGCAGTAGGATCACTGCCGATACTCGAATAAACGTCAAATCTCTATCCGCAGCAGGATTTAACTTCTCTTTTTATCGGCAGTGATCCTACTGCGGATGTTGTATTTGTTATTCATATAAAATCCTACTGTACGACGGATAACTTTTCCAAAAAAACACGGCTAATTTAACATGGAATAAACATGGACTCATTTTGTTCCTTTAACAGCTCTTACGTTTGTTTTGTTTACAAAAAAAAAAAAAAAAACAATTAACAAACTAGAGGAAAAACCGATTGGAACCAGGGAAAGGCGTGCAATTTGCCTGAGGTAAGAATATACATAAAATCATACATTCAAATTTGAATGTAATATCTCCAAACGATATGCAAAGTTATTTTTAATTAATTGTTCGACATTATTTTCGGTTAATTTATTTTTCATATGAATCAATGAATAATAACAAAATTATTTACAAAAGACCTCATACTTACCATTTTTGCCGCAGCGTTAAAAATAATCTGTAATTTCACACAACTTCGAGTTTCACCGTCGCGTTGCAACGCCATAGTGAATTCAACGCGGCGTCAAACACGCGTTCAGCGTGACGTGGGGCATTGCAATGTTACAACGCTGCTTTAAAACGCGGCGGTGAAACGCGGCGTAAAAACGCGTTCTATTTGACCGAGCCTTAAAAGTTGTTCGATTTAACTGAAGCTTAAAAGATCAATTCAGTAAATGGCAAAAAAAGAGCTCTAGGTATTTGAGGTTAGAGTTGATCATTTAAAGCAAAACTGACATTATTTGAGTAAAAAGAGAAACGAACACCTTCAGTGGAAATTGTGTTTCAAATGAATAAAAAGAAAATCAGCTGTTATTTGTAATTGATTTCTGTCAGTGAAATAATAAAAGTGGATTTAAAAACGAGAGTTTAAATCAGAGAATATTTAATCAAAATTAAAAGTGGCCCCTTAAGGTAGAAAGGAATTTTCCATTGAACTCCTTTTATTGGGACAAAAATGCAACTTTATTTCCGTCGCAAAAGCTGTGTTCTGTTTGATATACTTTTGGGAAGTTACATTAAAAATTCAAGGTTTCAACAAAAATGTTAAGCATAAGTCTTCCAAATCCAATAGGATTCTTTGTGCTTAAAAATTAACAAAGACTAAATAGATAGGTAGGTCTCCAGAAATGAATATATCGCAATAACGCGCAAAGATTTTAACTAATATTTACTTCCTGTTTTCAGTGTTTTTATTCTCCACATCCGCTGTGTTTTATGGAGTTTTCCATTCGCAAATTTAGATTTAAATCAAAAATTGTTTTTTTTTCGCACCGAACGGAACGCGATTTCAAACTGATTTTTTGTCGTTGTAGGTATATTAGTGTAATTTAGTGTGATACTATTTAAAAAAAATGAAACTAATTGTCAGTTTTTGTTGGTTATGGAAACCGCTTCATTTTAACTTTGGCTGCAAATTGTCTGACAATGAAAAAATTGTATGATGCTTAAAAACGTACATCTTACAATTTCTTCATTGTCAGAAACGTCAGACAACGATAAAAATGGATAGGCCTGACAATAAATTGTGTAAACGATTATCAATTACCTTACGATTTACCGCCTTAAAGTTAATTGTCAGTTACATTTTCTGACAATTAATTGCAAGATTACACGATTGTCAGCTAGCGTCCAAATGATTGTCAGATTTCTTACAATTATTAACTGTCGGACATTGATCTAACAATCAATTGTCAGACAAATTTTCTGACAATTAATTGTAAGACTACAAGGTTGTAAGCATGTTTTTCACTGACAGAACTGACATTGTAAGATCTTCCAAGATCTTAGCTTTAGACATTATTTCCACAAACAAACCTAAAACCACATTTTCAAACTGACAGCTGAAAACTGTTTTAGTTTTATTACATGGACAGCTAAATATGTGAAAAGATTTAGATTTGTAGAATTGATTTAAAAGCGAAAAATAGGTAGGTAAATCGTTTTTTTTGCCGAACGGAAAGCAAAAATTTCCAAAATTGACATTTTGACAGCTCTAAATAATTGATTTGTGTATGTTACAAATGGAAAACCACATTAGCAAGCATTTTGTTGTCTTGTAGGCAATTTAGAGTCAAGAATTTACGCTGATCATAATAATTATAGGTACCCACTCTCACTTTTTGTATGACACTTAAGTCATTGGCCCTTAGTAATAGACATTCATAGAATCGGTTTTAAAGTCACTTTTTGTTAGATGTAGAAAAGTTGCTTTTAAAATTTCGTAGTAACAGATCAAATTTACAAAAGTCTTATTTATACCAATAATTGTGACTCATTTTCATAATTTCGTTATTATGAACTGATACACAAACAGATTTCTATCAACCAGATTCGTAAAGTTCTATTGTGATTCTATCATTTTAAATTTAACTTAGTTATAGGAAAGCCGCTTTTAAGTATTTATAGTTGAAATTTGTTTTATTTCTACGAATATTTGGTTAAAATCGAACTTAGGCTAGATTCGGATCTATTACTCAGGGCCATTGTTTCTAAATTCTAACAATCAAACATTTTGAAATATATGTAGGTGCCTATACTAACTTAGAAAAAATGTGGGACTTAAATTATCAAAACAACGATAAATACCTACTAATAAATTTACTGGTTTGTCTATAGGTATAACTAAAACTCATCATTTTCAAATTTTATCCTGATTTGTAAAACCTTATTTAATCAATGGTTTTTAGGAAACTTCGTAACTACATTACATATGTACACACAGTCACAAAAGTAAGTATACAACCAAGCTAATACGTAAATAGACGAAAAAATACCGTTAATATCAAATCCATATCTATTCTCTGTATATGGCACAAGTGTCTTGTCATACACATTACTGCTGTTAAGTAAAATAACGGTACAATTTGTATCCACTTCTTTGCAATCTCATTATTTGTAATCACGGGTAAAAAAAATAGGTTACAAAAGTTAGTATACAGACAGTTTTTCTTATGTGATGTTGCATCAATAAAAACTTTTGAGTCGATTTTTTGTTTTTTTTTTATTAAAAAGGTAAGGCAAAACTACTAGACTAGCCTATTTCAGTTCAAATTATTCCTTTTAAAATTAGAAATGGCACCACGTGGAAAAGAGCTTTCCTTGGACTTACAAAAATTAATAGTTAAGTACTCAAGTGAAGGAAAGTGGATTCGGAAAGTAGCCGTACTTGTTGATAGGAGCCCAGCAACCGTCCAAAAAATATTGGAATAGCAGAAGCAATGTGGAACAGTTACGAACACGGCTCGCAGTAGCCGCCCGCGAACGTTCTCTGAACATGAGAAGCGACCAATAATTCGCAAAGTAAAGAAAATTGCGAAAATAAGCGCACCAAAACTGCAGGACGAGATAGAAGAAGAGACAGGTAGATAAGTCAATGCTGTACCCAAACCATACGCCGCATCCTTCACGAAGTCGGGTATAAGGCTGTGCTATTAGGAAAAAACCATTCATTAGCAAGGTCAATCGGCAAAAGCGGATTGAATTTGCCTAGGGTGACCAGATTTATGCCCACGAAAAAGAGGACACCTTTAAAAATCTCAAATTAAAAAATCCAAAGATGGCGTTGTGTTCAGAAGAGAATGAGTTCAGGTAAAAGTATATTTTAGGTTCACACTAGAATAAACGCAAAAAACTTCTGAATTAGTGTTGAAAAAAAAGTTTTGTTGTAGTTTATTGATATCAAAAATGCAGTAAGATCGGACAACCCAAAAGAGGACAAATTTCATTTTCAAAAAGATACCGGAAATTTTTTTTAGATAAAAAGAGGACATGTCCTCTTAAGAGAGGACGCCTGGTCAGCCTAAATTTGCCAGAAGTCATATTAAGACCGATTTGGCTTTCTGAATACCGTTATATTTTCTGACGAGAGCAAATTCAACATCCATGGGTCTGATGGACGTGCAAAAGTGTGAAGAAAACCTAATACGGCTATATAATGTGCGAAGACAAGTCAAAACAACTCCTCAATCGCCAGATTTAAATGTTATTGAGCATTTATGGGATCATCTGGAGCGTCAAATACGCAAACATGAGATAAAATCAAAAGTAGAGATTAAAAGGATCCTTCAAAAAGAATGGAACAAAATAACCCTAAGTGTTACCCAAAAACTTGTTTCGTAGATGCCATCGAGAATAAACGCCGTAATTAAATCAAAAGATTACCCAACAAGTTACTAAATTCTAATATTAAATTAAAAATGTTGTAATTTCTATTAGTGTATACCTACTTACTTTGGTGATCAAAATTCTGAGAGAGTTTTAGTTTTAAGATGATATCTACGCCATTTAAAAAAAAAAATGTTTTGATAATTGATTTTACGAAAAGAGAATAAAATTTTCTAAAAAATATACGCCAAATGTTTCATAACATAATGCTTATTCAATTTTTTTCTCTCTGCTTAACATTTTGTTACCTGTTGTATACTTACTTTTGTGACTGTGTGTAGGTAAACAGTTAGGCATATGAGTTTTAGTGTAAAATTCATTTTAGATCAAGTACCTACCTACATACTTTAACAACTAAATTGACAGATGCAATGGAAAGTTAGTAACTTTGCCTATAAATATCACAGTTAGGTACCTACATACATAGAAAAAAGTATTGGCACACCTGTGTTTTTAAAAAGGAAATTATTTTTTAGTAAAAACTAACGAATATTTTTTAAAAATTCGTTTATAATAATTTATTTTAATTCATTTTATAAAGTATGTGATAAAAAAAATATATTTATATTTTTAAAATAAACAAAAATAACAATAACATAATTCAACTACAGGTTTTTGAAGGAAAAAAGTATTGGCACAAATTAAGAAATTTTAAGCAAAATGAATTTAATTTAATAAAAAAAAAATAATAAAGAATTGGCATTCCCTTATTCTTAATTACTTCTTTGAGTCTATTCTGCATCGAATAAACGAGTTTTTTTTTGTTGTTTCCTGACCAATTTTGGATCATTCATCAGCAAGCACTGTTTTTAAATGGGATTTTCTGGTAATAGCGTGTTTTCTAATTCTTCTATCTAACACATCCCAAAGATGTTCATGTCATGGGTTCATGTCTGGAGACTGTGGCGGTGTCTTGAGAGTATGAGGAGTATTATAGAGGATCCATTCCTTGACCACATGAGCAGTATGTTTGGGATCATTGTCTTGTTGAAAATAGAAACTCTCAGCAATACCCAATTTCTTCGCACTTTTCTTAAGATTATTCTTGAGTATATTTAGAAATACCATCTTATCCATAATGCCATCTATAAAAACTAACTCCCCTACTCCCGATGCCGCCATACACCCCCATACCATGACTCGACCACCACCAAGCTTGACTGTTGGAAGCAAATTTTCTTTGTTGAGAGCAGTGTTTGGATTTCACCACACCAGTTTTCGACCATCATTCCGAAAGATACTAAATTTACTTTCGTCGGAAAATATAACTTTGTCCCAAAAGTCTGTTCCTTATTCACGTAAGCTTTTGCGAATTCCATACGCTTTATCTATAATATTTCTAACGGTTTTCGTCGAAATCGTTTTCCCAAATTGTTCTGAAATATCTGCCGCTAATTCAGAGGACGTGGCTTTCGGTTTTTTTTTTTATAGAATTAACAACAGACCTTTCTTCTTTTCTTGTTAACTTCCTTGGTCGTCCACTTTTTTTGTTATTTTCTAAGCTGTCTGCATCTTTAAACCGATTTACAATGCTGCGAACCGTATATAGCGGCTTCTGCTGACAATATCCCAGATCTCAGAAAAAGATTTTCCTTTCGAGTGCAGATTTAAAATAATTTGTCTTTCACTATTGGTAGTTTCCTTACCCTTCTTTGATATTTTTTAACAATTTTTTTTAATTATAAAAAAATTTAACAAAAGCAAATTTTTTATTTTTTGCAAAAATAATAAACTTTACTTGACAACGACTTTTATTAAATGAGCGGCTACGATAATAAAAATTAATGGAAAGTGCTTAAAACGGTACATTTTAGTGAGCAATTATAGGGTGTGCCAATACTTTTTTCCGTGAAAAACTGGACTTTTTATAAATCAATAAAATTTTTCTGTACTGAAAATGATGAAAAGTTGTATTTCTTTATAATATTTATTAGAAAATTTATAAATACAAATTATATAAAACGAATTTAAAAAAAACATCTAGGTTTACACTTAAAAGTAATTTAGTTTTAAAATTCATAGCTGTGCCACTACTTTTTTTCATGTGTGTACCTATATACCTACGTACATATTTAAATCATTACAAATAAAATAAAAATTTTAAAAATCCTTTACCTTGAATTTTGATCACAAATCAAAATATTATAACCGCAATACCCAATGACAATACCTACCTTACACATGCACATGCACTTCACAATAAGAATACCTACAAAAAAAAAAACAAATCAGATCCCAACAAAACCCATCCAACGAATAGCAATCACAAAACAAACGCAAATGCAAAAAGCATGAATAAATATAAAAAAAAATAAAAACAAATAAAAGAATGATGAACTCACACGAGAAGTGCACTCACCATCGCCACACCACCCCACTTACGTTTCCAATTTTCATCATAGACATTCTTCTTCGCTTCTTCTTTTTCTTATTCTATGTGGTGATGGTGACGCCCGTCATCCAAAATAAAAAAAATAAAATGAACTAAAAAAATTGCTTCAATTTACACACTGACTTCCATATCCATTGTTATTTTTAATTCTTTTTTAACTGTTGGCAGCACTTGCACTTTATAGATCCAAGAAAAGAAAAGATGAAAATTTTCATCCTTAACGGTTGTCTACCCTGCAACAGCGATGCAAATAATAATCCACACATACGGAAATTCCAAAAGAACAACAGAGATGGCATGATAGATGGCCAGCTGCTGCTCTACCAACATTCCCACACAAACTTGTAATAATTTGACAGAATGAGACAAAAGCACCTCAAGTGCGAGCAGTTAAACACCATTCAACACAGAAGGGAGGAAAATGATGAATTGAAAAAAATCTTCTCTAGAGGAGAGAATTTACCACTGGAGTGTGATGTGTGTTCGTTAAATTCGCTCGTCGATTTTTCAATGTTTTCATCGGTAAAACACTCAAAAACTTATTAAAAACATATAAAAGTGAATAAATTAATTAATAACGAATACATATGTGTAAAAACTAATTCAATTACAATTGAAATTCTACAGAAAAATTGTGATTGAAAAATTTTTTAAATTTCTTCGTGTACAATTTTCAAGGAAAGAAAAAAACTCATTTTCGTTCGCCCGTTTCATTTTGGCTTTTGCTTTCTTCTTCTCTGCCTCTGTGTGTTTCTGTTTCTCTTGTATTTCTCATTTGTCGTCGACTCGTCGTCCGTCGCGCTTAATGTGGTGATTTTTCCTTGTCTCGTCCACAATCCACACCGAAACACCACCGTTTTCATTGTCGCTGTTGTCGTCGTCTTCTTCTTCGTCGCCGTCGTCGTTGCGTCGTGTACATTGCCGTCGCTGTAGCCGCCACCGTATTTCTGTTTCGCTTGTTCTGCATTTTCTCTATGTGTGTTGTGTTCAAGTGAATGGGAAAGATATACGTAGAGAAAAAGAGATCCCAAAAACCGTATATAACAAAAATATTACAAAAAATGTTAAGTGAATTTCAATATTATTCCCATTCACCACTAAATGTATGGTGAAAATTAACCAAAAGTATTAATAATGTTTGGTGTTTGTGTAAAAGGCGATTGATTGTTTAGTGAAAATTTGTGTGTCAAATTCACATTAGACAAAACTCAAGTGGTTAAAAAAAATTGTTCCTTTTACATTCGGGAGAGTAATCTATGTATCCACGAGATTGAGATTGCAAAATACTACAAAATACACCACTCACACACATCCAAACGCGCTCGCTCATATGTGTAGATTCAAATTCAACATAAAAAATTCAATTTCGGAAGCTTATAGAGAACTTATCTCCTTTGTGGATAAAAAATAAAGCAGTTTTAAACCAGATTCGAGCATAAAAATCATTCGAATTCGAAATTTTGTTACAAAAATGTCAAAACCAATTTGGACATTTAGGAGAGATTGATGGACGATGGCAAAAAATTGATTTCCCCAAAAAAAGTAAAGCCACCGCCACCACCAATTTACCTCCTCTGGAAGTCTACCAACTAGAATAAAGTGCAGCCAGAAAAGTGGTGATCATCTAGGAAAGAAAACGTCTCCTTCAATTTGTCTGTGCGAATTTGTAACTTTTGCTAAATCTATTCCATCGATGTTCGTGGTTAATTTGCAATTTTCATAATTTGACATTTCCACTTGACATTTTATTGTTCGCGAGGTGAAATACACATCCTTGAGAAGGATAGTGCTGAGAAGAAAGAAAAAAAAATACAAAAAAAAAACATTGGAACTAATAAATAAACAAAAAAAGAATTGGAAAAAAACATACATATTTCCGTAAGTTTTTTTTTTTGACTTCGTCATTCGTGTGAGATTGTGTGTGTTAATTCGCGGTTAATAAACTCACGTCTTCTTCATCGTCCCTGCCGTTTTCGTTGTCGTGTCGTGTCGTTCTCCCCACACACACCGGTTCGGTATTTCTCTTTCCCTCGCTAGTGTGTTGAATATATTATGATTTCTATGATGAAGATGATAAGTGGTAAAGTGCGTGAAATAGTTGAAAATTAACAAATTTTTGCAAAACACCAACAACATAATTTTGCTTTGGAATTTTTGTTTTTTAAATCTTGAAAGAAACCAAATTTCTGTAAAAAAAAAAATTGTAATACGAAAAAATAGCTAATTACAAAAATTCAACACGAAAAGTTGAATTCAAAAAAGAATTCATAAATTCAACTCCTGGCAATGTGCAGTGTGTGTGCGTGTTTGTTTAGAGAGAGCAAGAAAGATCTATAATTGTGTGAAATCTTCTGTTGTTTTGTCTAACTACATTCCCATCCAGCAACAACAACAACAACAAAAATCTTCATTCGAAAAAAAGGATAAAAATTCTCCAACACACACTGTGTTCTCATCATCATCATCAATTAAACAACAAAAAAAAATAGAAGATCTGTTATTCTAAAATTGAATTAAAGGAAATAGAAGTTTAATTAATTTACCACAGTGTGTGGTAAATGAAATTTTATTAAACAAAATTGAACCCCACACAAGTGATTTTATATTCGTTTATTAGCTTAGAATTCTGTGTGTATTTTATATATATACATATATGTAATTGTATGTGGTTTATCGTTATCCTCGGAATGTGTCGTCGTAGTGCATAGAAAGAGCGAGTCCGTCGGGAAAAAAAGGAAACGAGAATTTAAAAAAAAAAAAAAAAACATGTCGGTTCGTCTTCGTTTTCGGTGTCATCCTCATCGTTGTTGCGTTCGTCTATAGTTCGTAGTTTCTTCATCAGAAGAACAAAAATATAAGTGGATATAATTTTGTCAGGCTCCACAAGTCCAAAAGGAACCAAACCTCACTGGATTAACTTAGTTAATTGCAGTTTATTGGTTGGGAAATTTGTAAGAAAAAAGGGAAACAAAGTTATAATTTTCCCCCAGGAATATTGGAATAAAAGAACGAAAAGGAAGGAAGGAACAGAAAAAAACTCCATCAAAAGGTGTGTGTATAAATATTGTAGCACATGCGCAATGTTGTGTTCAATTTCTATTTTATTTTTTTTTTCTTCTGAGTTTGTGTGTGCGGAATCCAGAAGAATGGCATTCTAGAGTTTAAATGGAGGAAACAAAAATTCAATCTAAAAATTTATGTAAAAATAAAACAGACTAGTTAAAATCTAATTACCTCAGAATTGCGTTATCTCGTTAATGAATTTTGTTGTTGTTTTTTTTTTTTGCATTGCATTCACACATCTGGACAATTATTGTGTTAACCCCTTAAAAAATGTATTTATGATTTAAGTTCAGTTCCCATTTGATTTGAAGTGTTGGGAAGCATTCGAACGGAGAGAGGTGGTTTTCTTCCAAAGTCAATAATGTGTGCAGTTCAGTATTTTTTGTTTTTCTTTTTCTATGAATTGTCCTTGAATGTTCACAACTGCGTCAAAAAATAATAAATTATTCATTCAAATTGTTTTTTTTTTTTCAATTTGACAAGCAAAAAGAAAGGGTTCAGTTCAAATTATGATGGCCGGAGTTTTAGGGACATGTAAAACACGTATGTTATTGAGCCAGCTTTTTTTTTATTTAACTTTATGTTCATCCTTTCTGTGGATTGGATTGGCTGCTATTCCATCCGCCATGTTGTTCGAATCCTTGCAATGTCCCCACAAGGTGGCCGGGGGTGGTGATGATGGGCTTTTTCTTATTTTCTTTAAAGCCTTAAATACTCTATAGGAGACAGCTGATTATGTATTATAATAGAGTTTTACTTCTTGGAGTAGAAATTGACGTCATTTTGGCAATACATTTGTAGGTACCTACTTTACTTGAAGGTATCTAGCTTTAATAGCTCAGCGCTTTATTGATACAGATTGGAAAACTTGATCAGATGTAAATTATTCGATGTTTGAAAATAACAGGTACCTATGAACTTTTATAGGTATAGCTACATAGAACTTTAGTTAAGACCATTGGTTTTGGCAGTTTTATGATTGTTTGCAAATTTTTAAACCGAGGTAGGCTTCGCGTAGGAACATTTTTGGAACCAATGATTAAATAATGTTTCTACCTATTTCAAATAAAAGTAGAAAGGTAGTAAATGGGATTTCCGAATGCATCAATTATTGTCACCAACCGGGCGAACATGAATTCAGTATAGGTAGGTACTCTTCAAAGCATTTGTTCCTCTTATTACAAATCCTGTTTAACCGTTTGTCATGTTTACAGAGACAAAAGTTCACTTGTGTTCTTCATGATGGCGGTACTGCCATGGGTTTTAGTAAACTCAATGGCAAATCATTACAATAATCAGTGATCAGGTTCCTATTGCTTTGTGAATTCGTGATATGTGGTTCCAATAGAATGTCGCAATGTGAATATAACCCATTAAGCTATTAACATAGTGAGGACTAAATGAAATTTTATACGAATAACAACGTATGTATGAAGGTATATATTGCAATTTCAAGCCACTTATTAAAGTATATTATTCTTGTGGGGTGTTAAAAGTTGATAAAACATACAGGGCTTCTTTGATGTAGCTATATCTAGTCCCAAATGCTTAAAAGGGTGTCCAAAAATTAGCACCCAGCATGCGCTATGCCAGAAGCTCTCCAAGCGCTCCCAATTTGTTCATGTTTAGGTATTTAACTTAAGATCTCAAGAGCCAAATTGAGTTTTACAAACGAAAATAATTTTAAATAAATAAATCACGTAAAATAAACAGTAGGTCGAACCACTAAGCATAATGTTTGGTGCCTTAGACTCCTATGCAAAAGGTCTGAGCTCAATTCTCAGCCGAGTATCTCTTGTTATCAAAAATTCCAGCTAACATGTAGGTACACAGAATGTTTGAGGGTTATAAGTCACTAGGGTTAGGACTTCTTCAAACCTTTGTCCTCTAGTTTATTTATTTTTAAAAGAAATAAAAGTAAAACAAGGGCACAAGCCCTGATTTGGATACAGCTGAATTTGGGCTACTTTTATTCTTCTGATGACAAAGGTATGATGATGATGGACTATTGCAGTTTACACGCAAGCAAATATGGCAGATTAGTGCGATGAAGATAAGAACAAATTAATACAAATACTGTAGTACTGGCAAACAGCTCCTTGGCATAATGTTTATGGATGGTTTGATTCTCAGTCGCTGCAAGAGTTTTTCAGGGTGTACTACCTATTGCGAGGAATTGACAAATCCTCAAAGAGTACCTCTTGTCATGAAAAGTGCTGCTTATTAGCCATTCGGAATAGACAGAAAATTGTAGGTCCCCTTCATTGTAAGTTGTAAGCATTCTACGAGGCGTAATGGCCTCCTAATTATTTTAAGGTCCAACAATCACGAGAACGCCTTAGAGATCTCACCAATTATAGGTACTCTGCCACTTGAAACGATAAGGAATAGATTTTTCAGTTCAGGGGGCATTGAACCTAGGTGTCTGTTTTTTGTATTTCTATTGCTCCAAATGTCAGTTTTGCTTAAATGCTGTGCGATCGGTGAGCGATATACTCCCATGTTTGATTTTAACTACTAAGTGCCTATTTTGTTTGATTCTAACAATTCTAACTTTAGTCCTGATTTTTTTTTACAGAAAGTTTATATTTCTGTAATCTCTGAAATCTCTGCATTCTCAGTTAATAGAAACACGATTTATTTGTTTAATGGATTTGACTGCTCCATATTTGGTCTACAAATATATGTACTTTTTAAAGACAAATTCAAATACCATACTATAAGTAAAACAAATACGCACGGGGCCTGTCCTATCGATGGTTCCAGTGGTTCCTTAGAACCGTACTGTAATCGCAACGAAGAGGTCGGCTTTATGAAAAACTTGTAGTCAAAAATTAAAGCGCGCGTCTTTTTTATAAAACTAGAAATACCAGTATAATTGTCCCTATCCACCTTGTCTATTAATCTTGCTTAGTAAAACATGAACACATCATAGAAAACAAGAAGACATAGAAGACTTACCATAATTGAAATCGGGGAGCTAGAGGAGCTCGCAAAGACCCTAACTACACAGTAGCTATTTGGTATTACCTACCTAATGTTAATTAAAGGCATGACACGATATTTTGTTTTGACTTGTTCACTTGCATAATGGCATTTTGCTGTGAATTTTGTCCCTTAAAGATTTCTTGGTCAAAACACGTCTGTCTCTTGGCAAAATCTTCCAGCTATAATGATAAACAATTCAATAATATTGAAGTACGAGTATATTGTGTTTAAATTGGACTTTTAGCAAAAAATCTATATAAAATGAACTGAATCCACTAAAAATGCATATTGACAAGGTCCTCAATAGGCAACTGATGAGCCCAACAGAAATCATCTGGATGAAACCATTAAAAGCTATTTACATTAATCGCTTCGAACTTTTATTATTGGATTGGGAAAGCTGCATGTTCTTAATGTTTGCACCTCTTTCTTTTTCATCTGTTCAATAGGTAATGAATTCTAAAAGCTCCGCCATAAAGATATGACCCAAAAGTTAGTCCTATTATTCAATGCATCCTGCCTCCCAACACATTTGTTGAGACTTAGTGTTAAAAAAGTTGTTTAAATGACACAAAATAACAAAACAAACAATTTACACATATGTATCTATGTATCTAGTTATACACTTGTATTATTGAAACTAATTCATACCAGTTTGAACAACGCCTTCTCGACCTTGCCCCAGTGGCAATTCCCACACAGAACACTTTTCTTCAAATCATCGAATTGCTTTCTTCACACAGATAACAAAAACTCTAAAACACAAAACTATGTCATTTTCTTATTTAGCATAGCTATCTATCAATCTTGATTACAATTACATTTATTTTGGTCTTTTGTTATTCTTTCAGTTTCCAAATGTATTGGAATGTAGTCGATTCGTCGTTGTTCAACACCATCATCGTCGTCAGCTGATTCCAGGTTATTACAACTCATTGAAAACTTGCTGCCAAAAATAAAAACAATCAGCCATGAGCTTAAACAACGGGATGATGAAAATGTCCATTGAGAAATAATCCGTTAGCGATGAAACCATCACCGAATCATACACAAACGCTGCAAATGCACCAGCAGCAACAACAGCAGCAGCAGCAATTGCAACAACTACAACAACAGCAATCGCATGATCAATTAACTTTACCACCACCTGCGCCACATAATTCATCTGGCAGCATAACAAACACTACAACCACAACATTCCCCTATCACTTGCAATTGCCACCTCCATCGCCAACATCCACTATCACCGCCATCTCTAATAGTGTTGCCAATAACAACAATAACATCAACAATGCTAGCAATGATTTCGTCGATTCAGATCCTGAATTAACGAGTAGCACAGCTGATGGCAGCATCCCGCCACATCATGCCGGCGCAACAAATGGCAATTGTCTGAACGCCAAACAGCAACGTCAACAAAAGCGTCGGCGTGAGCGCGCCCAGCGTATGCAAGCTGAACGCGACAATCGCGTTTGCAGTGGTGGTGGAGCCGGCAGTGTGGGTGATGATAGCAATAATTCCAGTGGAAATCTCACAACAAGCAACAGTAATGGCAGCAGTGGCAGCAATCTAATTCCACCAACGGATAGTATTGCTTCGTTGTTATTGAATCCACCAAATTCGCCCGAGGGACATACGGGCCTAATGGCTGCACCCAGTGATTCGGAGGGCGAGAGCTTGGATGAAGATCTATTGTCGACGTCGTCGTCGTCGACATTGCTTTTGCCAAGAGACAAGCCGCCGCCACGTCCACCACCACCGGTGCGAAGAAAATTGCCAAAATCGCCGGTGCTCGAGGAAGAAATTATTGATGGATTTGCTATTCTTGAGTTCAAGACGTACGAGGATTTGGAGGTGAGTTTTATTTTTTTTTTGCAATACATATTATTATATTGTAAAGAAAACCTTGAAAAATGTACCATGTTATGCGGAAAAAGAAGATGAGCGCCATTGCTGTGACACTCATAAGGCATAGATTGTCATCCTCACAGTTGGGGATTCAGATCGTTAGCCTCTTTAAAACACCCCACGAATTAACTACCTTGGCATAGACTTGGTGACCTTTAACTTCAAGCCATAGGCAGACGAGTATACGCTATTAGTGGCTGACAAAATAATAAGTCCGTCACATTAAGGCCTCTTGTTACGACGACTTTACTGGTTATTGGTTATCTCCTTGACCAATTGAGATAGTTGACCGATCATAAATATCAGCTCTTTTGTGCTATTCACGTGAATCATTCATTCGATTCCCGTGCTTCATTTCGGCGAAAACTTCTTTTCAAAAAAGATTGCTACACAGCCCTCACTTAGGAAATAAGTTCTCAATATTTCCCAACGTTGTTCAAGCGTAAAACGACTCATTTCATTCCGCGGAGGTATGATACTGACTTTCTGACAAGATTTCGAGCTGGAAGCAGCTGTCAGTGTCAAAATAACCTATGATTTAAAAAGAAACTAGATAGCCCACCTTGTATATGCGGATCGGCATTGTAAAGGACGAATGCTGTCACGGGAATAAAAGAATACTGCACAATATTACCGACATTACCGACGAAAATCAGATTCACTTCGAAAGAGCCGTTTCCGTTTCCAAACAAACAGTTTGACCTAAATGATACCGAGTTCAATAATCACTCTTGTTAATTACTGATTAATTTAAATTGACATTCCTTTGAACTGCCATTGTGTTTTATATTCTCCTCGTATCTTCCTTCCCAAGAATAGAATAGAAATGAAAATATTCAAACAGAACATCTGCCCCTTCTTCACTCGAAAGAAATTCCCAAACAAGAAAAAAATCAAGTACCTACTAGTACTACCCAAGATAGCCGCACTGACCTACTTATCAGTCACTCGAAGAAAAAAAAAAATAGAGAAGTAATCACTTGTATTTGTGCAAACCACATAGTAAAATGAGAAATCATCACTCACATAGCAGTCGTCCTATCAATATTAATTCCTATGAATATTCATTTAAAGGTCAGGGTCGATTCGCATTTGGTAGTTTTCACTTTGTTTAATTTTAATTATAAATTGTATCTTTATTGCAGACTGCGTTCATAATAAGAGATTGTTTTGAGAGCATAAGATAATGAAGAGCTTTGACTTGGCAGTTCCATGGAAATTAATTTATTTTGGTAATTTGTTTTCATGAGAAATTTAAGTAAAAAAAAAAGAAAATTTGAAATAAATTAAAACCACAAGCAGATGTGGCTTTGACCTAATTATTTAAACAGAACATTATTTTAACCAATATATTTTGATTTTCGACAAAAGCCACTTGTTCATGGAAGCCATAAGAGAGACTTTAGTTTTGATGTAATATCGAGATTTTGCTGTTGATAAGGTTCTGTGAGTGTTGGCTCTTTAAATGTGCACCATACATTTTTTAAAAAGCCGTCGGTAAAGGCATACAAATCAGTTAAATAATGGGTGCAAAAGCTTCGATGATATACCGGAACGTAATTGGACCAATTTAGCGATAAGAAAAAAATAAATCACTTATCGTGTTATCCATGGTTAACAAGGGTAAAGACAATTGACCGTTTGCATTATCATGACATACATAGAGTGAAGTGTCACCGCTTGTCTTTCTATTGGAAAATTAGTTACGAAACGCCTCGCTTGTGACAGCGAACTCATCGATCAAGTTTTAATTAATGCAACTGACATCGATGAATGTTGTGTTTTTTTTTCGAGATTTAGGTCTTAACTTAACCTATGATTTGTCGAGCGTACCGTTTATTTCTTAGGCTGTATCTGAAAGCAGAATCTACGAACTTTACATCTGTTTATCAGTTTACGGATTACCGATCCGTATTCCAAAAATTTTTTTTTTGTTTTTGGATTAGATTATCCATTTGAAAATATCTTCTTCTCCTCTGTTGTATATCGAAGGGATTTGGAGACTTTGGGCAATAAAATTAGTTTCGTTGGAGATTTTTTCCATTAATATTTTCTCCTGGAAATAATAGTTATTAGTTTGTAAAATTTGAATTTTTAGATATTTTGTGTAATGGTGATATTTTTTTGTGGAGGATTTCCTACGACTCCTACAATGGCCATATTAACACTTTAACTCCACCCAAAGTATAGAACAACAAAATTTTCATTACATTGTGCATCAGCTGTACACACGCTTGAAGATAAAGGGAATTGGCTTCATTAAGTTAAAATGATGATCAATAGGTTTTACACGTATATCTCTTTTCGGGCTTACAATTATAAAAGCTCTTTAATTCGAAGGACCAATGCGCCTGGAATATATTATCCCTGTAAACTGTTCTACATAACTTAAGGTTTGCGGTCCATCTAGGAGGAATTATCTTACCTAATACTAATTAAGAAAGAAAATTATTTAAAAAACTTTTCCGGTATGCCCTAGGGCAGTCACCTGGGACCGCTTCTTTTTATTCTTTTTTGTAAATGATTTGTTAAATCGTATTTAATTTTCAAAGTGTGTTGATCTTAAGATTTTAAGTTGAGTAGGATCTCTACCGGATGCAAGTTAAATTCAAGATTATCTTAATATAGTTCAGTTGTGCAATTTAAATGGACTGTTTTCAATAAGAATAAATACAGGGATGTTACTTTTGCAGAACTATGTATTCCTATATATTTTAATTTACAAATTTATCATCAATATTTACAAAGATTAATGAGTCAAAAAGACCTTGGAGTTATCATTAAGTTTGAATTGAGTTTTTCACTTCAAATTGACCATGTTTTCTCTAGAGCAAATACGATGATGGGCTTCATAATTAGAAATTCTAAGTCATTTGAAGACCGACTAAAAATTTTTATGTATCCACTGTTATACTTTGCAGGAATGCATTAACTCAAAAATATCTAGCTCGGTCTCTAGCTAGGTGGCACGTTCAGTTGGTTGAGAACCTCTCCCACTTGTGTGCGCCAAATTGCGCCGTCCGCGTCCCTCGCGCTTAGATTCGAAGAATTCCCGGGCCGGAACATTTGGGTCCATTCGTTCTACATGACCTAGCCATCTCAGTCGATAGACTGATTCGTTTGACTAGGTCAGTTTCGTTGTACAGCCCGTACAGTTCATGGTTATATCTTCTTCTCCACCTCGCGAGTATGCAGAAGGGACAAAAGATCATGGAAACATCCTGTGACGTTTTCATCCACTTTCGACAAGGTCTATGTTTCTGAGCCAAAAAAAGGACCGGAACGATGAGAGTTTTATAGAGGGACACTTTACTTGCTCGAGAGATAAGTTTGCTACTCGATTCTTAGTCCATTTTTTTTTTATAATGTACACGCGCTCAAGGAATTTTGATTACCCTTTAAATGTTTCAACACAGCGCGGGAGTAAAGTTAAGGAAGAGAAAGAAGTGTGGCTGAAGGTGGTTGTCTCAGATTTTTTATCTCCAGGGATGGCGGCTGAGCTAATGCGGAGAAATGCCGTGTCTTATTTCTACGTCCCTTATAATTCGCATTATTTTATTCGTATTCATACTTGTTGGGCATACTAGTTTAACTCAATCATATGTTGTTAGTATTATGCCTGAACAACATGTAATGATCAAATCCAGCTACCCATTGATGACAATTTTTAAAAGGTTTTAATGGAATTAAGACTACATAGATGACGGCAGGGATCGAACCTGTGATTGGCAAGAATTATTCTACCTTTGATTTCAGCGTTAGTGTTATTGTCTTAATTAATAGATGTCGGTGTTGTGTGTCCTTTCTTGATGACAGCATATACTTGGCCTTGACCAAATTGGCCGCTAAACTTATTTTCTTCGCTTCCGTCTCAATGCTCACAAATGCGCAACTGATATCACGACTTCTTCTACTAATTATATCAAAGTCGTCAACGCATTCGATTAATGGACATACTTTTGAAAGATTATGCCTTTAATGTTAACGCGTGAGTTTTGCACTATTCTTTCAAGAACAATATTGAAGAAGTCGCACGACTGAGTATTGCCTTGCCTAAAACCTTTTTTGACAACAAATGCATCGGTGAGATCGTTCGCGACCTTGATGGAGCAGCGTGCGTTCTCCATAGTCATCCTGCACAAATGCTCAAGTTTGTCAGGGATGCCAAAACTAGACATTGCTCTATAGATGGTGTCGTCTTGAAGTTCCTGGGTGTTTTTCCAAGATCTGCCGCAATGTGCATCGATGATGGACTTTTTTGGTCTAAAGCCGCACTGTTATGGACTTATGAGGTTTTTGACGAAAGGCTTCAGACATCAATACATATATGACGGCAGAAAGAATCTTGTATGCGATGTTCAGAAGACTTCTGCCCCTGTAGTTGGGCAGTTCAGAGGGTTTTCTTTCTTGAGGATCGGGAGACAATGCTAAGGTTCCATTAATCTTATACTACTCTTAATTTTCAAAATTTCAAAGAATCATCAAGAATTTTTCTTCACTGAATGTATGTAATGTAATGCCTGACTTGATTGACTTTACATTTAACTCGAATTGAACTTGCCAAAACTATATGTAAGAGGCTTATCCAAATACAAGCTCGTTCTTTCCTATTTGTACAAAACAATATCCAAATAAATCTACCTGTCAAAATCTTTACACTTTTCTTCAAAGGAAATTCCAACCAAAAAAAAAAATACATTCCTTCCAATTATTAAAGAAGATTGCAAACAATCTCCACTGTTTATCGAAACTGACAGCTCAAACAGAAGTACATGTCAAAGGAGAAAAACTATTCCAGAAATGATGATGCACATTTCACAAATAAGCAAATACGCAAAACGTAAATGCGATCAAAAATATTTATCTTTGTTCATCTTTCTTGTGTTGTACTGCATATTGAAAAATGAAGAAACAAAAATAAATACAAACGTTTTCCTTCTACCGGCAAAACGACACGACACATCTCCTTTGTGTTTGTTTATTTTCATTGCACAAATCAACACCCATACGAGTATACATACACACACACAACAGTGACAGCAAAACTAAACAAATTCCACCTGTCAGCAATTTTTAAGAAATGCATTTGGCAGCACTGTATATTCAAAACTAAATTAAACTTTATACAAAATTATAACGGCCTACGAGTAAACTAATTTTAGCACACACACGTACCAAATTAAGGGCCTACCACAATATAAAGTGGTATGTGCACAGTACTCTTTTTTATTTAAATGTTTTACGTGTGATTTATAAGGTGTTATGACATATTTTCATGTTATCTTTAGAAATTGTTGAAGAAACTCGTGACATGGCTATAAAATAGCACCACCCGCCCTGGCACTTTCTCACATTTTAACTAATTCAGCAATTAGAACCTATTACCAGAAAGATTACATACTCCTCCAAGGTGATAAATTTCGACCTAGAATCACGATATACCTACTTTATGTAAACATTCGTGTTGTTTGTTTTTTTACTTCGCCGTTTACTAAAGCACATGCTTTAAAATTTTGAAATCATTTGTTTGCGTTCGTGAGGCAATAAAATAATCGACTGACTGACTGACTAAACGACTATCTGCGGCGGTTAGTCATAGAAAAACGAAAACTAGAGAGATATTAACAGCCCCTTATCACTAATCCGAGAGGTAATTTCAAACAAAATTGTAATTGTACACATTAGCGTTGAAACGTTTGTTTTATAAATCAATGAAATGCTTTTGAGTACTGTTAAGAGTTGATTTTCTAAATTAAACAATAATTATTGCTATCTCTGTATCTGACAGTGGCAGTGGCAAGGAATTACAGATGTGTTTTGATAGATTATGTGCGCATGAACATGGGAAAATGAAATGTTATAACATTTGTATGTTCATTATGAAGCTGCCTGTGTGCACCAAGGGGCCAGAGAGGTTTTAGAAAGTTTTTTCATTACTTATATGTTTTGTAAATATTTATATTGATAAAACAATAATTAGACGCTGTTGATTGTGTTGGTATTGTTAATTATACTCTGTCTGTCTAGTAAATTATGTGTCCATGGAGTACATGCCTAGTCTTTGAGTGTCTCGACTTATGTATAATGGTGAGCAAAAAGAAAAGTTTGTTGTTATTGTATAAAAATAGGATTTTTGAAGTGTAAAATAAATTAATAATATTAGTGCAATATAATAATATAAAATAATAATAATATTGCAAAATAAATAAACGTCAGATTTTCAACGTCAAGTTCGAATTTTCAACGTCGAGTTCGAATTTTTAAGTAATAATTCAAACTGAAAAGAAAAATCCTAATTCAAAAGGAAAATATGAACTTGGCAGCACTGGAACAAATCATCATTGTTCAAAAGAAAAGCTATTTATATTAATGTTGCCAAAAACAAGTAACTTATTTACTAAAGCTCAGTACAGACTGTTGTTAGAATTTGCAATTTTGACAGATCTTTTGACAGTTGCCTTATAATGCTTAATTGTCAGTTCATACGGTTGGAAGATTTCGTGCCAAAGTCTAACAATTTCATTAATTGACCTAATGATGACTTTTCTGACAGCGTCTTTTGTACCGTTACTAGACAGTAATCTAATATCCTAAAAATTGCTTCATGTTTGATTTCAATTGGAGAATATAATCGTTAGATAATTTACTTTTCACACTTTTTCTGAACGATTTTAATTTTTTTGTTATATTTTTGTATTATGGCACCGGTTTGTTGTACACAGCAATTCCAGTATAACAGCCCAAAAATTCCAAATATAATCTCTGTCTATATACGTATGTCGTAACACTTTTCTCGCAATCCACAGTTTGGCACCACTTCTTATTCATTGAATATACCCATTGGTGTTGTCATTTCAAATTAACCGCAAAAATCTTTACTTATCATTCATACTACGTTTAAAAGGAGAATTGAATCGGAATTGAATAAAGATTTAGCTCCTTCTATACCGGAATCGAATTGAAATCGAACTCGATCCATTCCAACAAGACGAGTTGGATCGAATCGAAAATATTTATGTAGATCTGAATCGACGAATTAAAGAATCGAGTTCACAGCAATAAATCAACAACTGTGTTAAGTATAAAACCGATTCTGGTTGAAATAGGACATCATTAAAATGTCCGCCAGGCTTGAGTGGCAGTGCTTCAAACATGCTGAAACTTAGTGAAAATTTTGACAGTTAGTTGTTATTGGTAACTTTGACAGCTGCTTTAGTATAACATTGCTATCTGGACACCATATACAAGTTGTGTGTTCGGACATGTTCACATGATTGTGTTATACAGCCCAATTACCAATTTCTTGTTGTATGTTTGAATTCTTGTTGTATGTACTGAATATTTTGACAGCTGCATGTCATAAGCATCTTTGACAGCCGCTGAAATATAACAATTAGAAAAACTATCATTGATATCTTTTTTATATATTTTTGGGGGAACTTAAGAGATTACGACTACACTTAAAATGTTTGAGAGCACAGTGCGGGCGCTTAGGAAAGTTTAAGAGGTTAAAAGGAGATACCGATGCACATTGGTTTTAAATGGCCTGGGCAAAGCATTTCCCATTCGTGTAATGCGGCTAAAGAAAGAATATCTGAATTTAAGAGTACGTCCGAAATTGGGTTCAAGGCATTTCCTAAAGCGCGAGTATAACAATTACAAATTGTATGTTCGAACGTGCTCAGATGATTGTGTGATACCGTAAGATGGCCCTCTTATAAAGGCCGTCTAACAATATTGTCAGAAAAAAAATGTAAGTTCACACGGTTTGGACATATTTTCTACTAACAGATAAGGCAATAAAGTAAGACTTGACAACTTAGGTACATTTAGTTGTTTGTCCTAAGACGATGCTCCGGTCTAGATGTGGTAGAGAACAAAATTGGATTGAAAAAGCCGTGAGTTAGTTATCACTGGTTATGTACCAAATGAATAGAATACAAACTTTGGAGTATGGAAAAAACTGATTACTGTAGTGTTTCAAAAGTTACATGAAACTGATATTCCAGTCAAAATCAAGTTTGACTTGTATGTGTGTCCTGTTAATACAAGTATTTACTATGTTCCTAAAGGCACTAAATTCTCATAGATATGTGCCTAGAATTACCCAACGAACTAGGTTGTTTCATCTAATTTATTGGTGTTTCAATGGCGATACTATTTGGGGGCTCTGATGAACTCAATTGATTCACTTATACAATTTTTATATACTCTAATATGACTTCTTTTAACTTGGTTTACTTTTCTTTTGTTCGGCATTTCTGCAGTATCTCTTCGATTTTGTTCTAATGCTCCTTATGATAGTCTTTTCCTTCTTTCGGTTTCTGTGTATTATCAAACTGGCAATGATGCTTGATATTGTATTTCCTGAATGTACGGATGGAACAGAACATTATGCTAGGGGTGGTTTTGTGAAAATATCGATTTGATGGTACCCCATCTTTTTCTTCTTTTTTTCAATTTTCTAAAAAAAAACAATAAATAGTATTCTTATCAGTTATCACAGTATTACACTTGAAAACCACTGAGTTTGTACTACGTTCGAATTCAATTCAACTTTGACAAGTGTTTTAGGGAAATGTTGCCAATATGGTTAATGGCAATCGATAGATCAAACTCAGGTTAGATTTTGGACTGAGTATTTTTCCTTGGATTAACATTGGATAGGAAAGTGATTCACAACTTTGTTCCCTGTTCGATACTTCTAAACGAAGTCTTGTACTGAGTATTTCTCAATTTGAAAAGCTTTGGAAATGAATCTATCCATCTAGGTACCTTGTAATCAAAAAATATATATTTACAATAAGTTCTGAGAGAAAATAAAACTGGTAAAACTAAAGCTAATAATTTAAACTGGTAAATGGTGTAGTTGATTTCTTCGGGATTACCCTGTACTTACCTTATGTCACATTGACAGTTCACCGATTCTCAAAAATGACATTAAACACTGGTTTAATAATATCTCACCACCACCCATAAAACATGTGTTTTTTGTTTTTTGCTGTGTAATAAAATAACACAACCAATAAATTTCACACAATTCTCGTAAACGTATACATATGCATAAAATCATACATAGAACGTGTTAAAGTATTTAAATGACTTTTGTAGTCAAAGCCTTGCAATACTCGTACACACAATTTGTCTATAGATTTACCCTTTTGGGACAATCAGAAGGTATGTGTATCAAAAACATACATATATCCACTCAACTGCATTTGTAGAACCTTTTCCTTCTTATTGTGTTTACGTAATGTAAATAAAAGCTAAAAGGAGGGTAGTTACATACAATGTAATAAAAAAAAGGTATTTATGTGTTTTTTTTTAAACTTGAATAGGTCTCTTTCGACTTGTTTTTTCTATCGAGATTATATCGCGCACACACAGCAGCCGAGAGGAACATACTGTGAATGTTATTCAAAACGAAAAATGATGTTTTTCGATAGATGGAAGTGAAAAATAAAAGCAAATAGAAAAAGCAAAAAATACAATTTTCATGATGTTCGATGTTCACAAAAATTCAATCAAAATTTAAAGAAATTAAATTAAAAAAAAATATCTCACTATTCGATTTGAGATGAAAGTGAATTAAGATCTAATTAATTATGAGATATCAAATATTGAAATGTTCAGACTGGAGCTTATGAATAAACTTGGATACGAATTAAAACATAATTGATTAAGTCAATTCAAATAAAATTCCCCCCGAGTATTCCTGTTTATACTTATTTGGTCTGCAAGGCGTTTCAATATCTCAATTATTTGAACAGATTTATCTTATTTATTACATTTATTAGATAAGATATTTTTATCTTATATCTCTCTTATTAATACTTGTTTTGTTTAATATGTTTTAGAATCAATAAAGCACACACCCTGAATACTTTGTAAAAATGCCATTATAGTAAGTCTCGATTCCTATGGGAATTTAGGTCATTATCTTTCAATAGAATTAAATACCTCTTGCAGGCTTTCCGCCATCTTGATTTAAAGATAAAATTCGGTTTTCCTTAAGTTGAGGATGGAGCTTTATTGAACAAATTTCTGCTTTCTAGTAGACGAAATGTCAAAAATAATAAAAGTAGGCGTGGCATTGGCCGGAAAACTTAAACATGCCACTAATTGTATTAATTTTCAGCTTAAAAGAGGTTGAATAAGAAGTCAACTCAACCAAAGAGTAGTTCAACTGGCGCAAGTAAATTTTGGTGGCCATGTTGTTTTGGTGACATCTGTCAAATCTGTTGTTTATTGTTTAGTTATTTAGTCCAAATGATAAAACTATTATCAGAATTCCTAAGTGCAAACGTTGCGCAGGTTGCGCCCATTTTACGATCGACGTTGTGGCTCTTCACAGTCGACTCTTAACGTTTGGTGGCAAAATTTGAGACGACCGGTTCGGTCGAGAAAATCGCCGCAGTCCGTGAAAGTGTACAGCAGAACCCAAGGTAGACTATTCCTCGCTGTGCAGAAAAACTCGACCTTGGGGAATTTTGCGTTTGGACTTGGGCCTACACGCATACAAAATCCAACTGACCCAAGAGTTTAAAGTTCATGATCATATTGATCATAGACAACTTGATTTGTTCGCTGGCTGGGCCTGGGAGCGTTTGGAAGAGGACTTCAATTTTGTCGAAAAATCATCTTTAGCGACGAGGTGCATTTTTGGATGAATGGCTGTTTTAAGAAGCAAAATTGGGGTCGACACTAACCCACACGAGATTCACCAGTTAACCGTACTTTTCCGAAAATCACACTCGGTCACCTTCAATGGCACGTGCTACAGAATGGTGATAACCAATTTTTTATGGCCCAAATTGAATCATATGGACCTAAACGACATGTGGTGCCCGAAGAACAGCGCTACATGCCACACAGCGGACGCTACGATTAACATTCTGCATGCACGATTTGAGGTTAAGGTTATCTCTGGCAGAGCTGACGTGAATTGGACACCAAGGTCATTTCACCCTGTTATACTTTTTCTTGTGGGATTTACTGAAGTCGCGGGTCTATGCGTATAAAATACAATCGACTAATTCCCTTAAGGTGAACATAGCACATCAGTCCATCACTCAAATTCAATCGGATCTATGCGGAAGAGTCATTGCAAATTGGATCACTCGTATCCTTTTTACCGTAAGAAGTCGAGTTGGGCATTTAAATGAAGTCATGTTCGCTAATAGTCCGGGAGCTGGCGACACAAAAAATTGTAAGATTTGCGTACTCATGATTTTATGTTTTTTGTGTAATTTAGGTGCCCGACAAACAGAAAACCGACTGCTGCAGGCTCACCCGTGGTGGGTTGATTTACTGTGAATTTTTGAAGTTGCAAAAAAAACCGAAAATTTGTCTAAAATGCGTACTCATGAAACCAGTGACATATGTTAGTTTAACATTTAAAACGATGAAAAAACTTGTGCTTACACCTGGGGGGTGGTGGAAAGTACCGCTGCCAGTTAAGGGAAGTTGGGCCCCCTCGTAGTGCACTGTAATCTAATTATTTTTTTCCTGGCCTTAAAATCTTGTAGAAAAAAATTTTTTGATTGAATTTCATAGATAATTAGACAAAGATTACGAGAAAAATAGCACGTGCTTTAAAAGGTCATCTTTTACCCTAAAAAAGGGGCAAAAGGGGGGAAAAACACTCTTTTAAAAGTTTTTTTTTTTTTAAATCTCAAAAACTACATGCATTTTTATGAATCTGATAAAGAAATCTTAGAATTCATGCAAAAATAGACCAAATGATAAAATTATAGAAAAAAAATGGGGGGTGCCGGGGTTAAATGTTCCCTTTTTACGCATCTCAAACACAAAATGTATTTTGAAGACTTTTTCTTCTGATGTTTTTTTATTCACAAATTCATACATATTTTATTATACATATATAAAATAAAGAAGGGGGCTTGGGGAGGGGAATACATTTTTCGAGTTTTTTGTCATATATCATAACGAAATTAATTTTTAGTAATCCGCTAATGAGGTTTATTCTGTACACATTCAAAATCAAACAAATTCAAAACAAATCGAAAACAGAATTAAAAGGATGGATAAGAATTTCACAAACCAATAACATTTTTTCCTAGTATACTTCCTATCCGTTTTAATCCTGTTTCTAATTAGGTACTAATTACCTACAATTTCCTCGTCGCGACTTGCAGGTCACCTTAATCCCTCAAAGAACAACATACCCTTTTTATTCAGAAGAAAAATAATACAAAACGCAATTTTTTATATGTTTTTCTTCTTTTTTAATTTCGTGTTCTTTAAAAATTATAACATTATACTCTCGTCTGAATATCCAAAAGTTTCTATTAAACAGGATAAATCGATACCTTAATGCACACATGTGCTATGTCCATTTTTGCTGTTTTTGGCAAACTCAAGTTAAAGTTTTGATACGTGCATAACTCTACTAATGGAGCTCATTTAGCATTGATATTTAAATATGTTATGGCCTGATACCCTTTTAAAACTATAATGACCAAAAATATATAATTCTTCAACAGTTTTCCATTTTATTCATGATAAAATAAAATATGTAAGGACATAGCACTTTTATGCTTGATATCAGTTATCAAAATAGGACATAGAACACAATTTATTTCTTAAATTATTATGCTGAAGACATTACTTTTTTACCAAAACGTGTTATAATGAAATAAAAACTATGTATATTATTATTATTTAATAAAAAAAAATAATTTAATTTAATTTAATTTAATAATTTTTGTATTTACTTTTAGGAGTAATTTTATCCCAATTTTTATCAGAAGGGTTAATATCTAAAAATTGAAATTCTTCCTCAACATTGTTAGGTTTCTTTTGACGATGCAACAAGTATTTCACCTCTTTTGATTTGGCTTTATAAAACCTATATTCGTCCAAGGCTTGGATATAATTTTCATATTTGGGCAGGTGCACCAATAACCCACAATCCGATAAAAGCTTGAAAATTAAAGGTGGTAGAAGTATAACAGAAACATTTGAATAGCTCGAGCACAGGCGCAATGTTTCCTGTCTTTCACTATTTTACCGTTACTTTTAAAAATATTGTGCTAGTGAAAAAGCTTATTTTGCTTCCTCCCCCCAAAAAATTTAACCGTAATACTCGGGCTTCCAGGGAATGTCCATCAGTTTGTACTTGGGCCCAAATTCAGACGTATTGTTTAATTCAGCACTAAGCGAATGTGGAATGCTTTACTCGGTCCAATATTTCCTTCCCATTGCAATATTCAGACATTCAAGATCAATGTGTATGTGCATCGGTATCTCCTTTTAAATCCTCTTCAACTTTCCTAAACGCTCATACTGTTCTCAAATATAATAAAGGTACTCGTAGTCAAAATCCCCCTAGTACATGCATAATTTATTCTTTCTCCAGTTGCTGACTTGTTCTTATTCGTCACTTTAATGTTATTTAAAGATCAAGCACCAATAAATTAACTGTACGTTAGATGACTAACAGTGTATTGAAATGATCTTTTCCTGCTCATTTCGATTAACAATTTGTACTCCATAGGGGAGTTCAACTGTTTTGACTTCCGAGCTCTTTCTATTATTGCATGAATATGAATTCTGTCCGCTTCGAGATAACTATGTTCACTTTCCATGAATTTTAAATCAAGATTTTGCAGATTACTACCTGCGCTATTCACAGCATAAAACATTGTAGCGAGGACATTTTGATTTCGGTTCTGTCTCCCACAAGTATCAGCATACAAATAGGTGCTCATTATACAATTTAAAGTTAAATTTTAAGATATGAATTCTTTTACGAAAGAAGTTTGGAGCTCAACAAAAGGATTCAATCGATTATTGTCATACATCGCCTTTTCCGATTCCAAAAATAAAGTGCACAAAAGTGCTATGTCCAGACGTAGCCTATAATACGAAACATATAATGCGGACATAGCACAAAATGTTGGACAAAGAACAATTGTGCTTTTCCAATAACTCAATATAGGGGACATAGAACATTCGTCTTTTTTGCAAATTTAGGCAATTTTAGAGTTTATTTGGACATAGAACTTGAGTGAATATGAAAGTACTGCTTCTCACCTTTCCATTGGTACCAATATCTCAAAACAGCAAAAAATGGACATAGCACATGTGTGCATTAAGGTATCGAAATCTTCTTCATCAAAATCCTCACTTGTGCTGACTTGGGTGTTTCTTGATTCTTCTTCAGCATCAGTTTCCTCACTATCATTTTGGGTACTAGAGTCTATAAAATTGAGAAATAATTTCAAAAAAAGGATAAAATGAAGAAAGAGTCATTTTTGTAATTACCTGCATAACTGATTTTCGAAAGATCTTCGAATACAACTTCTCTGACTGAAGTTGGTAATTGATCACCTTCAAACCATCGAAAGTCCAGTTTGTTGTCGATTTCTTGCCATCCGCATTCCGAAGAAGACAGAAAGGTGTGGATTTGAACATATCGTCGTCGTTCTATGAAAACTCCCTAAGTCAATTTTTTGTGTTTTGAGATATTTGCATTTAGAGTTGGAAATTAATATTAAAAAATCCAAAAATTATAAGAATAGCGCGGTCTTAGGCTTCAACTGTAAAATGGGTTTGGCGTAGCCATTGTCCAATGAAATTTCTTGCAAATAGTTTATTCGGAATGAATTAAATAAGAATTAAATCACAATTTCTTTTTTTAATGAACTTAGGGAGTTTTCATAGAACGACGACGATATGCGTTGCACCATATCCTTGAGATGTAAGCACATCTCAAAATTTGCTGCCGAAGCTACGACTTGCTGGGTGGTAATATTGAGTCGTCGAAGTTCTCTGTTTTGATTTTAAATTGCTCCTCAATATCATTGCATTTGAAGGATATTGTAAAAATTGACATTCGGGCTTCATTCACGTCGCTAATCTGTTTGTAGCCGTACATACAGCAAACAAATTTCTCCAACGTTTGGAATACATCTGCTTCAACATCTGGATAATTTTGTAGTCTTGAGAAGGCTTCGATGAATTGAGGAGAGTTTTGCAAAATTGTGAATGCTCGGATAATTCAGTTACTTCAATGTTTTCACTTTAAAATATGGAAATTTGTACGTTAATAGAATTTTAGTATAAACACTTTTCATTTAGATTCGAAACTATTGTTTGTGAAAATAGATAAATTATAATTTAGAAATTAATTAGGTACACTTAATTTGTGATCACAGATGTTGAAAATCCCGATATAATTAGATTCACTTCACTTATCACATTGTTTATATTTTTTCATTACTGCATTAAACTTGCTCAAACACTTTGAATGGTAACCTTCACTGTTTCTTAAAATTTGTTGCAATCTAATGTCGCGCCCGGTCAAGTTATTTTCTTGACGAATTTTCAAACTAACAAGACATTTATCTAAACCTTTTGGAGTGAATAAAATAATTTTATCTTTTTTATTTCCACAAAAAACAAACTGGTCGAGAATTAGCCATCGCACAAACTGATTACTGTTTACTGCTGTCTTTATCTAAGAGAAAAAGAATTGTACTGAAGAGTTAAATATTTCGTGGTACTTCGTTAACTTCTTCTATGCATAATTAGAAACAGAATATGGCACAGGTAGGAACTTATAAGTACTTCAAAAAACGGTATGTTGTTCTTTGAGGGATTAAGGTGACCTGACGGGGAAATTTTAGGTAATTAGTACCTAATTAGAAACAGGATTAAAACGGATAGGAACTTATACTAGGAAAAAATGTTAGCTAGGTAGATATATTGGTTTGTGAATATTCTTATCCATCTTTTTAATTCTGTTTTCGATTTGTTTTGAATTTGTTTGATTTTGAATGTGTACAGAATAAACCTCATTAGCGGATTACTAAAAATGAATTTCGTTATGATATATGACAAAAAACTCGAAAAATGTATTCGCCTCCCCAAGCCCCCTCCCTTATTTTATATATGTATAATAAAATATGTATGAATTTGTGAATAAAAAAACCTCAGAAGAAAAAGTCTTCAAAATACATTTTGTTTTTGAGATGCGTAAAAAGGGAACATTTAACCCCGGCACCCCCCATTTTTTTCTATAATTTTATCATTTGGTCTATTTTTGTATGAAATCTAAAATTTCTTTATCAGATTCATCAAAATGCTTGTAGTTTTTGAGATTTAAGAAAAAAAAAACTTTTAAAAGAGTGTTTTTCCCCCCTTTTGCCCCTTTTTTAGGGTAAAAGATGACCTTTTAAAGCACGTGCTATTTTTCCCGTAATCTTTGTCTAATTATCTATGAAATTCAATCAAAAAATTTTTTTCTACAAGATTTTAAGGCCAGGAAAAAAATAATTAGGTTACAGTGCACTACGAGGGGGCCCAACTTCCCTTAACTGGCAGCGGTACTTTCCACCACCCCCCAGGTGTAAGCACAAGTTTTTTCATCGTTTTAAATGTTAAACTAACATATGTCACTGGTTTCATGAGTACGCATTTTAGACAAATTTTCGGTTTTTTTTGCAACTTCAAAAATTCACAGTAAATCAACCCACCACTACCCAGGTGGCAGCAGTCGATTTTCGTCGTCACCTACCTCAGAACTACAAGAAAAAAAATATTTCATGAGTACGCATCTTAGACATTGAAAAGTGTCGCCAGCTCCCGGACTATAAAGAATGGCATACATGGGCCATCCGCCCTTATTAAAAACAATTCCTTATGAGAACATCGGGCTTTACTGGAACTACTTTCTAAATTTTTCCGCCGCTAACAGGGGGAAATACTAATGAGAATTAATTAAGAAGAATATCAATGAGTCTAATTCGCATAGTTAAATCGATTCTGTTAAAGAAATGTCACCACCTACCTGTGGACGTTAGAATTAAAATTTCCGAGCAAATCTAGACAAAAAAAAAAAAAGAACACAAAATTGTTCAAGCCTTAATTTTTTTAAATACAAAATAAAAACATTTTAAACCTTGTTTAACTTTAGACTTCCGACCGATTTCAAAAAGTTATTAAGAATCATTTTTCTTTGCTGTCTAAGGGCTGTCTAACTTAGGCAACTGAATCGGTTGTCGGAACCTGGATTAAAGTTGCATTATTGGAATTGATTAAGGAGGTATGTATATGTCCGACTTTGTATATAGAACTACAAAATTACATTATGCCAATGTCTATTTAAACAACCTCCTTAGGAAATCTTTAAATACGTTTGCTAGATTTAACCTTATTTGCACCAGTTTTCAAACGTAAACAATTTTTTTTGATAACCTGCACTTATCATTTAAAGTCACTTCCACATTATGTTGTCTTGTGTAAATTAACAACCCTGATCAATAATGTTGATTAAGTGTAGACTTGCTGATCAACAGCGTCAATGAACTTTTTTTTTTGACACGAACCCATTCCGATTCAAATGGATAGAAATAAACAAAGTTGTGTCGACTGAACAATAATTTTCTAGTCTGGACGCGTTCATCAACACAACAGTCAGCTGTCAGATTTATTTTGTATGTGGGTAGTGTATTATCTTAACTCTTTGATTTTATTACTGCTTTTGTTTTGTTAGTGTTTTTTTGTTTTGTTTTTTGTTGTAAGTTGAATCACTTATGATGAACAAATGAACACAAATTATTCTGAACTTATTTTCAACACAAATGATACTTCAGACGTCACAATCAACGTTGAGATAAATGTCATTGGAAAATTCTATAGAGCTCGGTAATGTAATGGCGATAATTTGAAATTCCATTAACAGTTTCTATCAAACATCGATATAATAAAGACAACGTAAAGTGACAGTTCTAAAAAACCATGAACAGTGTCTTCGATTTTCGATTTGTCATATTTTAAAGATTAAATTTATGCACCCTAGCTTAACAAGTTTTTCATTTAAGCCTGCAATTACTAAAGGGTGATTTTTTTGAGGTTAGGATTTTCATGCATTAGTATTTGACAGATCACGCGGGATTTCAGACATGGTGTCAAAGAGAAAGATGCTCAGTATGCTTTGACATTTCATCATGAATAGACTTACTAACGAGCAACGCTTGCAAATCATTGAATTTTATTACCAAAATCAGTGTTCGGTTCGAAATGTGTTTCGCGCTTTACGTCCGATTTATGGTCTACATAATCGACCAAGTGAGCAAACAATTAATGCGATTGTGACCAAGTTTCGCACTCAGTTTACTTTATTGGACATTAAACCAACCACACGAATGCGTACAGTGCGTACAGAAGAGAATATTGCGTCTGTTTCTGAGAGTGTTGCTGAAGACCGTGAAATGTCGATTCGTCGCCGTTCGCAGCAATTGGGTTTGTGTTATTCGACCACATGGAAGATTTTACGCAAAGATCTTGGTGTAAAACCGTATAAAATACAGCTCGTGCAAGAACTGAAGCCGAACGATCTGCCACAACGTCGAATTTTCAGTGAATGGGCCCTAGAAAAGTTGGCAGAAAATCCGCTTTTTTATCGACAAATTTTGTTCAGCGATGAGGCTCATTTCTGGTTGAATGGCTACGTAAATAAGCAAAATTGCCGCATTTGGAGTGAAGAGCAACCAGAAGCCGTTCAAGAACTGCCCATGCATCCCGAAAAATGCACTGTTTGGTGTGGTTTGTACGCTGGTGGAATCATTGGACCGTATTTTTTCAAAGATGCTGTTGGACGCAACGTTACGGTGAATGGCGATCGCTATCGTTCAATGCTAACAAACTTTTTGTTGCCAAAAATGGAAGAACTGAACTTGGTTGACATGTGGTTTCAACAAGATGGCGCTACATGCCACACAGCTCGCGATTCTATGGCCATTTTGAGGGAAAACTTCGGAGAACAATTCATCTCAAGGAATGGACCGGTAAGTTGGCCACCAAGATCATGCGATTTGACGCCTTTAGACTATTTTTTGTGGGGCTACGTCAAGTCTAAAGTCTACACAAATAAGCCAGCAACTATTCCAGCTTTGGAAGACAACATTTCCGAAGAAATTCGGGCTATTCCGGCCGAAATGCTCGAAAAAGTTACCCAAAATTGGACTTTCCGAATGGACCACCTAAGACGCAGCCGCGGTCAACATTTAAATGAAATTATCTTCAAAAAGTAAATGTCATGGACCAATCTAACGTTTCAAATAAAGAATCGATGAGATTTTGCAAATTTTATGCGTTTTTTTTTTTAAAAAAGTTCTCAAGCTCTTAAAAAATCACCCGTTAATATTCATGCATACAAAAAATTTCATTTTTTTTATGCGACACCTGTACCCTTGTTTAAATGATTTTTCAAAGACAAAAACATCCCCCTCGGTGATCTACTTTAAAAATACTCGTAAGTAGGTCAACGAAGAAAAACAGAACAAAACAAAAAATCACAATTTCTTGCTTTTGAATAATAACCACGCTTGCTAAGTAAGGGGAAACAAGACGTTCCTGTCTCTATTAACGACCTCGCAAATATGTCAAATGTCAAGTGGATTAGACAAATTCCTCTTTCGATTTATGATACAGCGCCAGTAAACCAAACACAAATGAATTCATTTCTTTTCTTTTCTCAAACAAAATGAATCATCGTCATTTTGTGTAACTTTTAATGTCGTTAAACAGCTTTTACAGCTTTGTTTCCTAAATCGACCACCCGGGGGCTCTGTGTTTTTGTGAGCTTGTTAAATATAAACTTGTTTCATATTTCATTGCTATACGAGATGACCCTTTGGTATCATCTTAATAACTTTTACTGAAGCTTGTGGCAAAGGGTTTTATTTATTTTTTTTTTTTGATTTTATTGCGTGTGAAGTTGAAAAATTTAGAAGAGGTGAAGAGGGACATCATAATGTGTATTGATAGGCGTAATAATATACGTCAAAAAGTAAATACCAAATAGTCACGTCATTATAATGGGCTGTTTTGACTTATGACTGCTTTCTAGTTTGTGAATAATAAATCAGAGTTTTTGTGCTTGTGCCTTAATTTATGGGCGGAAACAGAAGGGTTTAAATTGCTTGAAAACGATTCTAAATACCGTAACGTGTGTGACGTGGCTTATCTTTAAGCAAATGATATATCAAAATTAAGTAATTTTTTTTTGTTGCGTCATTCCAAGAGGGAAACTCTTAAATCAATTTATTATTCATTAAGCTACTTTAACAGAATGCCTCTGCCGACCATTAGGCATCATATAAGCTAATACATAATCCAATCGTTTGTGCGTTTCATCCATGCATGCATGCGATGTACCCTTAAGAGTCGTCCTTTGCTCTATAAATGTCTACGTACGAGTACTATAACACAGAACGTATGTACCTACTATATTATGTGTGTGCACAGCTTCCTTAAAGATGAATAAAACATACGACTTGATGGTTGTATTACATGCATCACTGCCAGGTACCACCTGCCATTGAATGTCATTCAGCGACCAAACTGACATCTAGAATGAAAGAAAGAGCGAGAAGAGCATACACAAAAAAAAATGTTGTTCATGCCTTTTGAAGCTGGCTGTCAGGAAAAGGCATAGATACAACGACGACGATGGACAAATGGAAAACATATTGGTTTGCCAGAGCAGAAGGCACACAAAAAATAAACATGGAAATAAAAGAATTGCTCTGGCTAAATTGGTTTCTTGCAATCTGTCAAAGAATATTTTAACAACCTTAAGTGTTTGGTCAGATCTCTCAGATTTGATTAAGTAATGGAACAGTTGCTTTGAGCTGAGAGGTAAATTGCAACACAATAACACGCAATTGTCAAAATACATTGAAGGAAACCATTTTTATTTTTCTTTACTACTTTGGTCATACGTCACAGGATGATTGGATAATTTCAACTCCTTTGTATCGTTTTTGTGTTTTTTATTTTTTTCTTTTTGCATTTTTGATTGTGGTGTGGTCCGAAGTAAAGAAACAGAATCTCATGTTTGTGGCCAATTAAATGGATATAGCGTGTTGAAACCGGAAAGTTTTCAAGTTAAAGAAAAAGGGTGATTATTATTAACTGTATAAAAGGAGTGCTGTAGGAGGACACCACAAGAAGACCTGAACGAAATGAATGATAGAACCGCAGGGAGTTAATTTTTTATTTTGTTTAATTTTTTTTTTGGCGCACTTTAGCCTTGAGAGGTGCTAATTGTTTACAACGAATCACAAGATAGCCATATTCATGCAATGGATGAACTCGAACTAAGTGGAGTTACTTTATTTTATTGAGCAATTGATTGCTTTATGAAGATTGAAGATTATTTGCTTGGCAGATATTATGATTCATTCTTTTGTTGAATTTACAACATTGGCAAAGTGTTATTAAGGGTATTCATGAAACGAGATAATGTTCCGCTTTGTAGAAAGATATAATTTTCCGCAACATGTCTTTATGAACACCCCCTAAAAAATACTTGCGTAAATGTGGGAAATATTTTGTGAAATGTCAAATTAAAAGTCAGAATCCATATTAATTTAGTTTATCAGGTTAATTTCTTCACTTTCTGCATCAAATTCGTGAGATAATTTTATCAGATTTGCAGAAAGTTTTTCCCATACAAATTTTGACAGCTCGTTTCTGCAGAGATAAAATTATCTGGTTTCCGAGGTTTATCAGGTTTTTCCGCGTTTACATGAATACTCTTATTATTTCTCCGCAATGTTTAAGTTATTTCCTGATAAATGACTAACAATGTGTTCGAAATAGCAGACAAAATGGCGGCCTGTCAGTTATCATGTAGATTGAGCATTTTGTAAGCACTTTACTGTCGGGGCAGACAAGTACTGCCAGTCCGCCTGTATTTGTAAATATGCAGATGATGATGGCGCTTAGCTCTTTAACTCTGAAGCATAATGCAATCACCACTTTTTCTCACAATAAGTAATCTCTAAGTTGAGATAAACTATTCAGTTCACAGTCAAAGCAATAAATTAAGCTGAATTGAAAATATTTTATGCCGAATGGCGGAAAATCTGTCAAACCTAAAGAGAATTCGTGGTTTTCTATCAGTCCTACTCGACTGGTCTTTTTCCCGAGTTGATAGAAAACAGCCTTTCCCAACAAAAAGACGAATCTTCTTCTCCCCCCAACTATTGTCCTATTGCACTTACGTTCTTTCTTTTCCAGATCATGAAAGCGCTAATAAATTATCAGCTCAAAAAATATTTTGAAGAACAAAAGCTTCTCTAGGTCCACTGGTGATCTTATGGTATACCTCACCGACCAGTTCGTTGGATTGAAAACTACCATCCGGACCGTTCAATTCAATTCTGAAATTCATAAAATAAATTCTGGTGTGCCACAGGGTTCCGTCTGTTTCTCATATTCATCAATGTTCTTTTGTCTGATACTTCTAGTTCCATTAAATTGTTTTGCTTTCTCTTAGCCTTTCATATTCGATTCCAAATTCACATCGTTGCCCTTCGGATGTTGATCTAGTTGCAGCTTATGGTAAGGTCATTAAATTCTGATCTCGTAGCATTTTTAAATGGGGAACTAAAAACCGTGTAGAATTTAAGGGAGCGTAACGGAATCCCGCTTTTTATAATCCCGTTTTTTTTTTTTCAAAAATCCCACAAAAAAAAGATTTAAAATACCGTCCTCTATAATACCGTTTTTTTAAAATACCGATTTTTATAATCCCGTTTGTTTAAAATCTCGTTCTATTACAATCCCGCTTTTTAAAATCCCGCCTTACAAACTTCACTGTTTATACGTCGTAATAAGAAATGGATTATAAAAAAACGGGATAATAAGAGACGGGATTTTTAAAAACGGGTTTATAAAAAGCGGGTATTTAAAAAAAAACCGGTATTATAAGAAACAGGATTATAAAAAACGTGATTATAAAAACGGGATTATAAAAAGCGGGATATCGTACCCAATTTCATTCTTAAAAATCTTAATGATGTCTACTGTCGTTAAAGCGGAACCCATTACCCATGTCCCTAATCATGATCAGTGAACCTCTTTCAGTTCTTGGTATTAACATCACAGACCACCTTGCGTTGAATAGCCAAAATGTTGTATCTCTTCTAATATGGCTTTAATAAAGACTTATTCGTCTAAAGCTTGAGTACGATTCTCATTATTAGGCAGGTGCTCCAAAAACCCACTTGAATCTCTTGGATAGAATCCATAAAAGATTTTTAAAAATGAATGTTGTAGTGAAATAGCGGTATTCATTCCTCCCTTTAAACGATTAAGCTGTAATAAATACTCAAGCTTCGGGTAGTGCCCATCAGTTTACAACTGAGCCGTACTACACGAATGTGAAATACTTTACATGGCTCAATTTTTGCCTCCCATTTTGATATTCTGAGCTTCAAAGCCAATGTGCAACAGTATCTCTTCAATCCTTCCATATTTTCTTTAAACGCGCAGTGTGTTTAGTAATTTAAAGGGTTGTTCAAACCTCTTTAGTTTGTGTTTATAATATGGAGTTCAGCTCTAAATAGAGGTCAATTTTGCGGAAATTTTGGCGTCAGTTTTGGATTTTTTTTGTATGATTTGGTTCGGTACAGCTGTGAGCCCTTCTAATAATAATGTAAATTGATTACAATACGATGGAGAAGTCCCACAATTTGGTTCTCTACATTTTACCCGTTGGCGCGTCTGTTCATCCGAGAATCAACTTTGCAACGGTAAAGTGGATGGGAGCGTATCGGAATCCCGCTTTTCAAAAATCCTGAAAAAAAAAGTTTTAAAATCCCGTCTGCTAAAATCCCGCTTGTTCAAAATCCCGATCTATTATAATCCCGCTTTTTAAAATCCCGCCAAATCCCGTTTTTTAGAATACGTAGCTAAAACTTATTGATTTTATGTTGGTTATTTTCCATAAAATGCTAAAGAAACTTTGCATACACCCAACCTCGCACCTACCCCAAATCCTATAGTGTGCCCAAGCAGGGGGTTGCAGGTTACATACCTCACTGCTTACACGTCGTAATAAGAAAGGGGATTATATAAAACGGGATTATAACAGACGGGATTTTAAAAAGCGGGATTATAAAAATCGGTATTTTAAAAAAGCGGGATTTTAAAAAAGCGGGATTATAAGAAACAGGATTATAAAAAACGGGATTATAAAAACGGAATTTAAAAAAATGGGATTATGAAAAGCGGGATTTAAAAAAAAACGGGATTATAAAAAGCGGGATATCGTACCCAACCCTAAGTGGATGACTGCTTACTTGTATTGTTTTTTTTTTTGAATAAAATGAAGCGGACGTAATCCCAAATTCCAAATGACAAAAAATCAAACCTTGAATAAAACGACAATCGTAATGAGGTTAAAGAAGCGTGGCATTTGAAAGACCAGATGTCTAGCTGACATCTTCAATATTAACCATACTTCGAAGCATAGAGAAGCGGAGCATACATTAAAGGTCTAAAATCCACCTTTTTTTGAATATGTATAATTTTTCTAAACCCCCTTAATTCCTCTCAAACATTTATTATAAAAAACACATCATGATCTGTCATCTCACCAATTCTTCGTGATAAATTATAGTTTCAAACTTCAAAGAAATAGTGTCAACTTACAAAAAAAAAAAAAAAACTGTCATTCGATATTGATTCAAAGTTCACCATAATTCATCGATGTTCATCATATTTTATCTTTCTATATCAGTTAATATCCTCAATCTGTCAATATTTTCCCCAAATGATTCTTTGAGGTGAATTTTTCAGACTACGATTTTTTTTCTGAACAAAATCTAAACTGTCATTTCGTATATTGAAGTTCATCTTCAGTTTACATCATTATATTTCACTTTGTGACGGCTGCTTTGCGCATATGTCAAATTCGACAGGTCGTATGTGTATAGGTTAAATTTGTATTATTCTATCGAGTTCCTGTTAAATCCCTAACCAAAACTATTTGTCATGTGCTGTGGCTATGTGTATATTGTTACATTAAGCCAAGATGATCCCTCAACCTAATCCATTCCAGTTCAAGTGCAAAATGTCGCTCCTCCATTATCCTATCAGCACTTTTGCATTCATGCACAACTTGCTACATCGTGGGCCGGGCGGCGCTCGACGCACGGCGGCATCGTCTCTGTATGGTTGGCTGCCGAGAAATATTTAAACTACCTTACCGTGTTTAGGTACACAAAAGTTCCATGGAACAACAGCAGCAACAAACAACAACAACAATAACCCAAGTTCTGTATAGGTACATAAATATATTCGCCGTCGACCACCTCTGTCCTCTTGTAATCCACTTTTCCTTAAGCCACATACCGCCCGTAGCCGCTGCCACCGCTACTGACACCATCGCACCGGCAAGGAAAAATCCCAGAAACACACAAAACACAAAAAAATAAAAATAAAAAGGAAAGCGCCAGGAAAACATTATTATTTCATACACCACCATCCAGATTCTCGGATCCTGATGTGAAGAACTCTCTCAGATTGGAATGAAGATCCGGCAGGGGGGGCGAACGGCGATGGTTTGGTGTTGCTCCTGGTCCTGGTGCGGAGGAGTAAAAAAAAACAGCCAGATGATGTCGTCGACAAAATGCGATGTGCCAGAGATATCTATCTTGGTTTGCAGTTGTTTGTTGGTTCTAAAGCTTCGATCGTCAGCGCGGACAAGGAAGGTAACGGTGCGGTGCGGTGGTGCAGGCGGCCGGGTGCTATGCGAAAGGTAAAAGGACGAAAAGGATTTTCCGAATTTCTGTGTGTGTCTGCAGTAAATATTGTAGAACGCGCCATATATGTATATACACCCCTTCATATATGGATGGATATGGCTGGCATTTTATGTGTCCTGTGTGGTTGTTGAGGGCAAACTTTTCTCATTTCTTGATTTTCCGTTTGTTCCGTGTGTCCTTCCTTCCGGCTTCCTTCCGTTTTCATATCCCCTTTAATATATATTTTTTACTTGTTTTCTCACCCTTCAAGTCGCTGTTTTTTTTTTTTTTTTTTTTGTTTTGTATTCTCTGCGAGGATAACTTTTGTTTTGGAATTTCATTTAATATCATCGATGGGGAGTGGTTTTTGTGTTGTTGGAGTGGTTGCGTCTATATTTCTCGGTCTCTACTTGATTGTCTTGTACAAACACATCCCACCACCCTCCTTTTCACTTTAAGTCGGAAATTATTTTGACACAAAATTAAGGAGTTCTAAGAATTTCAAAAGTTTTCCTTGTCATTTTGGGTTTATGTCTCGATATCCTTTTGACAAACGCACTCATGTGCAAAGGTGCTTGAAAAAGTTTTCAAAATACAAAAACACTTCGGTGAATGAGATGCGTGGTAGGTATATATGTAGGTACGAGTAGGTAGGAGTACTCGTATATACTTGAGGATGTTTTATTTTTCTCTAGAATTTGCGGATTGCCAAATTCTTGTCACATTGTTCTTCTTCATTTTATTTTCCAACATCAATTTGATCTGAGTTTCTTCCGAGGTCAAAAGTTTTATTTTTAGTTAAATGGATTTTCTTGGTGAAGACGCCAAACTTTTTGTGTAATTTTTAACCTTTAGTTTCTGGTTTTTGGTAAGAGAAGAATTTAAATGATTTTTGAGAATTACTTTTTAAAGCGATTAAGTACACTTCCGTTGTCAAATTTTAATGTTGAAGAAGCAAAGTGTTGGCAATTTTATAATTGACAGTGCTGATGAGCGCGATTGAAGTTGATTAATATTTTAATTGATACATCCAGCAGATGTTTAGTGAGCATAAAGAAGCTTATAAAGTTCTAAGTCGTACATGGATTATAGGTACCAAATTGAAGTTCAAAAGGGACCTCTCATACAGCTTTTGTTTGTAAGTATGCTTGCGTTTGAATAAAATACTTGTGACTGACTATTCCGCGTTCAAAATGGCTGTGAAAAAGTATCGACATCATACCAAACTGATTCGAAACTTAAATGCTCAAATTCAAAATAATTGACTGCAGAATGAATGAGTGAACATAGAACTTTCATTGAAGCCCTACGTGATATAAAAATACGCACGCGAACTCGCTCTTGTGGTTCAAGGCTTTAATGTAGCCAACCATTGAAGGCAAACCCTATTTATAAAGTTAATACTATCGCATTGTTACGCGAAAGAAGAGTGGGTTGGGTACAATTTCCCGCTTTCTTTAATCCCGTTTTTTAGAATCCCGTTTTTATAACCCCGTTTTTTATAATCCTGTTTCTTATAATCCCGCTTTTTTTAATCCCGCTTTTTAAAATCCCGTCTCTTATAACCCCGTGTTTTATAATACCCATTCTTATTACGACGTGTAAGCAGTGAGGTATGTAAGGAGGCCCATGCTGCCCCCTTGCAACCCCCCTGCTTGGGTACACTATGGGATTTGGGGTAGGTGCGAAGTTGGATGTATGCAAAGTTTTTTTTAGCATTTAAAGAATCTGGAAAATAACCAACATAAAATCAATAAGTTTTAGCTACGTATTCTTAAAAAAAAACGGGATTTTAAAAAGCGGGATTATAATAGATCGGGATTTTGAACAAGCGGGATTTTAGAAGACGGGATTTTAAAAAAGCAGTATTTTAGCAGACGAAATTTTAAAACTTTTTTTCGGGATTTTTGAAAAGCGGGATTTTAAAAAGCAGGATTCCGATACGCTTCCAAGAAAGGTTTCTTGTTCTCGTCAGCAGATGGATGGTTCATTTAGAGCCAATGGACATCAAGGTCTAGGCCAGAAAGTCTTTGAATCTACCCTCCAAGAGTAGGCTTGTAACTTGCTTGCAACTAAGATGAAACAACTTGTTCAAAACTGGATACAGCTAGATAGGGACGGACTAATATAGGCAGGCTAAAGTGCTTCTTTGGAGCTACAACAAAGAACGCTTTGAATCATGTATCGAATTAAGCAGGAAGCACCTTGGAATATTTAAGGGTATCCTCACTGGTCACTGCACCTGAATATTGTTGGTCTAAGGAGGAGTGCCACATTCTGTAAAAATACTGAGAAAATGCCCGACCAGATGTTAGGTAGATGTGATGCACTCATGTATCAATGGTGTACATAGGTATCTATGACGTCACGGGATAGAAGAACTACAATCTTATAGAAGGTACTCTAATGTACGTAAGTAAGTTTCTCAAAGACCGATCTCATGAAGCTCAAGACGGCTGCACAATAGATCTAAAGATCGCAGTGTACTTAAAATCAATAATTATTCATTCATTCATAAGAACCATAAGGACGGTACTTACTGAATGAAGTTTGTTATTGAGGCCATGGTCCACAGTAAAGTTAAATTAAGTGTGAATGTGCCAAGTTATTCAGTGAAGTTGGCACACTTAAATTCACCTAGTCTTATTAGTCATCCACATAAACTAATAGTTCTTTTTGCATTACGAGTACTCTCTCGGAATTCGAAGTTCATCAAACGGGTATCATTGGTAAGCTATTATTTTCTGCCGAATACGAACTTCTAGGATGCGCGGTACTACATCATGACAAGAGAATTGGAGGATTTATTACTTCTTCGAAAGAGGAAGTACTAACGAAAAGAGCATTTTCGATTTTTAACAAATTACCATGAGTCCCAGTCAATCTTAATTCGTTGAATACTTCCTTTCTTTGCACAAAAGGACTGCTCCGAGTTTTAATAGTAATTCCCTTTTAAAAACGCTAAGTTTGGCCAAGTTTAGCCATGGCCATGTAATGGGCCTATTTAGTCGTTGCCATTTAATGTCTGTGGTAAAGTCAATCTAGACAAAATATGTGAATACATAACAAAAAATCGCTACTGGTTGGATTTTGTTGATCTCGCAATTCTTAACCATACAACACAAATTTCGGTCAAACGCTTCTCCCTATTTTGGACCTGTAATATTTATTTAAACGATTTATTTCGATTTCTATTGGTCGGAGAAAATAAGATTGAAGATAAAAAATATTCAGCTGACACTTTTGAACATTTTTCCTCATAGAAAATGAAAGACTGGATGTAGTGAAGCAATTTCAATATCTCGGCATCTGAATATGGAACCTCACCTAAGTGTCCAAAATCTAAGGCAGCTATTTGTATCAACTGGAAAGGTGTTTTCAATTTTGCATCGATCGCCAAATTAATGGTTTTTGAATCCACAGCACGGGCTATAATAGTCTATGGTACACAATATTGGGGCTTAAAAAGTTATGAAATGGTAGATTCTTCATAAAAAAATATTTAAGCTCCCATTTTCCTGTACCAACTTTTCTAACTCAGTTATTTTAATTTACTTTGAAACTTCATTTCGCCCACCTTCTAAAATTGTTGAAAATAGATGAACATCGTTTTCCTAAAAAATCGCCTTGTATGCACTGACGCTTAATACGGTTTAATGAATGGAAAAGGCTGCCTCTAGAGTGTGGGTTTCCATTAACGCTGGATGATTTAAGAACACAATAGTACGGGTTACTTCAAAAATTCGATGAAAAACAAAGAACAATATTTTTGGAAGAAGCAAAGTCATCGAGCCAACGCTTGGGCTATCGACATCTTAACCATAATTTGGAACTAGTAAATTATTTAAACTCATCATACATTATTCCAATGATAGCAACCATATTTAAATCGAGAGTGGAAATGATTCACTTAAACTTCATACTCCACAGAAGTGACCTACCACAGTTGTGTTCTATGTGTAATCTGCCCTAGCGAGGTATAACGGAAAATTTTTCGATTTCGTGCGAATCGGAGGATTTTTGCTTCGAGATATTCTTCCAAACAGCTTGTCGGAACAATTTTCCGACATTTCGGAACGCATACCGGCGAATGGCTGTGCAGTGCGATCAAGTACATTTTTGTGTGTCATTTTTGACAGCTAAATGCATATTTGTATTCGATTTAATTCGACACATTTTTCGCGGAATTTAAATTAAATTAATTTCACGATAACTCACGTCAGTCATATCGTTCAATTTGCTCTCATTTCTTAACATCCTTCTTTTCTCTTTATTTTTCGGAAAATTATCCGCTCCGCCAGTTACCTCGCTAAGGCAGAATATATTGGACCATATCTGGTTTCGAGAGAACTTCGAAGAATTTATTGGAATCAAAATTTCTTAGGTGACTTAGCAACCATCAATATTTTGAATGTTGTAAATTGGAAAATACTTAATTCTATAAATTAAAAATTAAAATTCTTAAAATTAAATAAATACCTATGTTTCAAAAATTAGTTTCAGAGCCAATTATTTATTTAACTTATTTACAATAATATTAATAAGCAAAAACATGGAAAAAGTAAAATTAAAACACATTGGAAAATGAACACTGAATTGTCAACCTGGCAGATGACAAATTTCATGCCATGCCTATACTTTATTTATAAGAATCAAACAAACATCTCTTACTCAAGTTTTATGATATCCAAATCTAAATCTAATGTAGGAAAAAAGCATTAAAATGTCTCAAAAAACGTGGGTGTTTTTTTTTATTTATGGCTATTTAAAGCTTTGCACACACTTTTCCCAAAACCGTCTTTACGAAATTTCCTTTATCCGGATCATGCCTGTTTATCATTTACAAATTCTTGTTCCGTTTCATTTATCAATTTTTGTTTCGTTTATTGATTTCTTTTTTTCATTTTCTGTACTGTTACTGTTACCTATTTAACGGCTATAGCCTCTTATGTTGTAAAAATACCTTTATTCTTATTATTTCAACTCCCTTTTTAAGCCATCCTCGTAGCTTGGCTAACATGCTAATAAATGCTTTTTAAAGGTATCTACTTCCCTTCGGTTGACACAATAACAATAAAAAGTAACGCATGCAACCCTCAACCTTGTGGTATGTCAGTTTTTACCATCAAAACATCTCTTTATCAATATCAATTCCCATTGTGTTTGTTTTATTTTTTGTAGCGAAATACTCGTCTCACTTGTGACACTTCAAAGTGAAATACACCATATTTGAAAGGAAAATCAAATTTTCCGCCGCCCATCCTGTCATTAGGTAAACTACCTATAAGAAGCTATTCCATAGAGGTTTCTACATAACAATCTCACTTATTCACACACACACACAATGGTGTCTCTTGCTTAAGAAGATATTTACTTTTAACCCATATTGCAATGCATATCTATACTTATAGAAGAGATGATATCAATGTGTTAGATCTTACTTACTTACTTACATTTCACTCCCTTTGCACCGCTGCCGCTGCGCCTTATCTTTCTTCTTTAGCAAACTGACATCGCAATAACATCGCAAACATGATATATCAATAAATGGCTGCTGTTTGGATTTACAGGCTAAATTAATTCAGGTTGCCACCGTACCTCCTCCGTCTACTTCCGTCGTCATTGTCGTCGTCGACATCGTCGTGTCACACTATTTGGATTCTATTTATTCGCCCATAGCGAGTAAGATGAATTTCTTTCCTTGTAGTTCACTGAACCTTCACCCACTCAGGCTTTGAAATGGAATAGTATTTTTTTTTTTGCTTGTTGGCTTTTGTCCCACTCCTCCTCAATCCTCAATTGAGGGAGTGCACTATCAATAGTTGACAAAACTGCTCTATGAAAATCAAGAATACCACCTCCTCCCTATTTCGACTGCCAACCCAACCCATCCCATCATTTTTTTTTCTGCTCTGATCTCTCAAATATAAAAATCCTCTTTACAACCCTATGAATATGTGCCAGGAGGAGGATATAAAAACAGTATAGGACGAGGACGAGTACGAGGCTTTCACAAAACAGAAACAGGCACAAAAAAGGAACAACAACAAAACACACAAAAATCAAGGGAAAGTCCTTCTACAAACCAAACTGAAATCTGGCACTAGAAGAGCTTACCTAAGCAAAAAAAAAACCAATGGAAAAAATTGTAGTCTCACATCGTACAGGGTGTTTTGCTGCTCAAATAAAATTAAAAAAAAAGAAAATATCATAATATTGGATTATATTTTTTTTTAAGTGGTACGTGTATTACTATCCGCCGGATTTAATTATTGTTCGATGTACTTATAAGGCCCAGTATTACAAACCAAAAAGATCACTAGGTATTATTTTTTTTAAATCCAGCGAAAATGAAAAGATAAATTTGGGAATGAGGAACTTCCAGTTACTTAATGGCCATAAAATGTAGTTCGTAGTTCGAAACATTTATTGTGAAAACAACTTTTTTGTATAGGAACAAGAAAATTCCGTTTCAACATTTCTTTAACAAATATGAATTTTAGAGTCAAAAGTATTTGAGTTGTTTTCTTAGTCTAGAATTTCTCCACTGAATTCGATTACATTATGCGAAAGGTTGCTTTGACTTAATAAGACAAAAACAATTGGAGCAACAGTTTAAACAACCTATTGTTAAGGGCTTAGCATGTTACTAGTTAGCAATTTGCTAAACATTTAGTAATTGACTAGCTCTTCGAAAAGCTAATTCCTTTTTTGTTTTACTAATTAGTAAAATACTAATTTCCTTTTACTAAAAACGGTGCATCTGAACACGTCTAAGCAAGGACAGTTCGAGAAAAAAAAAAAAAACAAAGTTAACAAACCTAATTTGAAATGACAGAAACTCAAAGTCAAAGTGACAACCTACAATTTATTTTGTTATTTGTTTGTTTACTATTAGACGATATCATTTTTGTATTTTTGTTTGTTTGTAATTTAAAATAAAACTGACATCTATAACACACGTCAATCTGATATTTGACAGAACTCATATTTTTTCCACAGGAAACTCACTTTTACCCTCTTTTAACCTCACGCGTCCACAACAATTTTTATTTATTCATTATTTCGACGATGCTTGCGGAAATTTATATTTCTGTTGAGTGGGCAAATTATTGCATGAAATCTTGTTTGCCATCAAGCCTGCCGAGCATACAGTTGTGTATACAGTTGTAAATTGAATAGAATAGAAACAGATAAAATTACTCGCCCGTAATTGCAAATCAACCTGCATGTAAAGGTGAAAACCAGCACAAATATCAGTCGAACTGACATAAGACGTCAACTTATTTCTTAATTAAGAAATATTGCCAGAGTGATGATAAGAAAAAAATACTGGGGCCAAATTACCGCTTCAGTGACCGAGTGAGTGAGTCCCATCAGTGATCGAATGAAAATGTCAAATTAGTGTAATGGATTGCTCGATGACGTAAACGGTAATGCCAAACTCACATAATTCAGTCATGTATTACTCGAAAACTGATGCGGTAATTTGGCCCCCGATGTCGATTTTCTGAAATAATTTATAATATTGTAAACTTCCATTGCATACCCTATTTTCCGAAATGAATTATTGCTTGCGAATGCGTGGGAGGGACTAAGCGTTCTCTTCAGTACAAAATTTTCTCAGGCCTTAAAATTAATAGCGCAAAATTTTAATTGAATTAGTAGGATGCTAAAGCTGTTTTAATATGATACTAGGTTTTTGCAAATTTTAATCGGATATAGCATAATACTTTCTCTACCCTTTTATTAAAGTTAAAATCATCGAACACCTACTTTATTTTTTTAGTATCGTGCTAGCTTCATATGACTCTTGGACATTTACAAATATCAAAAAAGGTTCGTGTACTTACTTTTTAAACGAAATGTCATTGTTTTAGGTGTGTTCAGAAGCAATTTATTAAGAAAATTCTTTTAGTACGATACTAGTTAGAAAAGGTTTAAGATTAAGAATGAGCTAGTAAACTACTATAAAGTTAGCAAATTGTTAAGTAGTATCATACTAATACCTTAATAATAGGCTGTTTAAATTTTAGCGCCAATAAAATTACTAAAATAACAAAATGACTAAATTTGGCAGAAGTCAGCTTTTATTATTTAGTTAAGTAAATAAATAGTGTAAAGCCGAGTTAACTCACTCATATAGAATATTGCATTTGAAGTGGGACACCCTTTGCACGATGGCAACACTTTGATTTCGATTGTTTTTTGACACGCATCTGTCAGAAATATCTTTTCTGTTAATCTAGATTTAACTCTTCAAATTTTGCTGAACTAAATCCGAGTTAAGATTAGATCTGAATTGACTAAAAAACATGTCTAAGGATATAACTCAGGTCTAAGGAAAAATAATCAATTCTAAGGCTAATCTGACTTAATATATGTATATAAGCATTTTGTGACATTTTGAAGTATGTATGTATTTCCAACTTGTGTAGTACACCTTGGCATAATGGTTAGTGCGTTGTCAGAAGGTCATGGGTTCGATATTCAGTCGCTGCAAATAAGTTTTTCAAAGGTGTACTGCCTCTTATGAGGAATTGACAAATCCTCTAAGGCTAGGCGCGCACATTAAATTTTTAGTTGCGCAACTACTTGGTTCGAGCAACTAAAAAGTTTGTGTTTTGACACAAACTAAACGATTGCCTAAAATGTGTTCGCTATTTTTTGTAACATATAATTATGTATATGCACCTGTGCGGACATTCAACCAAATAGTTCATCTGTTTTCTATAAGCAACTAAACAGTTGTGCAACTAAAAATTGAATGTGTGCGCCTAGCCTAAGAGTAAACCTATTTCTTGTCGTAAAAAGCGCTGGCAGAATTGGGTTCCCTCCATTCCTGGTAACGCACCCGAACGGTTGGGAGTTGTAAGTCACTAGGTTTAGACTCTGCACGAGCCGTAATGACATCTACTTTTTATTTCCTTTATTTTACTTTCAACAAACACCCTATATATTTTGCTTTGTTAGGGGCTGATTGTGTACTGCTGCTACTTGTGCTTCTGTTTCTGCATCCCTGCTTAGCTTTTTTCTAGTTTTTCTTCAATAAATTCTTCTTCAGCTTTTAGTTCTACTTAAATTGGATGTTGTGTAGTAGAGCTGGCTGGAAATCTTGGAAAGGCGGTGGATGTTGTAGGTACATATGTTTGTTTGTGGGGCACAACTCCTTAAGGATATAATCTCTCTTTCGCTGGCAGCTCTGCTTCCTACTCCCGCCCTCCCTATACACTTCTCCCTGTTGTATATTCATCTCACTAAATGACAATGATTTCATTATTATTTCGGATTGTCCTCGTTCTCATTTTTTAACGTTTTTTATTTTGTCTTTTCATCTCCATTTACGTCTGCCCATGCCCACTGCTGTGTCGCTCGGTTCATTTTTATTCTTCTTCGTCGTTTTTTTTTTGTTTTATTTTTATTTATGATTATGACTTTCGTTTGGTATTTTTATGATTTTCGTTTTTTGTGGCCATTGTTCCTGCTTTTCATTCATTTCTTCGTTCTTTGCAACTCTTGTGTGTTAAGCAGTTTCCCACTTTCCAGCTCTCTAAACGCAAGAGTACAGCAACAACAAAAAACAACTATTCATGGGCTATTTAGAATGTGTTGTTTAGGGTCGGTTATTTGCGGTCTTTTTTTGGTAACCATTTTTGGGGCTTCGAGGCTAATTTGACAAGAGGTCTCTAAATATCTTTTTTCTTATTACTCCTATTTTGGGTGTAAATGGCGAGTGGAAGCAGAAGGATAGCATAGTTTAATGTTTTGTTAGAAATACGATATCTTTACTCCTCCTGGATAAAAGGGTTTTTTTTTTTCGGTTGCCAGCTAAATGTGTTAGACAATGATGATGATGATGACGATGATGGTGGCGGTGATGTTGCCTTTGGGGTGTTTTTGTAGATTTTTGTATAGTTAATAGAGATGAAAGTCTAGGTAGGTAAGTATAGGTGTCTATTACTTTTTGGTTTTTCATTTTATCAGCTTAGACTTTGAAATCCCAACGGCTACGTATAAGTATCGTTTACAGGGTAGAAAATTAAATGTTCTCAACTTTCTTGGACAGACACTAATTGTTTAATGTTTTGCCAGGATTTAGCCATGAGTGTTGGTGGAATGAAGACACTACGACCACCCGGTGCTGTCGTCGTTAACAGATTAGCTTTAGAGGAGATTTTGTTTTATATTTTATCGTTGTAAATATGTGTTACAAAGTTGATTTACGACTAACGGTGAGATTAGTGTGTATTAGAGCTTAATTTGATTAATCTTTCAGCCAAAGAGTGTTTGCTGGTAGTTTAAACTTCATTGACAGTATCAATTGCTTAAATTCTGTGTAAGTAGATAACACGTGCTGTTCTGTTCAACAATGACAATCAACTTTTGTTGACCTGAACACAACCCAATTAAATTGGGTAGAAATCAACAAATTTGTGGCCAGAGAACAATAATTTCCTAGGCTGGACGAGTTCATCAATACAATAACCAGGGGCCAAATTACCGCTTCAGTGACAAAGTGAGTGAGCCCTATCAGTGATCGAATGAAAATGTCAAATTAGAGTAATAGATTGCTCGATGACGTAAACGGTAATGCCAAACTCACATAATTCAGTCACGTATTACTCGATAACTGATGCGGCAATTTGGCCCCAGCTGTCAGATTTGTTGGGCTTTCGGTATCGGTCGGTCAGTGCATTGTTTTAAATTGTGGAAATTATGATTTTTGAAATTATTTCAACAAAAATGAAAGTCTAGTCGTCAGAATTATCAAGTACACTAAAACTTGACGGAAAATAATCATTCAATGTTTTTTTATTACTTTTTTTAATAAATAAAAAAAATGATTTTGAGTAATGGAAATCTTTATTTGGACCTTTATAATGTTTTCTTTTAAGTAGAAAAGATGATATCCGTCAAGTGGATAGCGTCAGTGTGGATACACATATTTGTGTCCGTTTTATCGCGTTTTCCATGATCTTCCGCAAGATTTCCGGTGATAACTGTTCGGATTCCTGTCGAATATTCTCCTTAAGGGTTGCGATTGTGTAAGGCTTGTTGCTGGCTCGTGCTGTATTTGCGGTTGCACTGTCTCCACACGTTCACCGAGCCCCGCTTATCCAATTCCGGCAGTAAGAAGTCGTATCATGGCCGTGTATCCTTCGCCAGTAACAGTGACCGTATTGCCGATGGATGGCGTTCTCAAGAAAAATACGGCCTAATCACTCCTCCAGCGTAAACGCCGCACCACACAGTGGCTTTGAGCGGATGTAATGGCTTTTCGGTAATCACACGCGGTTTTCAGTACCCCAGAAACCAAGATTTTGTTTATTGACGTAATCGCTTCAGTTGAAAATCGCCTCGTCGCTCATGATGATTTTCGAAACAAAATTGTCCTTTTAGTTGTTGAGATTGAGGATGGCTTGACAGTAATTCACACGAGACGGACGGTCAGCAGGTATTAACTGATGCACTGTTTACACTTTATACGGGAAGAACATGAGTAAGTCTTTCACTAAAATTCGGAGTTGGGTCTGGTGATGTCCAATTGCGTGGCCCGTCTCGACCGAACTCCCTGCATGGGAGAAGCGCTGGAATGTGTGCCCAGTTGGCACGACACGATTAGGAAATCGAAGTCGAAATTCACGCTGCACTAACACTACCGACCGATTAACACAATCGACACAATTATTCACGCTCTTGTGAAGTTTAGTGCAAATGTCAAATATGATTAACGTACGACGCCATTTGCAAAAAATATAACATTACATTACATATTACACTACTCCGTAAATAAATCTACGAAGTAGAGACACTGAAAGCACTGGCAACTGAGGCCATCGACTTAGAGAATACAACAGAGAGAGACACAGAAAGAAAGAACAACAGATGTCAACAGAACACGGTTGGTATTTGAACGGTCCCTCATCGAAGTACTAACCACGCACAATGATGCTTGATTCCGCTTATCGATGGGAAGCGATGCTTCCATCAAATCCAAGGCCGTTGACTAAAAAAAAAATATAATACATCTTCCGATAGGGTGATTAATTTTGCGCCACTTTGTACAGTACTCGTACTGTATCATTAGTACAGATATCCAGATAAGGTTAATAGGCCAAGGCCAAATGGTCATTTTTGTTTTATACATCCCTGATGTTGAAAATGTTAAAAAATGTGAAAGTATGTTTGTCCTTCAATCACGTTCGAACGAATGGACGGATTTTAATGAAAGTTTTGTATATAATGTAATTTTCAATAAAAATGGGTTTTTGGGACAAAACGTTACATTTTTCATATAAAGTTCCCATATACAAAGCCATATAAACTCATTACACAAGGTGTGTTTTATGTTCCAGGTCGTTGTTTTCTTTTGTTTCAGTAACTTTTAAATGAAATACAATTTTATAACTAATATTTTATTGATTGATTATAAATGGTCTTTAACATTATGTATGGAATATGATGTCGGTCAAGTGGGCGCCCTCTGGCCGTGTCGTAAAGGTGAAATCTGTTAACATTTTGCATAACAATTTCGCAATTTGAGTAATTTCATTCCTTATCTTGTCCTCGAGGTTGTGGTTGCTTTGTTCATGTACACTTCTTCCTTCAAGTACCTACAAAAGAAGAAATCGGGATTCGTCAAATTAGGGCCTCGTGAAAGATAGTGGAATTTTTTTGACATTCGGCCCGACAAAAATATCTCGTGAAACTCGCATCGTAGCACGAGCTGTGTGATGTGGCGCCGTCTTGTTGGAACCACGTGTTCTGTAGCTATAATTCATCCAATTAGGGTGGTCACCAGTAACTGTTACTGCATTTCCTCTGGCATCCTCAAAGAAATATGGTCCAATGACGCGCCGCGCCAGCCCAAATTGCGCACCATGAAGTTACTTTACAAAGGTGGTGTATCAAATGTATCGAGAATTTTCAGTGCTTCAATAGCGGCTATTCTGTTTCTAAACAAAGCCAACTCGTGATGAATTTATTTACAGTTGAACAATTTATTTAAATAAAATGTTTTAATATCGACTTCTTTCTACGACTGTCAAATGCCAATTGACAAATTTCATCCACACAAAAATGGCAATCAAATTGAATCAGAACATAAAAAGCAGCCTGTACCAGTTAACAATGAGAAGCAATACCATACCAAACTATCATAATTTTGGTGTAGTTATGCTACGGGTATTCAATTCTACTCAATTATCAAAAATGATGCACATATTCATTTCAAATTAATTATCTAATTTGTGTTCCACATTCATTTAATTATTATCCTGATTCATTTTTCTTTGTTCGTGACAGCTGATTGTCAATTCAAACAAAATGGAAAAGATCTGTTCAATGATGTGAGTGTTCTACCTGTTCTACTGACTGAATTGTGAACGAACGTTTATTGTTTCTCCAGTGTAAAATTTAAGATTTAATATTGCTTTTCGGTGTATGTACATATTTTTATTTGAAAGATAAATTATTGAAAAGTAGATCATTCATGATAAAGCCTGCCTGAAACTCGTCAACGAAAAACGAAGAAACGTTTCCTATTATTGAATTTGAAGAAAAACAAGAGACATTGTGTTCCACATTTAACCTTTTTTTATATCTTAAATCAGCTCCTACAGAAGTTCAACATGAACTCTGTCACATTTCGATAAACAGATCTTATCGCAGGAGGTAATTAGAAGCGTGACATGGTTGATTATTATGTAGTTTTACACCCCTACAACACTATGGTCTCTCGTTATAATTGACAAACTATGTTTCATGTAGTTAAGTGATATCGTTTTTAGCTTCTTTGTCATTCGAAGCGACGATGGCGGCGGCGATGTTGCTGTGCATATACTTACTTTCATTTACCTAGGTTTACCCATGACAAAATTAAGAGAAGTTTTGTGCAATCTTGTATTTTTGTAAGTTTGCTCTTTGAAACTCCAAGGCGATTTAACAAAATATAACACAAATTACACTTGCCCTTCCATTATTTACCCGCAATTAAGTAAATAGTTCGCGGTAAACGAAACGAGACGCTCGACACGACGACAACGCACGTTACTGGGCGACAGGCGTTGGTGGCGCTAAGTGTTTTCGTTGTTGTTTGCCATCAGAGTAAAGTGCTAATATCCACTCAGATTATATTGAGATTAGGGACAAATGTGGTGTGTGCCCTCTGCTGTGTGTGTCATGTCAAAACATAATTCTCTACTTTCCACTTTTTCCCTATAGTTTAACAGCGACCTAAAGGAGAGAAGAAGAAGAAGTGTGGTGAGTTTCTTTATTTCCTCGTTGTTATTATTATTTTGTACCCGCCACCGACAACGATGAGGAAAATGACACCTACAACTTGTGGGCGCGTTAAAGACGAATGTGGTAATGGAGCAGCAACGAAACGACTGATTACTCGACCAACATACGACTGACGAACGGACATGCCGACAAAAAAAAAACAAATAGCTATACACAAACAAAAAAACAACCTACAGAAATGAGATTTTTATCGGAGCACGATGAATGTGTCCACGTCTCTCGATTGTTGATTCTGTGCGCCAGGAATTCGTGTGGTGGTGTTTGGTTTGGATTTGGACATTACGGTGGTAGAACGGTGCGGCCGGCACGGCGACCGACCGACATCGGCACAAAGCAGCGCAGCACAAAACACACCATAGAGAAATGGAGACTTTTTGGTTAGTTGCTCGGAATATAGGGTTACATTTGGGGGCTTCACTCTTTGTGTATTTGTTGTTTGTGTTGTGTTGTTTTGAACATTGGTTTTGTTCATTGAGTTCATCTTTAATTTAATTTGAGGTAATTGTTTTGGGACCATCAGACCAGACTGTGTCGCGCGTTTTGTTTGTGCGTGGGAGTTGACACAAAGTTAATGATATTCAACTGGAGAACAGAGTGTCAAAGGAATTCAAGTTTTATTTACATTTATTGTTTATTTTTTTTCCGGGGTGTTGACGGCATTTAAGGTATAGTTTATTTTACGTTTTTTTTCGTCTTTATTTCTTTGATTCGATTGGGGGAAAAGTGTTAAACAGTGATTAGGCGGGTTCTTTCGGTTTTTTGACACTCGTGGAAGTTCATTGAAATGATACATAACTAATCACATTTCAACCAGACTTAGGTATACTTACATACCTACATATTCGGTTTATAATTTCTCTTTTCATGGTTTCTGTAATAACAGTGTTATTGAACTTTCGATAACTGTCACTTTTGTTAGAAATATCTATGTAATTATTTTCTACAATTTAAGCTTAATAAATGTCACAATTGTGAACTAAATTTGTGATTATCGACCCCTAGTTTTGTACAGTATGTAATGTAACGGGTTTTTTAATTGGCGCGAATAGATTTTGGTGGCCTGTGGCGGCCATGTTGTTTATATGACATCTGTCAAATCTATTATTTAATTATTACTGATGCCAAATCACCAGGTAACACGATTGAACAGCACGTCCAATCAAAATGAGTGTTTATTAGTGCAAACGTTGCATCCATTTTTCGGTAGACGTGGTGGGCCTTCACAGTCGACTCTTCAACGTTTGGTAGTTAAATTTGAAACGACCAGTTCGGTAATCAATCAACCAACATTCGTTCGTCAAATAAACGCAAGAGTGGCCGAGAACATCGTCATGGTCCGTGAAATTGTCTTGCAGAACCCGAGGCACTAGATTTTTCACCGTGCACAAGAACTTTGCCTTTCTCAGACTTCAATTTAGCGAATTTTGCGTCGGGACTTGACCTACGACCCTACAGGATCTAAATGACACAGTAGCTAAAGTTAATGACCAGAGACAACGCCGTTTGTTTGCTGATTTGGGCTTCGAAGTGTTTGGAATAGGACCTTAATTTCGGCCGAAAAATCATCTGGTGACGGGGAGCATTTTCGGATGAATTCACAAGCAAAATTAGGTACGACACCAACCCATATGATGCACTCCCAAATATAGTTACCATTTGGTGTGGAATTTCGTCATGAGGCCATTGTGCGAATGCGTTCAATTGATTGAAAATTAAATTTCAAGATTCAGTTGGCTAGTATTCCTGAAAATGATATCTTTTAAAATTTAGCAACCGAATCTATCATTTTTTGTTCAAATTTGACAGCAGGACTGAGTCATTTTTCTGAACTGGACATATTTTCTTTCTTCCGTTCACGCTTTGGACAAAAAAGAAACACTAGTTCAAAGTTCTGAAATATTAATATAGGGTGGTTAAATTTTAAGGGCCGATGTTGATTTTGAACAAATCGTCCACATCCATATCTTCCAATTCGGGCCATAAAAAGTTCGTTATCATCTCACGATAGCTAACACAGTAACTGTCTGACCGGACTCATTTTGGAAAAAAATACGGCCCGATGATGCCGCCAGCCCATAAACCGCACCAAACAGCCACTCTTTGTGGGTGCATTTGTTTTTCAACAATCACTCTTGGATTATCATTCGATAAATTCTGCTTATTGACGAATCCACTGAGGTGAAAATGTGCCTCATCACTGAAGATGATTTTCTTCGAAAATTGATCATCCACTGTTGCCATTTCTTGCCACCATTCTGACCATTGACGACGCTTGAAATGGTCAACAGGCTTTAGATCTTGAGGTGGACGGCTCTTCAGCCACACTATCGCGAAGAGCAGCAATATTTTCTGCAGTACGAGCTGTACGAGCAATGCACTGGTGTTTTCACATTTACTACAGACCCGGTTTGCTCAAATTTTTGCACGATTTTTCCGATTGTACGCACATTTGGACGATTAAATTGACCGAAAAAATCACGAAGTGAACGATATGTATTTTGATTTGAACGCCCATTTTCATAATAAGCCTGAATGCCATGGTTCAAATTGAGTTAGTCTGAAATTGAGAAATGTCAAATGAAATGCAGAGAAAAACTTCAACATTCAACATCGGCCCTTAAAATTTAACCACCCTTTATATTATACATACAGTGCCTCCAACGCATAATCGGACAGTAGTTTCATTTATATAAAATGTGCTGTAAACTTAGAAAAAAACCGCTATATGTATATTTTTTTCGCTTTTATTTAAAGTAGTACTATTATTTATCTAAATAACAACAAAAAACTTAACATTTTCAAATGATAACTTTTAATCTAAAGAGAAAAACAAAATAAAACCAGTTTTTAAAGTCCAACGAATAATCGGACAAAGTAAAAAATCTTATTTAAAACAGCAAAAATCCATCAGCTAGTATTTCGTTGCAAACCCTTTACTATCCAGAACGGCTTGTAGATGATTTGGGATGGATTTAACCAAATTTTGGCACACCTCAGGCTCAATAGAGTTCCAAGCTTCAAGTAAAGCCTCCTTAAGCTGATTTAGGGAGTTAAATTTTTGATTGTACACCCTCCTAGCCGATTCCTCCCACAGATGTTCGATCACATTGAGGTCTGGGCTCTGTGCTGGTGTATCAATGAGTTTGGGGCAATTATGGATCAACCATAGCTTGGCAACACCTGATGTGTGCTTGGGATCATTGTCCTGATAGAATGCAAATTTATTTGCGATTCCGAGTTTTTCCGCACTCTGCTTCACATTTTGTTTCAAAATGTTGAGGTAGGCAAATTTGTCCATTTTACCATCTATAAAATGCAAATTGCCTACCCCAGCACTTGACATGCAGCCCCAAACCATGACAGAGCCCCCTCCATGTTTTATTGTGGCTTTGGTATTTTGTTGCTGAAACTCAGCATTTGGCTTACGCCACACATACATCTTCCCATCCGAGCCACGCAAATTAAATTTGCTCTCATCAGTGAACAAAACCTTGAAGCATCGAAAACTGCAAATTAAAATATATTTTTTTAAGAAATATGATCACATTACCGTATTCCAAAAATCTTCTTGTTTTAATAAATATTCTCTCGCATATTTTAACCTTTTGTTTTTATTTTTGAGACTAATAAATGGTTTTTTTCTGGCAACTCTTCCATAGTATTCGTATCTATGGAGAGTATTGCGGACCGTGTTGAGACAAACATCCTTTCCAACACGATTTTTTAGGGAAATTTGAAGATCTTTTGCTGTTTTGAATGGATTTTGTTTTATTTCTTTTAATATTGACCGCTCTTCCCTTTCACTTAAAAGTTTGCCTTGACCTTCTCGACTTTTGTTGGCCAATCTAAATTCTTCTCTATACCTTTTTATGATATCTTGGACTGTAGATTTTCCTCGTCCAACCAACTCGGCAATTTCTCTTACCGTTTTGCCTTCAAAATTTAATTTTATAATTAATTGTCTTAGTTCGACACTTGTTTGTTTTCCACTTGGAGCCATTTTTGCACTACTTGGTTGAACATTCATTGAAAGACTGATTAGAACAAAAAAAAAAATTGCCTTGGAGTGAAAATTTTAAAGTAACTGTATTTTTCATTTACTCTCTTTGATTTGTCCGATTATTCGTTGGACATTAAAAAGTGGTTTTATTTTGTTTTTGTCTTTGAATTAACCGTTAACATTTGAAAATGTTTAGTTTTTTTTGTTGTTATTTGGATAAGTAAGTGTACTACTTTAAATAAGAGCGAAAAAAATATACATAGGGTGATGGCACCTAAGGTCGGCCACCTCCAGTAGTCGGCCACTTCGTCGTAAAGTACAGCGTAATAGTAAAGGCCTTCGTTCAACTTCCAGGCAAAACATATTTTCTAAAAGGCTAACGGTTTTTCTTCCTGGGCGCAAAATTTCATTCAATTGCAGCTGCTGGTTTTCTTGTAGAAAATAAAAGTTTGCGTCGAGATTTCGTCCCTTGTGTTTTTATGCTTTTTCGAACAAAAAAAATTAGCGGAAGTAGTTTTTTAAAAAAGGTTTAATTGGCAAGATATTGAAGGTAGGTGCACTAATTGTTCTTTATTTGCTTGTTTATAGTTTATATTTGAGTATTTTCGCTAAAAAACTTTAAAAATATTTTTTTGTTATTAACTACAAGGGGGGCCGCCCTCAGAAGACATTTTTTTTCGATTCTTCCTAGTTCGGCCTCCCCCGGCCGACTACTGAAAACTACTTGTATTTTGTGTTTTTTCAACTGAGTACGCAAAGTTAAAGGAAATTTTATTCTTTTAATTCCCACAAACACTAAGAAAAAATATTTCGTGGTTTCAATAGTCGGCCGCCTTTTAATGTCAAGGGGGAATGGGTGGCCGACTATAGACAACCAGTATTCTTATGTCGGCCTGTTATGTTTTGTATCTATGTAAGGCTAGGATTACACATGTAAGATTTACTTAAATAACTTACTAGTGTTATTAAATTCTGAACAAAAAACTTGAATAAATAGTTTTTAAGTTATTAACAGTATATTTGTTGTAGAATAACATCTAAGTTGGTTGGCTAAGACCTGATCTTGTTTTAACCAATGGGTGCAAACGGCTGAAGGCCCAGCTGGCCTTTTTCAGATCAATTCTCGAGTGCAGTTAGCAACTCGTTGAAGTGCACTCCCAGGTACTTGACCAGATTTCTGCAAAGTCGAATTGCATGTCAGGGACAATGGAATTTTCACAGTAGAATTTCTTCAGTCTTCGAAGGATTACTTCTTCGAGTAATTTGCTGATGTTGTTGAGAAGTGATATCTACTTGTACTTGGAAACTTCGCTGTTTTTCTCTGCGGGGGGAAGTAACAGTTGTTGATGCAGTTGTTTAAAATGATTGTGAGGAAAATCATTACTGCATGGTCAGCCTTTTCACGATTTCGTAGGAGACACCATCTTTTCCATCAAACTTTTTTGGCTTAGCATTGCCGATGATTTCTACAATCTCCTCTAGATTTCATAAATGTGGAACATCGGTGGGATCATTTGCTGGACTGTTGATATTAAAATAGATCTTATCCGGATTTGGTTGCAGTGTTTGTTGAACTGTTGCCTCAACTTCTTGTAAGAAAGCTGGGTCAGTAGGTGGGCTCGGTGTGAAGTTTCCTTCGAAGTAGTCGACGAACGCTTCCATCTTGTCTTGGGCCGAGGTAGCTTCAGTATCAGTGCTGATGATATTTTCCGGTATTGGTGGCTGTTTTCCAATGATCCTATTTATGTTTTGAAAGCATCATGTCCTGGCTTGTTTTTTTTTGTTTATTTAATTAATTTTTCCTTTTTTAAAAATTTTATAAATGTGATAAATACCTTTACAGTAAAACCCGCTTAAGAAAAACCCGCTTAAGAGAAAAACCCGCTTACCTGAAACACTTTCTTCATCCCCAAGTATTTTCCGACCAATTTCCCTTAAAACACTCCGGTTAAGTGAAACTCGCTTAAGTGAAAAACCCGGATAACTGAAACATATTTTCAGTTAATTTTTAATATTTTTCATTGAAAAAAACTCTCTTAAGTGAAAAAAAAAATTGAATCGAACAGAACAAAATTTGCTACTTTTCGTTGTTCAATAAATTATTTTTGTGTTATTTAATCGTTGTTTTATTTAATTTCTTTCAAGTACAAAAGATAAAAACAATATTGTTTCTAGCATTAAATCTCCGCTTAATGGAATTTTTAAATCCGCTTAGGTGAAATTTTTTTTTCACTTATCCGAACTCCGCTGAAGTAAAATTATTTTTCACTTTAGCGGGGCTCGCTTAAGTGAAAAGCCCGCTTAAGTGAAAGAAATACGGTGACATTTTGCCGTTTCTCTTAAGCGGGTTTTACTGTTTTGACGTTGTAAAGTAATTTTTCTTATTTTTACTAATAACTAATACCTCTGTACCTGTATGTCGAAACATACATACATAACTACATACAGTCGACGTCACTTATAACGACGTTGCTTATAACGACCAGCCGCTTTTAACGACCACTTTTCCTTCATTTGGTTGGTTTTCATACAATTTGTACTAGTGTGACGTCGGATATAACGTCGCCGGCTATAACAACTCGTTGGATATAACGACGAATTTATAACAAAAAATAATTTTTTATCGCCGCTTATAACGACCAAAAAAAAATTCGCTTTGGAGGAGAACGCTGTAGTGGTGTGAAACTATCCAAAGATCACAGTAAAAAAGAAAAAACTTTTAATAATCGGCGAAATCACCCCGTTGCTTTAAAAATGTCAAATATTTGCCCATTTTTTGTCAAAACAACAAAACTGCATGGATGACATCAGATATTTTTATTGATTACATTCGTCAATGGAACAGTGTTAAAAAAAAAAAACAAAGCAACCAAATTTTGACGATAGATAATTGTTCCTTGCACCCGCGTATTACAAATTTGACTGACTTGAATCCGAGATGTAATTTAATCCATCAGTACTAGGGGCAGCACTTATGGTTGCAAAATCTTGGAATGAAGTCACTCTTAAATTGCTTTAGACATGCTGGGTTATATTCTACCGTACCTCTGATTACAGACTCTTTATATGACAAGTTCAGCGAGGAGGATGATATTCTTTTTAAATGAATTATTGTATGAAATAATCCATAGAGTCGTACCAGCTGAAGAATGGGAATAATTTATAACAAAAGACGATAACGTTGCTACATACAAGATTCAAACTGATGAGGATATAACTCCTCCTTCGGCCATAGAAGCTTTAGAAGCTATTGAATTACTGCGCAATTTTGTATATTATAATGATTACAACGAAAATGTATATTGTATCTATTATTTTTGTTTTAATTTTTTTTGCTACGTTGGCGTCGGATAAAGCGACCGCCGGCTATAGCGACCAGTTTTGGTTGGTCCCTTGGTGGTCGTTATAAACGGCGTCGACTGTATATTGAAGTTGTTTTTATTTTTTTTTTTTAATTACATTTTTATATAGATTTATATGTACATATATATAAGAAAGTGCGATACTATATGTACCTTGCAATCGATTTAGTAATAAAAGTTAAATTGTCTATGGTGGTTTTAATTATCTTGGTCAAAAAATGTAAAATATATAACTTAAAAATTTGGGGCCGACTACTGAAGACTTATGTGGCCGACCTCTGGAGTTTATGGGGCCGACTTCACCAGATTCATCCCTTTATTTAAATTTTTGAGAATAGTTTGTTTTTCATGGCAAGTCCAGTAAAAAAATCAAAAGTTTTAAAATTAAGACATTCCAAGTAATCATATAAACTAACTTTTATGTCCAAATCTCTAACAACTGAATTTTGGGAAACAATCAATCATAAAAAAAAAGTTAAATGGCCGACTACTGGCTCCATCACCCTATAGCGTTTTTTTTCTAAGTTTACAGCCTATTTTATATAAATAAAACTGCTGTCCGATTATGCGTTGGAGCCACTGTATGTGCCTTCTCGATCTTAAACAAACTAGTTAAACTTCAAGTTTTTTAGCTAGGTAGATGTCGCTGTATAGCATTTATATTCCATTGTATCTCTTTCTTTCTCTTGCTGTCTATGTTGACAGAAAAATTATCTAGTCATCCGAAAAGAATCCAAAAACACCTTCATCAAACCTTTAACAAGGGCTATGCATCAGCACCATCTATGTATGTAGGACTGACATGATGGGTCTGCTTTTAAAGGAAATTTAAATTGCCCGTTAAAAGACTTGTTCCGAGCTTTAACCTTTTCACCCATTAAGTATAGGTATATTAGTCAAAAAGATATAAGTATGACTAGGTCCGTGAAGTTTCATCGCTGCCCACCTATAGGTTCAATCTATTTATGAGAAGGCCCAAGCAGAATTATTCATACGAGTAATATTCTTATCAAACCTACATATGTAGGTATAGGTAGGTATTTCGCTCAACCATAACAATGAGTGCCATATAGGTACCTAAGCCTTTCCCAAGAATACCTACTGCAGTAATGTATATATACCTAGGTATATGTAACTCTTGCCCCTCGAGTCCTTATCATGATTATGATTAATTGGTAATTTATTAAAAGTCAATAAAGAATCCACATACAAATTTTAAGTGGCTACTGCTGTAGATAACAGCTCGTAATATTATTCCCCCTTCCGTCCTCGAGGCAAACAACTATAGTCTGACGTCACACACTTGCTACAAGACAGTAAAAAAAAACATGAAGAAATCGGAGCAAATAAAAAACTATCTACCTAATAACAAGTGAAAAGAAAGATAAGATACAAAACATTGAAGATGTTCTAACAAATTGAAGAACAAAACTTCACAAGTAGCAAATAAAAGATATGAAATACAAAAAAAGCAAATACCTTCGACAAACATTGCTTTTTTTTTTATTTTATTAAAATGAGAGAAGAAGATACATTTCGTTACCAATAAAACAAACAAAAAAAAAAAACACGAGAGAACGAACGAATAAACGAGAGATCTACCAACTTCACTTCAACTCCACTTCCACTCCAACCATCATCGACACAAAATCAAATTTCCTTGTCTCTGCTTTGCTTGCGCCCCTTTTCCTTTTGAATTTCAATTTTCAATCCCTCTTTTTCATGCAGTCGTACCAACTTTGACGATGCAAAACAAAATAGCACTACCAACTGCTGCAAATAAAAAATTAAACAAAAAAATACGAGCAGGCGCAACACAATACGAGTGTTCCTGCCATCTCTTTCTCAGAATTTAATTCATGTTGGTGTGTCAAAAAGAGGATTTTTATACATTTATCATTTTCTTTGAACATTCATTTTCGTAGTATAGGCAACCACTACCACCAGCTGTGCGATGTTAAGGAAAAGAATCGGAGAAAGAAGGAACAAAATGACGACAGTATGACTGTGTGTGAATTTATCCTTGTTTTACTTTTTTTGTTGTTGTCTATAGAAGGAAACGGGATATCATAGAAAAAGGATAACAAACAAAAATCTAATCAAAGGGGGATTTTCCATCAAAAGGAAACTTGGAAAAAGAAAAACGGTAACAATCACGTATACGACCGGTCATAGTAGAGAACATGGAGGAAACTGATACAGGAAATGTCAAATGAAAAGTTCTTTGTTTTTTTTTTTCATCTTTTTTTAGGTTATCTTTTATTTAGCTATCAAGAAAATAAAAGTAATGACCCCGTGTGGTCATCTCTATCTACCTTTAAAATGTGCCTCTAGAGAGAAAAAAAAATAATTCCCCCCTTCATACCTATAAAATGTCAACAGAACAAAACGGTTAAAATAACAAAGCAATCTAATTAGCTACATGCATGCATTGGTACCTATACTTTCTATCTAGAGGGGAATATTAAACAAAGTTGACATAGGTACCTATACTTACCAAGGCTTGAAAAAATGGTTCCTCTGTCCAACCAAACAATGACAATGAATGTTAGCTGTTCTTTGGATAATATCGTTTTGTTTAGAGAGAAGCCCACTCTAATTAGGGTAAATCACTTTATATATGGACTGGACAGATTGGAAACGGAAAAATTGATTGACCACTTACAAGTGCTGTCTTAAGTGATTTAAGCGCACTTAAGTACCTATAAAGAACTAATGAGCGACTGCACTCTGGTAATTTAAAAAAAAACCATAGGTTGGTTCGTTATTGATTGAACTTATAAAGTTTATCATGAATTAGCTTCAAGTCTAACAATGAAATTATTTGTTTGATTTGTCATTCAAGACAGTTTGAATTTTGACATTTGATACTTTGATGAAGAAAAATTTGATTAGGGCATGAAAATACGAGTAGGATTAAATAGGTACCTACCAGAGAATTTTATTCACCTTTAACATTCTGGCATCTTACTTTTAAGTACCTAAATAAATATCAAACAGAAATACAAATTAAGAGGGGAACCCCCAAACGTAAAAACTGAGCAACGTTTGTACATACATATTCCTATGTATAGGTATGAAGCCGAATATTTGCACAAATACCTATACTAAAATACAAATGAAGCATTCACCTTTTTGAGTAACAAAAGTTCACCGAGTTCATCGTTTGGAACACTGATTTGGTGTAAACATTTCATTCATCATTCTGGGTTTTTAAGGAATTATAGAAGTTCGTTTTTTAACTTTGTCGTTAAACGTTTTGAACTTCGCCTAACTCGAAACAGATTCAGAACTTTTTGCCCAACAAATTTCTTGGAAGTAAAATTTATTAAATCTGTCAAATATCTGACAATTGACATGTGATGTGAAATTGATGGAAAATCGCGTTCGAATTTGACATATCTGTGTATGTTTTTATTTCCATCGATGCAACTGTCAGAACTGACAGTTTTGCCTGCAAAGCCAGGTGTTTAATAACTTCTTTGCATTTAAATTTCGCTGTATTGTCAAAGAATACATTTTCTATAATGTCATTTTGTATAGTTTTTGAATTATTTTTGATAAAAGAGTAAATGAAAATACAATGTGGACTAACAACATTTGGGATGTTTTAAATGTCAATTTGACTGTTAATAAATTAACTCCCGACGGTGTTAGTTTTATGTTGAATGGATTTCCAGCTTGTTTTTTTTTTCCACTCCAAAGGTTTTATTACTACCCTTATAATGTTACAAAAATGTAACAAAGTGCGGGCGCTTTTGTAAAGTGGAGAGGAGTGATTAGGAGATTTCGATGTACAATGTTCTTGAAAGCCTGTACATCTCAATGAGGGGGACAAATCGAAAAGGGCAAAGTATACCAAATTTCTAGTAGTGCGGCATAAGAAAGAATCTCCAAATTTGACAGTTCGTCCCAAGGTGGGCATCAGAGTAAACTGATGAGCGTTTTCAGCTAGATGCCAAGGAGAATGCAACATAATTTAAACTTTATGTTGATAGAAAAAAGTCAAAATGGATTATCTACCCCTGTCGATGGCATCTTGACAAATCAAAGCTTCTTTGTTATTTTGTAGGTTTTGGGGCAAAATTATCCTCATTACCGATATTGGAAACATCAAAACCGAATTTGTCATGGTTCACTTGCTTGCTACATTAATGGAAGGTACATTTTGGAATCAGTCTTCGTGGCATCAGAAGAAGTTCCTCTTGGCAAGATTATGAACTCCTGCATGGCATGTTTGCTGCCATCGGGGGAACCGACATTGCCAACATTGAATGTGGGTACTGGTTTGTCCAATCGAACCCAGGAAAATGTCAATACGATGATATTGGCTTACAATTTTGACATGTTCTCTTATTGGGCCATTTCCAAGTCAAACTTCAAGAATTCTCGAGCTAGAGATATTTGTAAAAGAGTGGAGAGTGTTTTGAAGTTTGAAAATGTTTTTGTGTTAATTTTTTTATCTTATTCAAAATTATTAAGTGTCTTTAGCCAACATAACTGAGAGCAGATAAAGTGTGTTTTTTTTTTGTTTACTAAAAAACAGCTAGACAAGGGCTCGAAACTAAGCGATTGCGTTTACTAGATTCGGTTGTATTTCTAATATGAAAGGCTTGTCATTGATATTATCTGTGAAATACGATTATGATATCTTTCAAATTGCCAAGGAGCTTCGATGTGGCCAATTCAATTTTCGATGACTGACTCATAGATCAGGCTGAATTTGAGCGATGGCAAGGGTTTAGTTGAATTTAAAGGCACCGATCTTTTGCGGTTTGGGCTTATTGGCATTGACCTGCTAGTTATGGAAACCAAACAAGAAAATGTCGAACGGATTCAAATCGCATGATTTCGTAGGGCCAGTTCATGTCGCCATTGCTATCAAATCGCTTGTTCAGAATGTCTATTTTGGCATCAGCTGTGTGGCACCCAGCGCCATTCTTTTAGAACCGAATGTCATTCACATCCATATCATCCACCTTATCTCTATAAAAATTGATTATCACTGATTGCAAGCGCCCTCTGTTCATGATGACGGTATCGTGAATTGTTACCCATGATGCTGTCACTCCACAACCCACAAACAGTGACTTCCTGACAAAAGAACTCGTTTGTATTGGTATTGTCCCGAATTCGGAAAATTTGTTGTGAACGTAAATCAAAAAATAGGCCTTGTCGCACAAGATGATCCGATTCTAACTGTTTCAGATTCTTCAGAACCGAACACACGATCATAATTTGTGCTCAGTTCGTACAAAATATATAAAAAACAAACAGTACAAAAAGAAATATGGCCGCCTCAAATGTCAACATCTTCCAGTTCGTATTGGAAAACCCTTGAACTATATAAATTTTTTAAGTAATCTTCCAGTTTATTTTAACATAGTATCTCGCTGTCAGAACGTCTTTAAGAACATCTTAACTGACAGAAGGACAATAAAAGAAATACACACTTAAGAAATTAACCCAGTTGTTATTTTAGTACAAAAATATGACTTCTTGTGTTCAATATTTGAAGAGTCTTGGGAAATATAAACTTGTTTGGGAATATACAAAGACTTATGACATCTTACTCCATAAACCGACTGATAATTAAAAATTTATTTAAACGAAAACCTTATAATCGGGTTGACAGATTAAATAAACAAAATTATTTAAACTGTCATAGAATATGATAACTGTCAAATGTATCATAATCTGTCAATTAAAATTTATGACAATTGTCTATATTCGTGAAAACTGTGTTGAAAACTTCCAATCCACGGTCAACCTTGTTTACTTCCGATTGTGTTAGTTATGATTGACTTTCCAAGCATAAAGTTATTTCATTAAAAAAAAAAGATAATAGCTCCGTTCGTTTACTTCCCAAGACTTCCAATTTCTAGCAACTTTTTTTTTATATGAACTGTGACAGACTTTGAACTAAAATTGATATAAATCGGTACATTTTGGTAAACAAACGAACAGCCATAATACTCGTTTGTTGGCACGCACTAGTCTTTAAAATGTCAATGTGACAGTCTTTCCAGTTGTTAAAAATTATAAGGGAGTTTATTCTTCTACTTCAAACAGCGAAATATTTGAAATGGATTCCAAATCAAATATTTGCTCGGTGGGAAAATCATAAATTCATTGGTTCCGTTAAACCCAAGATGTTCTATTCAATAAATTATAAATTTTAAACACGGCCTCCTAAAAATCAACTCGTCAACTGACGAACCGGTATGACCTGTTAGATTAAATGTTTTAATGACACATTAGGGTGCTATGAATCCCTTTCGCAAAGATTGCTATCTTGTAGAGTTTTTTTTTTTTTGTAAATGTTTCCTTGTGTACACTTAAATGCTCAAACAGGCATATGAATGGGTAGGCAGGCACATAACAGGGTTATTAAGCTGTTTTCACACACGAAGCGGTATTACAAAAAAAAAGAAAACATACATATTTAAGGGGGTCTCACAATGTCATGCATGCGACGATGGAACCGCGCGACACGCTGAAAATAAATGAAAAATAAATAATGCCAAAGCCAGATTTTTTTTTTAATTCGATTACCTGCTGAAAAAAAGTCAAATAAATCGCAGATGAATAAGTGAAGTGTGTAAGTCTGGAAGGTAAACATAAGTCTTGAAGAAGCCAAACTAAGTAAATCTTCTTGTTTTTTTTTTTTTTGTGTTCACTTTTTCTTCTGAAGCTTGATCTGTCGGCATTTTGTATGCTGGATGGTCGAGCCGCACTGCTGCCGGTCTGTCAGAAGTGTGTTGACTTTTGTTATGCACTTTCGCACATACTTAAGCTACAAAGGCTTAAGTTTCCACACAATTGGCTGAGATGGCTGTGTGGTGCTTGAGGCGCGAAACTTGTTACATTTAAATAATATCGCAGGCTTTTGTAGATTTTGGCATTACTTTCTCTTGGGATTTTTTTTTTTGCCGAAGATACGAGTAATGCTTTTAGTTTGATTTTTATTCTTAACTTCATCTTTGGGTGAATATTTTTGTTGGAGGAGATTACTCTTATATTATGGGCGCGTGTGTGTCGCTCGATTGGGGTTTTATATCTTTCTTTGTTTTGTGTCTTGTGCTTGTGAGAATATACATATATTAGATTTGCATAAAAATTGAAGAAGCAAAATGGCAAATTTAGGGAGCTAAAAAGGCAATTTATGTTGCTTGTCATTGTAGATTATGTACCTTCTTTATTCTTTTGTCTGTTTTAGTTGTTTGTTTATACGGACCCTTTTTTGTTGTTGTTGTTGCGGATAACAACTTTTGAACGACTTGTGATTTGCATTTCTATTGTTTTTTTTTGTCTGCTTCTCTTTTATAAGCAACCGGAGAATCTAAAATTCTTGAATGTTTAAAGCTTTATGAATTTTAAATACGTAACGCATTGTTGTTAGACTCATTATGACAAGTGTTGGGTGCGATAAGGTCGAGATTATGTTACAATGGAAAATGAATATGGAAAGGTTTTATCGTTAGAATGTCTTTAAAAAGAGATAAAATTTAGATAAAAACTAGCTTCGTATTTGAATAGTTAATTTTTTAAGAGATTCTGATTAAAGATGTGAGGTTTTATAATGTTTTGGCTATGATCACGTCAAACCAATTGAAGATATTCAAATTTATGGCACACTAGAGGCTTAAAAAAAGAATAATCTATTCAGAAGAATGGGGTGAAGGTATGTTAGTATTTTTTATTGCGATTAAAAATAAATAGAAACTAGAAAACTTTTACAACCGATAAATTCACCCCAGTTCGTTCAATCACTATTAGGCAGTGTCCACATTGTGCTGATTTGTGTAAATCAACATAACTGATTAATAGTGTTAGGAATATTAGTGTAGCTATGTGTAGACATGCCAATCAACTATTGTTAACCCGAACCCAATCTGGTTCAAATGGGTGAAAATTAAATAAAGTTGTATCGAATGAATTTTGGAAAGTGTGAGAATCTGGACAACTCAATTCGAGGCCCTATTGAGGTGTTAAAATTATCGTAGACTGCAATTTCTTCTTAAGCGGCAAATACACACGACACTTGTGTGCACACCGGTGTCGGTGTACGGAAATGTGTGCCGAGTGTGGGCTGGTGCACACCGATTTTCGGTGTCAGACACCATGTGAGTAAAATCAAAAGTTTTTAATTTTTGGTGTCGGTGTTTCGATCGGTGTGCCCATTTGATATTTAGTTGCAACCGAATCGTTGTCCTGTGAGGAGTGTAGAATTTTATTATTTGGTTAAATGGCACTCATGGTAAAATCTTTCCGATTTGAAACCTTTTGCACACTAAAGTGTGCACTGTTCGGTATGCCGTGTGTGGTTGAATGCTACAACGGTGTAGGCACATTGGTGTTCACACAAGTGTCGTGTGTATTTACCGCTTTATACAGTATGTCAATGTTATTTATTGTATGTAAACTTATAGTTCTCATTTTCAGCATAAACTTATCACGTAATACTCGCGCATCATCGAATGCCCATCGGTGAATCAAGCTTAGCAGGAACTTTCAAGTTCAGAGATTATTTCGTTAGCCATACTACACGAATGTGGAATTCCATAACCTGGTCAATATTTCCCTCCTATTACTTACTTACTTACTTAGGTCCTCAGACCTGTTACGTCCGTGTGGTTCCCCTTGCGGAGCATAGGGCCTCCACTACTCCTACGAGCCATCCTGTACGGACTCTGGAGATGTACTCGTACCTCAGCTCTCTCCATCTGTTCCCCAGTTGTGCTGATTCCTCTTCGACCGTTCTTCGCCAAGTACTTCTGGGTCGGCCCACTCCTCTGCCTCGCTGCGTGAGAGGGTTCCATTGTATCGCTTGACTCGCAATGCACTCGTGGACTTTTCGAAGCGTATGTCCAATCCACTGCCATTTACGTTTTCGTATTATAGAGTCGATGGGTTCCTGACTTGTCCTCGCATGAAGTTCATCATTGGAGATACGGTTAGGCTAGAAAATCCGCAAGATGTTTTGCAGACATCTATTCACGAACGTTTGCAGCTTTCTTGTGACAGTGGGTGTTACTTTCCAAGTGCTGCATCCATAAAGAAGCACGGATTTTAAATTGGAGCGGAACAGTCGTAGCTTGGTCTTTAGGCTTATAGAGTTGTTTCTCCATATTTTGGATAGCATTCCGAACGTAGCCTTTGCTTTCTGCTTTCCCGATTCGGCTGGTTATATCTAGTTCGGTCCCGCCATCAGTAGGGACAATACTCCCAAGGTATTGAAAACTCTACCATCTCTACTGGTTGTCCAGAAATATCTATTTGAGTAGATGAGGAAGTTCCAAGGCTGATTCTTTTAGTTTTTGCGGTATTGATTTTAAGCCCGACGGTTTCGGCTTCTCTCTCCACCCTTGTTGTCATTTGATGCAGATCCATGATCCTATGAGAGTAAGCACACGTAATTCGCGTAGTCCAGATGTTTCAGGTGTGATAGCAGATTCTACTAAATTCCTCCATTTAAAGTCGACAAAGCTGCATGCAGCACATCACTTATTACCAACAGGAACAGTATTGGTGACAGTATACAACCCTGTCTATAACACCACTTTGGATTTCAAACTCCTCTGACAACCTTCCTTTATGCAGAACGTGACATTTGGATCCTTGACAATAGCGATCAATTTATCCGGGATGCTCCTCCTGCGCAAGTCAAGCCAAATAGATTCTCTATTGACACTGTCTAAACGCCTTTTCGAAATCGATGAACAGCAGGTGAAGAGGTGATCGATATTCAACGCACTGTTCGATGATGATCCGCAAGGTGTTGATGTGATTCACACAGGAAGATCCAGTGCGGAAACCTGCTTGTTCCCTCCTATTGCCATATTCATTTTCTCCATTTAAATCCTCTTCTACTTTCGTAGACGCTTGCACTCTGCTTGAGCAGTTTAATGGTAGGTTAAGACTACAAAATAAAAAATTTATTCATTGAGCAAGAGCCTAAACAAATGAATGGAGCTGCCCTCTATATCTTCAACAAATACTTTTTCAATTCCTTAAGCCTATAACGCAGATAAAATTTAGCACATGAGGTACACTCTTTCTGCAAATCACTTATCTGTCAATATTTAGCTAAACTTTGACAGATCTTCTATTTCGAAATCGAAATTTCGAAAATAAGAAATATTTGAGGTCAAAAGATTCACAGTGAAGAATTTATTTTATTTGATTGAATTCACTTGAAATCTTGAAAATAAACTTTTTGGATTGAACAGCTGTTTTATGTAACATATTCCCCAAAAAGGACTAATGTAAACATTTATATAGGATAACTGGACACAATGGAGTGCTTCAATTGGAACTGGGGCTGCAGCTGGAATAGCTGTCAAAAAGTGTCGTGCGTGGTATTTTTTCATGCACACAATGCTCCTGTACAGATTTCTAACATTTAGGTCTGCTGATTTAAACTGTTGACAACTTATCATATCATGCAAAGTCAGTAGTGAGAAATTGCTGGTTTTTTTTTTCCAAAATCTGTCGAAGTGTGAACATCTGATCCAGGGTAGATTTTCCGGGCCTAAAACCACACTGATAGTGGCCGACTACACAGTATAGACGACAGGATTTTGTATGCGACGTTGAGGAGACTTATAACTCTGTAATTGGCACACGTCAGGGCATCTCCTTTCTTGTGAATGGGACACACTTTGCCGAGGTTCCATTCATTGGGCATACTTTCATCCGACCAAATTTTTGAGATGAGTTGGTGCATGCTCCCTACCAAGTCATCCCCACCTACTTTGAATAGCTCAGCTGGCAAGCCATCCGCGCCAGCAGCTTTGTACGCTTTCAGCTTGGCTATCGCTGACCGTACTTCATTTAGGTTGGGTGGACGGAAATTTTGACCATCATCGTCCAGGTTGAATGGAATGTTCCGCCTAGCTGCGGAATTTTGGCCTTCCTCGCCGTTCAGCAGTCTGGAAAAGTGTTGTTTCCAGATCCTCAGCACGGACTGCGAGTCCACTACCATATTCCCACTCTCATCCCGACAGGCTTCCGTTCTAGCTTTGTAGCCCTTGGTGGATTGCCTCACCCTTTGGTAAAACTTTCGAACATCCCCCCTGCCGGTACAGTCCTCAATAGACTCGTCCTCCCGCTTCGCATGCTCTCTCTTTTTCCTCCTTAGAAGTCGCCGTTCCTCCCTTCGTCTTTGCCCGTAGAGCTCCCGGGCATCTCTCTCAGCAGCTCTGGTTCTTGTCACTTTTTTGACACAGACATTAAAAACGAAGTCAGGAGGTTGCTTTTTCTGAGATTTTTAGGTCTTTCTTCATTTTGTTTTGTCGATAGTTCAGAAAAGGTAGTTAAAATTGCTTTTAAAATGTAGGTAACGGGTGATTTTTTTGAGGTTAGGATTTTCATGCATTAGTATTTGACAGATCACGCCGGATTTCAGACATGGTGTCAAAGAGAAAGATGCTCAGTATGCTTTGACATTTCATCATGAATAGACTTACTAACTTAACAACGTCGAATTTTCAGTGAATGGGCCCTAGAAAAGTTGGCAGAAAATCCGCTTTTTATCGACAAATTTTGTTCAGCGATGAGGCTCATTTCTGGTTGAATGGCTACGTAAATAAGCAAAATTGCCGCATTTGTAGTGAAGAGCAACCAGAAGCCGTTCAAGAACTGCCCATGCATGTTGCCAAAAATGGAAGAACTGAACTTGGTTGACATGTGGTTTCAACAAGATGGCGCTACATGCCACACAGCTCGCGATTCTATGGCCATTTTGAGGGAAAACTTCGGAGAACAATTCATCTCAAGGAATGGACCGGTAAGTTGGCCACCAAGATAATGCGATTTGACGCCTTTAGACTATTTTTTGTGGGGCTACGTCAAGTCTAAAGTCTACACAAATAAGCCAGCAACTATTCCAGCTTTGGAAGACAACATTTCCGAAGAAATTCGGGCTATTCCGGCCGAAATGCTCGAAAAAGTTACCCAAAATTGGACTTTCCGAATGGACCACCTAAGACGCAGCCGCGGTCAACATTTAAATGAAATTATCTTCAAGAAGTAAATGTCATGGACCAATCTAACGTTTCAAATAAAGAATCGATGAGATTTTGCAAATTTTATGCGTTTTTTTTTTAAAAAAAGTTCTCAAGCTCTTAAAAAATCACCCGTTATTTTCAAGACTATACTTTCATATTATTTTAGTTACTGAGTTAAAATTTTAATCTATTTTTGAAGTTGATAATGTTCCACCCTGTCACAATGATTGTGATCGAACAACCTGTCATCCTTAACGTCATTCACAATAACTCTCACACAATGTCCACAATTTGCTTGTAGGTATACTTTAGCTAAGCTACTTTTCTACATTGTATCTCAAATGACATTATCGACAAATGAAACAAACATAAATAAGATATTTATACATTTTGCTAATTGGAAAAATTTATTACTCTCTAAATTGCTCTGTGCAATTGCTTGTCAAACAAATTCTTCAGACAAAATGCAGACAACAAACCACAATTCACGACACTAAATCCAAATTCACATGACACGAATGTGGATGAAAATTCCTAAAAACTTCTCAGGTTTCTATATCTACATCTCTCGTGTGTTTACATGATACACATATTCACACTAACAACTATTACATCTCTGAGAATTCAACATCATTTCCAACGAAAGATTACCCTCCTCATCATTCTTCCCGCCCCCCTCCTCCGGCTTCGCATCATAAGTGCCAGCATAGTGTAAACCACTTGATACCAAAATGTAACACCATCGAAATACAAACTATACTACTTCGCCTTCTTGGTATTTCTTGCCACTGTCCGCCACCTCCTCCAGCATCTCTCTCCCGCACAAATTCGATCGTCGACATCGCATCTTATAACGCTGGCTGGCGACAACATAATGTGTACCTGGCTTCTCGCCACACAGTTGGAGCTTACACACTCATGAACTATGCGCAGTCATAGGTATATATGTATGTATATTATTATTAACCCATTCCTTTCCCTTCTGTTGATGTTGTTCCTCCGGCTGCCATCCCCCACAGAGGCAAAACCAAACCGAATCGGGGAACTGATTCCCCTTCTTTCGGGTTCAACAAGATAAAATTAATCGCTGTTGGATTACCTGTCAAACATAATACCGCACCGTAATTGTTTAAGTTGAGACTATGAGTAAGATACCTCTAAATATCTCGACGTATGATGAACATACGTACACTAGAGATATTATGCTCCAAAGCGAAACCCGACCATATAATAACGGTAATATAAAAAAATAATAATAATGTATCTCGTATCTCAAAAGAGTATAAGAGATAAAAGAAGGCTACAGATAAAGAAGAGACAGCCGAGACATGTGGAATTGAAATTGAATTCGACAAATAAATCGAGGGTATTTAGATGGTGTACTTGACACATTTGTTTATTTGCTTTACACTTTGTCTGATGTTTGTTTTGGCTTTTTTTTTTTTTTATTTATCTTTGTAGTGCTTAATACTCCCGCTGGGATGATTTTATTATGTTTTGTAGCAAAAACAATTACTTTGGAAAAGATTTAGTAGTAAATAAAGCTGTCAGCGAAGAGTAGGTTTGGTTTTTGACACATCTTAGTTTTTAGCTATGTATGTGCGTAGTACCTCTTGGCATAATAGTTAGGGCCTTTGCCTGTCATGCAGAAGGTTTTTTGTTGAATCTGTGGGCACTTTTTTGAGGAAAACAGTAGTTTCCTGAATGGTTAAACAATTTCGTACGAGAGATACTGTTATTTTTGATGGATTTTATGGCTTTTTAAAGTTCTGCTTGCCGGACCAATATGACATTCTATTTTAACAGAAACGACTGAAGCTTAACCCATGTGAACGTATGCTAAAACAAGATGCTACAAAGAGAATAAACAACAGGAAGAACAACATCGCCATTTTCTTGGAAAAACAGATCTGACTAGAGAGGAATCTGAAGTGTTAAGCGTTTGACATATTGGGGCCTATCGTGAATAAAATTTCCCTGGGAATTGTTCCCAACTTTCAAAATTTTCATCTCGAATAATGTCGAAAGTTTCCCTTGGAATTTATTGATATTGAGAATTAAGTTTCATAGTGACTTGGGCTCTCGTTAAAAAAAGGCCCCATTTTTGCAGCTTTCAAATCACCTCCGTAATATGTCATAATTGGGCACTACCTAATAGGCATGCATGCCAAGCGACTGTATGAATGAAGACGAGGAGGAGACCATTCCCCACCTAATATTTACATATCCTGCTCTATCCTTAAGAGGATTTGGGAGACTTCTACTAAAGGGGTTTTCAATAGGGCCTGGTAGATGTTAAAATTGAATAAAACAATCTGTGGCATTAACAAAATTCTGTTTTATTTTAAATGTCCATGGATGCCATTGTATATGGAATATTACATCAAGTTCCCGCTTTGTCTTCTTACGGTGGCTCGGTGATCCGATTTCCAATGACTATTCCGCATAGATCCGGCTGAATCTGAGCGATATGGTCTGTTCTATGTTCACCTTAAGGGCACTGGTCGAATGTGGTTTATTCCAAAAGACCTGCGACTTCCACATGAAACCCCAAAGAAAAAGTCTAGCGGAATCCAATCGCATGACCTAGGTGGCCAATTAACTTCACCTTTGGGAGAGATAACTTTACCATCAAATCGTTCATGAACAATGTCAATCATGCTGTCGGCTGTGTGGCAAGTAGCGCCCGCCTGCTGAAACTCAATGTCGTTTAGGTCCATATGGTTCAATTTGGGCCATAAGAAATTGGTTATCATCATTCTGTAGCGCACGCAATTGATGGTGACCGCCTCACCAACGTCGTTTCCAAAAAAAGGTGAATGTCTTTTGCTTGTTAACACAGCCATTCATCCAAAAATGCGCCACGTCGCTAAAAATGGTTTTTCGGCCGAAAGTAGGTTCCTCTTGCAAACACTCCGAACTCCAGTTAGCGAGCGATCGGCGTAGTCTATGGTCAGTTCGATCTAGAAAGCCCAAATCTCGGTGCAAAATTCGCCAAGTTGAAGTCTGCGGAGACTTCTACTATAACGATCCTAGTGATCTAAGTAATTCCGACATTCACTGTCTCAAAGGCTTCATTGTTAGCTCAAAATGGTTTAACGAGTAAGGGTGATTTTTGAAATCCTGTGGTATCACAACGGACCAAATATTGGTCTAAGTGCGTTGGCTTTTCCGGTCAGCAGCCACCTTAACCTAACCTAACCTAAGTCTGCAAAAGTGTAATTTCTTGTGTAATGCGAGGAATGCCTTGGGTTCTAATGTACACTTTCATTGAGCGTGACGCTCATCTCGGCCGATGTTGAGTTCCTTTGACTTACGAATGAGGCTGATTGATTACCAAACCGGTCATCTCAAATTTGGCGTACCAAACTTTGAAGAGACGACTATGAAGCCCCTCCACGTTTGCATTAACGAGCCCTTGTTATCATTTGGGCGTGCTGTTCAATCGTGTTACTTACCATGTCGATTTTTGTGAGTAACAGAATAATAAACAGATTTGAGTAATGTCACCAAAACAATATGGCCGCGTAAGTCTACCCGCACTGATTGAATAACCCTTAACAACGATTGGAATGGTCTGGCAAATATTTAAATAAGTAGTTTTAAACTGATTAAAGGTGATTCAGTTTGACAAAATATTTTGAATGTGCTATCAAATAAAATTGCAAATTTTTTCGGTGTACCCCAGGGAAGTCACATTAGACCGCAACTTATTCTTTTTTATTTTTTTGACAAATTATCTACCAAACAATATTTTATATTAAATTATGACCTCTAGAATTTAGTTGGATAAGGACTCCACTTCATAGAGTTAATAATATTGAAGATGATCTTATTAATATGGTTTACTGGTGCAATCTAGGTGGAGTAAATTTCATTACAAAGTTTCGGTTAAAATCTGGCTTTAGTGATCAGAATTGAAGGTGACTGCTACACTTTCTTCATTTACTAAGAAGTTTGGGCCAATGACACTTCTACAGCAAATTGATAACCAGAAAATAACATTTTGTGGATCGTATGATTTCTTGACAGTTACATGAGGATTTTCAATAGTTAACGTATCCACCGAGTGAAAATAAGAACCCAATCGGCTTATTTTCTCCGCATTAAGTGGTCAAAAAGCTTCAATATAAGAGTGAGTTAGATGCAAATCTAAATACAAAATTCATTAGTCTGCTCTAAAACAAGCCCGTAAAATCGATAGAGTTCAACACTTCTCTAACAGCAATTGATGGTCCTTAAGACACCCGCCTGTAACAGAACCAGTTTTTTCGAATTTAAATCAAGTACATTATAGCCATTCTTCGAAAGAGTATGACAGTTTAAGATTTGACAGATTAAGATTTTGACATTAATAGAGTATTTCATTCTAAACGCACAGCTTTTATTTCGTCGCTTACGGTAAAACAGTTATTGGAGTTTATGGTGAACAGATATTTTGGCTTTTTTATTTGTTAAAAAACTTATCTTTGAACTTCTTTTTTTTTTAAATACTAATAAATATTTCTTTTCTTCTCTTTTAGTTCGCTATAAAATTGGGCCAAAAACGAAAAGAAAAACGTTTATCAGCACTCGAAGAACTCACAAGCACGTACTGTATAGAGGACGTGAAACTACCGAAAATAATCGATACAGGCCAACCGCATCCTGTACGAGGAATTACAAATTTAGTTGGAGCGGTTGCATTAAATCTACCTGGTATTGAAAAAGACCAAGTAGTGGCAAATAATCGTGAACAACATTGGAACAACAACTATCAAAATAGTAATCTAGTACATAATAAAAATCAAAATCAAAATTTAAATATAAATAATAACAATAACAATAATAACAATAGTAATAGTAGCGAGAACAACAATAGTGCAAGTAATAATGTAATTCTAAATGTAAACAGTATAAATAATAATTTAAATATAAATAATAATTTAAATATAAATAATAATACTAATAGCAGCAACAACAACAATATTAGTAGTAATAATAACAACAACAGTAGTAACACCACCAATAACAACAACATTAACAATGGCAATAGTAATAGTAATGGTGGTGGTGTTGTTATTGTTGAAACAACAGCACCCAGCACACCAATGGATACATCATCGCCCACGTTGTTGGATAATAGTGACATTACTGCCGGTGGTAATGGTAATAGTACTAGTAACAGCAACATCAACAATGGTATTGTTTCTGCAAATGTTATTAGCAATGGCAACAGTGTTGCTGTCAATAGTGTCAACACAAATGTAACTGCTATGGCAGTGGATAGTTTAAGCAATAGCAATAATATTGTGGCAATAGCTGAAGAAGCAGTGAATTGCACAAATGTCACAGTGACAGCTAGTGGAACAGTAGCTGTCACAGTGGCGAGCTGCAACAACATCAATACAATAAGTCATGCTGAAAGTGCAAATACAAATATCGAACTGATAACCAGTCATGCAACACATGTAAGTACAGTTTTTCTTTCTAAATTAACATCTTATATTTGTATTGACTTTCAATGTTTTTGTAGTTAAAGTGTAACGAGGGCTTTAAATGATAACATTTTGATTCTTACTAAGCTAAATGTATTCCAAACCAACAAGGTTTTGAACTAGAAGACAATTAAAGCCATTCACTCTATTCTATTCAATTTAAATTATTCAAAAAAAAAAAAAAAAAAAAAAAATACGTCAAATTTTTGTTTTATTGCATCTCGCGCCTTAACGCCAAACAAAAATTTCTAGAGCAGATCATCATGTCATTTCCCAGTCAATTAACTGCCATTACGTTTTTACTTTGAATATATGTAGATGCTGATGCCGCAGCATATTCGGAATTACTCCTATTATAGTAGAAAAAAAATTACTAAACTGCATCCAAAGCTCTAGAAACTTACCCAGCAACCACTCCGTCTCAACTGTGTGCACACTATGCTATAGGGTACCTTCTTCACCATCATCCACTTGTACTCGCGCTCGTACTTATCAAATAAAACAGCCGTAAAAAGACCCTACACACAAACCACTTACAACTTGACGCACATACATACATAGGTTAGGAAAGAAGTGATGGTAGGTTAGTTTGGTGGTACCTACCCAAGAGAAGACTACAGAGGAGGACCGACTAAAACATTGAAAGAAACCATTGCCTTGCCGTTGCGGCACAGTGGGTCTGTTTAGAATATAATTTATCAAAAGAAGTTATGTAGATAAATTAGAGAAATATTGAAGTGTTAGTTTTTCTTATTTCTAAATGGGTAAAAATGTGGAACCTATTTATTCTTTATTATAAAGCAGATTTGTACTTTGCCTTTGTTTAAAATACAAACTCGTGTTCCCATTTTAATTATTACACTTGTGGTTTTAAATAATTTTTCTCGTGTTCGTATCAAACGAAAAATGGGTCGGGAAAAGCGTTGTGGGACGTATTGGTTGTGTATTTACAACTTTAATTCAGATAACTATGTTGAATTGAAACCAGCTTTAGTGATATGTATAAAAGCTAAAATGATGGAATAAACCCTTGTGGTGGTGAAAATGAATAATTCTTACAAAATCAGTAGTGTGAATTTTAGAAACTTACATTCCAAAACTTTTCATTTAAAATCAAAACTTATTGACTGTCAAATGTATAGCTTTTGCAGAATTTGGCAGTTTATAATTTAGCCATTCGAAGATTGTGGATTGAATTAATTTTACATCCCACAATGCTAAGCATTGTGGAGTAATGTTCCAATTGACAATATTGTTTTGTGGAATGTAAAGTAACATAATAGTTTCAAGCCAACGATTTGCTAGGAACATTTCATTTTTACTCGCACTGGGTACTAGGCTATACTCATTTCATGTGGAATTATAAAAGTCATGCCTTTCCACAATCATTTCATATTTTCAGGCATATTTTCAATTCTTGAGTTTGAGTAAGGAAATGTAAGGAGAAATCTTACACTTGACAATCAATATGTTTTGGTCTAAAAAAGAATATGTGGAATGTACAGAAATATACTAATCTCATTTTCACTGAAACTGGGTAATATTCTGTATACTCAATTCACGTAGAATCATAAAAGTAATGCCTTCGTACAATATTTTGAGGGTCATATTTTCATTATAAAAATGTGGAAGGTAGAACCGAAAAATCTACGCTGATGGAAAATTATTTTTTTTTCACTTGAAGTGTGTAGTAGACTATACTCGCACCACGTGAAATTTAAAAATGAATGCGTTCCACAATCTACAAAAGGCCTTATTTATCAATTCTTAATTATGGTATTCAATTAATATCCCTGCTGACACAGTTCACACTTCACACTGATCTTGTGTGAACAATTCCTTTTCACTCGAAGTGAGTTTTTTTTTTATTTTACGAGGTTGTTCCGATTAGTACTTAGCCTAGAAAAGAAAAACAAACATTTTGGAAAAGTGACGTTTTATTTCTCAACATAGTCTCCATTTAGCTCGATACACTTGATCCAACGATGCTCCAACTTTTTTAACCCATCCGAAAAATAGATTTTCTCGAGGTCTGCAAAGTAGGCCTCCGTGTCGGCGATGACCTCCTCGGCGAGTGATTTTTTCAAGTTTGCAAACAAACAAAAAAAAAGTCGCACGGGACCAAATCTGGAGAATACGGTGGATGGGGCAGCAGTTCGTAGTACAGTTCGACCTATTTGGCCGTGTACTCACGGTTGCGCTTGTTGTCCGGAGTGAGCAAACGCGGGACCCATCGCGTCGACAGCTTTCTTATGCCCAAAATTTCATGGAGGATATGGCCCACGCGGTCTTTTGAGATACCTACTGTTTCAGCTATCTCGTGCACTTTCAATCGGCGGTCTGCCAATACGAGATCGTGGATTTTTGACGGTCGCCATCGAAGGAGGAGACTCCCGTGCACAGCATCCAAGCGATCTTTGATTACACTGTGCGATTTCCCTTCCAAAAACAAAACCAAGACTAGAATCACCGACAGATATTGCTCTTCGCGGACAAGCTGGCTTCCACACGTGGTCAAAATAAAACTACGAATCCGCTTCGGCTAACATTTTGAAAGTAGCCGTCTAAGAGAATGTACTAGACGATAGTAAATCTCTCTTGCGATACTGGCACCATCGAGCGGTGAGGCTAAGTACTTATCGGAACGCCCTCGTATAATTCACTTTATGGAGATAGAGTGGAGTAGAAAACGTTTTAAAATGAAAACGCAAAGATGAAATCAACTTGCATTTTTTTTAATTTATGCCAACACTGCTATTAAGGGTGCCCGCTGTATGCCGTCCAAACAGCCGCTGTGGTATGTCGAGGTGCAAAAAAAAATCATCATTCTCGAGTAATTGCAGGATATTTCTGCTAATGGGCTCTCTAATACACTCAGTGTTGATTTCGCACAACTCCTGTCATTTCAGAATTCACAGGCATCGCGTACTGCCGCCATCAAGCTGCTTACACTTTGGATGCTATATAACTGGGTATTCCAATGCCAAGCCTTGTGTACTTATTCACCGTTATACCAATGACTGTATACAACTACCAGTGCTCTGCTCATACAATAAAGTACTCGTAAAATTCCTCGTATATTTCATTATGCCCTGATGGTGCTGTACAGCGATGATGGTAGCAGCAAACATACATATTTAAGTAGGTATATAGCGGTGGCTGGTTGTGGGGCATGTGTAACGGTGTCAAAGGCGTAAGCTCGCCTCTTTTAAATGGGTTTTCCGGTTATGTCGGTGTGTTTGTGCTGCGGTGTATAATATTATGGCCATAAGTAGAGAAAGTTACAAAAATAGATGAACCTCAACCCCGAGTGTAAAAGGGGGTGGTTTATTTTTTTTTTTGTTCGTTTTAATTTTGAAGCTTGTAAACTTCCACGGAATGAGCAAAAACTACTTATGTTTACTCAATGTCACATTCTGTGTCACATTATGACGTCTAAATGTTATAAATGATGGAAACAAGTGACAAACAAAAAAGTTTGCAAACCCCCCCCTCCCCTCAAAAAACGTAATGCTAAACTCACTGTGAATATTGCTGTTGTAAGAAGATTTGTAAGATTCACACCTTCAAATTGGTTAAATGGAGTAAATTTACAAATCCTTTTGGCAGTTACGTACCTAAATTTTTTTTCTTGTCCGGAATGAAAGATGGAAGGAAAGAAAAAAGATCGACACTGAGAGGTTGACGATGGAACGAACAGTACAACATTAAATCGAAAAAGAGGAAACCCTTCTTTTTAAGGAAAGATAGATGGAGTGATAAGTGTTGTGTGTTGTGTATATGATGTGTAAGTGGAATTATAAGAGCTTGGATGACAGATGTTCGAGATGTATATTTATAACTATTAAGCATGGGTTGATTTTATCACCGGGAGGTGGTTGTTCTCCAGGGGGAATATGTATTCTTCAATGTTCCACCTCAAATTGAATCGATTATATTTTTCTTACTCTAGGAGAAGTAGTATTGGTGTCGAAGTCGGTTAATTTTGACTGGCAAACTTTGAATGTATTGAATACAATTATACTAATTTCCTTACTTAAAACCTTCAACTTGACATCATATACCTAAGTGAAAGATTAATAATTATTGCATCAAGAAATACACACCCTTGAGAGCCGATCTAAAACCTATTAATTTACCAATTCGACACTGCCAATCAGGCAAACAAAGAGACAGACATAAAGGAGCCAATTACCCACAGCTACCTACTGCCATCCACGCATACACTGTGCTCCCTGTGCATCATTACTTAAATTGATATTCTCGTATTCACGAACAAATTTAGGGGCATTAACTCACTCCAGTAGAGGTAATTTGGTGAAAACCGCTTAACTCCTGTTACACAGTTATTCGCAAGCACAATATTCTCACCCAGTAAGCTAAAGCACTAAACATTAAAAAGCCGAACTCATGCAACAGCAATAATACTATCAGCGGCAACAACAACAAATAAAATGATTACTTTAGCCTTTCGTATTTAATTTTTCATCAGTCATTGTTCAGCCTTTGGGGGCACCCCTCTTTCCCCCCCCCCATAAGTGTTGATCATGAGTGCACAGTATTTGGTGCAAAATAAATGGCGTAATTTAAATGAACCATTTTATCGAACGGCAGATGCATCATCATATATGGTGACCATATTCCTAACTGCACTACTCAGTTGGCAAGTGAATACAAATATATAAATATAAATATAAATATAAATATAAATATAAATATAAATATAAATATAAATATAAATATAAATATAAATATAAATATAAATATAAATATAAATATAAATATAAATATAAATATAAATATAAATATAAATATAAATATAAATATAAATATAAATATAAATATAAATATAAATATAAATATAAATATAAATATAAATATAAATATAAATATAAATATAAATATAAATATAAATATAAATATAAATATAAATATAAATATAAATATAAATATAAATATAAATATAAATATAAATATAAATATAAATATAAATATAAATATAAATATAAATATAAATATAAATATAAATATAAATATAAATATAAATATAAATATAAATATAAATATAAATATAAATATAAATATAAATATAAATATAAATATAAATATAAATATAAATATAAATATAAATATAAATATAAATATAAATATAAATATAAATATAAATATAAATATAAATATAAATATAAATATAAATATAAATATAAATATAAATATAAATATAAATATAAATATAAATATAAATATAAATATAAATATAAATATAAATATAAATATAAATATAAATATAAATATAAATATAAATATAAATATAAATATAAATATAAATATAAATATAAATATAAATATAAATATAAATATAAATATAAATATAAATATAAATATAAATATAAATATAAATATAAATATAAATATAAATATAAATATAAATATAAATATAAATATAAATATAAATATAAATATAAATATAAATATAAATATAAATATAAATATAAATATAAATATAAATATAAATATAAATATAAATATAAATATAAATATAAATATAAATATAAATATAAATATAAATATAAATATAAATATAAATATAAATATAAATATAAATATAAATATAAATATAAATATAAATATAAATATAAATATAAATATAAATATAAATATAAATATAAATATAAATATAAATATAAATATAAATATAAATATAAATATAAATATAAATATAAATATAAATATAAATATAAATATAAATATAAATATAAATATAAATATAAATATAAATATAAATATAAATATAAATATAAATATAAATATAAATATAAATATAAATATAAATATAAATATAAATATAAATATAAATATAAATATAAATATAAATATAAATATAAATATAAATATAAATATAAATATAAATATAAATATAAATATAAATATAAATATAAATATAAATATAAATATAAATATAAATATAAATATAAATATAAATATAAATATAAATATAAATATAAATATAAATATAAATATAAATATAAATATAAATATAAATATAAATATAAATATAAATATAAATATAAATATAAATATAAATATAAATATAAATATAAATATAAATATAAATATAAATATAAATATAAATATAAATATAAATATAAATATAAATATAAATATAAATATAAATATAAATATAAATATAAATATAAATATAAATATAAATATAAATATAAATATAAATATAAATATAAATATAAATATAAATATAAATATAAATATAAATATAAATATAAATATAAATATAAATATAAATATAAATATAAATATAAATATAAATATAAATATACAGTCGACGTCACTTATAACGACGTTGCTTATAACGACCAGCCGCTTTTAACGACTACTTTTCCTTCATTTGGTTGGTTTTCATACAATTTGTACTAGTTTGACGTCGGATATAACGTCGCCGGCTATAACGACTCGTTGGATATAACGACGAATTTATAACAAAAAATAATTTTTTATCGCCGCTTATAATGACCAAAAAAAAATTGGCTTTGGAGGAGAACTCTGTAGTGGTGTGAAACTATCCAAAGATCACAGTAAAAAAGAAAAAAAACTTTTAATAATCGGCGAAATCACCCCGTTGCTTTAAAAATGTCAAATATTTGCCCATTTTTTGTCAAAACAACAAAACTGCATGGATGACATCAGATATTTTTATTGATGACATTCGTCAATGGAACAGTGTTAAGAAAAAAAAAACAAAGCAACCAAATTTTGACGATAGATAATTGTTCCTTGCACCCGCGTATTACAAATTTGACTGACTTGAATCCGAGATGTCATTTAATCCGTCAGTACTAGGGGCAGCACTTATGGTTGCAAAATTTTGGAATGAAGTCACTCTTAAATTGCTTTAGACATGCTGGGTTATGTTCTACCGTACCTCTGATTAGAGACACTTTATATGACAAGTTCAGCGAGGAGGATGATATACTTTTAAATGAATTATTGTATGAAATAATCCATAGAGTCGTACCAGCTGAAGAATGGGAACAATTTATAACAAAAGACGATAACGTTGCTACATACAAGATTCAAACTGATGAGGATATAACTCCTCCTTCGGCCATAGAAGCTATAGAAGCTATTGAATTACTGCGCAATTTTGTATATTATAATGATTACAACAAAAATGTATATTGTATCTATTATTTTTGTTTTAATTTTTGTTTGCTACGTTGGCGTCGGATAAAGCGACCGCCGGCTATAGCGACCAGTTTTGGTTGGTCCCTTGGTGGTCGTTATAAACGGCGTCGACTGTAAATATAAATATAAATATAAATATAAATATAAATATAAATATAAATATAAATATAAATATAAATATAAATATAAATATAAATATAAATATAAATATAAATATAAATATAAATATAAATATAAATATAAATATAAATATAAATATAAATATAAATATAAATATAAATATAAATATAAATATAAATATAAATATAAATATAAATATAAATATAAATATAAATATAAATATAAATATAAATATAAATATAAATATAAATATAAATATAAATATAAATATAAATATAAATATAAATATAAATATAAATATAAATATAAATATAAATATAAATATAAATATAAATATAAATATAAATATAAATATAAATATAAATATAAATATAAATATAAATATAAATATAAATATAAATATAAATATAAATATAAATATAAATATAAATATAAATATAAATATAAATATAAATATAAATATAAATATAAATATAAATATAAATATAAATATAAATATAAATATAAATATAAATATAAATATAAATATAAATATAAATATAAATATAAATATAAATATAAATATAAATATAAATATAAATATAAATATAAATATAAATATAAATATAAATATAAATATAAATATAAATATAAATATAAATATAAATATAAATATAAATATAAATATAAATATAAATATAAATATAAATATAAATATAAATATAAATATAAATATAAATATAAATATAAATATAAATATAAATATAAATATAAATATAAATATAAATATAAATATAAATATAAATATAAATATAAATATAAATATAAATATAAATATAAATATAAATATAAATATAAATATAAATATAAATATAAATATAAATATAAATATAAATATAAATATAAATATAAATATAAATATAAATATAAATATAAATATAAATATAAATATAAATATAAATATAAATATAAATATAAATATAAATATAAATATAAATATAAATATAAATATAGAAAGCAACTTGTAAATCTGTGTAGTAACGTTAATTGAGGTTGTAGGTTAGGTAAGGTAAGGTTGACGTAGCTGTTAACAGGAGAGCAGACACACTTAGAGCATTAGTTGGTCCATTATGATACCATATTGAATCTTGCAGACTTTCTCCCTAATCCTTAACCCAATTGGAAGTCCTGTTTTGTCTACCTTTTGTATTCATAGATGACAGTGCAGAAGTTATTACAGATGTATCAACATTGTTAAAAGCTCCCTGTATATCAAGTAAGACCAGTGTGTGAAAGCCGTTTCCACCGATTTCCCTTAACAGTACGCGTGCTAAGCGGTTGACAAAAGTCTAGTGTCAATGCTTGTTCTTAAATGGATATAAATCCGTCGCTCCAAAGTTTTGAGAAGGAATTATATTGACTAAGAGGTCTGAGACATCTTTAAAAAGATCATCCCCAGGATTGACAGAATAATATCGCTAGTTTTTTGGAGCTCGGCTGGATTATGCCGTCTGGTACTGCTGATTTATATTATTTGAAGCCCAGTGCAGTCGTTCCCATGTAATCAAACTTTGTGAATAAGTTAAAGAATTGTTAGACACAATACTGTTAGTGTAATTAACGGGTATCTAGAATCAGGTTGAGTGATTCTTCGCAACAGTTGATGCCTGGGCCATCAGCATTTTCAAGCATCTTGGCATCACTGAATTTCTTGAGAGCATTTTTCTTAATCTAAATGCTTCGGAGGTTTCTTCTATATGTTACCCCAAGAAGGATCTTTTGGATTTCCTCACTTCTTTGTAGGAGCCCTAGTTGTTGTAAAAAAAAATCGAATGCAATGAATTAAGAGATCATGGATGGAAAGTTGCTTAAAATCAGTCGTAATTTTTGAAAACTTTACCACCATAATCTCCTTTTTTTATTTAAATACCATATTTTACCTATATTAATTTTACAATTAGTAAATGTGAGCATCAAAACAAATAGGGTAAGACTGGTCACCATATTCGAGCACCATTGCCGTCGCCATTGAATCGAAAAGAGTTGATGGATAACATAACAGCAGGTTTTAACCCTTTACACATCTCGTTTACACGTGCATCACCACCAATGAGCCAAGGAGCAGCACCCATAAAAAAACTGGAGAGCGGGAGCTGAAGAAAACACGAAAACATTATTTTCGTGTAATCCTCACTCTACGTAGCTATAATCGGTCGATAACAGGGTGCAGGGTGGCACGACACACAACGACACACTTCACCTACGACTCCAACAAGGATGACGACGAATCCCAAAAACTCATGCTGGCATGCTAAATGTATTAGCCGTGCAAAAGCGCACAATAATATGCTAAAATGTGCATCCGAGAGATTCAGATGGATGATGGATGCATGCAGTGATCTGATGGGATACTGTACGATAGACGAAGCTGGTATAGGGGTGGCTTTAAACGGCCCGAAACAGATTTTCCACATTTGTATGAGAAAACGTGTTTTTCACGTAGCAATGGTAGGTAGCGGCAAAAGCAGAAGCTGAGGCACGTTCCATGTGTGATATATGGTGTGAAATGATGCCTGGGAGCGGCAAAGGCAACGGCGACGGCGGCGGCAGTGGCAATGACAACAACAGCAATAACGACGACAGACGGAAGAGTGACTCTCGACGATATGTGATGAAAAATGTGACACAAAAGTACGAAGAGATATCGCTGATTCTATGTGTATTTAGTGAATGAGAGATGTTCAACTTGAAGGGAAAATATGTCAACACACAAATGCCTACAAAATGGTTAGGCATGTTATGTTAGAATGATTTTGTATATCTTTTTCACTTTAGTTGTTGTTGCTGTTGTATCTTTTGGATTTTCAGATGAATGAAAAAGGTATGCCAGATAAAAAGGTTTTAAATTTGATTTCTGTCTGCAGGTTCTGAGCAGGTTTTAGGATCAAAACACCTAGAGGCTTTATTTATTTCGTAACTTTATTGTTAGGGGATTTATAACTGAAACTTTTAGCTTTTGAAAAAGAAAATCCAAAACAAGAGTTGAGAGGCAATGAAACCTTGACATGAAAATGTTAGATTTAGCTTCTTTTGAATAGGTATATATGTATATATATTTTTTAATACCGGATAATAGCAGGATGAACTGTTTTAGAAGCTAAGAAGCAATTGGAATGAATTTTAGATATTAGAGATGAAAAGGATTTAAAACAGATGTTATCTTATTTTTTATTCTTTGAATTAGGAATATTGTGTTAAAATGATTTTAAGTGCTGTGACGAAGGGAGGTTTGTACGTTTTGGTAGCTAAGTTAATGGAATGGTTGTTTGGTTGGGTGGAGAAGACTTGATTTGGATCAGGAATAACTTGATTCCTTGTGAATTTAGTTTTGGGTTATACTTAAAATATCAAATATCAGTGATTCACTCTCCTTTCGAAACAAAACTATGACTTGTAAGCGGATTAGTGCTTTGGACTGTTACGTCGGAGAGCTTGATTTAATCGAATGTAACCTTCAAACAAAAGTCCACTTGCGAGTAAGTGACGTTTCCTCTAAAATAGCTCTTGTCATGGAAACTGATTCTCATCTTAGTCGTTCGGACTCGGCAGCAAATTGTGGTACCTGACAATTTTGTCCTGAGTTGTAAGTTAGTGGGCTTTAATTTCCCGCTTGCGAGGAAGTGGCAAATCCTCTAAGACTACCTCTTGTCACAAAAGCTGATTCTCATCTTAGCCGCTCGGACTCGGCAGAAAATTGTAGGTCCCCGACAATTCTGTCCTGAGTTGTAAGTGAGTAGGCTTTGATTTTCCGCTTGCGAGGAAGTGCCAAATCCTTTAAGACTACCTCTTGCCATGAAAACTGATTCTCATCTTAGCCGTTCGGACTCGGCAGAAAATTGTAGGTCCCTGACAATTCTGTCGTGAGTTGTAAGTGAGTAGGCTTTGATTTTCCGCTTGCGAGGAAGCGGAAAATCCTCTAAGAATATCTCTTGTCATGAAATCTAATTCTCATCTTAGCCGTTCAGATTCGGTAGAAAATTGTAGGTCCCTGACCATTCTGTCCTGAGTTTTAAGTAAATAGGCTTTGATTTTCCACTTGCGAGGAAGTGCCAAATCCTTCAAGACTACCTCTTGTCATGAAAACTGATTCTCATCTTAGCCGTTCGGACTCGGCAGAAAATTGTAGGTCCCTGACAATTCTGTCCTGAGTTGTAAGTAAGTAGGCTTTGATTTTCCGCTTGCGAGGAAGTGGCAAATCCTTTTTTCTTGTCATGAAAACTGATTCTCATCTTAGCCGTTCGGATTCGGCAGAAAATTGTAGGTCCCTGACAATTCTGTCCTGAGTTGTAAGTGAGTAGGCTTTGCTTTTCCGCTTGCGAGGAAGTGGCAAATTCTTTAAGACTACCTCTTGTCATGAAAACTGATTCTCATCTTAGCCGTTCGGATTCGGCAGAAAATTGTAGGTCCCCGACAATTCTGTCGTGAGTTGTAAGTGAGTAGGCTTTGCTTTTCCGCTTGCGAGGAAGTGGCAAATCCTTTAAGACTACCTCTTGTCATGAAAACTGATTCTCATCTTAGCCGTTCGGACTCGGCAGAAAATTGTAGGTCCCTGACAATTCTGTCCTGAGTTGTAAGTAAGTAGGCTTTGATTTTCCGCTTGCGAGGAAGTGGCAAATCCTTCTAGGTCCCTTACAATGCTGTCGAGAGTTGTTAGTCACTAGACCCTGATTTTCCATGAGCTGTTGCGCCTTGAATTTATTATTTATTTTTTGTAAGGGCATTAGTCTTTAACCTCCAAGACCAGTATTATTCAGTCAAAATAAGTTCAAATCGTTTGGTTTTGAGATTAACCTTGAATTAGTAAATTCAAAACTTTAAGTATGGTGAGAAGTGTGTTGTTCAACTTCAAAGAAATGAAGTTTTCTTAAAACTCTAATACCAAATCTAAATGCTGTTTCTGTAAGTTCCTTTGATAATTTCCACTTCATATAATATTTTTTTCCGGTAAAGTAAACTTATTAGAAGTTAAGAAAAAAAAATGATCTAGACAACAGAATAGGCAAGTAATGTATATAATATGTATATGTATATTAAAAAAAAACCAAAACCCACAACACAATATTGAGAGAAGCAATACTCGCACATAAGTTGTTAAATAATAATTTTTGGGCAAAACTTTTAATGATATAATCTTCTCATTTGGAAAGTTTCTTGTAATCCACCCTTTTATATGAAAAGAGGTTCATAAGAAATGCGAGAACGACAACAACGTCTTGGGAATAAGGGAATGTATGTTCTGTTCATGCCTTTTATTCGTTTTCCCCCTTTTAGAGGATAAAGCAGGAATAAACTTCTTGAAAAGTACTATATATACCACTATTATAGGACGTGAGCTTGAAAAGTTTTATGATTTTAGAAATCTGAGAAGAAGTAAGAGTTTCTGTTTAAAAAGCCCCAAAGGTATGAGGAATTAGGAAAACCTTTTTTGATTGGAAATAAATTAATTAAAATAGTTTAATTTACTCTCTTGGGCTGTGGAAATGGAGCGTTTGAAATTAGAAAAGATGATAGTTGAAAGAAAGTTTATGAGGATGCAGGGAAGTTGATTGCTATTAATTTTATTAATTTTCCAACTTGTGGAGACTTGAGGTGAATAATTTAGTTACTAAGAGTTATTTTTTTCTAAGGCACTTTTTTTGAGGAGGGACTTCATTGTTTTTGAAGAGTGATTGTTTTGTAAGTCCAAAGAAACCAGTCAATTATAAAAAATAAAAAAAAAAACATCACAACTGCAAGAGACAATATAATGCTTTGTAGAAAGTTGAGATGGCATTACCTAAATTTTTTTTTTATTATTTATTTGAAAGGCCCATGTATGGCACTCAGCCGCTGCTAGAAAGTTTTTGTCAGGGGTGTACTGCCTCTTGCGAGGAATTGACGAATTCTTCAAGAGTATCTCTTGTCATGAAAAGTGCTGCTCATTAGCCGTTCGGAATCGGCAGAAAATTGTAGGTTGTTTCTCCATATTTTGGACAGCATTCCGAACGCAGCCTTTGCTTTCCCGATTCGGCTGGTTATTTATCTAGTTAGGTCCCACCATCAGTAGAGACAATACTCCCAAGGTATTGAAAACTCTCTACTGTCTGGTTGTCCAGAAATATCTATTTGAGTAGATGAGGAAGTTCCAAGGCTGGTCCTTTTAGTTTTTTCCGTATTGATCTTAAGCCCGACGGTTTCGGCTTCTCTCTCCACCCTTGTTGTCATTTGATGGAGATCCATGATCCTATGAGAGAAACAGATATTTCAGGTGTGATAGCAGATTCCATTGAATTCCTCCATTTAAAGTCGACAAAGCTGCATGCAGCACATCACTTTTTACCAACAGGAACAGTATTGGTGACAGTATACAACCTTGTCTAACGCCACTTTGGATTTCAAACTCCTCTGACAACCTTCCTTTATGCAGAACGTGACATTTGGATCCTTCATATATAGCCTTGATTATAGCGATCAATTTATCGGGGATACCCCTCCTGCGCAAGTCAAGCCAAATAGATTCTCTATTGACACTGTCAAACGCCTTTTCGAAATCGATGAACAGCAGGTGAAGTGGTGATCGATATTCAACGCACTGTTCGATGCTGATCCGCAAGGTGTTGATGTGATCGACGCAGGAAGATCCAGTGCGGAAACCTGCTTGTTCGGCGTCAAGCGTGTCTTCTAGGTGGTCTTTTATTCGACCTAGGACAATTCTTGCTATAACCTTCGCCTTTCTTTAGAAGCTTGATAATCATCACCTTTTTCCACCCCTCAGGAAAACTTTCTGTTTCCCAAGCTCTTTCTATGAGTGGGTGCAGGAGCTCAGACGATGTTGTTGGTGCTGCTCGTAAGAGCTGTGCGGGAATACCGTCAAGTCCAACAGCTTTGTTGTTATTCAGTGTTATTCTCTACTGGGGGATACAGTGCGTATTTGTTGCTACGGACGGCTCATTGGGTGTTATGTTGACTTTGCTGGTGAAAACGCTATTTAAAACCGCAGAAAAGTGTTCTCTCCACCTTTTGAGCTGGTCCTCATCCGAAACTAGCAGTGATCCGTCTATGCCCTTTACCAGGTGTTGTTTAGAGCTTTGGACACCTGTTAGCTCTTTGGTAATTCTGAAGACGGTCCTACTGTCGCACCTACTTACGGCCTCTTCTGCTTCTGTTTGCCAATGCGTTGATATAGTTACGCTTGTCACGTCGCACGCTACGGTAAACTTCTCTCATTTTCATGCGGTACGCAGACTAGCTCGATTCTCCCTGCTGCTGACGTTGCTGCAATGCGAGCTTTGAGCTGTTTCCTTTCTCCGATCCTGGCCCAAGTTTCTTCGGAAAGCCAGGCAGTATTTCTTCCTTGCGACCGACCGACTTTCAGCACCTGATATGAAAACATTTTTTACAGCACACCAATGGTTTTCGATGGAGGTGGGTTCCGTGCTACTGACTGTTCTCAATCCTTGTGAAAGATGGTCTCCTAGTTTTTGGCGGAAAGCGGAATCCTTTCTGCAGCTGTTCGTAATCTTACGGTAGCAACCATCAGATGGTGGTCCCGGGCAGTTCCCATGTCTGCACCTCTTCTGTTTCGGACGTCCTGGAGACTGCTTCTAAATCGCCGACTGATCGCGAAGTGATCAATTTGGTTGGAAGTTGCTTTTCTGTCCGTCGACACCCAACTGATTTTGTGGCAAACATGTGTTCAAACATGGTTCCTCCTATACTCGTAACAAGGCGGTTGGCGTTACAAAAATCGACAAAACGTTCGCCATTGTCGTTCCGGTTTCCAACACCATGCTTTCCCATAACATGCCTGAGCCCATCATTGTCATTACCAACCTTGGCATTCAAGTCTCCCATTACCATTATGATGTCTCCACGTGGTGTACTATCATAAAAGACCTCCTTCTCCTCGACAGAGGAGAGCTCCGTTGTATCACCAGTAAACCTATTCCTACGAAAGCCATACTGCTGGTCATTGAGAAGTTTTCGTTCTTCAAGATATTTCTTGAGCTGATCATTTATCAGCGTTTCCTTGACCTTAGAAAGAAGGAATGTAAGTGCAATTGCACGATGGTTAGGGAAGAAGATTCGCCTTTTTAGGGACAGGCTTGACAAATGCTGTTCTCCGTCCATAAGGACAGAGACAAGAATAGGGAAGATGATAAATAAAGCTCACGCTGTGGATTTTTCAACGTAAAAGAGTGCTTCTTCAAAACTATGAGAGAGATACTATCTGGGACAGCGCATTTGTAAACATCGAGATCCTTCAGTACTCTTGCAACTGTATGAGTGTGACAGAAGACTTGTCCATAAAATACTCGTAGCTTACGCTCTGAATTCCAGGAGGAGTCATGATTTTTTTTGGGAGCTTCGATTTAACAACAACTGTGCTACAAATTCGCTTTTGTTTGTGAGTTAGTTCTTAGTGTATTAGTTTTCGACTTTGTTAGAAGATTTTATTCCATTTAGCTCACTTTGCTTACCTGTCAAAAAACTTGAGTTTTCTGCCGGAAGAATTCATCTTGTGTTCGCAAGCACAGTTTACTCCCATTGTAGTAAAAGTTGAATTTTCTCTTTAACAAAATGTAAATTTTTTGACTCCGGGTTGGCCCTCCTATAATAAATTCTGAACACTTGATCTTATATAGAGACCCAGGCAAGACATAGCCTGGACCGTAGCTACCTGTAGCGGGCACTGTCACCAATAGGAGAGCACGCAGCGAGACATTCCACACAGCACTCACTGTCATCGCTGTGGGAATCAGCTGAAAAAGGAGACAGTCCTCCATTTCCTCTGCAAATGCCCTGCTCTGGCCAAACTTAGATCACAATCATTAGGAAGGACATTTTTTGACGACATTGACAAACTTTACAAACTTTCAGAAATGAAGATCAAAGACTAGATCACTTTTCTCAACGCAACAAAATGGCGCTAGGATGAATTTCGGTTAATTCTGTGCTACGTTTGACTCCTTAGATTCTGAGGTAGCGGACTGAGTATTTTGTAAGTGGTTTACGGTGTGGGGGGCGGGATGATCACTCAATCAGATTGGCTACTGCTTCAACACCAGTCAACAAGCTGCCTATCTTGGCACAGTGTGGCTGGTGTCGGATGAGTGTGGTGGTCCGGTTGAGTGAGTGGTCCAAATGATTTGGCAAAAGCAAACGCACAATAATACACATCAAAACCTACTGGATCCTTCCATATTTTTGAACTTAATCCAAACTGGGTAACTCTGTGCGAATGTCCAAATTTCCCATATCAATTCCACCCACAGTTTCATACGAGTTATAGTATCAAAACGGCGCTCTTCAGCGATAATTGGACCATAGGGCTTGACTGCTATTTCTACCTATCTGGAGTCCAGGACTGCGGATTTTCTAGAAGACTATAAGTCATACCGTTATAGTCAATTTCTAGCAGAAAGACGAGGAAAACTGTTCAACCTCTTTCGGCTCCATTTTCAACTATTCTTCTTACTAATAGTAATTTAAGATTACAAAATTGTGAGTAAAATATTAGTTACTCATTTTTTCAATGCAAAAAGTACACAATTATGCAACTAGCAAAAATGACCATTTGTCCAATTCCAATCATGGTAAAGTCAAAAGAAATTTCTTCAAAGTCTGAAATGATTTTTGGTTCAAACCATTTTTCATTCTTTTTGCATCACACTTCTACTTGGTAAGTTTCCTTCTCTGATGACAGCTGCTGACATCTCAATTCATTTCGAACGATTTTCCATAAACAAAAATCACAAATAAACTAGAGGTCAGACACTTCCAAACAAGGTCATGTTCGATTTATTGTTTTCTCTCAAAACTACAAATATATAAAATTTCTGTCTTGATTTTAGCCGAATTGACTTATCACTATTCAGAATGTGTCGTCGTCAAAAGCAATACTTCAATATGCCTGCCACTCAAGTGTGATATATTCCCCTTTGGCATACTAATGTCTTATCGTCATTTAATATGAGACGACGACCGACCACGGACAACGGACGACGAACGGACGCTTTCTCATAAGCAATTCTAAGCAATTACAAACAAAAACGCGCCTGAATTTAATGAACTTGTCACAAAAAATAAAAAAAAAATATTTCAATTAATTCATGATATAACATCAAAGGAATTCTATTTGATTTAAAATTTAAAAAAAAAAAAAACAATTATGTACGAGGATTTATACAAAACTTGCAACAAGTCGATGACAGTTCAGCCAGCCCCCCTACCTTATACGTTTAATTGAGTGATTTTGTATTTCGGCTAATTTTGAATTTGCGAATTCTCACCGCACAAAAACATATACAAACCGACAAAAAAAAAGAATAAAATATTTTTAGCGGATGTGTTGCTGCCAGAAAGAAGACTAATTTTATTACCTAGCATTTAGTGGTTGTAAATTTTAACGACTTTAAAAGTTTTACGAGTCTCTTTTTTCTAAGAACTTTGTGGGCGAGGCAAAGCGTGAGTTGACTTTCAAACAGAAAACAGTGTGTATCCGTAGATGGGAATGAATTAGTGGGTGATTTTAATAGAAGTTTCAACATGAACTAAATGGATTTATTCATTTTATTAATAAGATGTTCACAAGACATAACTGTAGTTGGTTTCTCCCACAGCAAAACATTGCCCCTTTGACATGGTTTTGGTTTATTTGTATGATTTGTGTTTTTTTTCTTCGACTTGATTTTTGTATATGGAGGGGATCTTTCGGAAAGTTTGCGTAAAATACGCACACAATGGAAAATTTACCAATTAAATTTTTTTCGAGGGTTTTAAAACACCTAGAAGGTGTGGACAATTTGTGAGTTTATGACTTGAATCCAACATTCTTCTTTTTGAGCAGTGAGGCCAAATTTCGTTTCTTGAGTTTTTAAATTCCTCAAAGTTTTGATTGGCTAGAAGCTGCAAACATGTTTATTTAGATCGAAGGGAACTTGAAATTAGGCGAACAATCAATAAACATGAAGAAAGGCGTGGCGGTGGGTGGATTTTACTTAAATTAATTTTTAAGTCCAGAAGTTTTTGAGTATGTAGAAATTATGAGGAGCATAAATAAAGACAAAATAAGGAGAAAAATATTTTCATTATGTTGTTTACAAATAGGAATTTATTTAAAAAAGACGTCATGACTTTTAAAATTTCTTTTTCTTCTCGCTGCTTTAGGTAATCCTGGCAAAGTCTCGACGTGTGTTTAGGGTCATTGTCCTGTTGGAATACGAATCCTTCACCAATCAATCTTAGTCCAGAGATCAAAGCGTTTTCTTCAAGTAGCTTCTTATACACTTCCTTGTTCATTTTTCCAATAATTCGTTTCAAATCTCCCACTCCACTTGAACAGAAACATCCCCAGGAACTATACAGTCGGGTAGCAGCTTTTGTTCAGCGCTGCGTCGAACGAAAACCCTCCGTTTTGTGCCAAATACCTTGAACTTGGATTCATCTCTAACCGTTTCAACTTGTTTTGTGTTCGAAGAAGGGGGTTTCGAACGGCAACTCGTCCAAATAGGCCAGCATCTCTTAGTCTCCGTTTGACGGTTGTCAACGACAGCGGCTTATTCCGTGTTGTATTTATTTCAGCACGTATTTCCGGTGCTGTTTTTCGCCTATTTAGTTTGCTTGTTGTTACTATTAGCAGATCCTCGTGTTTAGTTGTAGATCTAGGCAGTCCTGACCGTGGTTTATCCTCAAGAAGTCCGGTTTGAGCGTGCCGCTCAATGGCACGTTGAATGCAGCCCTTCGATATCTTCAACTGCGAAGCAACTTCCCGCTGCGATTTGCCTTCTTTAATAAGAATAACGATTGCAGAACGTTTTTCAATTGTGGTTTCGGCTACTTTTCCCATTTTCAAAACGTGGGTTTTATCGGTTTTGAAAACATTTTTTATGTTCGGCGTCATAAAAAAGTGCTGAATCAACAACCAAAAGTCATAAAAATGTATAATTATGAAAAACCCAAATACGTCTCAATAATCCATATAATCGGTTTTTCCATATTTATTAAAAAAAACACCCTTTTTTAAAAAAAATCTGGATTAAGAATCCAACTTTTACTACCTGAAGGTGTTGCGTATTGTTCAGGTAAAAAAATAGGTAAAAAACCCAATCTTTAATTCAAAAAATCAACCCCCCAGCCATTAATGAAGTTAGTTGACTATGTTGGACTCAAACTTTTGGCCTGTAGTGTAGATTGAAAAACAAAAGTTTCATTTCAAAATAGAGACTCCCGTAACGATTGAAACAATATGGCGTTACATTGCTAAATATTATTTGCACTCAGCGTTCTGGATTGCAAACTTGCCACATAATTGCTCAGAGTTTATTACCCAAATTGGACGACTTTCGAGACGTATGTGAAGGTTCAAAAGTTGGTGCGGTTTGCATTTCTGATTCTTAGCTATGTAAACGATGACTTTTGTAGTATAAATGGCTCCAGGGATGCAATTGCAATTGATGTTGGTTGCAGAATTAATAAATTACTTGGATCAATATGTACTTGTATTTTAGGTAAACTATCTTATGTAGATGCCGTGAAATAAGGCCAAGTGAAATAAGGCCAACTTTCAAAAATTGGCCTTATTTCACTTTATTAAAGTGCAATAAGGCCAAATGATTTTGAGAAATAAGACCAAATTGGTCTTACTTCACTTTTTGAAAGCGTAATAAGAGCAACTGAATGTGGTGGTGCCGTTTATCGGTGCCGTGAAATAAGGCCAAGTGAAATAAGGCCAATTTTCAAAAATTGGCCTTATTGCACTTTTACAAAGTTAAATTAGGCCAATTTTCAGCAGTTGGTCTTATTGCACTTTTACAAAGCGAAGTAAGGCCAAATTGGTCTTATTTCACTTTCAACAGTTGTTTTTATTGCACTTTGACAAAGCGAAATAAGGACGAACTGCATTTTTATATTTATTTCATTTCATTTATAAGTATTATTTATTCGTATAATACATAATTTATTGTTTATTGGAGGCCGATGTTCTGGGTTTTCTTGAGTAACAGTACCTTGGGTGGCCCGCTTCGCGGGTTTTCAGGATTTTAACTCCCTTTTCGGGGCTCACACCCGCTCACGCAACTCCGTTGCTCCGCTTAGGGTATGTTCAGTCGCCAGGCAGGCGCCTGTAGCAAAAGTTTTTCTTGGGCAACAGTACATAACTGTTTGTTGTTTACTCCAATTAATATAAAATACAAAACTGTTGCTACAGGCGCCTGCCTGTAATGACATTATTACTTGAAGAGATACATTTTTACCTATTTATTTTTAATCCATTTAGAATTCTAAAATATAATAAATAATTTGGCAGAAGAATGGTTTCAAAGTGCGATCGCGGGTGCAACAGAATTGGCCCGACTTTTCTAGATCATAGTACAAAAAGCACAAATTCTGTTAATTGTGAAACATTTATCATGCTATTCTTACATATATTGAATGACGTTGATTCAATTAACTAAATAAATAAAAATAAAGATAGAAAACAAAAGTAAGCAACGAAATATTAACTTTTAAATTAATCGCGGGTGCAACATCAAATTATCGCGGGTGCAACGCGTCTAACTTAAATTAGTAAACTGATTTAAAAACAGGGTTGCAAAAGCTTAAGTCACTTGTTAGCTTAAGCTTGGCTTTAATTCACAAGCTAGTGAGTGACTTATGAATTAAAATAAATATAATTCAGCAGCTAGGAACTGACTTATGAATTAAAAAAAATTTAATTCACAAGTCAGTTGGTGACTTGTGAATTAAAAAAATTTAAATCATAAGCTTTTTAGTGACTTATGAATTAAAAAAAAATAATTCAGAAGCTACTAAGTGACTTATGAATTAAAAAAATTTAAGTCATGGGCAAGTAAGTGACTTATGAATTAAAAAAATTTAATTCCCAACCTACTTAGTGACTTAGGAATTAAAAAAATTCAAGTCATGAGCAAGTAAGTGACTTATGAATTAAAAAAAATCAAATCATCAGCAAGTAAGTGACTTATGAATTAAAAAAATTTAATTCAAAACCAACTTAGTGACTTATGAATTAAAAAAAATTTAATTCATAAGTTAATGGATAAATGCTGATTAGAAAAATTATGAAATGGATAATTTATAAGCTAGCGTGATAATCTTATGATTTAAAAACTAGATTTGAAAGCTTTCGTTAATAATTAAATAATTATGTAGTCAAAACAAGCTTAAAAATTTCCAATCTACCAACTAACTTATGAATTAAATTTTTTTTAATTCACAAGTCACCAACTGACTTGTGAATTAAATTTTTTTTAATTCATAAGTCACTTACTCCCTGATGACTTGATTTTTTTTAATTCACAAGTCACTTAGTAGGTGGTGAATTAAATTTTTTTTAATTCATAAGTCACTTTGTTGCTCATGACTTAAATTTTTTTAATTCATAAGTCACTTACTCCCTGATGACTTAATTTTTTTTAATTCATAAGTCACTTGGTAGGTGGTGAATTAAATTTTTTTTAATTCATGTCACTTAGTAGCTTAGGATTTAAATTTTTTTAATTCATAAGTCACTTTGGGGGTTGTGAATTAAATTTTTTTTAATTCATAAGTCACCAAATATCTTATGAATTAAATTTTTTTAATTCACAAGTCATCTATAGATTTATGACTTAGGGATTTTTTAATTCAAAAATTCGCAACCCTGTTTAAAAAACTGGAAAAAATGTAAAATAAGGCACATATGTAACAAGTCAGTACCCTTCTCTATTAATTATAATTTTGTTTTTTTCAAATACTTCAATATTTTTTCGAAAATGCAAATAATGTATGTTAGAACTACTCCATATTTATCGGTATCGGTTAAAGAAAACCCCACATAATGATTTTGTGATATTGCAGCCTACCTGTACAAGAACGTACAAACCTGTGGAAATAACTTTTGGCAATACTGCTGCTGTAAAAACAGAACGGTATTTTAGAGCATGGGTCTACTGGTAATATAGGGGGTTCAAAAGACCCTGGTGGAGATTTAGAATTTAATGCTTCGTCTTCTGACTCAATAAAAACATCGAAAACTTAACTTCATGAATGCTCATGGTCATTTTGCTCTGCTCGATTCTTAACTTCCGACTGAATCGATTTCACATCTTTTATACCCGGTACTTGTCTGCTAATATTATCCCTTTTATAGAAATCACCTGTCATCCTTCAGTTTTTTCGGCATTGCTTTGGTGGAATCAGTTTTTTTTTAGATACATTTTTGACCTCTTCAACTACGTTAGTGGGACTCCTTGGGCGATTAAATGGCATGTTGCTTCATACTTCTATTGAGTAAAACATAACTTCAAACTGTCGGAAATATCTATTTTGAGCTTATGTTACCAGTTATAATAATTGCAGTTCGTAACGACTCTTCGTATGATAATATTGCCAAGCGCAAACAAAAATGTTTTTGTTTTTATTATTAAATATAGTATTTCTACTTTGAATATTTATCAAAAAAAGTGAGAAATATTGTAATTCAAAAACTGGTGTCAAAAATCGTCTATAGCGCAATCGCCCAACGATAGCAATTCTTTCAACCTTCTTACATCGATAAACTGATGTTATGTTCTTTGTCAAGTGCGGACCATCATAAAATCAAAGCGTATGCTATGATCAGTGCTACCACGGATGTGTGCATCTACAAAAACATCTTCGACCAAGACTCCACTTTTTACCAAAAGTTTTGATAAATCATAGAAATCTTTGTGCAGATTTTCTTAAATGTTTAGTTTTCAGTTCAATTTGGCGTTGAGAATAATGCATACCTAGACATTTTGCACTGGAGGAGAACGGAAATGTTTGGTCGTAGAGTCGGGGTATAGTGAAGAGGTATATCTTAGTTTTGGTAGTAAATACCATCAGTTCACTTTTGCTTTGGTTAACTCCTAGTCCATACCACTCGTACCCAATTACCAACCTTTTTCCAAGTCACTTCCTTGAACTCACTGTGAACTTTCTTGACACCAATACCATGAAATCATCTGCGTACGCAATCGCCTTCACACCTTTTTCAAGGTGCTTATGTCAACATATTTGCATTTATCAATTATTCAAATCTAAAGACCTATTCGACTTAACGATCGCCCGAGCGTTAATCTTCATTAAAATTATTTAAATAAATTAATTATTCGTCGATGGAAGCGGTGTCTTTGTGGCGTTAAGCTTATGGAGATAGTTTAAAGCCTAAACAGTTGGCCGAGATAATCCTTTAACCATAAATCAACACTTCGGAACACAAACTACTTTTGTCTGGTAAATTGTTTACAAAAATGAGAAACGGATCATCTCTGTGGAAGTTACACTTCTTAAACAATTAAATTACCCCCCTCGACCTCATCCATAATTCAACTGAACTTTATAACATCTAGTAAAACATCAAACAAGAAATATCAAATCTTTCCACACCTATCCTTCCTTTTGCACTCAAAAATAACACAACACCAATCTTCGTTCTATTCACATCGAATCGTATCTATGCATATATAAATTATTTCCAAGTCGTAAATCTTAAATCGATTTACTTTTCCGGGATAAAACAGAATCGAAAAAAAAAAACTAATAAATTAACTTAATTCACAATTCCACACACAGAGAAAATGTATTAAACAAATAAAATTCCTTCAAACGAAAGTCAAATAAACCTCCATGATGCGCGCTATTGCATTGTGAAGCATCAACATCAACAAGAGCATCTCCGCACTCAGCAGCAGAAGCAGTAGGAGAGCGCAGAGCACATCACATCACATCAGAAGTAGCGCAAGTTATTGGCCAATATTTCCCGCCATAAAGTATCGCACGATAATAATATCCTCCACACACAAAATCCCATTTAATTTGATTTCCCCAACAGAGTCATAAAAAACAAAGATTTTTTTTTTTAGATTTGTAGCCTTGTGTGGCAGTGGCTGTGGCTGTGGCAGTGTGATGTTGCTTGCTGCTGTTGCTGCGGTTGTTTGTTTATTATTCAGTTCGAAACAGAAACAAGCATATTAATGGCAATTTCCCGCCCACACCACCTCCAACAGCCATCTATTCATACCACTCCTTGATCCCTCCTGGACTATGCTGCTACAAGCTGTGGAGCTCTGCGATATGAAGCGTTAAATGCGGTGATTTTTCATGATGTTTCCCTGCTTTTCTTTGCAGTTGGTTGAGATTTTTCTCGCCATAAGGTTAGCTCTAAGCTGAGCGAGCAGCAGCGTCGAAATCTCAACGCTTGTGTAGGAACTATCATCAGCACACTGAGGGACGAGAAGTACGGACATCCATTTTGGTGTTGGTCTTGGTCTGTCTATCGCCATTTGTCTGGTTATTTTCCTTGGCTGTCATCATTGATTGATGCCAAAGATGGCTAAATGGAGTGGAAAAATGTTTTCCTCTTTGGAGAGCTACTTTGGTGGTTTGTGTTATGGCGATTTGTGGAGTAGGGAGTGGTGATTTGGTTTTCTTTCGTCGCGGGAAACATCACTTCAAACTTTTGCCAATGTGATGATGTTGTTAAAATATGGGTGTTCGATAGCTTAGAGAATCACAAGGGTTATTTTTTTTTTGAAGCCATTGAAGATGATGAAGGTTTAGCTTAACCATACTCAACGGGCAAGTGTGGAGGAACAAATGTGTCATTATAACTTTTGAGGTTTTAGTTTATAAATAATTTTCGGATTAGCCGCGTAGTGGAAAAATAAAGTGTGTACTTTAGTACTCACCCCGACCGTCTGGCATCAAATTACATTGAACACGTAAAAAATATTAATAAAATATGTCATTGAATATTTTTTAATTCCTTTCGCATTTTGTCAAAAAATATTTTAAATAATATATTAGATGGATTAGTTTATTTAGTTCTAACTTCTTTCTGTACCAAATACAAAATTCGATTCCTTCCGGAGATTTGAGTCTCCGAATGTATCTTAATGACACCTGCATATCAGGTAGTAGCCCCCTCGGTATCCTTAAGTTTTATTTGGTGAGCCAAATCCTCCCGAGGGTGAAGAACACCATGAAACCTCACCCTCGTTCAGGACAAATTCGGACTTCATACCATTATAAGCCAACTGTTGTTATTTACTGTTTATCCGGCATTAATTTTATTTCGTAATCATAGTTCAAAGGGGTGTTAATTAATAGTATTAGGGAATGAGAGGTTTAGGATTCTCAAATGGTAATTAATCACACTCCACAGTCTAAGGTGGCAAGAACCCTCTGCAGAGGTGCTAGAACGTGCGTTAGCTAGAACGTCATGCTGCCCGAGCCCGGACGCCCCCTTCTTCCTGCTGTCACGGCTCCATCGGTTATAATGGCGGAAAATAAAAGGGAGGTTTGTGGATTATCAGATTGAGTTACTTACCGCTAGGTCGAAAGCCAAAGCATCCACCTTGGGAATCCTCGTCGACAATACTTCGACTCGTTACAGGTGGCGCCTGAGGTTCGTAGCTTCTCAGATTTGATTATCAGCTTGGTTGTTATCTACCCCTGCATAGAAATCCATACCATCCAGTTTGGAAATCCCCACCGACAATACCTTGGCTCTTTACAGGTGGCGCCCAACGTGAGGCGTCCTGTGTTCTATGATCCAGTTTGGGAAACCCAATCGACAACACCCCGATTCATTACAGGTGATGTCCGAGGTTTGTGAATTTTTTCTACTTAGAAGGCCATGTTATTGATCTTGGGAAGCCTCGTCGACTAAACCTCACTACGTTGCAGGTTACGCAAGAGGTTCTCGGTTTCTCAAATTGGAGCATGAGCTTAGCTTTTTACGCAGAAAGTCCGACCACGTAGTTTGGGAATCCCCACTGACAATACCCCTGTTTTCTACAGGTAGCGCCCAACGTGAGGCGTCCGAGTTTCGTGGATTATCAGATTGGTTGCTTAGCATCCAGTTTGAGAATTACTGCCGACAATACCATTGTTCGTTACAGGTGGCGCCCAACATGGGGTGTCAGAGTTTTGTGAATTTTCGAATTGGACTATGAGCTTGATTGTCGTTCACCTCTACATAGAAAGCAATAACATCCAGTTGACAAATCCCCTCGGGCAATACATCGGAACTCTACAGGTGGCGCCCAAGGTGGGGCGTCCTTTGTTCTATGATCCCGTTTGGGAAACCCAATCGACAACACCCCGATTCATTACAGGTGATGTCCAAGTTTTGTAGATTTTTTCTACTTAGAAGTCCATATAATTGATGTTGTGAATCCCCGTCGACTAAACCTCAGTACGTTGCAGGTTGCGCACGAGGTTCTCGGATTCTCAAATTGGAGTATGAGCTTAGCTTTTTACGCAGAAAGTCTTATAATGCAGTTTGGGAATCCCCACCGACAATACCCCTGCTTTCTACAGGTGGCGCCCAACGTGGAGCGTCCTATGTTTTATGATTTAGTTTGGGAAACCCAATCGACAACACCCCGATTCATTAAAGGGGATCTCCGAGGATTGTAAATTTTTTCTACTTAGAAGGCCATATAATTGACCTTGGGAATCCCCGTCGACTAAACCTCGGTACGTTGCAGGTTCTTTGATTCTCCAATTGGAGTATGAGCTAAGCTTACCATGCAGTTTGGGAATCTACAGGTGGCGCCCAACATGGGTTGTCAGAGTTTATGGATTTTCGAATTGGACTACGAGCTTGATTGTCCTTCACCTCTACGTAGAAAGTTCTACCATCCAGTTGAGAAATCCTCTCGGGCAATACCTCGGTTCTCTATGAGTGGCGCCCAACGTGGGGCGTCCATTGTTCTATGATCCAGTTTGGGAAACCCAATCGATAACACCCCGATTTATTACAGGGGATGTCCGAGGTTTGTGAATTTTTTCCACTTTCATGTAATTGATCTTGGGAATCCCCGTCGACTAAACCTCGGAACGTTGCAGGTTGCGCACGAGGTTCTTGAATTCTCAAATAGGAGTATAAGCTTAGCTTTTTTACACAGAGGGTCTTACCATGTAGTTTGGGAATCCCCACTGGCAATACTCCTGTTTTCTACAGGTGGCGCCCAACATGGGGCGTCCGAGATTCTTGAATTCTCAGATTTAACTATTAGCTTGTTTGTTGTTTATTTTTACATAGAAAGCCATAACATCCATTTTGGAAATCCCTCTGAATGGAAAGCTTTATCATTCACTTTGGGAATTCCCGCTGACTATACCTTAGTGATTTGAAAGTGGCGCCCAACATAGAGTACCCGAGGTTCGTGGATTCCTTATAAGGCCCAAGTTAACTGACTAAATGCTTTTGTGACAATTTCATACAACATGTCACCTTTGTATATTTTATCAACTGAAAATTTACCTGACAGGGACCGATCAATATCTTATCTCTCGCACTGCATGAAGAGAAAGCGGTGCGCCGCCTGCTTTTGTAGCATCAGTTTTCTCTGCTTGAACATTTTCTTTGATACCTAAATCCATTTATTATGACTTGGAAACGTATTTATTTGATTGAATTTAAGTCTGAGCTTAGATAATGGAAATTAAACAGTTGTCAGATCGACGAGCAGAAGACCGCAAATATTATTGCTTCCAACTCATCTGAAGCAGTGACATAAAGTGGATATGACTGTGAATATTGGTTAAAATCCGTTATTCAAAATATCGATGAAAGACCAGTTTTTTATAAATATTTTTTTTTTGTTTTAAATATTGCTTTTTTGTAGCATTTGAATTGCCAAAAAGTTGTCCCTGGAACCACTCTCGTTTTTCAAAATGGCGGCTGAAGCACTCACAGCAATTTCAATCATAAATTTTTATCAGTATATTTCTACCGATTAAACCTTCAGTTCTGATATCAAATCCTTGCTATACATGAGTTCGGATTGAATATGACTCCTTTTTTCGTGGTGATGGAACATGGAGATAATTGAATTCTCCCATGATTAACATAAATTAATTTAATCAAATATGAACAAATCACAAATTGATACCTCAAATTATATTGGAATTAATTTACCCGCCACAATCCAAAGAAATTGTCTCCAATCAAAACAAATTGCTTGCGATACAAAATGCTTCAACAGATTTCCCAGCTGAGACACCCCTTCAATCCAACGACCATCTCTTAACTGATTCATATGGTAACAAGTTTGGAAATGGCTTTTCCACAAACCCACCATAACCTAACTCAACTTTTGTAGTCAGCGAGTGACATGAAAAACTTTCAAACAAAAAGCTTTTGCTTTGCATCCACTCGACCATCCGTCGCGTCGTGTGAAGTTTAGCACAGAGATTGTGTGCAACAACTCAGAGATGGCAGCAGTGTATCAGCAATAACTACAGCTCTCCCCCTGTCTGCCATTATTTTGTGGTTGTTGTTGTGAATTCAACTGAGTGTGCGTCATTTCGTTTTTGTTTTCTTCTCTGGTTCTCATCTGTTTTTTTCATCTCCCGCTATCCTGCGTGCTCTTTTCTCCTGTTGATCAATCAGTCTCTGCCGTGGTTGAAAGTACGGACTACGGGGAGAGAATCCCTCATCTCGCTGTGGGTCAATTCGGCCATTAAGATTTTGCAGTTCAGGCGTGCGCACTCTGAACACACGAACGAATCACAAATGGCATGACTTACAAAGTGGTGGAGCCCCTCAGCGGGATGGATGCCATGGGATGTGTTTTTTTCCTTCTTCCTTGCCGCTGTCATCATCAACATCGTGTTGGAGGAAAGCTGTTCCTTTGCATGCTTCCATCGACTACATACTTGGAGCCAGCAGTAGATATGCTATCTGGTTACATGGCATCGTCATCTTCAACGAAGATATGGTGGTGGCAACGGCATGCATGGCGAACGGTGTCGATGTCGGCACACGAAAAGTGCAGATGCTTATGATGCCGCCATTGATGCTGCTTTCGATCTTCTCTAATCAATTGGATTTGGTGTTCAACATGCTCCTTGGGAGCACGAACTTTCACAGTGCTCCTTTCGGTTTTTATGGGGTTGCAACTTGCAAAGAAGGAAAGCAGTACCAGCAGCAGTAGGCAAGGAGCAATAATTTTCCTCTTCGCCATTTTGTTGTTATTATTAAATATAAAGACAACTTTGGGAAGAAAGGACTTAAGGTTGTTGTGACGTAGCGTCGTCGTCGTCGTTTATTTTCCCTTTGCCACATTTAACCGCATTAAAGGTCATTCCCATGGCACAGCAGACGGCCAGACCAGCTTCATCCAATAAGGCAAAGCCGGCTCACCCACACATGACTTGATAAAGTTATGAAATGATTAAGCTCAGACGGATTAATGTGACGCGCACTTAGCCTTTTGATAAGTACATTATGTCAAGCTATTAAATTCCAGTGGTTGGCATCAGAAAGATACTTTTCCAGAAGAGCAGATTATGTGGCATTAAAACAAGTTTCCACCTGGTCAGATACGGAGATACACATAGAGTGCTTCTTCATCTTCTTCTGCTTGGGTCATAATGTTTATTGAATAAGGTTCTTGCAACATCCTATCGTTTACCTACTCAATTCAATCCTTCCTTCGTCTTGTTTCCTCCCCTGCCCTGTTTGTCCTGGTCGTTCGTTTTGGGTTAATATGTTGTTTCTCGGATTGGATTTGTTATACCTAAGAAGGGGAGGGATCTCCTTTCTGATGCTGCTGTTGCTGCTTCTGGAGAGTTCGTGCAGCCGGATGTGCACGATTGGTTCAATTGTGGAATTCGTATTATTATTATTATTACCCATGTCGGAGCTGGAGTCGTCGTCGTTGTTGGTCTTGTGTTGATTGTTATTCACCCAGCAAAAGGATATTTATTATTCTTGTTCGTGTGTGTACTTCGGAAATTATTTCAATATGCGGAACTATGGGTTTCTCTTGTGGCAATTTCTGTATTTCTGTGTTGCGGCAAATGCATTATATTGTTAACAATTTCATTAAAGGAATTATTTGCCGATACAAATCTCCAAAAGGGGCAGAGAATTGAGTGTATTATACAACTGTTTCATGCCACAATACACTCATTAGTTAATGTGGAATACGGATCTGGTTTTTATTTGATTAAAGATTCTTATTTATTCAGGTAATGAAATAATGTAATTGGAATATAGTTGTTTTGTATATATTTGAAGAATAATTGGTTAAATACGATGGGATTTAAGTTATTGTTGAGTGCGAAGGACAGGACTTTTGCAAACTATTTAAATGGGCTTAACATTACACCAGGTAAACATCGTGGTTTGTGGTTTTTTTGACAGCTGCTTAAAGAACTCATAACAAAGGCAATTAAAAGAAATCCGAACTTTCACACTAAATTAAACAATATACAATTTGAATTATCCGAGAAAGAGAATATCCGGAAAAGTTCCTTGTTTTTAAATCGAATTCTTAAATTATCTGGATTTTTCGGAAATGATATCCAATAGAGATTCTTATTCCATACGATTGACATTATTATCCGGATGTTCCGAAAGTATATCCGAAAGAGTTTCTTGGTTTCAAATCGAATTTCTAAATTATTCGGATGTTTTGAAAATATATATCCAAGATGACATCTCAGAATTCTTTACTTTCAAATCAAATGCCTGAATTATCCGGAATTTCCAAGAGAATATCTGAAACAGTTTCTTATTTTCAAATCGAATTCCCAAATTATCCGGATATTCCGGAAATATTTTTCCAAGAGGATATCGCAGAGAGTTTCTTATTTTCAATTCGAATTCCCAAATTATCCGGATGTTCCGGAAATATTTATCCAGGAGAATATCCGAAAGAGTTTCTTGGTTTCAAATCGAATATCTTAATTATCCGGATGTTCTGAAAATATATATCCAAGATGATATTTCAGAATTCTTTACTTTCAAATCTACTGCCTGAATTATTCGGATGTTCCGGAAATATTTTTCCAAAAGAATATCCGAAAGAGTTTCTTATTTTCAAATCGAATTTCCAAATTATCCGGATATTCGGGAAATATTTTTCCAAGAGGATATCCCAGAGAGTTTCTTATTTTCAATTCGAATTCCCAAATTATCCGGATGTTCCGGAAATATTTATCCAGAAGAATATCCGAAAGAGTTTTTTGGTTTCATATCGAATTTCTAAATTATCCGGATGTTCTGAAAATATATATCCAAGAGGATATCCCAGAGAGTTTCTTATTTTCAATTCGAATTCCCAAATTATCCAGATATTCGGGAAATATTTTTCCAAGAAAATATCTGAAAGAGTTTTTTATTTTCAAATCGAATTCACAAATTATCCGGATGTTCAGAAAATATTTATGCAGTAGGATTTCCGAAAGAATATCGTCTTTTCGAATCAAAATTCCAAACTATCCGGATGTTCCGGAAATATTTTTTCAAGAGAATATCCGAAAGATTTCTTTCTTTTCAAATTGAATTTCAAAACTATTTGGGTATTTCGAAAAGATATATCCAAAAGGATATCCAATAGAGTTCATTATTTTAAAATTAAATTCCAAAATTATCCGGATGTTTCGAAAAAATGTATCCAAGAAAGAATCCGAAAGAATTTCTTGTTTTCAAATCGAATTTCCAAATTATCTGTGTGCTCCGAAAAGATCTAAAGTTTTACAAATCCAGATAGTGTAAGTCAGATATTTAAGTGGTTAATGATTTCAAATATCTAAATTTTCAAAGAGGTACTTATTTATCTTCAAATTATCCGTATATTCCGAAAGAATCAAACATTTTGCTTATCCTGATAGTGAATAGTGGTCGATATCCAAGTGGTTAAAGACATCCCTTCTTAAATCAAATCACTATTGTTTTGTGTTTGTTTCCTTTAACTTAGATTCGTCTGGGTATTTATCTCGGTGCTTTCCTATTTTTTTTTTGTAAGAAAACTGTGTTAGAGTTTGAATCCTAAAACTGCTAAAAATTTTCTGTCGAACATTTAATTTTTTAAATTTAAAAAAATTATTGTTTTTTAATCTTTTCAATCGAGTTCAACGAGAATCTCTATAAAACTCAGTCAAAAAGTAACGATCTCGTCTCAGCATCGTCATCATCATAACAAGCTCTAAAATGGTTTTACGAGTGGAGAATAAGTTTCCTAAATTCATATGGTACGAAAAAGGGTGAAAATATCTAGTTTAGCATTAAGTTACGAGTATCTTACTCAAAATGTGAAGTGAATGTATTATTCGTTCAGTTTGAATTTAAGTAAGGTATGAAATTTATAAAATAATTCTAGCTTCATTAATCAACGGCCTTCTATCATTAATACCAACCACCTTCTGAAAAATGACCAGAACTGCCAAGTACGAGATCCTCTTTTTGCCGTACTACACGAATGTAAAATAATGTAAATTCAAAACCAGGCAGAGATTCTTAATTTAACTGCACGAGACGAATGTAAAGCTCTATTTTTCCTTCTCGTTATAATACATATTTAAAAATAAAAACAACAGGCAGATAACATTTTGTGGCCGTACTACACGAATGTATAATACTCTAAATAGCTCTAGTTTTTTTTCCATTTTAATTGCAATTCCAAAATTTCAAAATCAATGTTAATTGTATCTCCTTTTAGATTTTTTCCTAGTACTATGTTAAATACCAATTTTGAAACTATTTAAAAAAAAGGTATATTTCACGCTTTTCACACTTTTTCGAAAGTCACTTATTTTCAATTTCATTTCAAGGAACTTTTAAGAAAATCTATCTTCTGTTGAAAATTCTAAGAGTTGCCGTTTCTTATATCTTGGTTTGCATGTGGGCGTATACCACGCCATCAATCGAAAATCATTCGAATTTGGTTATGTTTCCCTCTCCTGTCCATTCTCAAGACTCAGTAATGATTTAATTTTGAGCTGTTCCAAATATTCCCCTCATAGTTAGGGTCATGTCAAATAGTGAAGAAATGAAAAAGCAACTTGTGTTTGTCTTCAGCACTTGATAAAACTTTTCTTTTGTTTTAATCAAGTCTGATGTTTTTTTTTCGTATTTAAATAAAAGTCAATTTAATAAATTCCATTTAATCTATAAGATAAAATAAGTCTTTATTTTCTTCATGTTTTTTTTTTTCAAATTTTCCAGAATTCAATTACACTCGCTCAAGATGCTGGTACGTCTGATGATAGTGGAAGAGCTTCGGAAAGATTAACAACATCTTCAGTTGCACCCAGGGATGCGGATAGCTCCAGAGATCGACTTAGTGATGTAAGTTATTCAACTTCCTATTCTGTCGGTTTTTTTCTCCTTTTTTTTCGAACCCACTTAATTCATATATCCGTGATTGATTTTAATATTTTTTTTTTGTTTTTCATTTATTTTCTCTTCTTTCTCTATCAACAGGCAAGCAGTAGATGCAGTTCCGGCAAAGGATATATCGTAAGTATTTAAACGATTTTTTATTCTTCCATTTTTATTTTCCTTCTGTCTGTCATTTTTTTTACGATAATGCTCACAAGCAGTAAAAACAGTAAAACAAAAAGGAAATCATCAAAATGGCAGCCTCTTGTGAAAATGAAACTTTTTCTTGAATAACCATTCACATTTGAATAAATGACCAATTGAATTTTTCCGGTCATTTTGCTTGTGGCCCAAAACCATAAGGTCTTACTGTCCGTACTCAGATCTTGATGTTTCAGTCAACTATTAGCCGTTTGTGTTATTTTTGGTTTCTTTCTTTAACGTTTTATGAGGCCAATCTCGCCTGGGCAACGATTGACGACAATGACAAACCTTATCCACTACATTTATGGTTACCATTTGTATTTTTTTTTTAAGCCAAAAGTACATTGGGTTAGCTGTGATTTTTCTATTTTTTTTTAAACAAATACAATTTAACTCTGACCAATAGAATCGAAGCGATGTACATGGTGGGCCATCTAGTGGTTTATTTTTAAGTCATATGACAGAAAGTCAGTATCATACCTCCGCAGAACTAAATGAGTCGCTTTACGCTTGAATAACGTTGGGAAATATTGAAAACTTATTTCCAAAGTGAGTGCTGAAACAGTGCGTTTTTTTTAAAAGAAGTTTTGGCGAAATGAAGCACCAATCGCCCCTCCTGTATGCAAGTAAGTGCAAGTGCAAAAAGTTCGTGAGACTGGACAACGAAAATGGTCGTCGGTCGTGGCACGGTGCACACATACGAGAATGTGGCACCTTCTTCAGTGGTTTAGATTAATCGTAGTTAATAAACGTCACTTAGCAGACATTTTGTTTTATCAATGAAATTTTGCATTTTATCCAGGATTTAAAAATAAACCGCTTTTATTAACTTGCTTGCATTATAAAAATGTCCTTCTCTATGTGATGCTTTTTCCCGCTTTTCCCCTATTTTTTTAAAGTATAAGTATCAATTTCTAATACCTCAAAAAAAAAAAAAATAATTTAAAGGAACAACTGTCTTCTTAGTAATGGACCGCTGGTCACCTTACAAACACTCTTTACCTTCAGCTAGAGTCATGTATTTGGTTTGTCTCTGATATAACGATTTGCCTCGGTTCGGTACTTAAATCAATCGTTTGTATTGTGAATGAGATTATCTGATGATGACGGCAATGGTCTGTCTCCCAGTCGTTGCTGAATATCGATATCGATACACATCGCCAATATATACATGTGTACGTATATATGTACCTACTCTATTGCTGGGATGCCATTATTTGTCCTCTCTCGGGCATATCCTTTTAGTTTTTACGGTTACGATTATGATTATGGTTATTACAATTGATTTTGCTTCATATCTTACTTTCTGTTTTCTGTTTTTGGTTTGTTCTTACTTTTTTTTGTTGAGAGTGTGTCAACACTGTTATTGAGCAAACTTATAAGTTATATCCGAGACCATTTCTTGTGAACATAAAGTGGTTAAATTGATATATTTACATACTTATCTTCTCTCGTTCTCTCATTAAGAAGGAAAGATACGAGTAATACAATGAATAAATGAACCTGATGTGAAGGAGAGTCCTTGATGAAACCACAATACAAAGTATGGAATTATATACTTTGGAATATCTGTTTCTTTTTATTATCACTTAGATTAATATTGTCATGGAAGCAGATACTTAAGTTGAGACAACGAATAATTTATTTAAATGAGTTAAATTCGTTGGCTCAATGAATAGACTTTCGGACGTCAATGAAGCTGTTTATAAAGCAACGAATGTTTCGGTTTTTCAATAAAATTGTTAATTAACAATGTTTTTCTTTGATTTGATACTATTCGTTGGTTAATGATTTATTCGTTAAGTCAAATGAATCTATTTGTTATTAGAATAGAGGGTTTCGTTCTTGTTCATTGTATGTGGTTAACACTTAATTTAGTCAACGAATGTGTAAGTGAGTAAACAAACATAAAATTGCGTTTTGATTTGACAAAGTCTTAAGCTGCGTCCACACTATGGCGATCAACATTGATAATTTACATTGCCGATCAACATAATCAACTTTTCAAGCTGGACGCAAATTTAATTTTGGTGGCCTCAAAAAGCCAATTCTTAATCTTACTTAACTGAAGTTAAAGTCGAAACAGTTAATGTTACAATTAATCCTCCGAAGCATGCGAGTAATGTTCAAAAAACGTAGCAAACGACGTTGAATGCTATCGATGGATATATGAATTTGTTGATAACGGGGCCATACTTGACAGGCGTATTCAAGAAGCTGTCGAACAAAGGTTATAAAGATCGAGTCACCTAGGGGTGAGAGAAATCTTTGTACCATCTTTTTACAAAACCTATAGTATTGAGTCTGAATAATCACATCAAAATATTGGAGGAAGTTGAGCTTGCTATCACATAAAACCCCAAGGTCGCGAATTGACTCAGCAGGGGATAATGGGTTGATAAAAGAAAGGAAGAGACGGGAGGAAATTGGATGCGTTTTTGTGAAAATGTAATTAAAAGTCACTTGCAAATATTTAGCTCAGTTTTTCAGGCACCAGACAGAGAAACTTGGTATCGTCGGCGTAGAGTGAGATATGAGAACATTTAATGAGAATTTCAATATCTTTAATAGTAAGAATATAAAGAAGTGGTCCTTAGTGGGTGCCTTATTGGATTTCGGATGTAGCTAAGAAGTCAGCGGAGAAGGTAGTTCTGAATCGAATTTTCGAATTTTATAGGATCAGTTTTTCTGGTTAGAAGAAATCATCTTAATAAGATAGGTTCAAACCCAGTGGTCGACAAATTGAATAAAATTTGATTATGTGGAATTTTGTCAAAGACCTTCCAGAAATCGGTTGAGACAACATCGACTTCCTTTCCATTCTCTAAGGCTGAGAGGCTAAAGAATACGAATTCAACGAGGTTAGTCGTTGTTACCTTCGACGAAGCCGTGTTGTCAAGAGGATATGAGAGACTTTAACGAAAACTTAAAATTTCGAATAAAATACTTTCAAAGATTTTTGGGAATATGTGATAACTTAACAATTGTACGATAGCTTGTAACTTCACAATTTGGGCTCTTTTTGAAGAGGACTTCCATAAATGAGGAAATTCTTCTTCAGATAGTGATAAATTGAAGATTTTTGAAAAGGGAAGAGAGAGTATGGAAAAGGATTTTTTGAGAAATATATTTGTGGTTGAAGTTTGAAGTTTCGTTATTGAAAGAGTGAGAGGAAAGGTAACCATGATATTCGTTTGAAGTTGACAAACTGGAAGAAGAAGGATTTTAGGTCTTTTATAAGATTGCTTTGTGTTTGGATTAAATAGCATTGAATAAGAGGGTTGTTTAGTTCTGTATATGAGAATCACAACAAAAAGTTAGATGGAGAGGGTGATGATAGTTATAGATTGAAGATAAAGAAAGGGAACTGAGTGAGACCAAAGAGTTCATTGATGGGAATTGTTGTGAAAATTAAGTCTAGTTGACTATCCATATAATTTGAAATGCCGCAAAAAATGGATTGGAAGCAACATAAAACTATTCATCGTAAGATGAGGTCTATTGAAGATGAGAGAGGTTAAAGTCACTGAATTACAGGATATCATCATGGAGGTTGATTTCTAGCTATTGTATACTGTTTAAATATTTTAGATAGTTTAATGTAAAATAATTACATAACACAACGAACATTTCTCATTAGCTGTGTTTTATTCTCCCCCTGATCTGATCCAGATTGGATCTTCATTCAAAATTACATGTAAAACAAAAACAACACAAGGCCCAATTTTGTTAGTATTTGTCGTTTTACATGTTATTTTGAAAACAAAATCCAATCCGGATCAGATCTGGAGGAAAATAAAACACAGCCATTATTGAATGAAACTTTTCTTTCAGCAAAAGTTACGTTAAGTAAATATTTTTATACAACGATTAGAGCTTTCTTCAAAGTAAAGAGAAAGGGTATGCGAATACACTTTCATTAACATAATGAAACCTTTCGTGGAAGTAAAAAATGTTTTAAATAAATGTATTCATTGGGTCAACAAATTCGTTTTAGAATCCAAATCCACCACGAAAACTTAGTTAATGTAAGGAATAACTTAACGAAGAATTTTATTTTCATTATGTTCTTGTATATTTGTGATTGTGAATCCTTTTTTGTAAATTTTAATCAAAGTGATTCATTCGGCCAACGATTTGTTTGTAATATCAATGAAGAATTGGTTAATGTAATGAATTTTACTACTTAACGAAGGATTTTATTTTCATTATGTTCTTGTATATTTGTGATCGTGAATCCTTTTTTGTAAATTTTAATCGAAGTGATTCATTGGGCCAACGACTTGTTTGTAACATCAATGAAGAATTAATTAATGTAATGAATTTCACTACTTAACGAAGGATTTTATTTTCATTATATTCTTATTTTTTTTTTGTAATTGTGAAGTAAATAAATTAAATTAAAATACTCTTTTTTCTTTACTTTCAGTGTGATAGTGAAGGAGACGATGATAAGGTGAGTTTTGTTTACAAATTTGTTTTCCATTTTTAATAAATAAATATTATAAATAAATCAAATTATAAATAAAATGTGCGACTGAATCGCACCAACTTGGTCTTATGGTTAAAGCATGTTTAATTATTTGTGATAAAGTTTTATCCATTTACTACAATTTTAAAACTATTCTTGTATTTTGCGAATTGTAATCGGATTTATCAGTATACTTTCTCCGATTTTTTATTTAAGTTAATATCATCGAATATCCATTTTATCTTTTTTTTTAATTATCGCGGTTACTTCATACTACACTTCAACATTTCCAAATGTCAAAAAAGGTTTGTTTACTTTGCTGTTTTTTTTACACGATTTGTCATTGTTTTAGGTGCGTTCAGAATTAATTTGTCAAAAAAGTAGTCCCAACATGATACCTTGTAGTTAAAAAAGGTTTAAAATTAATAAGAAGTTAGTTAACTGCTTATAGATTGTTAATAATAGGCTTTTAAAATGTTTGCTCAAAATGACATTACAATTAATAGTCGCTTTGATCGTATGACGTTAGAGAAATTCGACACAATTTGTTATTTTCATTTATATACTTTTAATATAATTCACACTCTGTATATCGACGGTTAACTATGAATACCTCCTAACATACATTTTTGTAAAATTCACTTTTTGATGCAGTTTCGTTAATAATTTTCGTCTGCTTCGCTGAATTTTTAAAATTTACACTATTTCACATCATAGATATTCAAAACTGATAATTATGCATAAAATTTTATTATTATACGTTTTAATTTTGAGACTATAATCAGTTTTGTGTTCCCCCTGTAAAGTTTACAAAATGCGACATAGGAGATATTCATAGTTAACCGTCGATATGCGAATTAAAATCACCGTTTCGGTTATTGCGCAACTCATAAGACTGCAATAAACTTGATTAAAAAAATCTGTTGAACTTTAGTTGTCAAAAGCGTGTTTAATCGATTTGGTCATTAACCGAGATAGTCCAGCCATTGTTCTAGAAACTTCCCCTATCAAATTCAAGGAGTCTGAGTTCAAAAATTAGAACTTCTTAATTGTCACCAGGGGCTTTACTTCCGGGAAGTCACCTGCTGATCTGTTGCCACTAAGAATGCTATTTCTGTAGCCCTAAAATTTGAATACCATATTATTAGATAAGCTGAAGATCCCTACCAGTAAACCAGAGTATACAAAATAAAAGTATGCCAAAACTGGTTATATGTAATTTGTTATGTAACTTTATTAACTAGGAAAAGGCTAGAAATGTCCAGGGCATGGTATGTATTACTGGAGAAATGATAACTTGTAACAGCAGCGATGGATGTTATCCTTCATTTTTCCTTTTTCCCTCAGCCGAGTTAGGCAAACCGGGTTTAAAAGATGCTGACCCCATACCCATCGTACGTCTTGGATCTGTCCGTTGAGACCGATAGATTATTATATTTCTTTCCTTAATAAATTATGTGGGGCTATTGAAAGGAACTTTTGCAGGTTTGCAAGTTGGTGTAGTACTATACCGATGCACGCCAGTTTATGAATTTCAGTAAAAGTTTTAAGATTGATAGCTTATCCTAAAGCTGGTCCCCAAACCAAAAATGGGTTTTCAGAATTAGACTTATAATGGCTGTCTGCATCCATTGAATAATATTGGGGCTGATACTTCATGTTATACCCAAAATTTATTTTGCAAGTCTAAGTTGCTACTGAAGCTTCATTCATTCACTTCTTCTTAAATATTTTGTGTCCCGTTTTGTTTACGATCAATTACTAGATATTTTGCGGTATACCAATAATGTGGAGGGATGTCCCATTTATAGTGGAAAGGTAATGAGAAGACCAATATTTGGAATATTTCTTGTTAACAAAAAACCAGTTGTTTCTCAAGTGGGTTGACATTAAGATTGCAGCTACCCAGCTGAGCTTGTCTATGGATGTTGTTAAGAGCTCGCACAACGCACAGTGGTAGGAAAATTTCTCATTTCTTTTTTTTATAATTTCGGGCTCATGAAAGGGATTATGACTATCTACTCTTGACGTTTGAGCATAGTGCTACTGTTCAGGAGAAGAGGATTTACATTGGCTTTGAATGTCTGAATATACCAATGAAAAATGAAAATACCAGGGAAAAAGTACACATTCGTGTAGTGCGGCTAGAGAAAGAATATCCGAATGTATGATGCATTGAATCAATGTAAAATTGAACTATTTTTAGAATGATTAAAGGCATATTTTATTCCAAAGAATGCTTCCAGTGTTAATCCTTTGTATTTGGATTTATTTCTGCCAACTACTTCATGAAGTGCTACCTCTTAACAGATTTGACCTTTATATATACATGTTGGGTCTGCGAGAGCACACTCTCATTTAGCTTTAAACGAATGTGCGTTTCTATTAGTCTCCCAAAAGTATTTAAAGGAAAGAATGATGAAGGACATGCATATTTATGATATGAAATCTTTCGTTTCTCTTATTTTAACATTTGATAACATTTTTTAAGAATTTATTTTTAACCTTATTGATAAAAGAACAAAAAAACATTTCCCCCGAATCTATCGATAACTTAGAAAAAAATTCCTCATCCCTCTCTCCTTGTCATCATAATAACACACACTAAAAAACCACAACTCATAAATCTTGAATTGGCTCCGAGTCCCTTTTTTATATCTGATCCATACACATATAACAAACCTCCACAAAATATCCCTCAAATATCGATACAACACCACGATTTTATTACACCAATATCGCGTTGGCTAGGGATAAACCCAAGTAGCAAAAAAAAAAAATAAGTATCCTTTGCCAAACGCTTCTGCGATTATCGAGATATCTTCTGTCTATATGCCAGGGAGCTATATACAGACAAATATAACTACATGCTCGTATATCCAATATTGAGAAACTTCAACTATGTTAAACTGTCCCTTGGACCCCTTTGGGGAACTCCAGAAATGACCATCACGGGTTGTCGAGACTTCTTTCCCTTGCCTAATATCTGTACGAGTATGTACTACACAGAAAAAAATAATATAAAAACTTCGATTGCTTCTGCAAGCTGTTTCGGCTATCATACTCCTAATTCGACACAAAGGACGAAAATGTGGGGGTTGTTAGAGACAGCGGCGACTTGGACGTCGACGACCAACAAGAGAGTTTTTAGAGTTTCAAAAAATAAAGACTAGAGGGGGTCGAGGAAGGAAATATGAAAATAAAAATAAATTGTAACAAATTGACAACGCTATACGACGACCATGGTACGAGTACTCCTGCTGATGCCCAATTCCATGAACTTTTTATGTTTCTCACTTTTTTTTTTGTGTGTCCTTTGGAATCGGAAAGGACTCTTTCATTGGATACTCCTTGGAGGGATTGAAAGTCTCTATAAATTTATTTGGCTATCGTATATCTTCTGTTGGCAGTCTGGACTACAACGGGCATGGGGACTCGACAAAAAAAAAAAACTCAAGGTCTAAAAGAAATCTGTTTTGTATTGAGGCATAAAAAATAGAAAACAAATGACGAAGTTCGAAAAAAGGGGTGGGAAACATGAGGGTGGTTGATGCCTGCAGAAGTGGTCATAAAAAAAAAAAATAAGCCAGATCGACATATTTCAATACCTATACGGATTTTTTTATTTTCTATAGAAATAGGGAGTGCATTAGAAAACAATGTGTCCAATTGTGTGCTATTTGTATATAACTCTCTTGGACTTGAAAGGACGAAAAGTAATTTCCTATAGTGGTGCGGTAGAATACCTATATCACTTTTTAAGGAAAGCAATTTGCATTGATTAAAGAGGAGGGTGGACGATGAAAGTGAGAACATGTGCTTTTGTGTGTATGGGCATAAGTTTATTGTTGAAATTATGGGGAGGAGTGGGTGTGTATTTAAGATGTATCTGTATTTTGCCAAGAGGGGACTTTTATTAGCTAAACAAAAAGCTACGAGTGCATTTACTGAAGACTTATACTGAGTAGTCTAAAAATAAGTTAAATTGAAAATGTTTTCTATGAATAAATTGAGGCTTAGATTGCGAAAATTTAAAGATGTATTTTAAAGATATATGTACCTCTAAAAAAGATCAAATATGTTATTGGCCTAGCCTACCTATTCTGAACTGATCCACAAATTTTGAAACAATACCCACCACTTGCCTTTAATTCATCAACTTATGATTTACTTACCCTCTTCTATCGCTATCACATGAACATAGTTAAACTCAAACAGTCAAAAGTCTTAATCTGTTCTAACCTATCGTTCGTAATATAATCTTTTGTTATTAGTCCAATTAAATCTTCTGAAATAGCCTTAAATTAACTGTCGACCTAACCTGATTTCGTAGCAATCGAAATAAGATCTCCTAAAACTGCTACTTTAACCTCCACAAATTAGAGAAGGTAACTAGTATCTATCTCTATCTCCTTTTGGATTAAAAAAAAAAAAAATCAAGACAAAATAATAAATAAACCCAACTAATTCCAGGAATTCAACCACCGAAGGTATTTGGAACATAAATTCACATGGAGTGTCACTTCTTGCAAAACAACTGTACAAACTTTATCGCAAAGATACATTAACTGGCTTGTGGTTTTGTGGTTTCTTGCTTACAAATTTATCACGCTCTTAGCTTTTTATGAGTTCGAACCATGGTTGCCAATTTCGGTTGTTTTCTATGGAACTTGTTTTTTTATATCTTTGGTTGTTGATATTTTTTTTTTAATATTTAATATATATGAAAGCTATTTTTAGTTATAAGTAAAAGTTTTCTTAGGTAAAAAGTTTTTTTTTTTCCGAACAAAAAAAAAATGGTCATTGATGTACTTTCTGTAGAACTATTTTTAATATTTTGGGCTTTTTCGAAAAAAAGAGCAACTGATTTTGAACTTGGTTTTGTGTGCAAAAGCAGTTATTTTTTTCCTTGATATATTTAGAAAAAAATTAATTTAGTTTTTGAAAATTCAATATTCCGAAAACTCGATTTAGTCTTTTTTCTTTAATAGTTTTTTTTTTACCCCGAAAATATGGGTTGTAAGGTTAAACACCATTTAATAATAACTTATTTTACTCGAAAACAACTCCTAAGATTTTGATTTATTTTTGCCTGTACTTAAGTAAGTACCATCTACGGAAAAGTGGGGTTAAAATCAACACTTCTTACTCAAACCAATGTTTCTTAGATTTAAAAAAAAATTCAGCCGAATTTGTATCAAATTTGAAAGCTGTATTCAGCTACCCTGTTACTTCTAGTCCCGCTCTCCTAAACTAAGAAATTTAAAGAATTTTATCTTAAGTTGTAATTGAAGGGACTTTTTTTCAAAACTTGATATTTAAAAAAACAACGTTTTTTAACATTTTGTTTGCATAAATTAAAATTCATCACGAAATCAGATGAAAGAATTGTTTCATTTGCACATTTAAATCTACTAAAAGCCAGGTACCTAGTGACCACTATTTGTTGAGCAAAGATGTTGCTAAAAATTCAGTGAAATGCTTGGTTTCCGAAGATGATGTATGTAGATTTTTTTCCACTTCTGATTTTGTTACTTTTTATTAGACATACATACTCATATGCCCAAATTTAGCGTATGATGTATCTAAAACAATCTTCTATAAAGTTGCTAGAATCTAAAACAGAGACTGAAAGGTGATGAATGAAAGAATGAATAAATTGGGGTATAAAAACACTGCGACCCAAAGATCTATTGTGCCCCCCCTTATCATGAACTGGATGAGGTTAGCTCATTATTACAGTTCTTCCTCCAAGTTTGTTCCTTTGAGGAATCGAAGTATTTAGAGTATTTTAAGGGAGGATAATTCACTCTGTTTTATGTGGTGCTTACCCAGATACCTATGCCTTTGATGTACGAGTGCATCACATTTCCCCAGTATGTGGTCAGGTGTCTCCTCGTGAATATTGCAGAATCTGCAAGACTCGTTGTTCACTAGGCCAAGGATGTTGAGGTGTCTTCTCAATTTACAGTTGCCTGTGAGAAGCCCTGTGATTTTCCTGAGGTTGTTCCTGCTTAATCTAATACAGGTTAGAAAACGCTCTCGGTTGTAGTCCCCGAGTAGAAGTTTTGCCTGTCTCAGCTTAGGGAGTTCTTTCCAGATTTTTGATCTTCTTGCCTCCTCTTCTGTTTTGATTTTATTTTTAATCACGTTTTCTCCTATTCCGCAGTAGGGCTCTGGCCCTGTTAGGCGTGTCGATGCACCTATTTTTGCTAAGGAGTCTGCCTCTTCGTTGCCCTGGACACCAACGTGGCCTGGTACCAAATGATGTGTGACAGTGTTATTCTTGCCCAGTTCATTAAGCTGTATCACGCACTCCCAAACAAGTTTGGAACTAATAGCGTAGGAGCTTAGTGCTTTTATTGCAGCCTGGCTGTCTGACATGATGGCAATGTTTTGGTTTTTATATTTTCTATCAAGGTTTCTTTCAGCACATATACCTATGGCATTACTTCTGCCTGGAATATGCTAGTGGACTGTCCCATCGGTAAGGAGAGTTTAGTTCTAGGCCCAAAAACTCCAACACCAGTCCGTTCAGCTACTCTCGATCCATCAGTGTACCATTTGATGGCATTTTCTTTAAGACTGTAGTTTACTGTTTCGCCTAGCCAGTCTTTTTTGGAACTTAACTCCGTTTTGAAATGTTTTTCGAAGTTCTATCTTTTGATCGTACCATCTCAAGAAGGTTTGATACTGCGTACCTGAGTATCGAGTCTTTTTCCCTGTTACCAATAATTTTACCCGTCCCAGTACCCTCCTTGGCAAACCTAATTATGGCTCCCTTAGCAGCATTTTCAACGGCCACGTGTAGTGGCGTTAATTGAAGGATGGTTTTCATCGCTGCTGTAGGGCAAGTTCTCATTGCACTGAAAGTGATAGTGACAGATCAATTTCGGAAGCGATTGTTTCGTTGAAATGTCTGTTTCCTTTCAATTTTCTAACTTTACTTTTCTAAATAGTGATTAAGTTAAATAGCTGCATTCCGTTTCTTAAACAATTCTATAGTAATTACCTATCCGCAAAGAATTCTTGTCAACATACACTCGAAACTAACTTTGGCCGACTCGTAAGTAAAGAGATTGTTTATTCAACCATACTACACGAATATGCATTTCACCCCTAAAACAATTTAATTGAATTATTTCCTACAGGAAATCTCATCAATATATCCTTGAGTCGAACTTCGGACAAGTTGATAAGTATTAGAGACTATATCTTCAGCTATACTACACGAATGTGGAATTCCTTATCGACCTCCGAATAGGCATGCCTCCTTTAAAGCGATTCAACTGTTTTATCTGTTTTATCCTCCAGGATTGCTCATCAATATACCCTTGACCCTAACTTGTGACGAACCTTTAAGTGCAGAGATTGTTTATTCAGCCATACTACACGAATATGGAATTCGATATCCAGCTCCATAGCTGCATTTCTCCCCTAAAACAATTTATTTGTTATGTCCGCTCCGCCAGAAAAGCTGATCAATATATGTAGGTACAATTGAATCAATCTTTGGACCAGCTGATAAGTATAGAGGCTATATATTCGGCTATATTACAAAAATGTGAACATCTTTATCGGGCTCCATATGTCTCTCCCATATCAAAACTCATATTCAAATATTTGTAAACAATGTCTGCCCACAGATGGTTTCAAAACAATTTGTTTGACTTAAAATGGCAACCATGGTTCCTCAACATCCAACCGACCCCCAAACAAGAGGCCACTTTATACAATTAATTTCCACAAATTACTCTGCTCACTGCACAGATTCTTAAATAATTCAAAAGAATTAATACAAAAAGGAGAAAAAAAAAACATCTACTTATTCTACTTATAAATTTTACCAACTGTGCCCATCACTATTCTACTTGATAATTTATTTTAATGAACGATTAAAGAAGAATTTACAGCTTGCATAGCTAAGTAGACTATGTATATTGGATGTGAGGTATGCAGCGGTGTAGATGTGGCATGGTGCGACGCAGCGCGATGACGGGTGTGGTGATATAGAGACCGCCGACCACAAGGCTCCCGACAATCTTGTTCTAAACGCTGCGTGTGGTAAATTATATAAATATCTACACATTCTACATGTAATTAACAAATTAATAAAATTAAATGCTGCAGAAGTTTAGTTAAATGGAGATAGATAAGATAGTGTGTGGAAAGATGAGAATGGCGGGTTCGAAGGAGTTGATGGTTTTATCGATTTTCTATTGTTGACAAATTTCAACATCAACTATACTAAATGATAGCGTATAAAATATTCTTGCTCTACCAAAATATTTTTCGAAGGAAGGACAATAGAAGCGACATCAAAAAAAAAAAGGCTTCTATGCATAGTGTAGACCTGCACTTAAAATATTCACGTTTGCTATTTCACACTGGAAAATAGAAATTAAACTGAAAGTGTAAATAGATCCTTTTACGACTGGCTCAGTCAACAGTTCCCGCATTTCAATACTTATCAATTGATAATTGACAGTTGTGAAAGAGGTGTTAGTTTATATGACTTCTATAGTTTATTTAAAAACTTTCACTTTTGGAATTCCCTACTGTGGATTGAGCTTCATCTAATGACAAAATTAGATGTACATAAGCCTGACAACTTTTCTATCGTAAAACTCTCTCCGAATGAATGCATTTGCACTGTTAAGTACAGAGATTCCTTCTTAAGACGTACATCACGAATGCAGAATACTTTCACTGGCTTCATACACACACATTTAATGTTCATCCTCTGGCCTTGCAGTGTTTATTTTCCTCAGTGTAGCATGAAAATGACACTATGCTACTTGTACAAGTTTTGGGAAGAAGTTACGAAGCATGAAAAGCTTAGATAAGACATGTGTATCCTTCCGGAAACAAAGAGTACCAGAGCAAACACAAAAAAAAAAGAAAATCGACAATATGTGCATAGTTAAAGTTGGTGGAACAAAAAAATAAATAAATTGTCGAACAAAGTGGATAGACTAAAAAAAAGTAGGTAACAAAACTAATACTTCAAGGAGTAGACATGTTTATGTACACAAGACGATGGCGACGACGACGACGATGAGAAAAGGAATTTACTACCGCATCTTTAACCAGAATACACAGACTTTTTCATCTTTCATTTTTTCGTTGCTCCTACGACACTTCTCAATGTATAGATCTAGTGGATATACCCTATGGTCGTGGACATTGTCGTCGAAATAAGATTTATATCCGGGATAGAAATACATAGTACATTTTTGCACGTACGTATAGTTTATACGTGAAGAAGAGAAGCTATACAAGGACATGGTTACGGAAGCAGAAATACTGACGATATCTGGTAGCTTTGGGGGTGATGGTGGATGTGGTTTCAGCTTGGCACATAAAAACCTAATACAATAAATGTAAAATTAAATCTCTTACTTATCCAAGAGCAATTTTTCGTACATCGTTTATTCTTGAGGAAAGTATGGCACAATGTGATGTAGACTAAGTGGAATAGATATTGAAAGATAGGTTAAGGTTTGGAGAGTATTAGTTGTATTAGTAATAGTAGAGTGAAAATGAGGAATTGAGAGGCGAACAAAAAAAAAAGAACCGAAACGGCAATGCGAGAGATAGGAAATCGTGTTCTACCTAATGAGTATAGAAAAACAAAAGAAGAATCGGCTTCGAAATCAACATATTTTCGTAAAATATTGCATGTATAACATACGTACACTGCAGGCCAAAAGATTGAGTCCAACATAGTCAACTGGCTTCATTAATGCCTGGGGGTTTTGAATTAAAGATTAGGTTTTTTACCTATTTTTTTTTTACCTGAACAATACGCCAGACCTTCAGGTAGTAAAAGTTGGATTCTCAATCCAGATTTTTTTAAAAAGGGTGTTTTTTTTAAATAAATGTGGAAGAATATAAATTTTTATGACTTTTGGTTGTTGATCCAGCACTTTTTTATGACGCCCAACATGAAAAAGGTTTTCAAAACTGAAAAATTTAGACCTGGCGGTTTGCGAGGGTAATTCTTCGTCGGATTTCCACTAAGGTGTCATTCGTGGGATTGATGTTCGTTCCGAGGTAGGTGAACTCCTTGACTACCTCGAAATTACTGCTACCAACAGTGACGTTTTGTCCTAGGCGATGGACAGATGAGCTTTGTTTGATAGCATATACTTTGTTTTGTCCTCAATAACTTCAAGCCAACGCGTTTCGCCTGTTCATCAATAGCTGTGAACGCTTGTAGCACAGCTCGCTTGGAGCGGCCGATGATATCGATGTCGTCCGCATAGCCAAGCAGTTGGGAAGACCTGTTGAAGATAGTGCCTTCCAGGTTAACACCACTCTTGCGCACTATCTGCTCTAGGACTGAATTGAAGAAATAACATGGTAGCGTATCTCCTTGTCGGAAGCCTGTACATGTCTGAAATAGCTCGGATGAGCTGTTACCCATTTGCACGTTTCACCGCGTAATTTGTAACGTCATGCGGCATAGCTGGATCAGTTTTTTCCCCAATAGAAGCTCTTGGCGACTAATGCTGTCATATGCGGCTTGAAAGTCGATGAAAAGATGGTGGGTCTCGACTTGAAATTCGTTGGTGTTTTCCAGGATTTGCCTCAATGTGAAGATTTGGTCTATCGTTGATCTGCCTGGCCTGAAGCCACACTGGGTACGTGCCGATTATAGTGTTGCAGAAAGGTTTTAGAGGCAAGATTAAGCCTCTGTAGTTTTTGCAGGACATAGGATCGCCTTTTTTGTAGTTTGGGCATATGCAGCTATTTGACCAGTCTTCGGGCATACTTTCCTCCTCCCACACTTGGTTGATGAGCTGATGCATGCACCCTATCAGAACATGCCCTCCATACTTAAAGAGTTCCGCAGGTAAGCCATCCGAGCCTGCGGATTTGTTATTCTTAAACAAAGTTTTACCTGTCCTTAATTTAAATACCTCCCTTAATCCAAATTGGTTCAAAATAAATATCCTACTTCTCCTGACCAAGTCTGTTTTGAATCGTTCGGCCGTCATGCCATTTGCACCAACAGCCTCATGTGACTTAGGTTTGGATATTTTGGACATCATCGTCCAAATTGAATCAAATATTCTACGTAAAAGCAAAATATTGACCGTCCTCACGGCTTATCAGTGATCCTCAGTACCGACTGTGTATCTTCTATTGTATTCTCACTCCAGAAACTTCACAAGGGTTCTGTTCTAGTTTATGTCTTTGGGTAAATTATTTCGATAGAACTTTCTATGAATGAATATTAGTGAGGTTTTTGATTTTTGTTCATTTCACTACGACCTAAAGATCTAGAGTTGGATGAAACGCTTACTCTACAGCTCTTGCCCCAAGTTTATCTTTTTAAGAAAGTTTATAACTTCGAGAACCTTCAGAGGGGATAAATGACTTTGCATCTGACTTGTGTGTGGTCCGGCGTTTCCTCATGAGTATTGCAGAATTTGCATATTATGGGACACTTTTCTAGTCTAAGAATACTTATGTGTCTCAATTGTTTACAGTGATCCGTGAGGAGACCCGATTGCTACTCTCAGGCCGATCCTACTGATATTGTTCATGAAATGATCTTGGTTAAAGTTCCTAAATAACAGGAACAGAATAGGTCAAAAGGTTTTTCCTAATTTGAAAATGATGTCCTACGAAGTGTTATGGAAAACGCTCTAGAAAGAGCTCGTCTCTGTGAGCATGATACTGGTACTCATTTGAGGGACATTATATTCCATACTTAGGCCGAAAAAATCTCCATAAATCATAGTTTGTGATTCTTAAATTAAATGCAAAAAAGTTATCACTTTAAATTAGGAAGTCACTTTTGACCCACTCGTAGTTTATCCTACCTCAGCTTGAGGAGTTATTTCCAAATTTCAGATCTTTTAGCTCCCTCCTCTATTTTGAATTACGTTTTCTCATAATCCACAGTAGAGTTCTGGCGGTCCCATTAAGGGAGACGTTGTGCTTAGTTTTACTAGAGTTTCTATGATGCGCAATGAAGTGCAACATTTTTGTTCAAACCAAGTTCGTTTAGTCCGCCTACACATTCCCACACTATTTTAGAACTGATGGTCAAGGATTTTAATGCTTGACTATTTATATTCCTATGTTTAGGTTTCGGTATTTCCTTTCAATAGCTTGACCAAACCAATTTTTTTTCGAAACATCTGTTTGGCGTCATGGATTGCGTTATTGACCTAAAACTAAGTAGGTTCAAATCTATGTTACCTTCTCGGAAATTCAAATATCCAATGTATTGCGAATCAATTGCTTACATATCCAAGCTGTGTCGTCCGATTATCGAAGTATTACGATTTTGGCATTGAAGTTCCCAAAAATTATGTGGAAATCGCACTTGGGACACTTATCCTACTTTTTTTTCCTAGAAAATCCCAAACGCTCCCTTGGTTGAGTCATCTATCGTTTTCATTTGGGTGCAAGCAAAAATTAGGTGCTCGGCTAGATTACAAAAGTACTTCCTTACTATTCGCCTTATCTAAAAAAAACCGCTGACCGAAGTTAAACACTCTCCGAAGTTTTTTTTTCTTCTGTATGACCTCTACATTCCATCGCACATCATTAATGGATGTTACTTCAAATCTTAGAACATTCAGGTTCTTAACCAATTGTTCAGTTGAACGTGCTTTCTTGAGGTCCGGACTTACTATGTTAAGATCCGAAATTCTTCTTTCTTTATGGTGGGCTCTTTAATATTTGAACCATCCATATACCAAAAGTATTTCGGAACCCTAATTTCCCCGTTGCATAGAAGTTATCTGGGCTCTCAATCCACACTATCGAAACACAAGCTCTTACTTTACCAAATATTTCAGATACCTCGAAATCATTATAAGCAGTCACGCAGGAAATACTAAATAGTTTATCCACCATCTTACTTACTTACTTTAGATGGCGCTCACAGTCCAGGGTGGACTACGGCCTCAACCAACAAGCCCCTCCAGTTAGCTCGGTCCCTAGCTAGCTGCCTCCAGTGAAGCACTCCAAGTTGATTAAGGTCGCTCTCCACTTGTGCGCGTCACCTGAGGTGGGGTCTTTTTCTGCTGCGCAGACCATCAGGGGTGGATTTGGATTCGAAGATTCGACGGGCTGGTGCGTCGGTGTCCATACGCTCCACGTGTCCCAGCCATTTCAGCCGTTGTATTTTCAGATTCTTGACTAGGTCAACGTCGCTGTAAAGCTCGTACAGCTCATTGTTGAACCTTCTCCTCCATACTCAAACGAAGAACTTTTCTTTCAAAGCACCCAAGCAGATTTTCATCCGTTTTAGACAGTGTCCATGCTTCGTCGACAATGTTGAGATTCCTTTCTCGAGGATAGCATATACTTCGTCTTGTCCTCCTTAACAGCCAAACCTATTTTCGCCGCCTCCAGTTCAATACTTGCAAACGCATTGGTAACACCTCGCTTCGTCTTCCCAATGATATCAATATCATCCGCATAAGGAAGCAGTTGAATTGACTTTTGAAAAATTGTACCTCTATTGTTGACGTTTGAGTTTCGTACACCACCATCATCTCCTCTAAAACACTTTGCTTCCTCCTGAAGATGCATACTGACCCCAGCTCTAAGTAGGTCTTAATTGATTACGTGTAATTTTCACCTTCCAGGTGATGATCCAAGTGCGATCATTTCGAGTCATTTCTTTGTTGGGCTCGTCTAAAAAGTAACTTTCAGCCAGCCATTTCCGAATCAACATTATGCTGTTGCTATTTTCTTCTGCTCAACAGTTGCGCTGACAAAATGTTTCACGTCGGATTTCGGATGAACGAAATCAGTGACTGGTGACCAGCACCAGCGCCATGTTGATGGGAATCAGTGCTTTTTTGGTTTATACACCACTCACCACTTAGGAACGCTCATCAGCTTACTTTTAAAGCTAATTTCAGACCTATCGTTTAGAAAAGAGATTCTTTCTTTATCCGCACTTTACGAATGTGAAATTCCTAACCCAAGCCTGCTTTTATACCTATTTCAATAATTCTACATTTGAGACAAAATTTACACTGTTATCTCTTACTCAATCCTTCCCCTGCTTTCGAATAGCTCACAAAGTGTTTTAAAAGAAGGAACATACAAATACAAGGGTACTCCTGACCCCTTGAATGCGTGTTAATTTTAAAAACAAAAAAAATATATAATGAGTTTTATCTCTGCTATAGACGTTCACAGAAGAAATCCTCATTTGCCTGGCTACACAGATATATTAAAGTTCAAAGCATTTTTCGTAAAGCTTTCTTCTTTTTATACATCTTTAAACCTCTCATTCTCTATTTAGTACTAATTCGATAAAATAAAACATTTTTAATTTCCATACTTTTTTTTAACTGCTTCGAAAGTACTTTTGACCGAACCCCCCATTTTTTTTTGAAACCCTAAATGGCTTCATTAGCAAATTTCCAGGAATTCACTTAAGCATATTTTTCATTCTGCCTCTGTCTATCCTTGTTTTTTTTTCAGACTCAAATATTTTTTCCAACCAGATGGAAGTTTGCTATTTCTCTTTCGAATAAAAACAGAAACACAACAAAACATCCAAACACCAAAAGACCCCGAAAAACCTCAGCAACAGACTCTGATAAATAAGAATTTATGCATATTGGTTTAAGGATGTTCTTTTTTTTGTTGTCTTGCTTTTTACATACAAATTGGAAAGGTGTGTAGTTACATCCTGTTTAACAAGAACAACATTGCCGTAACCAATATAAATTCAACAAATGAGGTGTCAAACACCAACCTCGACCTTAAATCCGCCTGAGCTTACAACGAACTGAAACTTTGAATATTCAAAGTGAAAACTTTTACCCCAAAAGTGAAGGCCAAAAAGTTGTTTGGATTGTTTTTTTTTTTTGTTAATGGCTAAACTACCCTGTATGCTCTATAAACAAATAAAAAGTTTTTATTGTTTTTTTTGGAAAATTTACTATCAAAGTTTTGGCCTCTTCCCACCAACCGCAGATATTTGAAAACTTTTCAAAAATGTAAGCAAAAACCCTCCGACAATACAACAATGGCGGCGGCGGCGAGAAGAAGAGTTAGGAAGGTATATAATGTTGACTTGGTACAGCGACGGGCGGAAAAAGTATCTCAAATTACTTGAAGTTTACTTCCGTCTGTCGCGCGCGTACGTACGTCCTTAAGTTTTCAAGCAACTGTCGCAAAGCAAATTTTCTTTTTAAGACTCCAAGGAGTACGTAGTTTACCCAAGAAAAGTAAAAGATGAGACAAGTTAAGCAAAGAGCAAAAAAAAGAAAAACAACAAAAGAAGAATTGCTACGGAACCCTAAAGCATACTCTCGCAAAATGAACCGTTGCGCTGTCATCTTCGTCCTCGTTTTCCTCGCAATATATGTATATATAAAAAAAACCTCCAGGAAAGGAGCTTCCAGCTAGTAAAAACTTTTCAATTGCTTCGAAATACATGACGAGAAAAGTTTTTCAGTTTTCGCCAAGTTAAATATTTTTTTTGTCCTCCTTTTATCCTTTTAGCAGGATAGAAAATCCTTCTCTTCCTTTTAAGTTTTTCTGCACCATAAACTAGCAGCAAGTAGCTGGGATGAAAAGCAAAATGCAGTGATAACATAAAAACTACTGGCACGTTGACGATGACGACTGCGACTACGACTACGACTTCGACGACAACAAGCACGAAGGTGGGAACAGGAAGTTTAGGACCAACAAAAAATAAAAAAAATGAAAACAGCTTATCGGTAGTGCGGAGCTTGAAGAGAGCTAGACATGTAAATCAGTTTATGGTCGCTGAAGGACTTGTGACAGTGCCAGAGCATTTCGCCAAAGGAAGCAGGCGGAGGATAATCCTCTTTCTGAGCGTTTGTTTTTAGTTTGCTGTTTATTCATGAATAAAATGCAAACTTAATACCGCCATAGCTGCTACAGAGAGACAGCGACAGCGAAGCCGGGCAGCTTATAAAGAGATTTGTGCGATTTGCGATGGCGACTTTGTTGGTTGTTTTTTTTTGTGTCTGTTGTAGCTACTACTGGCTTGATATAGAAAATTGCCCAACACTTATTGCCGACTTTCCTTATTGCCTGTTCCTTTCCACAACTCGGTTTTGGATTCTCATTAACTTCGATTTGAATTTCATTAAAGGCTCTCGAGAGTGTGAGCAGTCCGTTTGGGGTTTGGTTAGATCCTAAAGGACTGTCTGAAAGTTTCCACAGACGATGATGGCTATAAATCAGAACACATTACAAGGAAGCGGATTTCGCCATTTATAGCACAGAAAAAAGAGAACAGCAGAAAAAAATCTCAAGCCTGAGGAAACAGGGTGGATGAAATAAATTGACACACGAAAATGTGGAAACGAGTCCCAGGGGAGAAAAAGAGTGGAAAAGGGTACCTACCCAGAAGGTCTCTAGATAGATTGTGTCGCGTGTTTAGAAGGCATAAATATCTAAAACGCGTTGTTGGGTGATTATTTCATATAAATATCCGTAGCCCTATAAATAAAGCCACATTAATAGAAGGGAAGTCAAGGCTGGCACTGGAGGGGCTATAGATATAGACATGGAAATGTGTTTATGGTTATTTATTTATTTATTTTTCATTTCATTTATTTCTATCACTGTGCTTGTGTGTGGGAATGGTAAAGAAAAAAATGAGGACGTGCCATCAAAGATGGTTGTCTGGAATTTTAATGGGTAATTTGTAACTTCATTTGGATTGAATTTGTGTTTCAATCGTGTGCTGATGCTTGTATATGATTATGTATATATTATCCTCGTGTTGACAAGTTCATATCGTATGCCAACCACCAACCCAATAATGCGACAATGGCAAGACCCTGCAGTGACTGAATTTGAAATAAATAGAATTTGTCAAATGTTTGCTGTCAATTTGTGGCAAGATTTATTGGAATACTAATTGAATTGACGATGAAATTTCAAAGGTAATAAAAGATTAGTTAAAGACCGGCAATAGGACTCTTTAGAAATCAAGGGAGTTAATCACCGGTGCGATTAAACCACTAGGTATGATAGAGGGTGCAAAATGTCTGTGTCATTGTTGTTTCACAAACTTGTAGCGCATTTTTTCACAGAAAAGGTCCAGTGCATTTTGTTTCTAGCTGTTAAAAAGTTTTATCAGTTCAAAGAATCTCTCTGAAGAAAACACGAAACTTCAGTAGGAAGGTCTTTAAAACCTTATACAAAATCTTTATTGAAAACAAATCTTACATTCATATAACAACTAGAACGTTCTAGATTTCAATTAATTTACATATTGTTATTGTGTGTCTGGTAACATCGGTTATTCTCCTTGTATTGTGCTTCTGCTGGTCTCATTTAGAAATCTCAATTCTGGCATCTGGTTTCTCATTAACTGGTATTCGGTATCGGGTTACTCTTTTACAAGTACTGACTACGCTCTTGGCTCTTACAAGATCAGCAGGTTTGAGGCCCCTGGTGGCACTAGATCAGCAGGTTCAAGGCCCCTGGTGGCACTAGATCGGCAGGTTTGAGGCCCCTGGTAGGCACTAGATCGGCAGGTTTGAGGCCCCTTGTGGCACTAGATCAGCAGGCTCAAGGCCCCTGGTGGCACTAGATCAGCAGGTTCAAGGCCCCTGGTGGCACTAGATCGGCAGGTTCAAGGCCCCTGGTAGGCACTAGATCATCAGGTTTGAGGCCCCTGGTAGGCACAAGATCGGCAGGTTTGAGGCCCCTGGTAGACACAAGATCAGCTGGTTCAAGGTTCAAGGCCCCTGGTTGGCACTAGATCGGCAGGTTTGAGGCCCCTGGTAGGCACAAGATCGGCAGGTTTGAGGCCCCTGGTAGACACAAGATCAGCAGGTTCAAGGTTCAAGGCCCCTGGTGGCACTAGATCAGCAGGCTTAAGACCCCTGGTGGCACTAGATCGGCAGATTTGAGGCCCCTGGTAGGCACTATAGATCAGCAGGTTTGAGGTCCCTGGTAGGCACAGCCAATGCATAAACACCGACAGATCAGCAGGTATCAAAGCCCCTGGTGGCAATTAGGACGTTTATTCTTCGAACAAAACTGAGGAACGAAATAGCTGGACAATTTCAGTTGCCTTGTAAACTAAAATCGATCTCGTCAGCTTCGACCGTAGCAAACAAGTGACTTTGCTTCTCAAAAGGGGGAGGTGAATTATATAAAGGTCGAACGAAAATTACCAAATGTGTTCACTCGGCTGTGACGTCATGATCTTATAGTGACTGCGTATTATATTAGAGCATGGTATTGAATCCCTTATCTTACCGACGTGCCTGGTGTCGTCAGTACCTGCTGCGTAGTATGATGTCATCGGTCGGTCGATAGCTGCTGCGTGGCAGTGTGTCGTCGGCTGTTGCTGCGCCGCCGACGGCTGCGGAATCATGGTTGAACAATGATTTATAATTGATATTTAAGATTTAAGATTTTGGTGGAAGCATGGAACGCTTCGTTACAATAGTTAACACATTTTTCTTCCACACCGCCTTTAATGTCGATATTAAGGTGTTTTTTACTTCCGATCAAGTTTGACATTAAGTTAAAAAAAAAAATCTAACCCGAGACTTTTATCAAACTTGTCTACACGATGATAGAGAATACGAAAAAGTTGGGTCCTGGAATTCCGTCTGTCTGTACGTACCTCGACCTACAGCCTAAACCGATGAAACGATTTTCTTCAACCTGACTTCAGAGTCATCGGTGATTCCCTAGAGAAGATATTGACATTTTCTAAGCTCCAAAACCAACGGTACCTGCCATTGTGAAAAATCGTAGTTATCTCAAAAACAACTTTTACAGTTTTGGTTAAAAAAGAATAATTTGTATATTTTCTACATTTTGGTCCAAGGACCAGGGCTTCAATCAACAAGCTCTATAACCAACTTGGTTCCTAGTGTTGTATAGGTCTCCAGTTTTGAACGGCATGTTGGTTGAGGTACTTTATCACTTGTTTGTGTTACCTGAGTTAGGTCTTCCTCTGCTACGTCGTCCCTACGAGATGAATTCGAAGACTTTCCGGGTCGGAGCGTTTGGACTCTGATACTTTTGACCACTTACAGTTCTTCTTCTTCACTCTCCATCTATGAAGACGACTCCAAAGACCACCCGCATAGTGTTCCTCTCGTCTACTTTTGAGAAGGACCATCCCTCTGAACTTTATACAGGGTGACACAAAAGTAATGTCATAATTAGAATTGGTTACAATTTTATTAGAAATGGAAACAAATTTTCTCTATTTTCACGAAAAGCTTATTTGAAGCTGAAAAATTAATGACATTCAAGTTATGCAATGTGGCGAAGAAGATCAAGATGTTATAATTTTTGCAAAAATGGCGTCGCACATCAATCATTTTTGACATTTGTGAACTAGATAGCTGCGGTATACCAATAGACAAGCAATAGAGATACTTCGCATGAGCGTGGAATAATTGTGTTGATTTTTTTGACCAATAATCGCTTGGTGGTGTTAGCGCAGCCTGACTTTCGACGTCGATTTCCGAATCGTGTCGTGCCACCTGAGCAAACAATCCGGCGCTTAGTTACTCGACTCGAACAGACTGGAACTATAGGAGACCGTGTGGCTGTCAATGTCGCTGAAAAGCAAAGAAACAACAACCAGACGACGGACCACGAAATTGGACCACTCAAATCACCAGACGGAATTACTGCGAATTTTAGTGAAAGACTTACACATGTTCCCCTACAAAGTGCAAACAGTGCATCAGTCAAAGTCTGCTGACAGTACATCGCGTGTGTACTGTAAAGCCATCATCACGAACGGTGTATTTCCACTGAAGCGGTTACGTCAATTCACGAAATCTTCTTTTCGGGGGCACTCACGTGTGATATACACGAAAAGCCATTCCATCCACTCAAAACCACTTTGGGGTGCGGAGTTTACGCGGGAGGAGTGATTGGACCGTATATTTTTGAGGACGCCATCTGCAATACGGTCACTGTTACTGGCGAACGCTACAGGGCCATGATATACGACTTCTTACTGCAGGAATTGGATGATCGGGTTTAATAGATATGTTGGTTGAGGAAGGAAGCCTAAAGAAAGCGTTTTCTGGTTGCGTAATCTTCCGTTTTGCCGATTTAGAATAGAAAACAATTTAACCATCCCAGATATCTTTCTTTGGGGCTACTTGAATTTGCGGGATTATGCCAACAAGCCTCAGGCAATCGCAGCCCTTAAGGAGAATATTCGACAGGAATGCGAACAATTATCAACGGAAATTTTGCAGAAAGTCATAAATGTGTATCAACACGGACTTGACGGATATCATATTCTTATCATTTTTTTTTATTTCGTAAAAAAGTAATTCAAAAATAATAATTAGATGATTAATTTTGCGCCACCTTGTACAAAATATATCGGTCAAATGACCACCTTCCGACTTGATGCACATCTGTGCAATCGCCTCCAAATTGGCGATTTTTTTTTGAATGTTAGCTTTAAAGACTTGCAAGATTTGTGGTAACCGTAAAAGTTTTCAAAAAACCCGAAAAGAAGAATCTGGCAGCGTAGATCTTGCGATCTGGAAGCCCAGTTTAAATCTCTAAAACTGGAGATTACTCCGCCCGAAAACTGGTGCCTCAAAATCTCCCTCGTTGCCCCCTGCTGTGTAAGCATGTTGAAACCAAGAATGATCGAGAATCCGAAGCTTGCGAAAAGAAATTCGTTCAACATCTGACTTTAACGCTTACGGTTACTATGGTTCCGAAATTTTTCTTAACCTTCCGTTCGAATCGGTGAACTTTTAGACAAAATACAGAGGAACTTGAAGGCTTTTGGCAGGTTCTTTTCCTCATATTGATGTTTTCCATGGATTCCCTTTCATTTTATGAAGCCTTATCACCCTTTAACTCCAAATCTGGAGCTCAGAGATTGCATTTTTCAAGATAACAGCACAAAAGAGTATGAAATTCACAAACTTCTGCCACTCACCACCTCCCCAAAGAATTCACATGATTTCCAACTTGCGCAGAACTCCAAAAATACAAACATAGCCAGAGGAACCCTTGTCATTCAACTCCTCGTCGTCCGTTGTCGTAGTGAATAATAACGAAAGTCCATATATTCCATAACACTGGACTGGACAATCAGCCTTTGCTTCTATGCAAAAAAAAAAAGAAGAAAAAAAAATGTGAAAGGAAAAAATACCAAAAAAATGCAACAAGAATAGGACGCAGAGTGCACCGACAAAAACAAAAATGAAACAAGCAGAAACTACGTTCCTGGATCAATCATGCATACTCTGCTACAGGATGAAAGGGTATACAATCAAAATGTTTTCAGTATAAAACCAAAGGACTCTCAGAGTTCCTTCATCGCTCTTAAAATTTTCAATCATCTGGAATGGGGAGGTCCTTCAGTTCGTTTTTTTTCATAACTTTTTTTTTTTATTATTATTTTTGTCCTCTTTTTCAATGGTCTTGTCCTACTGTTACTCTTTTTGATGCTGCTGCTGTTGTTGGCTTAAACTTTTATTATAGAGACGATATGGCTAGGTTTTTTTTATCGCGTCCATCCCACGGCAATGATATTTTACGTACTGAAGAATTCGAGAATCAAAAAAAAATTGTTCCCTTTTTTTCTTATTTTTGAAAAAAGCAAATATTAATTTGTATCGGAGAGGGAGGGTTTTTTTTTCAACCCCTTCATATCGTCCCGGTTTTATTCGAAGCTAACGTAGTGGAAAATGGTATTCACGAAATGAATATTGTCGGGGAAATATTAACACAAAAAAAAGAAGCCTTTGACAGAAACGCGACAGAGAGTGGTTTTGACTATGGAGTATCAACACTAGCGATGACGAACGTCCAAAAAAAAAAGAATTATATGAGTACAAAAAAAAAAAATCTTCAACGCCGGCCGCTTTTAAAAATAATAAACGCGCGAAAATGTGTACACGAGAATTTATTCAGCGACGGACGACAATAAACAGAAAAAAAAACAACAACTACACCAACAGCAAAAAAAAAAAAAACTCAATTCGATGGCAAAAGAACCCACAGATTGAATTAAAAATGAAAATACTGGACGATGATCGGTGCACGGAAGCCGTCAGGATATGGATGTCAAAGCAGCTCTAGAAAATGTATACACAACACAATCAGGCGCGGTCCAATCTTCCCTCGGTGAAAAGGATACAAATGAATTTTCTATTAGCAAATTCCGATGGGGGAGGATTGAATTGATTGCATTAATTAGTGAACTTTATTAATTAAGAGAGTGAACCAGAACACAGGCTAAAGGAAGAAGAATCGAAATTGTAAATTGGATTAGCAATTGGAATGAGATGAAATCTTTTAAGTGGATTCAATGGATTTAGTAAACAGTGTAGGAGCAGCGGGTGTCCCCTGCGGGATATCGCTTGTTTATATTCATAAGTTTGACAAGTTAAAGCAAATATTGGGTTATGTAGAAGGCTTTGAAGTTGCGAATGAAATTGGAATTTAGAACATTATATTGGTGTTATTAATTAATAAATTAATGTGCTCGTATTAGTGCAAGAATAGGGTTGTAATATTTAGTGAGAATCATCATCTTAACTATGGATCCATTTGTTCGGATTTCCTTGCAAGAAATTGCAGAAATCGTTTGATAGTATACATCGAGTTGTGCGGCATGTGTACCTATAAGACAGAGTCCAATTATGGTACCTATTACGGAGCTGATCTGAGATCTGCTGAGGGACAATTTCTTCGTCAGACAAGTGTTGATGTTGAGTCATCTTGTATTTGATTGTTCCAGAGCAGTTCGCTTCAGCATAAGTTTACTAGTAGCTATAGGCATACCTATATTTACTCTGTCGGGCAAGATAGGCATTTGCGTTCTAATTCTGGCGAGTTCGTCGGCTTTAGAATTCCCCGGAATGTCCCTGTGTCCCGGCACCCAGAATAGGTGAATATTAAACTGTTTGGCCATCTCCATCAGAGACGATCGACAGTCTTGGGCTGTAATGGAGTTTGAAGAGACTGATGCGAGGGATTTTAAAGCAACCTGACTATCTGAGAAGATGCAGATATCCGAAACAGATATCACGTTTACTTTAAGCCAAGACAATACTTCCTTTATCGCCAGAATTTCCGCTTGAAATACGCTGCAATGGTTTGGTAGGCGGAAGGAGAGACTAAGGTTTAGCCTATCTGAGTACACTCCACCCCCACTCCTTTCAGTTTTCGATCCATCTGTATAAAAATGCACTGACTGATTTTCTATCAAAGCCCCCTTCTTCCAAGCTGACCTTGAAGGTTGCACTTTGCTTAGTTTATCGCGATTTGTCGCTTTATCTAAGGCTGTCCACCATTCTGTTACCCCATAAGTGAGTATCGGTCTAATGACCGCAGTATATAGCCAGTGAGTGATTTGTAGAGACAAGCCCTATTTGTTCCCTACGGCTTTCTTACAAGAAAAGAGAGCTACTGTGACTTATTTTTTAGTTTTTCCTGTATGTTAGGGTTAGGTTTCCAACTTAATTTTTTATCTAAAATAAGACCCAAGTATTTAGCTTTATCTGAGAAAGTAAGTGGAACACCTTTGATCGATGGAGGGTCTAGTTGAGGAATTTTGTATTTCCTTGTGACCAGGACTAGTTCAGTCTTGTGTTGTTGTTGAGAGCGGTTTGTATGAGTTCTATTAGAATTTGAGGATGTTTTCCTGATTCTGCAATGGCAATATCGTCAGCGCATGCAATCACTTTGAATCCCTCTTCTTCTAGGTCTATTAGCAGCTCACTAACTACCATATTCCAAAGATAGGTGGGAATAGGACTCCACCTTGTAGAGTACCTCTACTGACTGATCTTCTTGTAGTAAAGCTGCCTAGTTCCGCATTTATAATTCAGCTTTTGAGCATGAAATTTATTAGGTCACCAAGTGAGCTATCTACGTTGAGATACTGCAGTGCCTTCGCTATTGCAAAAAAAAAAAAATAGTTTAGAACAAAATGAAAATTACTTTCTAGCATGTTTACTATTTAAATTTTACGTAATATTTAAGTCGTTCATTTTAACTCTTAATTTTGTTTGGATTTGTAAGTCGCTTTTCATAATTCGATGTAGTCCCGAAAAAAAAAATAATCGAGTGATGGAGTTGAGTGTCTGAGGCCACCTGATAAGTGCCCGCACTGAAAAGACAAATGACCCAGCCGCCCAATTTCTCCTTCAAAACTCCAAACGATGTGTAGCTTGTTTGTCATATAGCGCCGCCTTGGTGGAACCACGATCTTGTCCAGTTCCGGTCTTAGAAAGTCGGTTAACATCGCTCTATACTGGAGAATTTTGACGGTGTCTACCTCTTTATTTTGAAAGAAATAGGGTCCGATGCTGCCGCCATGCCATAAACCGGATGTTTGAGCGAACATTTGTTGATTGTGGTAGTTCAAATAATGTCAACTTTGTTTGCTTGTTGACAGCCGCTGAGCTAAAAATGAGCCTCCTTCGAGAAGATGATACTTTGGCCGAAATTCTGATCTTCGCTCAATGAGCCAAACAACGGCGTTGTCTATGGTAGTCGGTATGAAATGGCAAACCTTGCTCAATATTTTGACAGCTGGATTTCATTGGTAACTTTGACAGCTGCTGAAACATGACAATCTATCTGGCAACCCTTTTGCATATCTAAGAGTTTTAGTTTACACAATTTTGAAAATCATACCAGGAAGGTGGCGCCCCTATGTCCAATATACCGAATAAGCAGTTTTCTGGCGTTTTTTTTTTTTTTTTTTTTTTTTTATAATCTACCCGCGCTCAAGGGATTATGATTACCCTTTAAATGTTTGAACACAGCGCGGGCGTGAAGTTGAGGAAGAGAAAGAAGGATAGGAAAGATGTGTGGCACGATGTTCTGAGACTGAAGGTTTTTGTCTCAGATATTTTATCTCCAGGGATGGCGGCTGAACTAAAGCGGAGAATGCCGTGTGTTATTTATATGTCGCTTATAATTCACATTATTTTATTCGTGTTCATTTTTTGCCATGACTCTAGCATATCAGTGCGTATGTTTGAAATTTCCCTCCGGATGTTAGCCTCCAGGTCTTTCACTTATTATAAACGAAGGACTTAAAAAACTTATTTCGAGGCTCTCCGAGAAGTGTTTCTTCATAAAACAGTTGCCGATACATTTGAAATGTGACCTTCCGTCCTTTTGGAACCTTAGTCCAATTCATTAAGTCGTCAATGTGACCTCATTTTCTTCCAAAGCCGCGGGCCAAAAATCACACCTGACGAAATTGTTCTCGGAGATTAGTCTTAACCTACAAGTCTACATTCTGTTTGTTGACGCAACCACTGAAATGAAAATGGGATTCATCACTGAAAAATTCAGTTGATTTCTGTGGAAAGTTTTTGAGAAGGGCGAGAATTGAACTCGACGTTTGGAGAGTTCTTCTATACAATCGTCAACTTATACAGATGGTAATGAAAGTCATTGTGAAAAATGCGCCTTCAAATGCGTAACGTCCAAAAGCAGAGCCAATTTTGTGCGCAAAACGCCATAGAGATTGCATAGAGATTAAAGTTTTTCCAACATCAATTTTCTTAGGAGATCTGATAAGTCAACAGACTCCAGTTCTTCGCCTTGTCATAATAGCAATTTTTCTGAACGAAGTGAGCTATGTAATAATTGATTTTCGGTTCGGGACAGTGTCCAACAATGTTACATTGAAGGGATTTCTAAAATCCGTTCGAAAACGTCAAATACTCGTTTCTCAATGTTCCAACACAAGATGCTGCCTGACCTGAAAAGAAAACACAAAATGAGCCACTCACTCCACGGTACAACTTCTACAGTCGAAATGGTCAATATTTAGAACCTAAAACTTTTATGTTTTTCAACGTTCAAATATTTTTAAGATCAAGTACATTGTGGTACTCGTATTATTCTTGAAAACGACTTTGAAGGTCACGTTAAATTTCAGCTCTAACTTTTCTTTCCAAACATCAGATTAAATCGTACCTAAATTTAAAAAGACATAGGAACGTAGTAAATAATGTTTCTCTGCAAAAACAGTTAAATATAGCATAATTGATCTTTTAAGTCCCAGTCTCAAGGACTTTTCTACAAAAATATAAAATAAAATGGCGAAAATTATACAACTAAACGATATTTCTAGATAAGAACTTCATTTCTTTTTTAACATCTATACTCATCCTAACACATGCTCAAAATGACCATCACAAATCTCGTCTAACATGCTTATTTCAACCCTTAACAATCATTATTAAAGTGTAATGAAAATCTTATCCCATCATTTCCATACATGCTAAATATTTAATTGTTAACCTCTAACCTTTTTCAACAACTCTCCAACTCCATAAACATTCCTTTCATCTCGAAAATAACCACAATGGCCCGGTCCGGTCCGGTCGGGTCCTCAAGGCAAACTTTAATTACTCAAAACTAAACCATTGCCCCCGTCCTATAATAAACCAAAAAGTCAACCCTTCGCCACTGCATGGTTTCGTGCGCAAAATATAATTTGGAAAAAAATAAAGATATTCACCACACACTACCTTACCTTAACTACCTAAGGGTAAGTTTTAGATAATTTTCAATGAGAAATTCTGAAAAATATTGTAAAATTTTCATAAATTAGAAACCAAAAGTCGGTAAAAGTTTTTTATTATGTTCATCTCATACATTTCCCTCTGTCTGTGTCGAACGGGTTTAGCGCAACAATTCATTCTGCACACAACTTTTTATGGGCTATAAACAGATTGCTCTCTTCCCATCATCTACCGTCAACCCGAAAAAAAAACAACGTATGAAAATGATTGTTGTAATGAAGGGAGGCAACCCTACTAACTTACCCAACCAACCAACAACGAACGACCAGAGATAGTGCTTCGGTGGTTTTGATGATAGTTTAGAGAGTTTGCAAGTTTGGCCGTGAGGGTTGGTTAGGCCATCCGTATTTTTGATTTACGTGCTAGATTCCGTTGTTCATACACATGCTGGATATGGCAATGGCACATGAAACGAATAAATCTCCGGCGCGCAACACACAGGCACACACGTGTCGACAATAACGATGACAGCATCCAGAGATAAAAGTTTAATTTCTTGGAAGAATAGTGTTGTTGGAATTATTATGATTTTTTTTTTTACAAACATACATAATATTTTTTATTCCGGATGAGCATGAGGAGAGGAGGAGTTGGAAGAAGTTTTTTATTTTATTTTTATTCCCGACATAGAGATGTGATTTAATGAGGAATCGTGTGAGAAATGGGAAACGAATTTGTGTTGATGGCTTAAAAAGTTCTTAAGTTGATGACACTTGTTAAGATGACAACAGATTTAACAGCTTTTCGTTGAGTGAATGTAGAGCATATGCTGGGCTTAGTTATGATTTATAGTTTTAGTCTGGTATGCCAACGGAAGTTTTTGATGATGATATGGTTGACTTTGCAAGACTTCTGCAGGATGGCAAAAGGACATGAAAAAGGCGGTGGAATATATAATATGACAAACGAAGTGATGGACGATCAAGCGTCGAAAAATGGGAGGAAGTTTGTAAAATGAATTTTGTTATTTGGTTTGTTAAGATTTAACGCCTCGAAGGGAGCAAGTCAAATCGTGGGGAAAACTAATTAAAACCGATTAATTTTAATGTCTCCAACAATAGGATGTTTCCCAACGGAAGTAAAAAATAATATTTTGAAAGAACTCCTCTACTGAATAAGGCTTGTTTTACACTTCTTCGGTTTGTATTCGGATTCGTCCAATAGTCTTAAACTGATAAGTACGTCAAGTGTAAAAACCTGATGCACACCTCATAGCTACGAACGAATCGGTTTCAAAAAGGTACGAAATTCGATTCAAGGCACGCCAAACGAACGAGCACCCCTGTAATTGATAGGGTTTTAAAGCCCTTAATATACGCAAATCCGCTGGCCGGATAGTATTCCACCCATTTTTCTAAAGAGATGTTCTTCAACATTGACAAAACCACTGCGTAAGCTTATTCACCTGTCCTTCTCTACAAATCTCTTTCTGGATGGGTGGAAAACAGCAATTGTTCAAGAATAGCTCTTGAAAAGTGCTGCTCATTAACCGTTCAGAACCGGAAGAAAATTCTAAGTCCCTTGCATTCCTGCTAACATTCACACAGGAATGTTTGAGATTTAGGCTTACTACGAGCTGTAATGGCCTTTGTTTAAAATTATTTATTGGTGATCTGATGATACATATATCTCAACGAGCAAATCTTGACATAGTTTTGGAAAAAGTAGGATTATTTCAATTGATATTTCAAAAGCATGTGAGAAAGTTTCGCTATCTTATCGAAAACGCATTGCATTTGGAATCAATAAATCTATTCTTCGTTAGATTAGAGATTACCTTTCGAATCTTTCAAGTCTGAAATCCATAAAATAAATACTGGTGTCCCACAAGGTTCGGTTTTTACTCCTTCTCTCTTGTTTACCTGACCTCTTGTATGAAACGATTTATCCATATAATTGTCTTGCAGATGACTGTACCCTCAGCTTTCGCATTCGTTTCTACGTCCACATCCCTGTTCTTCGGATGTGGAACTCCAATGGCAGCGTTACATTATCCGATTTAATTCTGGTTTTGACAGTTTCAATGAGGAATGCAAAGCGGTGTAGAATGTAATGCTTTAAAAATTCAAAGCAGTCTTCCGTCTTTTAAGCAAAACTCACACCCTTAGCTTCATAAAAGAAACCAAAACATTTTCAGTCCTCGGTTTGTGTATCACAGACCACATTCTGTAAAGCTAATTCTTTCAAAATATTACGCTACGAACACATCCCTTATTTGATTTTACTATTATACAACACACTCGACCCGTTAAGCGTTAAATCTACGTGACAGGGAAATGGTGAGAATGATTTTTGTTTCATGAAGGTTGTCATACTCTGGGTGTGTTCGTTGATAATGAATGAATAAGACTTTAATTTGAATGTGCTAAAATGTGATGGTATTTAAAACGGCTTTAATCTTAAACTGATGGAAAGTTTTAAACATATCCTGACAATACATTTTACGCTTTTAAAAAGACATAGTTTTGTCTTAAATTGGTATTTTAATTTGATAAATTTTTTTAGTGTTGATTTCTTACTTTGGTGGTAATCATGTGAACAAAAGTTAGAACGATTTTTGATAGAAATAAAATCTCGTTCATTTATAACACAAGGCAAAATCGGCACTGGAAAAATCATTCAATAAGAAAGCCAACTAAAGCATTACATTCTGTACTTTTTTCAAATCACTTCCTTAAAATTTTAAGAAATGTCTTGATATGTCATTCTAAAACTACTTTGTTCATTTGGATTGTTAAAATGGTTCTAAATTCCAATTTCATTTATTTAACTTATTCGAACAAATTTCGAAATTTCGGTTTGAATTAAAATATGGTTTTGGATCTACTGAAAAGTAAAATTGAGACTCGAAAATACTTCAATCATTCCAATGAAAAACATCGTTTTGAAATCACAGCTTGATATATCTTGAAATTTCTAGAATTTGATGAGCCTGTTTAATTACAATCGGGTTTTTATAATTGTTAAAGTTATCAGACCAAAAACATAAATGTTAAAAGAAGAGCCAAGTTCTTCTATACAAAAACCTTTGTGTAACAAGTCAGCCGTTAAAAGTACCGAAATCTAAAAGTACGCTAAGTTCTTACATCATGAAGGTTTAATACCGGATATTTAAAGTAGAATAATATTGAAACAGCTACAATGTAATAGATAAATTTTATTATTTAATGATTACTGACTAAAATTTGATGGGTTCACTGGTCAAGTTTTTAAAACCTTTCGAATTGGGCATACAAAAAACTTGTTAAGTAAGTCCATCAAATTTTAGTCAGTATATGCAAATTGAGCCCTACCGTTCTACCAAATTTCATTGTTCTACTGCAATTGGAAGTGTGCCATATAATTTACATCAGTTCTGAGGAAGTGGGCGGATACCAAGCCCCCTGAATGGAAAACCTCAATTTTTATTTTTGGTCCTTTATATGCAATTTAAGTCCTACCGGTTCACCAAATTTCATCGTTTTACAGCAGTCGGAAGTGCTCCATTCAACCAATACCAATTCGGAGAAAGTGGGCGGATACCACGCCCCTCAAATTTTCGATTTTTTCCTCTGCTTGCATGACAAGGGGTACGGTTGTGCAAAATTACAAGATTCTACGATGTTGGGAAGTGCTCCATAATTTTGATGATCTGTCAGTCAGTCAGTCAGTTACGGTTTTTGTGATTTTTGAGGCCTTATACGAGTATCTCAGGAACCGCTTATGCTACAAAATTGAAATTTGGTGAGGCGCCTGTGCCTGACTAGCTTAGCAAATATTCGGAATTTTAAGTTTCTGACTTCATTGGTACCCAAGATAAGGAGGGGTTAAAAATCGCCTGAGTTTGTTCCTGTAAATTGGGTGTAGTGCTAGAACTTGGCTGGGCACTACCGTGACCTTTGATAACTTTGTTTCAATCAGATTGCGAAACTAGGCCTTATAATTTAATGCAATAATAAAGTAGAGTTAAAACGAAATAGATTATAGTTTTAGTCTTAAGTTTATAGTTCAGAATTTTTCCCTGTGGCGCCACATGTACTTCATGTTAATTCACCATACCCTGCCAACACATCCCTTACAATTATAGTGTCATTTGACATCTTGTTTTTTTAATTTAATTAATAATAATTCTAAATAAAAACATATATATATCTACACCTTGGAACTAAATGTTGGATATAAGAAAAGACGAAGGCCTTTCTGCTACTCCTCCAGATAGAAAGAGTTCTTGATTTCTCCCAACTGGAGGCTGGCATTCGCCAACATCGTGTACGATATATATTTAATTTTTGTTGGGTTTTTTGACAGCACTTTTAACTTATGATTTTCACATTTCATGAAAATGTGATGATAACGTTTTATTCGGAAATTTAACTGAGCTGCGTAGTCATCTTCAAAAAATAAAAACCCATTTCTTCGTTTTCGATGTGGTCTTTTTTTATTTATAGGTTATTAATTCGAAAAGCAGAAGCGTTGGAAAGTACAAGGTGCTGAGCGAAATTATAGATTCATTCCTCTCGTTTGAATCTGTATTTTTCAAAGTTTTTCCGTATCGAAATGACCTTTAACCAGCCTTATCATCGTAACCGTTCGGAGAAACCTACGATCGGAGAGATCTTACGATCGGAGAGATCTTACGATCGTAACGTTTATTTCCTTCATGGTATCTGTTTCGTAACGGAAAAACTGACGTTTACCAACGCGCGCATTTGACGTAAACGCCAATAAATTAATTAAGTGTTGATTCGTGTCAAATAAGCAAAAAAGAACCATGGATAGTACAGCAGTGTTTTTGGAAGCGGAAAGATATGAACAAAGAACATTAAATAAAGAAAAAAGAAGATTCTTAAGAAATATATCAAATATTTTCCAACTGAGCGTCCATTTCGTTTTTTTTTTCGGAAAATTTCACTTATATTTCACTTATAATTTGCTGTCGGAGAAATCGGAAATCAAATATCTTCATGCATCGCATGAATTCACGATGCGTTGCTGCCATTTTGACATTTCATCGGCATGCAACGGAAGGTTTTGACATTTTCAACGCACACAAACTTTATTTTCGTAGATTTGTCCGATTGCTTTATCGGAACGGCTACAATGATTCAAAATTCGTACATTTCGTAGAAATCGGAGAAAATTACGTTCCGATCGGGTACGATGATAAGGCTGAATATATTCTTGAATTAAAAAAAAAAAAATTTGTTTTACCCATTCCATAAGATGAAGAACCCATTTCACTTCATACGAAACAAATGTGGAGTTATTGTCTATGCCCTGAACTCTAAAGCCTTTTACTATTATTTCACTAAATTAGGCTTTTGAATTTCGAAAAATTAGGCACCTTCCCAGATTTTCCAGAAGTCGAACGTTAGTTTCCGTCAATTTCTATCTAAAATTTACACAACGCATGAACCTATCGGAATGGAATTGCTGTAAATCCCGAACTTATCCTCTGCCTGAACCGCTTTGTATGCAAACATCCATATTTCATATTAGTACATGATGATTTACGCCTTTAGGGATGAATGCTCTTCTATAATCTTCAAAGCATAATTTAAGCCCCCTATTTTACGTTGAACTCCCCTATATCTCCCGATTACCCAGCACGTAATAGTTGATTTTGAAAATTCCCACAGGCCAGGCAATGCAAGGCAGGCTAGTGCATCCTCGTGATCATCATATATTGATGGGGGGCTAATCAATGTTTGGATTATAGAAGCCTTATAATATTGCTGAATGCTTATGCTGGTGCATATTGATCCCGAGGCATTATGTCCAACAGATTGATAAATTCGAAGCATCCTACGCACAACCATACCAACCCAACACGATACAACGTAATCACGAAAAGGTCGAAACTCCTGCTGGTGTATACGAGTATAATGTATATGTATGAAGATGCTACCTTTTGGTGATAACCATAACTTAAAATTGCCGCATTCCCATAGTCAGAGCGCATCAGAGAGTTGCCCCAAAGCTAACACTAATAAACTGTCGGACGGAAGAAAGGAAGAGCCCCCTCAATGGCTCTAAGTAGGCTGATGGTATGTTTGTGCAGAGTGGAAGACCTAAAATTCCTATCATCCGCAAATTGAGGTTTAACTTCTTGTTGTGTGTTCATCTCCCAAAACGTATCTTTTCTCTCTCACTGGGTGAGCCTCGATTTCAATTTACCTCCTCCGATAAAGTCACGACTTCCTGAGGAGTCCCCTTAAATGCTTTATCCAGCATTAGCATGGGTAAAAGTATCCAGCAGAGAAGACGAAGAAGAAGAAGAACAACAACAACAGAGGAACAGACATTGGTAATGGTAATCGATATTACATTGCGCACAATTACTCCCTAAACACAGTTCTTCCGAACTCCATTCACCTTTCGCCTTCCTTCCTTCGCCACCGTTTGTATTGTTGGATTCCATCATTGGGGAATTGCTGCTGGCTTCATATCCGAATATCTAAACGTAATGGTTTGCGTTTGGTAACATGGTCCTTCCTTTGTAATTTATTACCATACCTTTCGACTAATATAAAATTCCTGAAGGCCCATTTCGTCTGATGATGTTCCCTGGCGCTGGTATCGCTGCTGCTGTTGCTGCTTTTACCTGTCGAAATGAAAGAGGGACGACAGGGCAGGGGCAGAGTCAGAGACTACTACGTTTGGTTCGGGAATATTATCGCCTTTAGCGTTCATTCCCATCGGTAGTAATCAAGTTTACTTTTAGATTTTTCTTGGTCCGCTTCATTGTGGAACTAACATCGTCGTCGGTCTTCGTCGTCGTCGTCGTCGTTGACTCCGTTGTAGTCGGGTCCAGCCTTCTTTTGGCCAATTTAAAAGCAATGTGTGGTGTAATGAGGTTGTGTGCTGTGCTGGTGGTTGGGTGGACGTTGGGGCTTTTCGATTCAAACCTCAAGTATTTTTATTTCAGCTTGTTTGCAAGAAAAGGCGTATCCAGTAGCTCAATCAGTGTCGGCAAACTAAATGGGAGGAAGTACTCTATTATTGTTAGGTATATATGAGCAGTAATTTGTTGAATGGAGGCTTCTTCTTATCTTGGTAAAATACCTTTTATTCGATTCAATGTTAACTGGCTTTTTATTTAATTTGGAGGAAATAAAAGGGGTAATGAACATTTTCAAGTCTCAATTTTCATGGGACTATTGTTTTGAGAACCCAGACAAGGAAGAAGACCAGAGGTTTGATAAAAAGTTTGTTATTTCGTCTTTATATTTCAAAAAATAAGTTTTAGTTTTGTTTAATGGGTTCACAAACCGCAATAAACTTAGGTTTGGTACTTAAGTTATCCCTTTTTTAAGCAGGGTTGCCATATTGAGTTCAATGAATTGTTACAAATTTGTGAGAAATATCAATATCTATTGATTTAGATGAGAAACTTAAACATATATGAACATAATTCGAGTTAATCTTTTTCCGCACCAATGATAACAGGCATGTTTTTTAGGGGTTTTCATTGCACTTTTAAAAAACTGCATATTCAAATTAACTTTTAATAAACGCAAATCTATTTGCCACTTTAAAATGCCCTTAAAATCACTTATTGAACCGAACTCGATTACAAATTCTACGCAAATATCCCTTCCTCCTTAAAGAAAATATCCAAATTTTAGAGAATTTTCCGCACATACTCATAAAAATTAAAACTTCTAAAAAAGAGCCACAATACCTTCATTTGTAAAGAGGGCTTATTTATTTAGAAAAGCTCTTAAAAAGCAAACACAATCCGAAAGCTCTTTAATACAAACAGCAGAAAAAGTAGTGACAATTCGTATCGAGATGGAAATGGTATCCCTGATTAAATGAGCGTACTTTGACAACTACTAATGACAAGAAACCAATCTAGCATGCTCTTGTTATTGTGATCGATCGTTAAAGGGGGACTGTCGCAATTTTTATAATTGATTGGAGGGTATACATATTTTACAAAGAGTTTCTTTCAAATCAATATGGTGTTTAGGCAGTAGGTGGCGCTACTGAATTGGAAAAAGTTCTCCCATAAGGCATAAACTGACTGTTTTTGTTGGATAGAGTATATTTGAAAGATGCGTGGACAGCTTTCGATGCGGATCGATCTTTACGCATTAAGTTTGACAACAATATGCCCATGTGATCAATTTTTTGGCTTGTTCTGAGACGAATGCAATCTGATCCTCCTTACTATGATTGCCCAATTACATCATTCGCTAAATGTAACGGGGGCTTACGTCTGTTTTATCTGGCGAAGATCCCTGTCTTCCAATAATACCCGATGTTTTTTATGTGTTAATTTAATGGAAGTTAAGGATTTTGTACGGGGAAGCTTTGATTTAAAAATCCTAAAGAGGCGGATCTGTCGACACACACTTTTTTTGATAGTTAGTTATCGGCACCTACAAACTAACTACACTGTAACATTTTAAGCAGCCATTTTGTGCTACAATCTCCCTTTAATTCAGATGGTGTGTTTGAATTTGACGCAGAATGCTTCAAAACTCTCCGAAGATTGCCTAGGATCCATTTCGTTACGTTGTGAAAAGAGATCATCTTTAGATAACTTTATATTTCTTGCTGAATTTTTCGGGTCTTCAAGCTATTACTTAAGCTGAATATGAGTTATTGACGTTTCTTCGTCAAAGTTTATTCAACTTCATTTAAAAATTCTATTTGCAGATTTCAGCAAACTGTCGAATATAAGATTTACATGCTCGTTAAACCAAGTTAAGACATTGTTAAATCAAATACTTTTTAGCAATTTTTTTTCAGCACACGCTGAGCTGAATTGAATTTTTCGCTTGAATTTTATTGGGCTTGACTTTTTGTAATGTCTAACTTTGTTGTATGAACGACTGACCATTGCTGAATCTGTGTTGTGTTAAGATTCCTTGATGAATTAAAGCTTACATCTATATTAGCTGAATGAAATATAACCTTTGCTGAATTATGTATTTGATGAAAGATTATACCACCGTTTGCAAAGATTTATTCACAAATAAATCTGTTGCCTTCTTAAGGTGCTAAATGACATTTTTTTTATACATCCCTACTTGATCGATCACTAAATTAGATTTGGCTGAATTCATTGCTGAATATTCAATTTTGTTTGAATAATGTAGCTGAATCTATTTTGTAACATTCCGGTGTATAAAGCCTGTTGAATTAATTTCAAATAATATTTGCTGAATAGCACGGATAAGCTCAAATCAATCAATTAGAAGAAACTATAATTTTCGATGACTTTTCTTTACTTTTTTTCGAATCTAAGAAAAAAAAGTTTCTTTTCCTCCCCACTGTTTAGTTTTTTTTGTAAATGATAATTTAGCGTTAAAGGCTTCGACAAAAAAAAAACTCACTTATAATCCTCTTTCATGCATTCAGAAGCACATAAAACGCTCTGTTAGCCGTAGATAAAGAAGCTGTGCTACGCCCCACACTCTATACAGCCTGCAAACACAAAAATGGCATTCAATTAGAATCGGGTAATTGCAGGATTTAAAAGGCAGTGCTTAAGACTTGGAAAATCGCCAGTAAGATGGAGTACAAGTGAATCGCAAATGGATGTTCGTTAAGTAGTAGTGAGGTTAAAAGAGATGTGAGGTTAAGGAGAACATAAAATTCATGAAATCTACCAAACTCCAACAGGTACATGTATTTGCACCCATTTAGAACTACCACCATCGAACAGTTTCGTAAATTTGCTCCTGGTGCCCTCCTGGTTGTAAGATTAATCGTAAATGCAATTGAAGACGATATATCTCAAGGAAGTACATAACTACTGAAGTCCATTGCTAATAGAGTTGTTCTTTCGTTCGTCGTTGTCGGCATCATCGTCGTCGTTGATATAAATAGGGTTCCAGAGGGCAAATTAAAACGAATAACTTTTCGTTAGCAGAGTTTTCTTGATTGCAACACACCAAACACTATCGACTAATCGAAATAATTGACTTTTGGCACTATGGTGACCATTCTGGTGTGAGTTTCTTAACGAAGACTTTCTTATTAGTTATTTTGAAAAAAAAAAAAAAAAAAATGTGAACCTCTGAAGAGCTATCACGTATTTTTTTTTTGAAACCGTCAAAAAATAAATAACTTTTTTTTTACACAGAACTGCCACATTTGTTTCGTTTGAAATGTCAACTTACTCTCAAGGTTTAAACTAAATCTAATCTCAGAAATGTGCTGAAATTTGCACTTTTTACACGGAGGCACAATTTGTTAGATCTCGAAACCGTCAACTGGCAGTTTTGCCATCTGTCATTTAAATTCCAATCGTTTTCACAACCATAATTCCCTTTTTAATAAAGGGTCTTTTCTAAGCTTATGCTTTTTGTCATTCTGTCGACAGTCAAACTACACACGACTTTTTTCCTTAACATCAAATGTCAAATGCATTGTCAAAATTTCATTTGGGTACTACTTAATTCCAAAAAGCAGCAAAATAACCAAAAAAATTTGACACATCTATATAAACTAATCTTTTCACACCATAATGTCAAATTGGGTGTCAAACTTTTTGGAATTTAGTTACAATTTTTGTTTTCTGTTGCAACAAATACCGTGGTCACCGCAAATAAAATTCCCCAAACACACTCAGCTAACGCAACGAGTTGGTAAATTTTTAAAATGGTCATCGATCGAGATCGACAATCTGTGTTCCAAATATGGAAACAGCAACAACAACACCAGCTTTTGCTCTCCAAAGGCAGTTACAGATTGTCGCACAATCGAATACCACAAGGAGTTGTGAACGTACAATGTAGATACGAGAAGATGTAGTTAGGAGAGAAAGATATATGTACGTACTCGTACATATATCTGGAAGTTGGATTTTGCTGGGCCAACTGGTGCCCGCTGGTCATTAAATTAATTAGTTTGCACAAGCGTGCTGGAAATTGACTTGCTGTGCAAGCAAGTTGCAAGTAGTCCTCAGACCGACCGACAGCGATGTTAGTATGTGCTGGCTTACAAATCGAGAAAGCCCCCAAGGGGTTTATTGTGTGGTTAAGTGGCTCCTATAAATGGGCCGATCTCCTCTGCTGTATATGAACGTACATATCTCCGAAGTAAAGACATGCTACCTTCCAATATCGTATATCTGTTATAGCTCTCTTTTCCGATGGTGTAAATTGAAATGTTAAACGGATTCCAAATGGCTTCGCTGGAGATGTGTCCATGTGGAAGCGATGTTGCATAATACCACGTAAATTTCGAATTGCTTTCTGTTGGTAATGTGGTATAGGTATATGGCTTGACCTAAAACATTTTGCTCATATAATATGTTTTACCAGAGGAACTCATTTACTTGGCATTTTGTCTAAGACAGTCCTCGTCTATTTGCCTGCCTGCCTTTCCCCATTCGTGCCTTAAACGTACTCTAATCATATGCAGCACAATTATGTAAATTATTTGATGTTTATAATATGGATTATTATATTCATTGCATGCAAGTCCGATAATTGATTAGGGGTATATTTTAATGATGTTAATACTTTGGGTAAACATATGAATTGAGTAGATTGCTGCATAAACTCCGCATCGCTTGATTGATACCACTTGTTTTTTTTTGTTTACAATATCGTGACTGTGGTTTTAAGACCTTATAGTTGTGATAAGAGTTATAAATTGGGCAGTTCGTAGCGTTCATTGATTGATGTAGCTTCATTTTCGGATGATATTAAAAAATCTGCTTTCAAGTAAAATGGTAGCTTATGAAGAATTAAACTTGTCTGCTTTTGGAGGTACTATAAGTCACCGTCTTACGAGTTTTTTTCTAGGTGAAATTTACATTGTAAATATAGGCGAATACCTATTTAGTAGATAAGGTCCTGGATTACGAGATATTACAGCAAAAGAAGTTCGACTTAATTAATTATGGTATGAGAGTAATTGTGATTCCTCACCTAACGAGGTATTCTCTGAAATCCTTTATGCCTCACGTCCTTAAGTTTCGAGATATTTCATTGAAGAATGTTTGTTTTGTGGTTAAAGAGGTATTATGATTAATCACCTTCCGAGATCAGTTGATGTGTTTTTTTCGGGCGTACTTTGGGAATTAGAACGAAATCTGTTTTCAATCCCAGCCGATTCTTGTTTTTTTTAAGGTAAAATAGACGAAGTCTATAACTAAGGGCTAATGGGGAAAAATGCAGCTTATATTTTCAAATTTTGTGACGATTACTTAGCCACTATTTTTCAATCTTTTTATATTGAAGAAAGAGATATTAGTACCTATTGATTTTCCACAAAATGACAAAAGTGAATAACTTTTGTGAATGTGAAAAATAAATAAGAGATATTAAAATGCATCTTTAATCGAGTGACCTGGAATGTGCTCAAAGTGTTTTAAATTTAACAACAGTTAATAGATGAAAAGAAAAAGTATTGAAATAAATAAAAATAAATGTCAACAAATGTGCTCCATTCAATTAGAGGTAAAGCGCGAAACGCTAATAAAATTTTAGCACTTTAGTGTGCATTTTATGAACAAATAAAAATGAAATGCTTAAGTGTATTTTTTTTTTCTTTCATTAATTTTTATTTTCTTTTATTATTTATGGTGAGGTATTTTAAGTATCATTAGGTTATTTAAATTCATGCGGTTTCTGTTTTTTCCATTCCCTCTGTGTTGGTTGAATATTTTACTAATTAAATTGTCGTTTAGGAAAATAAAATTTCACGAGGGCCGAAATGTGCAGGAAGATATTATGGAGCAGGAAAAATAAATAAGAACAAGGTAGTACTTTTTAATCGAAAAAAATTCGATGTGTACTTGTCATAAGGGATAAGAGAGCAGAACAATAATGTGTATTAATACAGAGGTGTGAGTTTTACAAAAACTACCAACTAAAATAGAACAGAAGTTTTACTGTGACAAATCAAAGTGCAGATTTAACTACGAAGTTATCTCTATTTTGACATTTGAATCAATGTTTTAAAAGTACATAGTGCCTGACCTTGTAAAGTAGCAAATCATATGAATTTTCCCAATCCATCCCTCTGATCACAAATCTCAAGAATCTTTTTTGCACCAGTTTAGTCTGGCTTTCTGACAGTCGGAAATGCGGTGAATAAACTTGACAAGCATTTTCAATAATGGGTTGAAAAAATATTACAAAAGGCTGCTTTGTTATAAAAAAATCATAACTCTCTTTATCTAACCAAAACTTGGATTTATTAATTATAGAGCTAACGTGTTCTATGAATTCGATCAACTTTGTGATCGATAAACACCTAAATAAATAGTTTAAAAAAAAATATAAGAAAACACTTTACCTTAAAACTTGTAATTTTACAATAATCGATGTTTCGAAACAAACATTTAAGAACACACCAGACAGAAAATGAATTTAGGTCCCAGGACAATTTGAATACCTCAGCACAGTCAATAAATCATGAATAAGTATAATAAAAAGCACTGGGCCTAAATTGCTTCCTTGTGGTATTCTAGAAAATTACGTAATTTTTAAATCCTTTGATTCCCAACAGTTAAAAAAGAGGCTGGGTGCGACCCACACTGATAACTTCCCATTTGTGGTCTTGAAAACTTTATATTTAGTTTTTTTCAAATAACCAAATTTTCAGCGAAACAAACTTTAGCTGTAAAATTCAAACAAACATTATTTTAAGATTGAAAAGCATTTTAATTATTTAAAGAGATTTGAAATTGAGATTGTTGATGTTGATTGTGAGCAACAAAAAAGTTTGTTAGATGTCACTTAGTTTAACTAAAATTGTCTCTTAGCACACTATGATTCAACTAGAACTTTCTTCGTTTTTTTCGTTTCCTGAACAATTTTAGAAATGTCGCTTAGTATACATTCTTAGGAGAAGGTATCGATGTATATAACAACATACTTTAGAAGGCACTATCGGTGTTCATTCCCAAGAAATTCGACTTGAAATACAATTTTAACTAGTTTTCACTAGAATTTTTAATAGTTTTTTTACTTAAAAAAAAACTATTATCTAATTCAATATTTGTCAACATTTTACCAATTGTACAAAACTATACTATGTATAAAATTTTAGTATATGCGATTATATTCGGAGTGGAGATAAATGATACCACGACGATCAGTTAAAGACTAACTTTATTGTTACACAACTTATACTAATTAGGTACATGCTTACTTACTAGTGTTATGATAAGAGATAAGAGATAATATAAAGAGAAGCATAATAGTTGATGCTGAGAGATGACGATATGAGTATTACTTTGCATATTGCAATTTACTAAAATACAGTGGTGTTACAAAGTAATACTACATATATATCACTCCCCCAAACTTAATTAAAACTTTAAATAATTTTTTTATTCATTTAATATTTAGTAATGTTTAGCTTTTTCATATTTAAAAAAATCAATAACGTCAATACATAACATTTTTTTTAATTTTCGTTTTGTTTTAATTTATAATTGTAATTCATTTTATATTTTATAATTATATTATTATAATTCAAAAATAATTAACAATTTTAAGTTAAAGAATTTAAAAATTTTTATAATAGTTCAAAATTAATTTGTAGTATAAAACCCAAATAAACATAAAATATTTTATTTCCAATGTTAACAAATATGTATTATATTTCATTTAATTTATCAATCGATTTATAATTCATTTATAATTTGTTTTAATCTTGCCGATCTTCTCGGTACTTCAGATAGAGAAGTCGATCGTCTTTTTCTACATGGAACATTAAATCTTACTCGTCTTTTACCTTTAATATTTGACGGCGCATACGCCAATTCTTTAAATTTACATTTTTTTAATTGAGATATATGAGCCATTTTATTATTTCCATCAATGCTAACTGAATATACAACTCTTCCTATTTTCTTAACTATGATTCCAGGAATCCAAGTATACAAGTTATTGTGTTTCATTTTATACAATACTTTTTCACCAACACTTAGTGATTTTATAGGGTTTTGATTTGTGTATAATGGTGGACCTTTGGAACTTTCAACTTTAACCGTCTCGTTATTTACATTTGTTTTTGTATTTGAATCGCAAACCTCACGAACTTTTGGATTAACATCATCAAGAAGAGTCTTCGGTTTTATTTTAAATATCATTTCATTCGGACAAAATAAGGTTGTAGTCGATGGAGTCGAACGATACTTTAAAAGAAAATTTAAAATAAGTCGTTCCATCGGGACCTTTTGATAGTGTTGATCCGAAACTAATTTCTTAAGGGAATTTTTGACTGTTTGTACTCCCCTTTCTGCCACCCCATTTGACTGTGGATGGTATGGCGGACTTTTTAAACACTTTATATTATTATTCTTGCAAAAATCTTCAAACGATACCGAATTAAATGGTGGGCCGTTGTCTGATACCAAAACAGAAGGTAAACCAAAATATGTAAAAATAGGTCTTAAAATCGCAATTAAACTTTCTACGTTCGTATTTTTCATTAATTTAACATCTATCCATTTGGTATAGCTATCAACAACAATTAAATAAGTGCACCCTTTTAAATAAAAAAAATCTAAGTGGATACGCTCAAAAAATACTTTCGATTCTGGCCAGGATACATGTTGATTAGAAACAGGTTTGTTATTACAGAGATTACACGACCTACATTCTAAAACAAATGCTTCGATGTCAGCATCAATCGCTGGCCACCAAAAATATTTTCGCGCAAGAATCTTCATCCTTACAACTCCTACATGAGACTCATGAAGAATTTCTAAGATGGATTTCTGAACAGAATCAGGAATAACTAAACGCTCAGCATAAAACAAACAGCCCTCATCTTCAGACAACAACAACCGCTTATAAAAATACTTCTTTAAGTTGTCAGGCACACTGCTCGGCCAACCTGACTGAATCATGTTTAAAACGCTTCTGATTTTCCAATCCTTCTCTGACTCCACGGCTATATCTGAAAATTTTACATTGAGGTAGCTATTACATTCAACCGACCTTATACTATCTTCTTCTATATCAGTTGGATAAGTTAAGGGAAGCCGCGAGAGGGCATCAGCATTTGACATATGAGAACCTTTTTTATACACAATTTTATAATCATACATACTCAAAATCACGGCCCAACGATTAAGCCTTGCCGCAGCAACCGCTGGTGTTGATTTATTTGGGTTAAAAATTTCTCTTAATGGCTGGTGATCTGAGTATATCGTAAAAGTTTTTCCGTAAATATACTTATGGAACTTTTTCACTGTGAAAATAATAGCCAATGCCTCCCTATGCAGTTGAGAATACTTTTGTTCTGAAGAGCTTAAAGTGCTAGACGCAAACAATACCGGCCTTTCAATTCCATTAATAATATGTGACAAAATTCCACCCACACCGTATGGGCTGGCGTCACAATGCAAAACAATTTCTTTGTTTGGATCGTAATGATAAAGAAGATTATCATTTAAAATTAAATCTTTGCTTTTCTGAAATGCGGTTTCACAATCCTTCGACCACACAAAACTAACATTTTTCTTAGTCAAACAATACAGATCCTTTAACTCTGATGACAAATTTGGTATAAAGCGTGCATAATAATTTAATATTCCCAAATACGACTTGAGCTGAGTAACATTTTCTGGTCTTGGTGCATCTCGAATAGCTTCCAGCTTTTTCGGATTAGGTTTAATACCCTCGCCATTCACCACATGGCCTAAATAAAAAATTTCTTTTTGAAAAAACTGACATTTTTCATATTTGACCCTAACATTATACTTATTAAGCCTTTCTAAAACCTCTATTAAATTCTTTTTGCATTCGTTTTCATCCGACCCTCCGATTATAATATCGTCAATGTAACACTTAACCTTGGGAATATCTTGTAAGATATCATCCATAATCGATTGGAACGTGGCAGGAGCTGACTTTAAACCTAAAATTAAACGTCGAAAACGGAAAAGACCAAGGTGGGTATTAATTGTGAGAAACTCCTGACAATTTGCATCTACTTCGACCTGTTGGTAGGCTCCTTCTAAATCTAAAACGCAAAAACACGTCGAACCATGCAAACTCGCGAAAATGTCTTCAGATAGTGGCATAGGAGAATGATCTGTGCGAACCCAAGGATTAATAGTCATCTTACAATCGACACACAGCCGAATATCGCCATTTGGTTTCACTACAACCACTACTGGAGATGCCCAATCACTATAACGCACAGGATAAATAATTCCCTCGGAAACCATTTTCTTAAGCTCTTTTTCCACCTTGTCTCTTACACCAAAAGGAACCGTGTACGGTTTGAAAAACACTGGAACGCTATCTTGCTTTAAAAGAATTTTAGCTTTAAAATGACGAACGCAATCTTTTTTATTACCATGAAACACGTTTTTATAACTATCCACTAATTCAGAAACATAACCTGAACCCTTTAAACTGTCACACCTAATTTCACTAAGGAACGTATTTCTCCAGGTAGGTAGCAACTTATCAAGCCATGTCCTTCCAAGAAGGGGTACAAACACCTTCGGGCCTTCCACTATGACCAATTCCAAGCTAAACGACACACTTTCACATGTTAAACTGACCAAAGCCTCAATACAACCAACAATCTTAACTTTGTCGCCTGAAATCACATTTAAAGACCGATTACTTTTTAAAATCTCAACATTCGGAAACAAAGATTTAAATGTGCCAATATGCATGACCGAAGTACAGGCCCCTGAATCCAGTTCCATCTTTATACATAAACCATTACAAATTAAATTGAAAAATAAAGGATTATTTTCTGTTCTTAAATTATTAATATAACCTAAATCATTTGGCTCATAATTTTCGACTTCTGAATTTTTATTAATACAACTCACTCTATTACCTTTGCTTCCGTCATAACTGTGATAGCTGTTTTTCACTCTCGATCTGCTCTTCGATCTGCCTCTACTGTTACTGTTATTCTTCAAAAAACAGTACTTTTGTACGTGGCCCCACTTTTTGCAAAAATGACACTGGACATCCGCCAAATTTGACCACTTAGACCTTGACACATGGCCTCCAGCCTGCCCTTGTTTCCTTAAATTCTCCTGACTCTTTGAACGACCTCCTGCTGCCTCATTCGAATATCTAGCTTTCATGGAATGCAAAGCCCCTGATGCTGATGTTCCACTCATGTGAACCATCTCAAGTTCAATCATCTCCATATTTAATGCAGACTCACACGCCTTGTCGAACGTCAAGTCCCCAATGTCGATAAGTTTAGTTTGTATCTTTTTGTTTTTTATGCCCATTAGCAACCTGTCCTTTAGTGCATCCTCTAAAAAATCCCCATATTTGCAGTTATCTGCCAACTGCTTGATCGCCACAATGTAATCTGAGAGATTTTCATCCATATTCTGATTACGGTTTAAAAACTTAAAACGCTCTGCCGTCGTATTTCTTTTGGGTTGGAAATGTACTTTAAGCTTTGCCACCAACTCCACATACTTCAGCTCATCTGGTTTTTTTGGCGCAACCAACGTCTTAGAGATACTGTATAAATCTGAACCTCCAACTCCAATCAGAAAAGACACCTTGTCTTCATCTGTCGTGATTTTGTTCAGCTTCAATAAATGGTTTAATCGCTCAATATAGCTATTGAAATCATCACCTGCATTGAAATATTCAATGCGCCCAATGAAATTCGACATTTTAACGGTGCCGCTTAAATTTTCGGTTTTAATTTCTCCTTCTTTAACTTTACTTGTTTCTTCTCCTTCATTAAATACCGAAATACTTCTTATCTTAAAAAAAAATCCAGTTATCCTCGTCGCCAATTTAGTATATGCGATTATATTCGGAGTGGAGATAAATGATACCACGACGATCAGTTAAAGACTAACTTTATTGTTACACAACTTATACTAATTAGGTACATGCTTACTTACTAGTGTTATGATAAGAGATAAGAGATAATATAAAGAGAAGCATAATAGTTGATGCTGAGAGATGACGATATGAGTATTACTTTGCATATTGCAATGTACTAAAATACAGTGGTGTTACAAAGTAATACTACATATATATCAAAAATAAACTAAATTAGAAGTCAATATCGCTACTAGTTCTCGAGAACTTTGAGTCGAAAAACAATTTTTACCAATTTTCAATAGAATTTTATATAGTTTTTTATTTTTTGTAAAAAAACTGTAAACTAGATTTTTTTGAAATTTTCACCAATTGTCAAACACATTATTTTTCGTAAAATAATATTATTTTGAGTTTCAAATTGTTTTCCGTTCTTAGAATATTTGGGTTATGAAATTTTTTTTTTCAGTTTTTTTTATTTAAAAAAATAACGGTATGTTCGTTTTTTTCCAAATTCATACCAAATCTGTATGACCTTATAATGAGTACATTAAATTTTATTTTAAATCAATAGCATTATTTTTTCGTGAGATATTTGAAACTAACCAAAATTTTTACTTTTTTTTTAAACCGTTATAGTGAAAAAACAACTCAATGAATTTTAATAAACGCCCTTTCAGCCTCTTTTGAAGTTATTACCTATTAAACAAAATTTATTTGAAGTCGATATCTTTACGCGTTCTTGAGATATCGACGACGAAAAATGGTACAAGAACGTACGGACGTACGAACGTACGAACGTACGAACGTACGTACACACACACACACAGACATCTCTCTAAAAATGATTGAAATAGCCTCTAGGGACCTTGAAACGTCGAGAAATGTCAAAAATTCCAATTTGACAAATCGGACCGATTACAATAACTCCCTATGGGAAGTTAAAAATACCGTGTATGATCTATTGAATAAAGAAGATTGAAGTCATATTATAAATTTTTCGAAAAATTCTTTCTTATTTAAAAAATAAAAAAAAGGAAGTTCGATTTAAAAGTTTGTCAAACGCCTTATTGATGTCGCTAAGGATACAGTTAACTTGTCTTTTATTTTTTAATGAGTCAAATGTACAAATGCAATGACTTACACATTTTGAAGATATTGCTCCATTTAAAAGAAAAACCAAAAAAATTATCTAGAGGTTGAAATTCGAAATGAGCATTGGCAATGAGACTCTTTATAAACTGAACAAAGATCGGATTAATGCTAGGTCAGTTACGAAGTGTCAAAGGTCATACAAATGGAAGTTTTCAAAATTGCTCAAAAGCGGATTGCTTTACAGAAAGAATGTATTGTATAAACCCGTAGATTAGGCAATCTTCCATGAAAATGATTTTAAGGATTTTGTCCGAAGTCCGAACCGTAAAAAGTTAATTTTTCTAATTTAATTTTTTATAAATATTTAATTATTGATCTGGCCCCACAGGGCCCACCCACCAGTTTTTACTTGCGACTTATAGGTAATATAAGGGATGTTATGCATTCGTAAAAAAAATCGAACTCGAGATTTTGATCAAAGTTGACATTACGATGATAGCGAAGACCAAAAAAGTGGGTCTCGTAATTTTGTCTGTCTGTCTGTCTGTCGGTTCGACTACAGCCTAAACGGCTCGGCCGATTTTCTTCAGAATTGGTAGATATGGGTTTTAATTTTTTCCCCCACATGTTTTTTTCTTTTTTTTAAGACCAAAAATAACGGTACGTGCCATACGTTTTTTTTTCGAAATTTTATAAATATTTTTTTCTCAAAAACTGTCCCACAGAACTTAAAAAAAAAAAATTAAAAAATTCATTTAGTTAAAACTATCTAATGGTTGAAAAAATTTTCCAAAAAATTGTTATTTTTGGTACCCCCCCTGGGTCATTTTTTGGTTTTTGATTTTCTCGAAAACGGTACAGCCGATTTAAATCATGTTTTTTATGCTAAGGCTCCAGCAAAGTTTGAATATTTTTAACTTCCCATAGGGAGTTATTGTAATCGGTCCGATTTGTCAAATTGGAATTTTTGACATTTCTCGACGTTTCAAGGTCCCTAGAGGCTATATCAATCATTTTTACATATTCAGATTATCAATTCTTTATTTTTTGGATTTTTAAAAAAATTTCAAAATTTTTTTTTTTGGAAACTCAATATTTCAAAAACCCCATGCTTGTTTTTTTTCAAACTTGATAAAATAAAAAAAACTAATGGTACCTTCCATACAAAAGTTAAAAAATGGTTTTCGAAAATCGTATTTTTCTCGAAAACGGTTCCGAGAATTTTGGTAAAATTTTTTTTCTTTTGATTAATTTTTACGATCTATAATAATTAAATAAAAAAAAAATTGAAATCTAGATATTACTGACTGTACCTACCATACAACGATTTTTTCGAATTTTGAATTTCTCATTATCGGCATAACGGATTTTAATGAAATTTTTTTATAAAGAAACTCTTAAAAAGTTTAAATAAAAAACATTGCATTTCAAAAGTTAAAAAAAAAATATTTTTTTCAATTTTTGAAAATAAAGTCATTTTTTTTTTGGAAAATTCGATATCTCTAGAACGGCTTAGTATTTTTCTTGGAAATTTAACTCTCATTCGTACAATAACAAAAACTTAAAGTTGGCGTACCAATTTTGTTTTTAAATGTTTTAAAAATTTTGTGCATAAAAGTTTATTTTTTTAAGGAACCACTACAATGACTTATAATTTTTGTTCTAGCATAAATTCATATTTGCATAGAATTCTGTTTTTATCTCTTACTACTAAAAGAATTTAAAAAAATCATTTTATGCTTATGAACAATTTCCTTTAATAACATTCGTTTTTAAAATTCCTAGTCTATTACATAGGAGCAAGTTCGTGCGACCCAGTCGTGCATTTTATTTTATTAAACTAAAGCTCGTAAAAATTAAGCGAAACAGAAAAAAAAAACTTATAATTATGGTAGCCGTTTTCGAGAAAAACACGATTTTCGAAAACTTTTTTTTTAAAATTTGTATGATAGGTACTGCTATTTTAAGATAAAATCCAAATATTTTTCCTAAATCTTGTAGAAAGTTTTAAAGATTTGTTAGTTCTCAAGTTTAAAAAAAATTCAGCATGAGGTTTTCGAAATATTGAGTTTTGAATTTTTTTCACATAACCGGCATTTTGTTTTGAAAATTTCTACACAAAATAATATTTTAACTTTTAAGAAGCTTTTGTAGTTTGATAAAATCGATCAAAATCAGTTGTACCGTTTTTGAAAAATTGGAAAAAAGCTTTGTAGATATCATTTTTATATTTTCCCCCCAAACTTTTTTTTTAACCGAAAATTACGGCAGCTGTCAAACACATTTTTTTTTAAATATAAAAAATATTTTCCCAAAAATTATTCAGCAGATTTAAAATTTTTTTTTCTTAAATTTCATTTAGTAAAACCTAGATAATGGTTGAAAAAATTTCGAAAAATGGTACCCCCCATAGAATCATTCTTTTTTTCGGCTTTCTCAAAAGGAGTAGAACTGATTTTGATCAATATTTTTGTATGCTTAAAAAATTTAAAATTAAGTATAAAATTAAAAAAAAAATAAGAATATTGTGAATTAAAATTTTCCGCCGAAACAAACTTTAAGATGTGGAACAGTTTTTGGTAAAAAAAATATTTTCTAAAATTTCGAAAAAAATTGTATGGCAAGTAACGTAATTTAAAAAAAAAAAAATCTACCAAGTTCAAGGAAAATCAGCCGAACAGGCAGATAGACAGACAGAATCGCGAGACCAACTTTTTTAGTCTTCGCTATCATAGTTATGTCAAGTCTAATCTGAGAAATTTCGATGTCCATATATTTAGTTTCAGTTGATCGAAGTTCGGTTACCTAACTATGAAATAAGGTTGACTGATTTTTTTTGTTTGCAAAAATGGTGTTCCAATCAAAAATAAGTCAACTGTAAACAAATTAAAATCAAATGTAACAAAATTACGTCAACTATTTTCTATTGATATTTTCTTTTCTTTATGTCTTGAGATTAGTAAACAATTCCTTTGAATTATGTACCTATTATTTCAAACTATATTGTCGTTCTTGACGCTAATGTTCTGCATGAGTTTTATTCATTTCCATTGTTTGAATCACGTTCCACATGGGTAGGTGTATTTGTTTTAAAGAAATAAAGACCATTAATAACTCGAAGTATTTAAGAAAACTCAAAAGTATTGGGTGAACTGGGGCGTATGAGTGATTTTATTTTAAATTAGTTTTTATTCTTATGGTTTCAATGAGAATTAAACTAATTGAAATTAATTTTTGTTTGCTTATATCAGTTCTTCTTCATCACAACGTATCCAACAAAATTAATTGATTGCGATTTTTGAGGCATCTTTAATACAAGAAAAAATTTTGATTGTCTATCGTATTTAAAAAAAAATGTTTAAAATGTAAAATTCAGTTTAGCATTTTATTTAGGTCCAGTAAACTGATGTCAATAATTTCTGCACTATAAAGAAAAATTATATTCATACGAAATTCATAACGAATGCGTTCCACAAATTTTGAGGAGCCCCCACAAAGGCAAATGCATAAAGATAATTTTGACATTTGTCAATCAAGGAATATACAAAGAATAAATTCAACATGCAATGTTGATAATTGTTTGTGAATATTTCATTTCAATGTGTACAGCAGGCTTAAATTATTCCTCAAACTGAAAAAAAAAAAAAATAACAATTCCCAGTATGTATGTACTTACTTAATATTTATCGAAAAAATTAACATATCCGTCTATCGAATTGTTGAAAATAATTTATTGTACTCGTAGGTATCTAATTTCTTGTATCTACAACAAAAAAAATACACCATTTACATTCCGTTTAAGCAATCCCATTAGCTAATGAGAATTTCTTGATCTATTGAAATTCATCTTACCTAGTGATGTGGAAACATGACCTTTTTTCGATCTTTCGACCCGGAAGGCACACGAATTAGGTGCAAAACTGATTAAGACGTTCACATTGTCGACGACAACACAGTAGACAAAAGTCTTTTGAACTTTTTTTTGTATACTATTTTTGGTTAAACAAAAACAAAAAAAGAGAAAAAATCTACATTTCCTGGCATAAGCAAAATCTCCATAGGTAGGCGAATGCAATGTGTTTTTTTTTTTTTTATTAAGCTACATCGTGCATCTGCTGAAGCAATACAAAATATTCCGCCATGTTACATCTATCGAGTGCAAAAGTTCAATACCGTGTCTTCGCGCGCGCTCACAGTTTCTGCTCCTGCCGTCGCTCCGGCTTTATACAAAAGCGCACATGGCTTCCATATGAAATTCAGACAAGAGACATGATTTTCGTGATTCTCTAACAAATTGGATTCGATTTGCATCTTTGCGATGTAAGAAATATATGTATAGAGGCTAGAGGCTCATGGACCATTCCTAACTGTCGGCAACGGCAACGACAACGACAACTACGTCGACCAATACGAAAAATACGACCATTGGAAACGAGTCAGTGCAATAGTGTGTAGCTTTGCATTTGCCTCTGACTTGCTTGTGCGTCGCGTTGTTGTTTTTCAAATTTGACAAATCAATAATCAATCAACACGCTTTCCTGTTTAAACCCCAATCAGTACCTCCTCCCCTTCCATATAAGGTGACACATAAATTAGAATCGAAGCTCATTGAATCTTGCAATACTGTTTCTTCATTTTTTTTTTCTTGCAATAAATATGACCAGTATAAAGGCAATTTGTGAATTCGTATAAAAAAATACAAAATTGATAACTCAATTCATCAAATTTACATGCCTTTTTTGGCAAATCTGACGGTAACCAATTTATGTATAAAGGATTTATAAAGGCCTATTCACATGAAAGCGACTTACGGCGAGGCCGAGTGAGTGAATATTCGTCCATTTTGACATTTCGCTCACAGAAAATTTTTTATTCGTTGCGAATGACAGCAACAAGAATGATTTTAAGGTTAGTTTTGCGCGAAAAATTCATACGTTGCAGTGTGGATGACATGTGAAACGTGGATATAGTTTGACAGTTCGTAAGAATTAAATTGCTATTATTAAAAAATGGCATTTTCAGGACTTTGTAATATTTAAGTAAATTTTTTTCTTTTACGACATATTTACGACGAATTTACGCTGTTCTTTTACTTTTTCGAGTTCATGTTACCCCTTTTTGAGGGGCGGTAGTGCTAATTTGACTGTCAAGTTAGCATTACCAGGAGTTATTTATAAAAAAAATTACCGCGACAAAATTTTAGTTTTACGACATATTAACGACAATTAATCAAATAATTACATTTTTTAAATTTTGAAGTGGTAATGCTAACTTGACGGACATATTTTATCTATTTAATTATGACCCTATTCTAGCTGTCAGAATTTAGTTTAGTAAATATGACTAGTGTCACCAAATTTTGACAGATACATAACACCTCATAATACAATAATTTGTTGAATTGCAAAACTGATTAGGAAAAGTTTTTGAATGTAACAATGTAAATGTACAAGCTAGCCTTAGCACATAACTTCCAGAGACATAATTCCCAATTTTAATTTTTGGGCATAAAGCCCCAATTAAGTCTGACGTAGTTTGACATAATGTCTAATATAAGTCGGACATAAATCCCAAAAATTGAAATTCGGGGATTATGTCTTGCTTTGAGCTTAGAAAGCTTATATTCAGTCGTTGGGTAAGCATTCATGACAACAGTTTCCTTAGCTGACAGTCGCTTGAGTGGTCCCCTTCTCGAGTTCTTAGAATGTTCTCTGCACCGCTTACTAAACTCCGTTACTCCGCTAAAGCTATATATTTAGTCGGCAAACCGGTGCCTATATCTGTTTTCTTCGGCGACACTACCCATTATGATACCACGTTGAGAATTGCACCTTCCTAACCCCTGTACATACCTTAACGGATTTCCTTGAGCGGTACAGAGAGAGTTAACATCCTTTAATGCCGCGAAGCGGGCCAGAGGGGTACAGTTGATCAAGAAAATTGTTGGTATTGGTGCCTGCCTGACGACTAAGTATACAGAAGAATCAGTTCAAAGTGATACGATACACAAATTGGCTTTAAATTGGAAAAGTTAAAAAGGGGCCTGGAAATGTAAATTTTTTTTATCGAAAGAACTATTTAGGATTTAAGTCCCATCGCCGAGCAAAATATTTGGGAATGATGTTCCATTTATGTGAGACGTAAGTGTTCCAAATTCGATTTGGGTTTTATGTCCCGCTTGAGTGGGGCATAAATTCGAAAAATTTAAATTGGGGGTAATGTGCCTGGGGGCTGATGATTTTTGGAAAAAGAAACTTTGAATATTCCTTAACAAGTAAGATTTTTTAAACCGTAAGTGTTTTAACTATTTTTACTTTGACAAAAAAGAGACAACTTTTCGAACTTTTGATCAAATACATGCGACCAAGCCTTAAGTAAGTTTTTGTTTGTATCGTGTTTCTGCATAAAACATTAAAACATTCAACATTCATGTCTTGTTTTGCCTTGTCTTCATTTCTGTCCACTTACTTTGACCATAAAAAATAAGTCAAAACTCCAATCGTCTGTTCTCGTTTCAAGCCCCCTACATACCTACATGCTCCTATATATGCCCTGTGTTTCTTTCTAGCCAAAATGCAATTAGCTAACAAAATATCATCCAGTGAAAATTCCTCAGCGTTTTAATTTTTTTTTTCTGAATTTCGTTGTTTTATTGTTGTTGTTTGTTGTACATAGAAGTTGTGGTATCGTTAACTTAGGGCCGATGTACAACATGTACGTGAATTGAATTTCAATTGGACGCGCGTATCCGTCGTCCATGTTGTCCGTCCGTCCGTCCATCGTGATCGCGTCATCTACGATTTCGTTGTAGGTTTGTGCGCTGAATGCATACGGAAAATTGAATGAGTCTGCTGCGTTTGCAGGATTTAATTTTCAGCGCGTTACTTGTAAAGTAAACTCGCGTGCGTGTGCCTGAGCATGGTAATGGCAATTTATTGCGCAAAGCACATTCATTGCAAATTGCAAAGTAATACTTTGTGTGTTTTTTTTCCTCTTATTTTGTTTGGTTAAAAATTAACTTGATCCACACGGGTTTTATTTGCAAAGTAATTGTTTTTTTTTATATCACACAACCGTATAATGGTGTTTAAAATTAAAATGGACAATTATTTCAATTCGTGACGATGTTTTGCTGTTATTTTTTCTGTCTTTTCGATTTCATGTATTTATCGTTTAACAAAAAATAAAAAAAAGAAAATAATTGATTTACAGTCACTTAAACTCTTTCAGTATAGTAAAGTTCAATAAGTAAATTAGACATATATAAAGTCTCCACAGAGTACAGTTTTAAGTGTCTGCAAAGGTATACATCCATTGATGGTTTTGTTTTCATTACCTCACTTATCGACCTTTATCATTGCCTGAGTGACAAGGTGACTTGCCATCCCATATGATCTCGAGCAGGTTGCTTCCAATCATTCAGAAAAAGTGCTCTAGCATTCCCGATGGCCAAGTCTTTAAACCAAAGGTTCATTTTTCTTGGCAAATTACAATTGGGGCTGGGACTTGAAGACATTCTAGGCTTCAGAATGTGATTATCTTTCTATTTGTCGAAACCCCGTACGTGTTTTGAATATTTCTAAAGTGGCGAATTTTCTAATAAACTTGAGAACGTAAATCATTCAATGGGAACGTCATATTTCCGCACTCGTACACCTACAAGAGGCCTTGATGTCTTGTCTTGATATAAAGAAATCCGCTGGTCCTTATGATATACCCCCAATTCTTCTGAAGAGGTTTCCTCCTCGCTGGCAAAACTAGTTCGTAAGTTTCCATCGCTCCTATTGTTCTGAAATCTTTCCTGGAAGAGGGAAAACAGCATTTGTAAAGCAAGTTTCTACAAAAAGTGACCATTCCTCCCCCTCCTCCTCCTTCTATCGACCGATTGCACTTACGTTCTTTCTTAGCAATGCATGGAATCGCTCATAAATCATCTGTTCAAAAAATATCTCAAAGATCGAAAGCGTCTTTATGACCGGCAATACGGCTTTCGCAGCAATCGTCCCACTGGTGGTCTGATGTAATTGAGTTATGGGACGAATGTTATTTAGAGCCCTTATGGAACGTTCTTACTTTACCATGAGTGCCACTTCCAGCGAGAAAGTTGTACCAAAACGTGCGTCAAATATTCTACAATATTGATTGTTTCAGTTACTGAACTACTTACAGATCGCCCTTTGAGCAAATCTGAGAAAAACAGTTGAATGGGGAACTAGAGGCATAATTTTTTTAGCGTTATAAATCAAATTGATCAAAAGTAGTCGTGAAAGTGGATGGAGTTTATAAAATTTTTAAATTTCAACAAGATCATCAAGAGTGTGTTAAACAAATTCGAATTCTCTAACAGTTTTTTTTTAGTAGATTTTACTATCCTTAAAATATTTATAACAGTGCAAGCGTTAGGAAAACAGGGAAGGTTTTAAAAGAAGCTACCAATGGACATTAGTTTTAAATTTATGAATATAACAATGGGTAGCAAAAATGGAGCTAGGAAAAGCGTTCCACATTCGTGTAGTGCGGCCGAAAGTTATGTAAGCTCAAGGGTAAACTGATGTGCATTCCTAAAACAGTGAGAGGAAAGCAACTGGCTATTTCACTAGAACAATTTTATCAAAGCATCCATAACAAAATGAGAGACACTATTTGTGGTGTACAAAATTTGTACTCAAAAGATCATGGCGAAACGTATCCTACTTGCTCAACGTACAAAAGTTCTCATTTTTATTCTCTTGGAGCTCTTCTTTTTACTTGCGACTTATAGGTACTATAAGGGCGAGTTATGCATTCGAAAAAAAAATCGAACTCGAGGTTTTGATTAAAGTTGACCGAAAATAACGGTACCTGTCATACGATTTTTTTTCGAAAAATATTTTTTTTTAATAAAAACTCCCACAGATTTAAAAAAAAAAATCAAAAAATTTCATTTAAGTAGTTAAAGCTAGGAAATGGTTGAAAAAAAAAATTACAAAAAATAGTTATTGTTAGTACCCCCTTCGAACCATTTTTTGATTTTCTCAAAAAACGGTACAGCCGATTTTGATATTTTTTTTATGTTAAAGCAGTTTGAATATAATTGTGTTTTTAAATTTTTCAAAAATTTTTTTTTGGATTCTTAAAAAAAATTCATTTTTTTTTTCGCAACTCCCCCATGCTCCATTTTTCTAAAACTTGGTAAATAAAAGTTTCCTAATATAAATTAAAAGTTGTAAGAAAAAAAATTTATTTACCCTCCATAAAAATGTTATAAAATGGTTTTCGAAAATCGTATTTTTCTCGAAAACGGTTCCGAGAATTTTGCTACAAATTTTTTTCTTTTGATTAATTTTTACGATCAATAATATAATAAAAAATTGAAATCAAGATATTCCTGACTGTATATAAACCATTTTTTCGACTTTCGAATTTCTCAATATCGACATAACGGATTTTAATAAAAATTTGTATAGAGAAGCTTCTAAAAAGTATAAAAAACATTGCATTTCAAAACTTGAAAAAAAAAAAAAAATCTTTTTTGAATTTTTGAAAAAAAAAATATATATATATACATGTACACTGTCGGACAAAATAAAGTGCAAAACTTAAATCAGAATAAAATGTATTTATGTATTATGAAATATGTTAAGTAATTTTGATTGCAAAAAATGATTAATTTATAATTTTAAGACTATTTTACCACTATACAAGTGGTCATGAAAGGTTATTTACATATTAGAAATTAAAAAAAGACAAGATATTGCATTATAAGAAAAAAAAGAAAAGACAAAATAAAGTGCAAATTCGGAAGACTAACATAAAACATATTTAATATTCAAAAAACAACTTGATAAATTAAAAAACTTAATAAGTAGTGGCTCCTCCTTTATTTTGGATAACTGCTGCAAGACGTTTGGGCATGCTGGAAACCAGATTTTTAAAATTTGAGCTGGAATTCTCTTCCATTCATTTTGGATACTTTCCCAAAAAGATGTGAAGTTGCGACGCTCATCTAAGGGAATCCTGTCATCCAAAATGGACCAAAGGTGCTCAATGGGGTTAAGGTCAGGGGATTGAGGTGGCCATTCTAGTACATCGACATTGTTTTGATGAAAAAACTCTTTAGCTACTTTGCTTGTATGTTTTGGGTCGTTATCTTGTTGAAAAATATAATTTTCAAAAACATTTTTGAAGCAGAAGAAGCTAGGTTTTCTCTTAAAATGTTGACGTAACTAGGGCCCGACATTTTTGTGTCGATTTTGACAATATTTCCCACGCCACTAAAGGAAAAACATCCCCAGACCATGAGTGATCCTCCTCCATGTTTGACGGTTTTTTGAACGCACCTTTGACTCAGCCTTTCCGATGGTTTGCACCAAACCCGCTTTCTGGATTTTGAATTTTTCAATTCAAATTTGGACTCATCGGACCAAATAATACCTTCCCAAAAGGCTTGCGGCTTTGCTAAAAACTTTCTTGCGAAAGCTAGCCGTTTCCTTATATTAATTGGACGAAGCAAAGGCTTTTTCTTCGCCAAAAAGTTTCTTAAACCACATTCATTGAGCCGCCTTTGCACAGTTCTTGGTGTGATGTTTAAGTGCAGCTCTTCTTTAATGTTTCTGGCCGAAGATAAAGGGTTTTTTCGTGCCGCAATTTTTATTCTGCGGTCATCAACTGATGTGGTCTTCCTTTTTCTTCCACACAAATCTTTAAGGCTGGCAATTGTTCCTCGCTCAAGAAAATTTGTATATATCTTTCTCACCCCAGAAATGGATAATCCATATTTTTCTGCAATGTTTTGGAATGTCAACCCATGTTGACGGTCCAAAACTAGCAATTCCTTCACATCGGGTCAGAGCGGTTTCATATCAGAGCCTAAATCAAATAAAATAAGACTCAGCACTTAATGATTTTAAATTTGAATTTAATTCATTAACCTTTTCGTATTTTCTCGATTATATGAGGTTTTAATGAAAATTTTTAATTATCTAGCAATAATTTTAAAGAAAAACAGAAAATGCACTTTAATTTGTCGCGTGTCAACTAGCAATGCTGAATTATCACCGTAATTCTTAACAAATAGAGAAAGCCCTAACGGGTTATTTTAGGTAGATTGTTAACAACTAAAAAAATATATGACGTCAACAATATGAAATGGAACTAAAAATGCTCTTTGCTTTTCAATTGGTACATTATGAAATCAAATGAAATGCTTTTGCACTTTATTTTGTCTGACAGTGTATATATACATATATATATACATATATATATACATATATATATACATATATATATACATATATATATACATATATATATACATATATATATACATATATATATACATATATATATACATATATATATACATATATATATACATATATATATACATATATATATACATATATATATACATATATATATACATATATATATACATATATATATACATATATATATACGTATATATATACATATATATATACATATATATATACATATATATATACATATATATATTTTTTGAAAATTCGCTATCTCAGAAACGGCTTAATTATTTTTTTTGGAAATTTAATTTTTATTCGAACAATAATAAAAATATTTAACAAAAATTTTGTAAAAGCTTATTTTTTTAAGAAACCATTACAGACTTATAATTTTTGTTCTGACATAAGCTAATATTTGCTTGAATCACATGGCATCCTAATTTTAGCGCCAACTGCTCCAACCATTTAAAAAATTAATTTTTGCTTATGAACAGTTTTTCTCTAATATCATTCATTTTTGAAATTCTTCGTCGTTTACATAAGAGCAAGTTCGTGCGACCCAGTCGTGCATTTCGTTTTCAATTTGTGTGCCAACTTAAAAGGAAACCCTTAATTTTTTTGAGCAAAGTACTAAAATTTATAAAAGTAAGATAGGATTTAAGAGGAGGCATCAATTAACATTAGCTTTAATTGTCTAAATATTGCAATGGGGGCGAAATATTAAAAGCATTCCACATTCGTGTAGTACGACTTAAGAAAGAATCTCTGAACTTGACAGTACGTCCGAAGTTTTTTTTTTTTTTTTTTTTATAATCTACCTGCGCGAGCGTGAAGTTAATGAAGAGAAAGAAGGATAGGAAAGATGTGTGCCACGATGTTCTGAGACTGAAGGTGGTTGTCTCAGACTTTTTATCTCCAGGGATGGCGGCTGAACTAAAGCGGAGAAATGCCGTATCTTATTTCTATGTCACTTATAATTCACATTATTGTATGCGTATTCATCCTTGTTGGGCATACTAGTTCAACTCAATTACATGTTGTTAGTGTTATGCCTGAACAACATGTAATGAGTAAACCAGCAACCCATTGATGACAATTTTTAAAAGGTTTTAATGGAATTAAAACGACATAGACGACGGCAGGGATCGAACCTGTGATCATGAGGTTGACAGGCGAGCAAACAAACATCGCGCCACGGCCTCAAAGGTAAACTTGTGGACATTCCCTAAACGGAGATTGATACATGTAAATATGCCTGCATTTCTGATTTGGTTGTGTTTCTAGAGCATCATCACAATTTGGTATGCGTTTAGTGTTCGTTATGGATACTTCTATATGGAATTACTCGTCCAACTATGCAGTTACATTCATGTTTTAAATTAGTTTTACTTTAATGCACAATCTGTTGTTATAAATCATAAATCAATTTATTTAGTCAATCATTTTCGGTAAATTTTTATGTTAACGCTTGGTTTTGATCCTCAAAATTACACAGAATCATAAATCTGTTCATAAAAGGGTACTCAAAGTACATACTCGTATTTAACCCACAGTGCCAACCGACAGTCGAACTTCTTACATTGTACTATGTATGTTCGGAAATTCCTCTTTAACTGCACTACAAGATTGTCCAATAGTTTCTATGCACCAATTCTTACTTTAAAACCCTAATAACGTCAAATTTGTTTAATGTTTCTGTAAAAGCCGTCCGATCTAATGCTTCAAAGTAACTCGGATAAAAGGTTTAAATAAAATATGGTTAAAAGTGAAAAAAAAAACGTCTAGCACAACAAAAGAAGAATCTCGAAAACAAAAACCAAGAGCTCAACTTCGACATGGATTTTCTGTCGGCCTCTTCCTTAGTGTAAACCCTTATTTGTTTCAACTGCAACAAATCTGTCCAATTTAATCCCACGCTTCAATGCTATTTTGTACCTTTATATTCTGCCTCAATTTTGTTCATATCGTTCTCTGTTGTTTTTTGTGTCTAAAATCCACCAACACAATTTGTCCCGGACAAATTTTCTCTCTCTCTTTCTCATTTCTAAACCAAAATCGAAGTCTCGATTTGTGTACCTTCGTCTCCTAAAAAAAAGAAACCTCAATCCTCCCACACTGAAAAAATAATAAAAATAAAGACCATAAATGAATGCCCACCAAGGAGTGGTTGAGGTGGTAGTGCTCTGTTGTTATATGTTAGCTTTGATGTTTAACAAGAAAATTTATATTTCTGCGGCTTTATTTATTTTTTTTTTTATTTTCGTATTATTTTTACTATCATGTCCACAAAAGTTAACATGGGCATGAACAACACCAAAACAACACAACAACATAAAACGATGGAGGAGCAGCAAAAGAGCTAAAAAAATCACGATCCTTTTTTTTTTTTCAAAAAACATAAACATGCCTTTAACCTGTAAAAAACGGAACGGAACCGAGATAGAGCGACGGCGGCAATGATGGTGTGTAGTTCACATGGACTAAGCATGTTAAGTCGGTCTTTGTTTTTTTTTTTGTTGACGAATTTGCTTTTCGGGGGCTGAATGAGATTATGAAAGGGCAGAGTTGACTCTCATTAAGGGTTCGAAGGTTACAGCTTCTTTGAAGTTCAAAATAGTTTAACCTGTTTTCAACCGTCAAAATGTCCCACAATCATATTCTGCTAAACGAATGACAACGAATTCAAAGCGAATCGCATAAATCTACCTGGTTAACTGTTTGATCCCAATCACACGACAGTGCAGAACACAACCTTCATGGTTGTCAATATTATTGCTGTGCACTTTCATCAAATTTTATTTTTTTTTCTGCTCAAAGTGCAATTTTTGCTTGCACATTCTGTCATCGTGAATTCCTCAAATTGGACCGATCTTCTTTTGTATTCGACTCTACCTTCCCATCCAATTCTCCACTAACTATGTGCAGTGTTTTGTGGAATTTTTATCACAAAAGTGTGGAATTGGCTCAAAATTCCATCATCTGATCAACCTTCCATCTATGGTTCCGAAGTGTTTGTGCTGTGTTCGTTCATACTGCAGCGCAATCGACAACCGTATTTCTTGCATTGGTGACATTCTCACCACATTACTTTTGAAATAGCCTTTTTGATACAAAATCTGTCCAAAACTAACATATAGTTACATTGCTGAAGCAGCTCAATGGAATTTGATTGCAAGACCTCCAGACAGATTAATGAGAAAATGTTGATGATGTCGACTTGGAGTAGCAGTTAGTTCGTATTTCGCCTTTCTTTTCTTTGAATTTTATTTCCATAAAAGCGACACTTTAAGTCAGAAATGGAAATACAGGGGCGGATTGATTGAATTTATGATGATTTGTTTTTGTTAAATCATCTGTTAGCTTTGTTTTATTAACTTAAACTTAAACTTAAAAAAACTCTAGAGTTTTTTTTGGTCTATAATTGCTTTGCCTTGCTTTGTTGTAAGCTTGTAAAATTGTAATTCAGCCATTTTGCTTTATTTCAGTTTATTTATTTCTATTCACCACTAGTCTAGAAGAAACAATTCAGCTATTCACCTTATTGACAAAGAAGAAATCTACACACAGCACAATTTTTTAACTGCTTATATTTTTTTTTTTTTTATATATATTTTTATATATATATTTTTATATTATATATTTTTTTACAATACGGGATTTCTGTTAACCCATTTTCATTTGTGTTCAAAGGTATTCAGCCTCCCGTAGAAGCTGTAAGCTGCTACCATTTTGTTTTAAGTTAAATTCTATGTCTGCAATGTTACAGAAATTTCAATGGATTTCTACGATTTGAAAGATTTTCGAACCGATTAATGAGTCTTACCCATTACCGAAAACTAGATAGTCTTGTGCAAATTAATTGGGACAAACAAATTTTCAAATGAATTTGGTAGTAGGCTTTGATTTTTGCGTTAACTTTTTGATTATTTTGGTAAGTGCTCCCTGAATTAGTTTTATCTAAATATTTCTGTTGACTTTTTGAAGGTAGGTCGCATTTTTTCTAAGGGTTTTGAAAAGATTGGCATTATTTTTGAAATCATGTTACTAGGTACTCTATTTATCAATATTTCGGCTTCAAGAAAAATATGGATATCTCGGTGGAGAACAGAGCAAAAGTCATGGGTTTACATGGAGATATCGATTGCTGTAGGTGTAGCAAAATCAAGCGTGCGTCGGTAGGATAATTGCATTGCATAAGGCAACAGTATCAGTTGAAGCACGGAGAAAGGGCAAATGTGGTCGAAAACGGAAAACAACGGCCAATGACGACAAAATGTTGGTCCGAAACAGCGTCATAAATCCTGGAAAGACAAGTGGTGAGCTTCAAAATGACTTGGAGACAGCAGGAGTACATGTGGATTCATCAACAGTTCGAAGGCATCTTTTTGAAGTGGGCCGAAAGGCTCGAAGACCATTAAAGAAACAGCTTTTGACAGACGCTATGCGCAAAAAAGATTAAGATGGGCCAAAACGTATAAGGATTGGACTTCAGAGGACTGGAAAGAAGTAATTTTCTCGGACGTGAACCATTTCGAGGTCCAAGGATACAGGGTAAGTGTCATGGGAAAAAGTGACAAAGAAAAACTCCGACCTGGACATATCGGCCAAACCCCTAAACACCCGCCAAAGGTTGTGTTTTGGGGTTGTTTCACGTCTGAGGGTCCTGGAATCTTAAAGCCCATCGAAGGCATGATGGACAGCGCCAAGTACGCGGATGTCCTAGCGCATAAGCTCCTTCCTACTATACAAGGATGAACTTCGATGCAGAAAACCATTTTTCAGTAAGATCTTGCTCCGTGTCACACGTCCAAAAAAATGGAGCAATTCTTCGCGGAGAAAAATATTAAGGTGCTAGAGTGGCCTGGCAACTCACCTGATCTCAATTCGATTGAGAATCTATGGGCTATTGTTAAAGCGAGGCTCAGAAAAAGGACTGTACGACTAAAAACAAACTAATTTCAGCAATTATTGAGGTATGGTTCCACGACCAACAAATGAAAAATATATGCGAGAAGTTAATTTCATCAATACCGAAGAGAGTTAAAGACCTCATATAGATGTACCTCATATAAAGTACTAATTTCATATTTATATACTTATTTATAATCATTATTCAAAATAAATGAAAACAATGCTCAAAAATCTGCTTGTCCCAATTAATTTGCACAAGACTGTAGAAGACATTTGTACAATTCAGCTGTTCAGCTTCATCAAAAATTAAGAAATTATATTCAGCACAATGAAAGTGAACAAATATGCTGTTGTTTTTAAACTGCTTACATAACTAAACTTTATTTGCCTTTTGATGAAAATGACAGCCTCTTCGACTTATTCAGCAATCCTGAGTCCTGACCAAACAAACGGACAGATGCACCAATCACTGACCTAGCAAACTCATCTACTAGACGTTGCAAGCAGCCACATGCCCCTACGAGTCTGGTGGAGGGATGATTTCTCAAGTCTAGTAGTACGAGGTTTCTATTATTACTCAAACGTGCTTAACTTATCATATAAGTTGTAAGCTGTTGGCAATTCGCTAAAAGCTAGACTTTATATTTGCACTGTTAATGAAAGCGAGATTTTGTAAAACCGATTTTTCTCATTTAAGAATTTATATGACAGATTTTCATTTACATTGAAACGTATTCAGCTTCAAAATTTCAAAATTTTAAGCAGTGTAAGCCATCCATCTCCACAAACAGAACTAAAACAAATTTTGTTTTTGTCGGTTAATTTAGAGTGAAACGAATTGAGTTTCAAGACATGACTTGTGAGCCATTCAGCTCCACAAACGGAACTTAAACAAAATTTCCTGCTGTTAATTAACTTAACAGTGAAACATATTTAGCTTAAAGAAACGACTTGTAAGCCACTCAGCTCCAAGTACAGAACTAAAACAATTTGTGTTCCTGTCAGTTAATTTACAATGAAACGAGTTCAGCTTCAACACATGACATGTAAGCCATTCAGCTTCACAAATAGAACTAAAACGAACTGTGTTTCTGTCAGTTAATTTACAGTGAAAGGAGTTCAGCTTAAGACATGACTTGTAAGCCATTCAGCTCCACAACCAGAACTAAAAAAAAATGTGTTTCTGTCAATTAATTTACAGTAAAACGAATTCAGTTTCAAGATATGGCAGCTTTCAACCATTCAGCACAGCAAACAGAAAATTGTTTGTGCCAGTTTATTTACATTAAAACGAATTCAGTTACATACATAAATATGACTTGTAAGCGATTCAGCTCTACAAAATTTTGGTGCGTAGTTAACTAATTAAGAAGTTCAGGACCTCATTTTATACAACTTGACAAGTACAACAGTTAACAAAGTGTAAATTGACAACCTGGCAATTTTCAAATTTCTGCCCCAATAACGATTTGTAAATTTAATAAACTTGACGAAAAATATGCTACATATTGCTAAAAAAAATACAATTTTATAAGTTTCTGTAAATGTCGGGTTGCACCCAAAATTTGTCAGATTGTCAATATTCAATTTTTATGAAATACAGGGCCCCCTAAGTAAATGAAGACACTGTTTTCTGTTTTTCCCATTTTTACCGCTTTTTTAATTATCTTGTTGCATATATGCCTTGTTGAACCTTCACTGGCTGTAGTTTGTTTTTTTTGTCGTCATGACTACACTCGCAAGGAAACCCGCAACGATACCTTTTGGAAGAAGCACCCGAGTAGCCTCTATCATGCAGCAAGATCACACAGCAGCAGCAGAAGCAACAGGCAAAACCAAACCACCACTTGTCTTTTTGGTGCAGAGCGACCACAGATATTCAACAACAGCAACAAAAAAGAAGATACCACAACAGAAGAAAAAGATAAAAACCTGCAAATTACTTAGGTGGCTGTACGATTACCAAATGCTATCATCATCAGACCTGCCGACCGACTAACAAACGACCATCATCTTTGCAGCTATCCGCAAGGAACTACTCTACGACTTCTTCAACTTACCACCGACCATGTTGAATGTGCCAAACTACCTTGTTCCCGTAAAAACCGACACAAAATGACGACGAAAAACGAGCAAGGAGTGAAAGATGTAGCCCTGCGACAATATTATATACGAAACCAGCAAGGTAACAACCAAAAAAAAGAAACAGCACACAATTTTTCAGAAGACAGTCGGAGATCTTGAGAAAATGATAAGGCAGGCCGCACAAGGCAGTAATATATTCCATGGTTAGGTCTCTAGCTTGAGATAGGTAAAGGAAGGCAAAACCTTTCCTACTGAGAAGCTGCCTTGTGGGCGCAATAGTTGTGAGGGCTGCTGGCTGCTGACGTTATTTGGCTTTGGCTTGCCTTGAAACCACACCAAACTGGCAGTATAGGAGCTGCAGTGTGAGAAGAAGTCCATTCGGTCCGGCCAGCACTGACAACCGACCGCGACCGACGACGAAGACGATGGACAAGAAAGGAGGAGTGTGGAGTAATCTTGTGGCAGCAAAGCGATTAATTGAGATTCCACAGAGCGATTATCACCACTAAACTTGATTACTGTAATTTTGCCTGCAATTTATTTGTTATTTTTATTTTTTGTGTGTCTTTTTTATACGGCCGCTGCCAGCGACTCTGTCCTCCCATACTCCCCTTTTTTTTCTTGCTTAATTCAATATGGAGTCTTTGGTTACCCTGTAATGCCATTTGGAAGGGAGGTGTCGGACAAAACGGTGAAAGTTTAATTGATTATTGCCTTAAGAAGTGGTGGCAGTTGTTGTAAATTGGGTGCGGCAGTAGGGTTGGGTGTTAAAGGAGGTTAGAAGGAAGTAGGCATGTGCTGATTAATGATGGCGTATATTATTTGATAGTTGTTTAGAAGGAGATATGTAGGCTAAAGGGGACAGTTGGTTATATACTATACACAGTGAGAGGATTGATTTTTTGTTTTGCCTAAGGAGAACTTGTGTAATGCATTTATTATCACTTCATTTTCATATCGTGTTATTGTTTTTTATGGCTATAATCACAATAACACTGGTCATTAAATGAATAAACTATTTTTAAAATTAAATTTGGTGGAATATTTGAGTTCTTATGCCCAGTTTTACAGCGCGAGATTTTAGTTAAAGTCGATTTAACTTATACCACTTTAACTAGAGTTAAGTTTAACTCTAAAACTAAGATTATCTTGCACTGCAAAATGTTTAATTGCCTATTTTCTAACAGTACTCTTAATAAGCTTATTAGTATTTTTAACAAAGTTACAATTAAAAAATGACAAAAAATCAAAAACTTGATAACAACTATAATTATTTCTTGATAAATTAATATAAACATATGAAAAACGATCTCATTTCTATATTTTATCTCTATTTGCAGGTACGTACAGCATTGCATTTCATTCAATTACAGGTAAATTAATTAAAAACAATATTTTGCTATATTTAGATATAATATACATATAACTGAGCAACAATATCAAACCGGGTGCATAAATGTAGCAAATTGTTTCATTTTTAATACATACTTAATTTATTTAACAACAAGTTATTAGACTTTTTAATTGTTCTTCGGAAGGAAACTAATTTAAAATTAAAGAAACAAACAATAAATTGGCGCACGTTAACACGAATTGTGGAATTAATTAAAATGAGGTTTGTACGTGCTGTGCGCGAACCCATAACGATTTTTTTATTAGGTTTAGCTAATTACGAGTATATAAAGGCACACAGCAGAAAACTTGGAGTTTACTTTTGATTTTTTTGATTTTGCTGATGGATAGCTTGAGGTAATAGTCGGAAGAAAAAAACGTAATTTTGCAATGGGAATAGTAGTGCAATTAGAATATGATAAAATAGGTAATACGGGGCTTAGTCTAGGATAAAGAAGATTTTGTAATAAAATTCTTATACTGTAACACCCACAACTACGACAAATCAGAGGAATGCCTGGGAAATAATATTATTAATAATTATTATAAGAATAGCAAGTGTGCCACTTAAGGGATTATGACTACTCTTAAAATGTTTGAGCACAGTCCGAGCTTTTAGGAAAGTCAGAGAGAATTAAAATAGAAAAACCGAATGGTTTTGACTGTCTGAATTTCATATAGGGAGGAAAATATTTATCCGGGTAGAGCGATCCACATTCGTGAAGTGCGGCTAAAGAAAGAATCTCTGAGGGGCTGAAGTTCTGCAGGGAAAACTGTACATTTTCTGAAGCACGAGTATTAATGTTGAATTGGTTAAGAGGAGTAAGGCAACTGGCTATTTCAATAGAACACTATTTATAAAAATTACTTTAGTAAAATAATAAAAGACAAGGAAAATTGCAGCGGTGCTCGAGAGATGCAAATGTTTGTTTTATACTTCTATCACCTATCATTTTGAAAGCTCTTCTTTGGATTCTATGCTAGAGACTCCAGTGGGTATTTAGAGCATCTGCCCAAACATGAGAAATGTACTCAAGGTTTAGACGCTTCAACGACAGAAGATAGCATTAAATTCTACGCAGTGCCAGCACGTCACTTGATACAATCAAGTTTAGTCGATGTAATCGAGTATAGGGAGTTCCTTATTTGATTCAATCGAATCGAAAACAATCGGCTGATCATAAGACAGAACTGCCTGTTCTCGATTGTAGCAACCTAACTCGATCGTATCAAGTTACGTGCTAGGGCCCCAGAACTTAATGAGCTTATTCTCTGGCGTCTTCAGTCCATATTCGAAGGACGAGGACGTGAATCTTAAAACGAATATGAAAATCTAAAAGAACTTTCGTCAGCAAAACAATTGAATGGATTAGAAGTCTCAGATCAAAAGATCATTGATGAATATGAGAAAGAGATTCGGAGACAAAATGGAGCCCTGTGGCACACCAGTATTTATTTAATGAATATCAGACTTAAAACCATCCAATACAATTTTCATAGAGCAGTTCGAAAGGTAATGTCTAATCCAACGAAGATGATATTCATTAATACCAAATGTATGCGTATGAGAGCCTGATGCCAAACTCTATCAAATGGGTTTTTAAAAATCAAGTGCAATATTCTTACTTTCGGTTTAAAAAAAAACTCGGGATAAAATGTTTCATTCGAAAGTGAAATAAATTTGTAATAATGTCTGACTGGTGTTTACGTCAGTATCGAGGATATATAGTGTCCAGTAAAAGTTTCTGAAGAAATCATTGAGACGAAACTGTTCTCTTAGGAATTTTTTCTCTAACAATTGTCTGATGTGCCTAGAGTTGATAATTCACTTATAGTGTATTTATCATGGTCAGTGGTCATTCTTCAAAAGAGACTTGGTAATATTCGTACCAAGTAGCGTGAGACCTAAAAGTTATTAAAGCTTCCTATACTCTGTCCAACAAAAATTGTCAGTACAGGAAAGATAGGACGTTTGTCTCTCATTCTGGTTGCATTGCCATGCATAAGTGTGTCGCCTTTTAAAGCTCTCACAGGGATTCCGTAGTTTAAATTATAAAACGCCGCAAATGAAAGTAAAAAACGCGTAGGGCTACCGTCTGCCGATTCAAAACGACTGAAAACAATATTCAATTTACCTCTTCCCACAACGCCAAGCGCTAAGATAATCGGCGCGTTTTTATTTTAAGTTGAAGTTCTCAAAAGCTTCAAATCCCAAAAGCTCCTTAATAAAACCCACTGAAAAAGCTCTTTGCTTGCAATTGAGAATGATAATGGTAAATTGGTAACTCTGTTTTGATGTAGATAAAGAGCGCACGATCGTATTGAGTGACACTTGACACTCTTGTCTTGATCTTGACAGTATCTCATCAGCAGTGGGATACGACGCACAGTGTGGGAATTCGCGAATTTAGCGGAAGAAAATTAATAACGCCTGCATTTTAATTTTTTTTGTAGTTTTTTTTTTGTTTAGTTCATTGAAAATGTCTATACAATCAAATGTAACTCACATTTTGGTCATATTTTATTTAAGTTTTTGTAAAATGAGCTTTGAAGTGACAGGTTGTTTACACCAAAAAGTACTTTTTTTTTTGAAAATTATAATTTACAAAAAAATCTTTTGAGGAATGATGTATTGTTTAATTTTATTACAAATATGAATAAAATAAAGAAAAAAGTTAATTATTATCAGAATTTACAAGTTTTTTTTTCCAAACCGATATGTCAATGCCGTTGTTTATGAACTAAAGAAACTCCATTCTTAAAAAGGGTATTAAAACGTAAAAGAAATTCTATTTCAAAGGAAGTTTTAAATTAGTTTTATTTCTAGACAATCAATGTTTTTTTTTTATATTGGTAAGTGTTGTATCACGAAATTTTTTTCTGGCATACATCATCAAGGATACCAAAAATTAAAAGAACCGAAAACTTCCTGTCGAAAAAATACAGTTTCACTGGAATAGACAATTTTTATTTAGCAATTCTGTTATTCTTGTAAAATAAAAAGCAAATTTAAAACAATTTTATTTAATTGTTTTTTATATGTTTTGTTTTTATTGAGAACAATTTTACCTTTACTATAATTTTAACTACATTCAACAATTCAACACATGTATATACCTACATATAACACATTTTATTTACATTCTAGATTAGTTTGCAATATCCAAAATTTCAAGAACCTCAGGCTCTAAGTTACTTCGTTTTCTTTTAGGAATACACCTTAGGCTTGCTAGATATGGATCTGATGTAATAAGCAGCCAATGAAAATTTTACATAATTACAAATTATGTAAAATACGCATAAAAAACACTTTTGCTCTTCAAATAAAAAATTCGTTTTTTTTTATTTTTAAATTAATTTATTTTTGTTATTATTATTGGAACACCCTTTATCCGATATAATAGTTTTTTTTATTAATTGATAGTTTCCGTTTTTAATTTTTTAAATAACTTAGTTCTTTTTTTCTTACTGTTAACTTTGAATTTGAACACCCTGTATTTTTGTTTTAACTATCAAATTCACAAAATTATTTTTTTTTGGAACACCCCGTGAAATAAAAAAAGTTTTTTTTTTTTATTTATAACATTCTTCTTCTAACCAAATCTCAAAAAGTTATTCGATTTTGACGGTATGCCATCATTTTTTTGCTGGATAGTCATTTAGAAACATTGAAAAAAAATATATCACAACATAATTGGGGTGTCAAATTTTAGTGATTCTTGATAGATAATAAATCAAGCTTTGCAGTGAATATTGTTTCGAGGCGCAATAATACGGAATAACTAAAGTTTTGCTCCAATAAATGTACAAAAATCGAAAAAAACCACATTTTTTTAACTTCAATCACCAAAACAAAAATGTGAAACACCCTGTGAAATAAAAATTTACTTACATTCCTATACCTTGATGTTTAGGAAATATAAAAAAAATAAAACTTTTATTAAAACACACACCAAACGCACGAAAAAAAATTAAGAGTAAAGTAATCTCTTCCAGCAAATATACAGAATAAAAATCGCCAACTGCAACTTCAATGCTATTTTTTTTTGTTTACATGATCCCCACCCAACAGTGCTTTTGTTATCACTTTCTACAATCTTTTAGCTTTAAGAAAAACCGGTTTTGGCATCAATCGAGACTAGTCATTTTTCGAATTAAATTCCGCTAAATTCGCGAATTCCCACACTGTGCGACGGTCGTGTTGGGGTGTACAACTTTTTGCAAAGAATTACAACAACAATTCCTTAAGAAAAGTCAGTGGCTTGCTCTTTTTTTAGTGGCATTTTTCCTAACGCATTGTAGTGAGGGTGCATCAGGCGCCACTGCTTTAGAAAAAGCTCTCCCATAAGGCCTGTACTGACAATTTTTGTTAGACAGAGTATAGTGACTTACATTTTTCAAGTAGCAGGAATAGAAAGGACCTACAATTCTCTTCTCTATAGACTTGGAATATATACCCAAGTATAATACTGCTGCGAATTTAGCTAATAAAACATAATATGCATTAATTTCAATTTCCCTTTCTCTGGCAAAATACAATCTCCACCCGTTGATTTAAAAGGTTAAAAGGTGCTTCCATTTAATCCTTTGTTCTGAGCAGATAGTTGAAGCTATCTTCCCGGTTTGGTTTGAGAGGTATCCTCTCTATTGTATTGTCAACCATTGGAATAATTCCCGGATTATTTAGTAGTAGAGTGGATCTTTGCCACTTATCTTCAATTAAGCTTCCATTTGTCCACTCTCTAGTTCTTTTTTCTCATTGAAAAGTTTCCTTACATGGATCTTAGTTTTGATCCTTAATGCGACATCACTTTGATGTTTAGGGTTTTTAATAGTTTTGATGTAAGTCTTAAATGTATGAAACACAGGAATTAGAATTGTGATATTTGTGTGCTATTAAATGATATCTTTAATATCCTTAAGCAGCTTTGTGGTAACAACTTTCGCTAGATTATGTTCATGGTTTGTTTAAGGAAAAACTTTTCAAAATTACTTTTGACCTTAAACACAAGATTAATGTTAACTAATACTTGAACCCAATTTTATTATAATCTGAAGGACATTTAGTATATGTTCAAGGTATGAATGTATAATAGATATTCTACATAGCTCAAGCTTTTAGAAAGGTCAACTGTTTTCTGTTCAAATTATAACAACACCAAGCTTGATGATATACTCGTACAACTATAAGTCCTCTAGGAATTACTTGGATTATCTTGACACCAGTCCATTTTGTTGTCATCAATGTCATTTCTCCACTTATATAGGTCCGTGTCGGTGCTTGCCATTGTTGCTTCTCGCCTGTTTATATCTTCACCTTTCTTCCTCGAAGCTGTCAAAACCATATCATTATTATCACACAGGACACACATCATTGACTTTGATGACTATTCTCTCCCTACTGATTGTATTACATCTAATAATAAGGACGAAAGCATTTTGTCATTACATTAGCACATCACACGACACGATATATCAGACAGAAATTTATATACACCTATTCTATATTGTAAGGTACCTACGAGTACATCTGCCCCAAAACACTAAAGCCACTATTAAGTGCGATATATTGTCATACACGTAATTATTATGTTGTCCTAACAAATTGACAAACAATAAGCTTAACTCTGGCCTTCCGCCAGTCATTACCTTTAATAAACAATCGCATATGTATACATAGATGTATGTATATAATACAGCAAATAGAATTGAATTCACGGAGCTCATAAAATGTACTTAAGGGGAGACTTGGTGTCATTGGAAAGAGGATACGACGACACATCATCACCATCAACATCATCATCATCCCTTCTCTCACAGTTTGTGTTTTATGAGCGATGACAAAATCAGCCATAGAATTAATTATAAACTCCTCCTTTCACCCGTTTCTTCTCATATAATGTATGTACATGTAAATAAACAGACAGGGTGTTCTTTGAGGTTTAGGTTTGTAGATATTCGAAATGTCGAAAAAGTTTTTGATATTCAAAGTTCGAACTCAATATGATTCATATTCCACCAGGTGGTATCTTATAGTATCTTGTTAAAGCCCGAAAACGATTTGATGACAAGTTTTATTAAAATGTTGGTGTATGAAATACTCTAATGTGGTAAATGACATTTAAATTTTATGTCAAATGCTTTCAAATAAGAATCATTTAATTTATAATTTTTAATATATAATTTAATATATAAAGAAAGCTATTAAACACTAATTGAAAACCGCTCCACTTTTGAAAAAGTTAAGGGATGTGTTGGAAAAATATTCTCTTTTGTATGTAAAGTTGAACTAGAGTTCAATTTCTTACATGCAGATAGAGTTGGGAAAGTAATGAATAGAACGATGTTTGAAGAATAAATGAACAAGATTATTCTTTCTTAGGCTAGCCGCGCACATTCAATTTTTCGTTGCGCAACTGCTTGGTTCGAGCAACTAAAAAGTTTGTGTTTTGGCACAAATTAAACGATTGCCTAAAAGAGTTCGCTATTTTGTTTAACATATAATTATATGCACCTGCGCGGACATTCAACCAAATAGTTCATCTGTTTTCTATAAGCAACTAAACAGTTGTGCAACTAAAAATTGAATGTGCGCGCCTAGCCTTATATGTATTTTGTCACAATTTGTAAATTTGTTTTCAGTAAATTATTGACACGACGCCAGTGTAACTTCAGTTGCACCTATGAGGAAAATTTTCGAGGCCATTTACACTAAATTAAATAAATAAATTTGGTGACAGCTCCAAGAGAACCAGGATTTAGTGACTTACAACTTTCAATGATTCTTGGGTGCGTGTTATCAGAATCGGCTAGGAATCGAACCCAAGACCCTCTGCATGACAGTCCAACGCACAAAATATAATGCCAAGGGGCATTTTACACTATGAAGTTATAAATGTTTAGAGAATGGAAAATGTTATGACAACTTGTCAGTGTTTAAGTGTGCATTATTATACAGCATTTACACGAGTAACAAACTGCAATTATTTCTGCACAAAACTGACAATATAATGGATAAAAGCAATGTTTTAATGACATTCATCTACACAAAGTCAAATAAAGATTTCATTATTTATTGTGTGTGGTCATTAATTGGAAAACAGTCTCAATGTTATATTTATACGATAGTAAAATTAATTTTCGCTTGATTGTTATTAATGCCAAGATAATGCAAGAAATTAATACAATTTCTCACTTGTATAAACGCGGCTTCAGTATTTTCGTCGTGAATGACATTTCGGCCATTTTTATCTGTTTTTTTTTTTTTTCATTTTGACAGTTAAGGGAAGAACGACTTTTGTTTGAATTTTTCAGAGACTACCGCATTCCTAATACATGTTTTCCTTTTTAGTCCTCAGCTCATTTTTAACCATTATCTTTGCGATTTTACAATTTGAATAATCCTAAGATCTGAATTGATGTTAAATGCCCCAAAAACCAGCAATAAGACAGAGTCTGAGCCAAACGAGTAAACTCTGAGCAAATTGTGTTAGGTGCTCTCTGATTTAATTATTTAACACATGTGAATGTGAGCACGAATTGTGGTCAGAAGATTTATATTTTATATGTTATTTCTAAAATCTGCGCGTTGACTTGACACTCATGTGTCATTTTAATTGTTTTGCGATTTTTTCGATTTCCCAAGTGCCCAAAAGTAACTTGTTCAGCATTTCACTTTTCCCTCTGTTTCGGAAAAAGAAACACTAATTCGAAGTTCTGAACGCTCTTTGCTGAAAAAGAAATACAAACTTTTTTTTGACAGCTCAGGTTCTGCTCTGAACTAAAAAGAAACACGCATGATCGTAGTCTTCCTCGGGTGAAATTTCACAACTCTTACATACTTGACTGACAGAGAACGAACTACATAATTCGCATATCTTCATATTTATTGCGAACTCTCACCACTTAACACTAATAGCGTTTTTGATTGGTTACCGAAAAAAAGTAAACATTCTGAAAAGAACAGAAAATACATCTGGGTTTGATTTCAGCACAAAGTGTTCACACGTTGACACAGATTACAAAGTACCAAATTTTGGTTCTAAGAAAAAAGCACGAAATAAAATAATATCAACGAACACCTCCATAAATAATTAAAGCCTACGAACAACTTCGTCGTAGGTCTTTTTCAGACATTCCAAAATGTATGTGTATTTTTTGTGTTGTGTCAACATGATTCCTCTTTTATAACTGTATAAATGTCATATCCAAGTGAATTTTTACAGTTGGAATTAACTTTTCAATTTTCTTACTATTGGATCACCCTGTATGTTCGGGTAAAACATTATTTTTACATTATTTCATTTCATCAGAAAAATAAGTTTTTGTTGTTTTTGTTTGCTATTAATTAAATTATTATTTTACTTAATGATATAAGTGTGAAATAGCTATTGAAATGATCGATAAGTGGTCTCTTGAAGGATATATTCGATATACATACCCTTAGTAACTAGACTGAAAAATTTATATTTTGACAGATATATTTGGCTTGTGGGGTACTATCTGAATTTGACATTTGACACTGGCATTTACTCTGTGACATTTGTCACAAAAAATATACTTGATACCTGAAATGATAAACACCTAAAATCAAGAGAAAAATACTGTTGACATATTTATCAGGCAAAAAAATTCTTTCACCACTGAAATCAGGGGCCGAATTACCTCTTCAGTGACGAGTGAGTGAGTCCCATCAGTGATCGAATGAAAATGTCAAATTGGAGTAATTTATTGCTCGATAACGTCAGCGGTAATGCCAAACTCACATAATTCAGTCACGTATTACTCGATAACTGATGCGGTAATTTGGCCCCAGTACTTTTAAACACTGTCTGTTTACCGAAATTACATGTCTGGCCAAATGTTGTATCTTGTGACATTTTGACATTCGTGTCATGTCAAATGTCAGAGGTTTTCAGTTTCTAGAAATTTGTCCAAACCTATTAAGACATATTATAGCAATGTTCTTGTCACAAAGATTTATAAATGGTTTTGATTTTGACAGTTGACATTTTTCTGAAACACCCTGTGCATTAACAAAAATCCTTCTCGGTCTTTTCTCTTTCTCTCTAACACAGACACTATAAAGAAAATACCCTCCGGGGAATGCATTAAATTAAATTAAATTAAATGTTGATGATTATATGTGTACCTCAAGAGTGTGGGATGAGTGGGCGCTGCGAAAGATGACGGCGACAATGATTATGATGACGCCACTGACGCTATACTCCATTTAACAACCCTACAGGGGGCACTTTACATAGAACAAATCGAGTGTGGGTTCGACTTTCGGGTTCCTGAAATCATGCAGTCGTATATATTCATATACACACTGACAATAGAGTATGAAGAAAAGTTATAACCACTCCACACACCATACATACCATACTATACCATTTATGTAAGGACTATGGCGCGGAGGTCGAACTAGAGACACACACAAAAGGAAGACCACTTGATTTTGGATGGGCAAAGGGCTTCACTCCAGATTTGATCACAAAAGCACACTTAACATTGCAAATTGAAATGCAAATTGCTTTGGCATTTTGTAAAGGGCTTGGGGTGACCACAAAGTCGGCAATTGGACATGTACATTGTACAAAGCTGACCATTTGCTTAGGGAAAGTATAGAAGACCAAGAAGGGACTAAGAGGTAAAGTGTTGAATACAAAATAGTATAGTGGGTGGGATTATTATTTTTATTATCCCTGCTAAGCATATAAGTGGCTTTCTTGGTTTTAAGGAGCAATCCTATCTATTCGCAAGAAGATGATATCCATTCCAAGTTTGTTGTTAAGGATGTTATTGTTGCCCGTCAAGCTACACAGGAACAGCAGCAGTGGCCATGGGGGACGTGAATAATCGCGTGTAATTATCACATCAGCAGGGCAATTTGTCGAAATGTGTATGTATAGAATGCGATGATTAGGGGCTATAACAAAACTGATTGTTTTGATAAAGTCGGGCGTTTGTAATGATGGTTTATAATAAACGCGCTTTATTGAAGTTAGCTTAAGGCTGGGGCAAATTAGCTGTGCTCTTAAATGACATGAATTCAACTATACTCTGTACTGAGATATTAATCGAAGGTTGTAACGCAAAGCTTTTGTTTAATATAAGAACAAAAAAAATATATATGAGACATATTAAGGGTAATTGGCACGTGTTTAAGATTTGCATCGTACAAAATAATATTTAATTCACCTATCTACGTAGGAAATTTTTCCAAGGTAAATTGATGGCATTTTTTATGATATCTTGACATGAATGACCACTCATACAAAATTGAAAATTATATTTGAATATATACTTACATAATTGGGCGGCGTGTGTTTCAAAACTTCGACATTGCACAGGTTCTATTTCGAAATAAAACGAAACAAAATATGAGGTTTGTACCTTTTTATCGCAAATTTGTATCTTCAAACACAATGATTGTATAAAGTTTTTCGGAACTTACCGCGTTTAATTTCTTTAGAAATAATTATAATTTCTTTTTCCGACGTTTCGAACAAGTTTTATTGTTCGTGGTCACGTCGGTAAAAGAAATTATAATTATTTATAAAGAAATTAAACGCGCTAAGTTCCGAAAAACTTTATCCATTTAACGTCCGCGAAAAGATAAACTTAAAATCTTACAATGATTGCCTTTAAGTCATCAGTTTGACTAGATTCAAAGATCTAAAATATAATAACCTCGATGGCCGGTACAGGATCCTTTAACCAGACTTTTATTTCTTCTATTCAAATGAAGGAACGTAACATCTTAAATTGAAAGAGAGCAGCAAGGAAATGCAACGGCCTCGGCAAGTGAAAATAGTTTGATTTTGAAGAACTTCTTGCTATGAAGTCGAACTCTTATTATATACATACGAGTATTTGCTTATTATTATATTCAACCAAGCACTAGCGAACTAGTGTTACGTTACGTTATGAATACTCCCTGTCCCTCTCAAACGACGGATGTGTCCCCTTCGAGGCATTATAACCTCATTCAATTCAGCAACTCTGTAACTCCGAAGAATATTAGTTAGCTAAAGGTCATCCAACACCAACTGAGTAAACACTACGACCATTAGCCTTTCGTCTAGAAGAGTATGTGAAAATACAAGATGCTGACGGATCTGGCGGTCTCCCGAGCAGCCTTTTGTTGATAATAACGGAACTGTGTCTGATGATTTCGCAGACGACCCCGGAGTACCGGCCAGGCCATGTTCCACTCAATCGGCGAATTTTTGTGAAAGAGTTGAAGATGTTTTCTCTAACAACGTGCATGTAATCTACGCTCAAGCCATATTGAATCTTGACAACGACTTTTTATCGAAAATCATCCATTTTTGTTAAGTCGTATGTGAAGAAGGCTCAAAATCCTGAAACCCCCTAAAAAGAGAATATCAGTCAAGAATACTAGGACCTATCGCCGCAAATCCTGGCAAGAATGATGGGAAATGTCACAAATCGAACACGACGACCAGAAGTATTTTCTCGACTTCAAAGAAAAAAATAACATACTAAATAAACATAGTCCAAGAGCAGAACCCAAGGTTTTTACAAATAACAAAATACTCTCCAAAGAACATCCGTGACAACTTCTGCGCCACCTTGTATTTATGCACTATAATCATATTAAGTGACAGCTGTAAGAATTTTTCACATTCCTATATCGTTTTTCAATAGAGATTTCCTTCCTTTGACAGCTGATTGCCATCATATTGTCGAAGATCATTAAAATTTTCTATGATTTATTTATTTTGTCTTGCCAAATCAACATGTAGAGTAATACATATTTTTTTTAAGTTATCTATACTCAAGTTTGAATAGACATCTGCGTTCTTTACATTATTCAAGTTTGTTTTAAATTATTTATAATATATATTTGTATAAGTAACACACAATAATAACACATAAATCACAAATAAAATACCAATTTATAAATTTTTTCAATACACATGTACCCATTTTTTTCTTTCCATTAAATTCAAAATTCATCTTAAAAATCATTCACTTTCGAAAAAGAGGACAAAAATGTGTATATTTTCTGAATTTAATTTCCCAATAATTTTCCCCAAGAGCCTCCAATTTATTCACGTGTGCTATTTTCATTTTCATACACAAAACAAAAAAGAAAAATATTTGTTTATTATATTGATTTACATTGAAATGCCAATAAATTCCCAGATAACATTCTCCTGTCATCGATTCCCATTGCCCGTCCTGCACAGAATATGTACACACAAATCTCCATTACCTACCATCATCGCCATACCGAACAGAAAGTTAATCAAATAATATTTCAAGAATAAAACAACAAGCAACAATCCGCAACAGCTCTATCAAAACAATCGTAAATTTTCCTATTTACGATTTATCACTGAATAAACATTCATCGACGAACACACCATCTCTTGGGCGCTGCTCTCGATAGGAGGGAGCCATGGACCCTCAGATACAATTTTTGCAGATAAATTGCTTTCGCCGCAAAATAATTCAAAAAATTAAAAAAAAAACTTCAAAAAGGCAATTCAAGAGTTGAAAACTGAAATATGCCACACCATGTCCGGTGAAGTATTTTGCATGCCTGCCAAACACTCGGGCCCGTCGCCAGTTACCCTGCTGCTTCTGCCGACCGTCCGTTCTTGGCATTCAAATGATTTGTTGTGCAGCAGCGTTTTAATTATTTGACTATTGCTCTCCCGGTGTGTGTACGCAGGGTTTTGATGTTTCCTTTTTTTAATGATTATTGCTTCGTTCAGTTGTCCGCTCTGTTTTTGACTTCGAACCACCCCTGTTGGTATTGCAGGTTCGTCTTTAAATCCTGACTGATGGGTGTGCAATTTTAAAAGTTGTGATCACTTGAAGATTTCAAAAAGCTAAAGACTCCCAGATTCTAAGCTTAATTGATGTCATTATGTATAGAATATCACATAATACAAATGTTCGCCTCGGCTTCGCTGGCTTTAAACGGTCGGGCGAATTTTTGATGACTCCCGACGGAGTTATTCCGTCAATGGCGTCTGGAATATAAGCCTCGAGTTTGTCCAAAGGCGTTGGCTTATCACCATAGATTGAGGTCTTGAGTAGCCCTAGAGAAAATAATCGAGTGTTGTCAAGTAGCATGAACGCTATGGCCAATTGAACGATCAACGTGGCATGACCCAGTCGCGCTTCGTATGGCATATAGTGTCGTCTTGTTGGAACCATAGCTATGATATATCGGTTTTGTTAAGCTCTGTCCACAGAAAGTCGGGTGAAATCATTCTAATCCGAGACCATTGGTGGTAACGGTGTCTTCTTCCTCACTTTCTCACTTCGAAAGAAAGTGATAAACCACCAAACTGTCGTGTTTGGTCGAACACTTGTGGATTGTAACATATGTCCTGACATAACCCCGATTTTTCTTCGTGACATAGCAGCTGCGCCAAAATTTAGTGTCGGCCGAGAAGATGACTGGCCAAATTCCGGATATCCGGGCAGCATTTCCAGCTCCCAATCAGCAAACTTAAGGCGTCTTCTATGATCGTCCGGGTGAAATGGCAAACCTTACTGAATATTTTGACAGCTGGATGCTGGATGGTAACTTTGACAGCTACTGAAACAAAACAATCGGGAAAACTATCATTGTCAACTCATCACCCTATAACAATTGCATGAACAAGAATTTAAAGAACTGGCAAGGAATATAAGATTAATGTCAACATTCTACCCTCCTCACTGTATCCGTTCCTGCATCCTGTTTCTTGTCTATAAAACACTTAATAGCTTTACACTGCTTTTACGTGTGCGCATTGGTTTAAACGCATAGCAGCGGCAAGGTAGTAGTTCGTTTTGATCGCAAATGATGATCGGTGGCGATCGATCGGGCGGTTTATTGCCTTAGCTTTGAATTGCTTTTTAAATAAACTTTTTTTCCAAATGGAATTACTCTGATCTTTCTCTCTCTGTGATGGTGTTATTTTTATTACTTCACTATAGCACAGCATTTCACGGAGAAGAGCTGTGTTTCTTTTTAATAGACCGATAGGTAGGCGATTCGATCGAAAGATGAAGAAGAATTATTTTGCTGAGAAAAAAAAAATAACAACAACACACTCTGAAGGTGCATAAATATTAGCGCAGATCAAAAGATTGTGTTTATATTGGGTTAAGCAATCGCCGTGCCGTCTGAAATATATGTTAGAAAAACACACCACATTTATCTGTGTTGATTTGGCTGAGGATTAATTTTATTATTATTTTTATTTGAAATCGGATTTTGATTTTTTTTAATATGGATGAAGTAGAAAAATAGATTAATATGGTGTTGATGTGAATCCTTGACATAGAAACCGAATGAAAAACATTTAGGTTTAAGTGTTTAAGAGCATTTCTGATACCAACTTTAATGTACAGTGATCTTCTGTGGTTCTTCGCAGAAGGGAAGCTTCTTCACACAGGCTCTGAGATGGAAAGATAAAAGGGAAAAGTCAGCCCAGCACCTCATAAGATGAATACAAAAAAATTCATAATCGAAAACAAATGTCAGTTTGACGGACGAGGTTTAAAGGAGAGGGTCTGGAACCCATTCAAAATTCTCTAATTTAAGTTTTAGTTATTCAATTTAAAAAAAAAATATTTAGAAGCTGATAACTATTCTATCAATTCTTTAATAATTTTGTATTATGTGTATCAATTGATAATTTGTAGTCAACGGCCCAGGCTTTGATGAAAGTATCGCTTCCCATCGATCAGCGAAATCAAGGATCATTCTGTGTTTTTAGTACTTGGGTGGGGTACCGTTCAATACCAACCGTGTTCTGTTGTCATGTGTTTCTTCTCTTGATCTTTCTTTCTGCGTGTGTGTCTCTCTCTCTCTCTTTCTCTCTGTTGTAAGGTCTAAGCCGATGGCCTCAGTTGCCATAGCTTATCTTCAGAGTAGTAATGTAATGTAATGATAATTTGTACATGATTGTGAATTGTACCGCATTGTGAATACTGATCAAAATTACATTGTGAATGGGTAATGCTTTGTTTGGGGTTTAAAGTTTCTAATTTGCATTTGGTTTTGTTCTGTTGGTTACGAATCTAATTTAAGTTTAATAATTTAAGTTATTTTACTTAAAAAATCGCTCCTTTGACCAATATTTTATTTATTAAAGAGAAGAGTTCTAAGCAACAGAAAATGATCGTTAGAGTTAAAAAATGTAAAAGAAGCGAAGGGAATCTGTGTAATAAATGGGACAGTATCAATGTGGAACATAACATCTTGCCTACATTTTTCCGTCCAAAACCATTGGGTTAAAGCGTCTTGTAGCGCCCTGCACCCTCCATTATACTTTCTTCTTCATCAAATAATAATTTTACCAACGACCACTTCTTTTTTAATAAAAAAAAAAACAGTAAATAACATTTTATAAATTCTATTTTAGTACAAATTTCTTACCTCTTGAATATTTGATACATTTGTCAACGAATAATTTGGCTATCAACATTTTTGACAACCGTAATACCGAGCTTATCAATAGAACAATTCACAATAGATCTCAATAAAATTTAATACACTTCATATTTCATCAAAAATATTGATAAGCGATCACAATAATACCGATTTTTTATTTTGGTTGATCAAATACCAAATATCGTGTTGATATTTGATAACCATAATAATTCATCTATGTTTGGGTGAATTTTTTAAACTTGATAGATCTCATGTTGCAATTTATGGTACGTCCCAGAAACCTTTTCCTATTTTGGTTTTCCCTAAATTGGTGCAGCTAATTTTGATTTTTTTTTTTTGTAGTAAAGCTCCTAAAAAGTTTAATTTTTATTGTGAAAACTCAATGTTTTGAAAATTATAAGCTGGATTTTGTGAAATTTACAAATTAATAGTTTCTTAGCACTATTTAAAAAAAAGTAGTAATAACATTTGTGATGTTCCCTATCGATCAAACTGAATTAACGAATTAAACGAATTTAACCTTTTTAGATTGAAAATCTTATGTTTTTTTTTTCATAAAACCAATGGATCTTGTCAAAATAAGACAGGAATTTTTCGATGAATTAAGGAACCTCGAAAAATTGAGATTTTATATATTTCTCCGAAAAAAAAAAACAATTCAAATGCTTACCTACATACGAGTACCATAACATTTACTATTGGCGTAACAGACTTCAATTTAATTTTTTATACGAAAACTTTAAAAAGTTTAAAATATTTTTTTTTATAATTCGATATTTCAAAAACCGGTCAATAGTTTTTGCTTAAATTTTATATTTACCTTCAGAATATTAAAAGTATAGAATTTAAGTAGGGGAGAGTGGACTAAAAGTAGTAATTTGCACTTCCTAAAAGTTGACAAATATTTCAAATAATTTTCAAATTTGAAAACCATTTTTTAACTATCAAAAAGTGCAAAAAACAGTCAATATATAGCATAAAAAATATGCTTGCTGTTTTAGCTAATCCCCACTATCGGAAGCTATGGCGAATATGAACATATTTTCTTTCATGTCGCGTTACTTCTAGCCCCTATCTTCCCTACCAGCAATTTTTTAAAAATGTCTTTGTTAAATGGTTAGCCCGAATATACAAACTATTAAAGACAGTTTCCGGGAAGCATAAGATGCTAAGCCTTGTTGGTATACTGCTGGACCAATTTTTACCGATATACTCATAATCAAATGACTCAATCAAGCTCGACGGAACTTAAGTACAAATACATGGCCTGTCTATCACACCTTTCAAATTGCTGTAAATCTAAATACCGATCCACCCGAAATTCTCTTAAACCTCGACTCTAATCAATTGCATGGTCATACACCTTGCTTGCTTTTGTCAGGCAAATGTCTCCACTAGCCCACCAACTATGAAGAAAAAACTTCTTTCGACTTCAAAACAAACATAAAATATATTTTTTATCGAACCTTTTTATTATTATTTTTGCCCTCCGGAGGGATGAAACAAATATAATAATAAAAATTAAAAAAAGAAAAAACCTTTAATAACACACAAAAAAGGGGTGTATTTGCAGTTTTTTTTAAAATCATTTTGACGTGAATCCCATGAGACAACTCTCATCCGCAATCCAAAAATAAAAACAAACAAAAATTAGAACCCTCCACGACCATCATCATCTTCATGATCCATCCAACATCCACATTGCATTGTTGAATCCGGTTTGCCTAAGGCAAACATTCTCCAAAGATATAAATGCAAATGCTAATAGTAGTAGTTTATTGGTTGTGCTTTTAGGTATCTGCATCTTTTTATCTCTTACATTTCTAGTACCTATCAATAATATCTACAAAAATGGTTAGTAGAAAAATTATTATGCAAAACCATATAACTCCTACTCTGTACAGCTTCCAAAAAATAAGAATATCGTGTATCTTAAGCAAAAAGAGACTTTCCGAAATATGAGCTCTCTCTTTGAGCTGTATCAGCACAAGTCTGGCGAAATATCTACAAACCAACAACAACAAAATCAGCCAAATCCAAGATGGTTTCCATGAAAATAAAAAAAAACCCAAGTTTGTTGACTTTCTTCTTTGGAGCTGTTTTGTCTATTTCTTTTTTTTTTTGTTTGTCGTTGCTTTTTTTTATTTTTCTATCCCATGTGCTTCTCGTGGCTGCTTGTTTGATATTCAAATTACTTCGAAAACACTTACTTTTGTGTGTTAGTCATGAGTACGAAATTAGCACTTGAAAAACATATCCAATAGATACTCGAAAATTCATACTCCGAAAAGTGCATTTCAATACGATTTTTTTTCGTGTGTTGAATGTTCCGTTGATACCTCCCCGTCGCCTCAGGAGAGCCTAAAAGGGTGACAATTTGGCAACGTTGCGCAAAAATATCTGCTGTGAAATAGACCTATCTAGATACACAAATTAGTGTCCCACTCTAGCTGTTTGGCTGTGGGGCTGTGGCACTGCAGCAGCGAGAAGTGTCAGTCCTCAAGCTTCTCACTATAAAGAGCCAATAAAGCAGTTCCATCAAAAGACTCACGTTTATTCTAGTGATGTACACTCTATGTTAGTTAATGTAGAGCAGGGATGAAAATTTATTGCATATGGATTAAATGAACGAGCCTTGAATCAATTGAAATGAAGAAACAAGTAAGGGTTCAGTTGGCAAATGGAAATACTTTCCATACCCATTTCTAGTAGGTATTTAACTTAAATTAGTTAACCAAAACAATTTGTCCAAACTTCCAACGATTTTCTCATCAAAAGTTGTCTACATAAATGTCAAATAACTTTGACATGAAGCTGTTCCCTAGATGTATAGCAAAATGCCAAGGCAGAGTGAAAGGGAATTAAATGTACGATTCAAGCAAATATCAGAATAGGGCTGATTTTCACATAATGCAAATTGCAGTTTAAAAAAATAAACAATTGACAAGGTCTAAAGCTGTTCCACACTTCATCGTTTCGTTCCTTTCAACTGTCAATTACATAAACTGAAGTTATGACCTGCGAACGACTGTGGAACATATCAATTTTTTTGAATCTGCAATTGTTTTCACATTTATCATCGATTGTATGTTAAGTGAAGTGAAATCTGAATTCCCATTTGTGAAATATATATTCCACAAATAATTTATTGAGGCTTTTGTGTATTTTTTTTTCAGGAAGACCATTAGCTTGAGGTTTTAAATAGGTATATCTTTGTTAAACTTATTTCGAAGTCTCATTTCATACTCGTGTGGATTATTTTTGTTTTTTTTTTGTCGGGTTTGTCTAGTAAGTTTCAGTTATAGGTAAGCCAAAACAAATATTTTCATCCCTGATTATAAGTATCATCTCTACAACACGAGCAGAGTCCGGATTCCTTCCTAGATACTCTTTTGTCGGATAAATTTGCTTTCTGCCAATAATATATGCGCTCGCTTCCAAGAAATTATCGTCCTCCTCTAGTATCTCCGATATAATAGCTTAGCTATATGAACTTTGTGGTGCCTCTTCCCTGTGCGCGCGGTGCAACTTTCGTGCCATGTCAGCGCGGGGTAAACGACACTTAGTCAAATGAAAATAAACAAAAAAAAAGCCAAACATGTGAAAAACTTGTTCACACAAAGAAGAGAACCAACCGTCCAACGTCATCCGTTTCCACTTCGTTTGTCGTCCTTCGTCATCCCTCCAATGCCAGTTCGAGTTTCACACAAGTAGAGGCTTTAGCAAGAAGGAAAAAAAATAATAAAGAGAAGTTGTTAAAAAAAAGTAAAAAGTATATAAAAAACCAAGCAGTCATCAAAAAGCGAAAAAACGACGACGACTTCTCTGCTTCTCTCTACCAACGACAACGTCGAAGTCTACTACAAACGACACGGACGCCTCTGGGGAATTAATTGAATTTTTACTACACCTGCTAATTTCATTATGTTAACAGCTTACTGTTTAATTGCTGCATAATTACTGTTTATTGCCGTAATTCCACGATATCATTGTGTGTTAGCTAGAATCGGTTTTCATCGTCATCATTATCATCATGGTCGGCGTGGTAGCAGTAGGTATTCGATGTCGTTCTACCGTGTGGAATTCGAGTTAGCGTTAAAAAATGCCTTTGGAAAGTTGGTGCAATGAGTAGTGGAGTGAAGGGTCTTTTTACTACTACGTAGAGTTTTTACAATACACTAAGTTTAGAAAAGATGGTTGAGTTTTAATAGTAAAGAGAGTCTTAAGAGATTTGTGTTCTGTTTATTTGACATTGCTTCTGCTCTGAAAATTTGCAAGGTACATTTTAATGTATTTACGAAATGCTGAACAGGGATGTCAATCAGAGTTGGTAAATATAATATAGTTTTTGAAGTTCACAAAGAGTTAGGGAAAAAGTCTACAAATAAGACGAGATGAAATTAGCTGCGCTTTGAAACGAAAAGCAGACCCAGAAGTTAGTTGATATGTCTTTTTTTTTTTGATTTAACTTTAGTTGTGAATGTTGTTTTTTTTTTTTTGTTTTCCAGTTTAGGATGTTCTTGCAATCATTAGACCAAAAAAATGGAAAACAAAAACATTTTCTAACGTCACTTTATTTCGATATTGAAAGCGATAGCTTAAAAGGAATTTGTTTTTTGTATCTTAGCGAAAATATCTTTTCAAAATTTACTGCGCTTGTTGACTTCCAACACATATAATATTTTTCCTTTTTAAAATTTGATTTTCAAAAGGTTATAAGTTATAACTGATTGAAGGTGAAAGTCGTACACTTTCCATTTTACTTGCGATATAGGTACTATAGGGCAAGTTCTGCATTTGGAAAAAAAATCGAACTCGAGATTTTGATCAAAGTTGACATTACGATGATAGCGAAGACGAAAAAAGTGGGTCCGACAATTCCGTCTGTCTGTCTGTATGTCTGTATGTCTGTACCTCGAACTACAGCCTAAACTACCGGAGGTATTTTCTTCAAACTCGGTAGTTAAGGGTCTTCGGTGATTCCCTAGAGGAGAAATTGAAATTTTTTTTTTAGCTTCAAAACTAAGGGTACCCCCCATACACCCGTAATGCAAAATCTTATTTATCTCGAAAACGACTCTAACGATTTTGATAAAAAAAATTAGGTGTGATATTATGGACATGGACTATATTTTGGTGAAAAAAAAATTTGGGGGGAATTGTTATTAGGGGTACCTGTCATAGAACGGTTTTTTTGATTTTCGAATTTCTCACCAACGGCTCTAACGATTTTAATCAAAATTTTTATGCAGGAGCTGCTTTGCATTTGGAAAAATATAAACTAAAAAGTTTTTCGAAAAAATAGTTTTTGGATTTTTAAAAAAATAATAAAATTTTTTTTTTGAAAATTCAATATCTTGAAAACCGATACACGATTAAATTTTTAAATTACGTTTAAAAATGTATTTTATTAAATACTAACGATTTGCATATCAATTTTTTTTATAAAAATTTTAAGGAAAATTTAGTACACAAAAAACATGTTTCAGTGTGTATGTATGTCTGTACCTCTCACTACAGCCTAAACCACTGGACCTATTTCTTTCAATCGCGGTAGTTAAGGGTCTTCGGTGATTCCCTAGAGGAAAAATTGAAATTTTTTTTTAGCTCCAAAACTAAGGGTACCCCCCATACACCCGGTATGCTAAATCTTATTTATCTCGAAAACGGCTCTAACGATTTTGATAAAAAAAATTAGGTGTGATATTATGGACATGGACTATATTTTGGTGAAAAAAAAATTTGGGGGGAAATGTTATTAGGGGTACCTGTCATAGAACGGTTTTTTTGATTTTCGAATTTCTCACCAACGGCTCTAACGATTTTAACCAAAATTTTTATGCAGGAGCTGCTTTGCATTTGAAAAAATATAAACTAAAATTTTTTTCGAAAAAATAGTTTTTGGATTTTTAAAAAAATAATACAATTTTTTTTTTGAAAATTCAATATCTTGAAAACCGATACACGATTAAATTTTTAAATAACGTTATAAAATGTATTTTATTAAATACTAACAATTTGCATACCAATTTTTTTTTATAAAAATTTTAAGGAAAATTTAGTACACAAAAAACATGTTTCAGTGTGTCTGTATGTCTGTACCTCTCACTACAGCCTAAACCACTGGACCTATTTCTTTCAATCTCGGTAGTTAAGGGTCTTCGGTGATTCCCTAGAGGAGAAATTGAAATTTTTTTTTTAGCTCCAAAACTAACGGTACCCCCCATACACCCGTAATGCAAAATCTTATTTATCTCGAAAACGGCTCTAACGATTTTGATAAAAAAAATTAAGTGTGATATTATGGACATGGACTACATTTTGGTCAAACAAAATTTTGGGGCAAAATGTTATTAGGGGTACCTGCCATAGACCCGTTTTTTTTATTTTCGACTTTCCATTAACGGCTCTAAGGATTTTAGCCCAAAATTTTTAGCAGGAGTCCCCTTAAGTTTAAAATAATATTGTATAAAAAAATATTCGAAAAAATATTTATTGGGTTTAAAAAAAAAATTAAATCAATATCTTCAAAACCTATGAACGATTATTTTTTGAAATTATTTCCTAAAACCAATATTATTAAATACTTAAAATTCGCATTCGACATTTTTTTCTTGAAAAATTTTAGAGAAATTTCTTATATACAAATTTTATTTAATAATAAAACGATTTTTTAAAGTTTATTTGCATAAATTCATACTTTTCCGGAAGCCAGACGGCAATTTTATGCATTTGAACATTATTATCTCATTAAATCCATGTTTTATATTTAGTATCTTAAATTCCAAAGTACTTTTACATAAGAGCAAGTTCGTGCGATCCAGTCGTGCATTTTATTTTTTTTTGTTTTACAAATTTTCTCCGAAATCATCAGTATTCGTGGTTTCATCTTTTAGACAAAAATGTATTAAACCAAAATGTGCGCATTGGGCTGCGCGTACAGTGGTGCGACAAAGCGTTAAAAAAGTGGGAGAAAAATAGTTAAATTTATTCTTATAGTTGTACCTGCGCACAGTGAAGCGATATTTAATGCGAGTGTTTCGAGTTTCTTGCATACCTATCGCAAGAATCTCGCTCACAAACTCTTCTGACGACTTTTTCAACGAGTTTGTGCGAAAAGGTTCATATTTTTCTTTTTGACTTTCAAGTAAAACGAGTAAAATTTTGTTTTTTCAGTGCTTGTGTTGTGTGGTGCAATTTTTTGATAATTTTGGTGGCAATAATAATAAAAGAATTAACACAACCGCACGAAATCGCTTTTACTGTGCGCACTCTGTCGCATCTAATTATCGTATCTCGAATCGCTTGTCGCATCGCTTTACTGTTCACATCGGCTTGTCGCACCACTGTACGAGCAGCCTAAGTCTTTTTGTTAGCAATCACCTTTTAGTAAAATCCTGTTAATCAGTGGTTTTCGTTTAAGGTTTTTAAAAAATGTCCTTTACCTTACGAAAAAAAAAACAACACGAGAGCTGACTTTAAGAATTAACAAAAATTGAAAATGAATTATAGAAAATATGAATGGCTTCAACTCATTTGAAACGGCTTTTAATTAAACAACTGAAATAAACTTTCGAATTAATTGCGCAAAATTTTAAACAGCCTTTTAAATTAAGGTATAATTATGAGACAACCTAACAATTTGCTAACTTTAAAGTAGTTTACTAACTCATTTTTAATTTTAAACATTTTCTAACTACGAGTAGTATCATAGCAAAGCAATTTTCCTATTATATTGCTTCTGAACACACCTAAAACAATGACAGTTCGGGCAAAAAACTAACTAAACACACCTTTCGCGTTTGTAAATAGCACGATACTAAAAAAAATAAAATAGGTATTCCATGATTTTAACTTTAATAAAAGGGAAGCGAAAGTATGATGCTATATTCGATTAAAATTTGCAAAATCGTTGTTTTAACCTAGTTTCATACTAAAAAAAGCTTTAATATCGTACTAATTCAACTAAAATTTTGCCCCAATACATTTTTATAAGAAAAATCGTTAAAGTTTAAATTTCTTTGATACATTATATTAAAGATGCGAAAAGTCTTAAAAAAATCTGAAAAGCACTGAAAATCTTTTATGCTGATTGAATAAAATCCACAATTTACCGTAGTGTGTACAAACATAAACTCAATTGTTTTATAGTTTTCATTAAAGACATAAATAACACTTGTGTCATAAATTTACTTCAAATCCTATTCGTTTTAAATCAACAAATAAATAATAAACTGCCTTATTGTCATCAATCATCATTTATCAAAAAGTTATTACCGAAATATGTGTGTGTGAACTAAAAACATAAATTCTCAAAAACACAAATTCACTTAGCGTATCATTATTCAATTCACATACTTCAAGCAACATTTAACGAATTCCAAATACCTCCAACCGAATCCAATTAAAATATTCAAATCAGATTTCTTTTCTTTTTAACATCCCTGCGATGATGTAACAAAAAGAAGAGAATTATTTTTTCAACAATCATGCGCATTAAAGAGCACGAAAAACCAACACGAAGAAACGGTGATGTAAATCCAACCAGACAAATGCTTAAGAGAAGCCTCCTCTCCACTTCCGCGATGACACAACAACAGCAAAAATGTGAATTCACAATATCTACTCTCCTACGGCCGCCATTGAAATTTTGTTCCCCTTCTCTGTTTTTATTATAATATTCGTTTCGTTTGTATGGCAAAGGCAATGGCACAATCGACTGCATTCGAGTTGGTTTCGTGTCGGTCGAAGAGAATTCCAAGAGCACACAACAAACCAGACCGAGTAGAGCCATTGGTAACGTAGGATCGTGTATCGCGTATTTTTGTATTCTCGGAACTTTTCCAAAATTTATTTCGAGACGAGCAATATTGGATAATACTCGTTGAAATTCGCGTAAATGCCAAACAGAAAGAGATTCTATTCACAAAATGGATAAATCGTCCGTCATTCGAGCATAGAGAAATTCATTATATCCTTCCGTTTTCCGGTACTTAAAAGGGGAAGCAACCATCAACGCCCCCAACATAAAACGCCTCTCACCTTTGCCCATAATCGTATTGGATTAATTAATCATCAAAAGGATTTAAGTGCTAATTACACCGTTTGTGTGTGTGTCTGGTGTCAGCCAGTTATATTTATTTATTATTTCCGTGGCTAGTGCAATCACAGTGTTAATTTGAATAACAACTAAGTGGTTAATTGTATTATTAATAAAAAAAATATAAAATGTTGGTGTGTTCACGGTAGTTATCGGAATCAATTTACTTCCTGTGACCATTATTTATGGTGAATATACAAATTCAGTGCTGTCAGATGACAAATGCAATCAATGTCCCCTCGATCTTATGACATAAGCTTTCACTTCTCGCGTGTCATAAGTTTTGTTTTGTTTGTTTTTGAAAAATTCAGTTAAAAATAAATAATTATGTGTTCATAAGTGCAACAAGAATAAAAATAAGTGCAAACAAGTTTTAAATTGTACAAATATATGGTGACAGCTGCATTACCGCTGTTTACCAATTGAAGGATTAACACCCCGATTACACTTTGGAAAACATTGGAATCTCAGTTACCGAAGGAGCACGTTGCGCCGCGCCGCCAGCAAAAACGTCAATTGGATTATTTTTTGTTTGTTTCATCGTCTACACACGCCTGACTTGACTTTGGATTTTTTTTTATTTTCTGCTTCTCTTGTTTTGGAATAAAATAATTGTAAGAGGATTAAATTGTAGGGCTGCAAAAAATCACAAAACAAAAAAAAAAAACAAATCACAATGGTTTGACGCAATAAAGAAAATGCACAGTGGTGGTCTTATATACTAGCTAGGTGTCTTATTTTCTACTTTTTCTGGCAAATAAATTTGGTATTTAAATGAGGTCCATCTGGTTAGGGAAAATCGATAGCGCTGTTGGTTGCTTTTATTTCTCTAGAGACAACGACAGCGGTGAACAATTTTTTTTTGTTCACGTTCACCAACGGGTGGTTTGTTGTACATAAATCCCTTGAAATTGCTGCAATTTCGTTTACCATAAAAGGTGGTGTACGAGCGTATATTTAAGAAACCCAGTAGACCGGAACACCAATCTCAGCGGGGAGTTGTTTTGCTGGTTGATTTTAATTTGGGGACATTCGTGAGGTTATTTTTCGTTGCCATATTGCCGTCGTCGGTTTTTTTTTCTTTTGTTTTACTTTGTTATTTCCCGACTTGATTGGGGGCTTTTTTTTTAGGTGGAGATCGGGTAGGTATGGAAGGCCCACTCCAATTTTGGTTTTATATAGATATTGCAATTAATGGCTACTGTCACTTTTATGTTAATATTTATATCATATGTGTCATAAGCTAGCTGAGTTGACAGATATTGTTTTGACATTCCTATTCGTGGTGAATTTTAACGTGTAGTTAATTTTTGTTTTTTTATGGAAATTTAATTTTGAAGTCGTAAAAATCCTTTCACTTTCACAATTGAGCTTTGAATAAACTACGAACTAGTCAAAAAAGTTGTCAATTAATCGGGTCTTTTCAATTTTAGATAAGATCTTTTTGTCAATTAATCGAATTAAGCTCGGAGTGAGTGTGAGTTTATAGATTTTCACAAAGTTTTTTTTTTCTCACAAATTCAGAATACAAATCAGTAGGTACAATTGTTTATATACTTAGTTCGAAATTTCTTCATAAAATTTTCTTAAAATAGGTGTTCATGTTGGCGAAAATGTAGAGAAGGTTATTTTTAACAAAAAAGTAGGTATTTGAAGAAAATACCGTCGGCTTACACATATTCAGATACTTTTTTTCAATTTTATAAAATCGTAAAGTGTCACACCCGTAACAAAAATATGTACTCATTTATATATGTACATACATATATGTAGCTGCGGTCAGAAAAATAAAGGGTGGTTAAATTTTTGTTGATTTTAGATAAAACACAAATTATTTAGGAAATTATTGTCATTTCTTTTTATTATGATAATATGGTATGGTTCAATTATGTATGGAACAAAATATCGGCCAAATGGCCGCCGCGACTTCGGCAGCACACCTCCATCCCATGGTCCAAATTCGACCTCGGCGGCACACCTCCATCCCATGGTCCAAATTTTCGATGCCGCTGAGGCATAATTGAGGTTCTATGCCGTTAATGTGCCGAATTATCTGATCCTTTAGCTCTTGAATTGTTGCTGGCTTATCGACGTACACCTTTTCTTTCAAATAACCCCAAAGAAAGAAGTCCAACGGCGTCAAATCACATGATCTTGGCGGCCAATTGACATCGCCACCACGTGAGATAACACGGCCATTGAATTTGTCGCGCAAAAGAGCCATTGTTTCGTTAGCTGTGTGGTAAGTGGCACCGTGGTAAGTGGCACCGTCCTGTTGAAACCACATATCGTCCACATCCATATCTTCCAATTCGGGACATAAAAAGTTCGTTATCATGTCACGATAGCGAACACCATTCACAGTAACTGCCTGACCGGCCTCATTTTGGAAAAAATACGGCCCGATGATGCCGCCAGCTCATAAACCGCACCAAACAGTCACTCTTTGTGGGTGCATCTTGGTCACTCTTGGATTATACATTCGCCCAAATGTAGAAATTCTGCTTATTGACGAATCCACTGAGGTGAAAATGTGCCTCATCACTGAAGATGATTTTCTTCGAAAATTGAACATCCACTGTTGCCATTCCTTGCTACCATTCTGACCATTGACGACGTTTAAAATGGTCAAGAGGCTTTAGTTCTTGAGTCAATAGCACCTTGTAAGCGTGTAAATGCAAGTATTTATGCATAATGTTCATTAACGACGAGCGTGAGAGGTGCGATTGTTGGGCACGACGATGAGTTGAGGTGGACGGCTCTATCTATCGCGAACAGCAGCAATATTTTCTGCAGTACGAACTGTACGAGCATACACTGGTGTTTTCACATCTCCTACAGACCCGGTTTGCTCGAATTTTTGCACAATTTTTCCGATTGTACGCATGCGGAAGGTCTCGAGTTGGATTCTCAGCCGCTGCAAAAAGTTTTTCAGGGGTTTTGCGAGGAATTACAAATCCTCTAAGAGTATATCTCATTTTAATGGAAAGTGCTGCTCATTAGCCGTTCGGAATCGGCAGAAAATTATAGGTTCTCTCTATTCCTGGTAACACGCACACAGGAATGGCTGAGAGCTGTAAGTCACTAGGTCCTGGTTCACTTCGAGCTGTTGCACCACCAAATTTATTGATTTAATTTTTGAGGTCTGGGGACTGCGCAGCTGACTCCATGACATTAACTCTCTTTTCTTGGAACCACTGCTTCGCAAGCTTACTTGTATGATTTGGGTCGTTGTCTTGTTGAAAGACCCATTTCAGTGGCATTTCATCTTCAGCATATGGAAACATAACTTCCTCCATGATCTTCTCATAAAGATGCTGATCCATAGTGCCCTCAGTCCGGTATATGGGACCAACACCATAGAAGGAAAAACATGCCCAAACCATTATGCTGTATCCTCCATGTTTTATTGTTTTGGCTGTGACGCGAGGATTACATTCTGTGCTTAGAGGCCTTCTTACATATTGACGAGATCCCTTTCCACCGAATAACACAACCTTGGACTCGTCTGACCACAGAATATTCCTTCACAAAAACATGGAAAATCAGGGACTTGCCAATGGTTTTATTTACACTACTTTTATTTTTACCGCAACTGTACATAATGTTGGTACTACAAATACAAAATTCTTAGTAATTGAAGTTAGAAGAATATTGTATTCTGCCGTCGGACAAACTACATTTCATTAAATTTAAAAATTACGCTGAGCCGAAATTTTAAGTTCAAATATTGTTTCACATAAGTAACAGGTTTAAATTTCAAAACTGAATCTTTTTATTTTTAAACTAATTATGATTTTGACTCTTCTTGTTCATTTGTATGAAATTTAAGGTACCTATAAGCAATTCTTTGTAATTAAAAAAAAAAAAAGACCACCAGCCCATTTTTCGAATTTTTAGATAGTCCTCACAAGAAAACCCACAACGAAATTCACCACAGCATGGTGAGACTTGTAGTGTCATTAATTGATCAGCTTATTGACCGTGCACATTTATTTCAAATTTAAGTTTACAAATATAGGTTACGTTTCTGCAAAAGAATTGTGTAGTTATTTCTTACATATTTCTGGAATGAACCATGTCCGAGAAAATAAAGCACTGAAAGAAACTTTCCCAACACAAACTTACTCGGATAACAAAAGGCAAAGAAGTTGCCTGCTTCATGAGGTTTCAAGCTCTGAATAACTTCCCAGCACAAAGTTTTTGGGAATCGAAAAAACTTTACAAAAATACTGTTTTGGAGAGTGAATGGATCATTTGTGTCTCTTAAAGATTTTAAAAGCCATCGGCGCTGCAATCTTTTCAATATGAATAGTTTGTTAAAATAAAATGAGTGCTATATTGTCAAAAGGTTACTTTTCATTTATACGGATGAAAGTTCTGCAATAAGATGCACTAGAATTTAATCCACTTCCATTTTTGTCTACACCTCCAAAAAAACTATAAAAGTCAATTGCAAATTTTGTTCACAACATAATATCGAATGTCAAAACTCAAGTAATATATTAGTTGTGACTTGCTGTGGTGGAGATCACAATTTCGATTGTTTTTGTGACTTTAACAAGTTGTAACTCTATGGCAGAATGCGAAAAAGTCACAAAATCAATTTCACCTCTTTTTGTGACTAGTGAGGTATCAGTGAGGTAGGACAGAATCGGGCTGTACGTTCCCATTGCTGTGAGAAAAGATTTTCACTTTTGACTTCTAAGTGAGACAAATTTCACTTTTCGAAGCTAGTTATTTCCAACTTCGTCGGCGAAATAATAACTTTTATAAAGATAATAATTTGCCATTAAATTTTCGTTTATTATATACATATCTTGATGGGTAAAAAGAACCATGTCACACACGTAATGTTTACTTGTAGCACTGGTAAATATACCTTTTTAAAAATATAATTTTATTCTGGAAATAAAAATTAAAATTTTGTAAGAAATCGTCGTGAGTCAAAATGTTTCCTCAAGTTTTCTAAGGTCACATCGGTAGCTTGACTGAAATGGGACTTTCAATTAAATCACATAAATTTAGTATACTAAATACTATAAACCGAATATTGTAAAAATTATATGAATTCTTTTATTTTCGTTAAAACTGACCTGTTTACGTTGAAACAGAACCATGGCTTAGATTGAGATTGTCTCGCAACAATTCTTGGAGTTTCGTACTCAAATTCCATTCAAAATGTTACAACTTTTAGAAAACTAAGCTCTTAAGATTGTTTATTGTGTTATAAAGTTGAGGTTAATAATATTTACTGACGATTTTAATCAAATACAAATTCTGTAACTTCTGTAAAAAATAAGTTTTGTTCGTTATTTACCTAAAATTTTCTTCTTGAAAGGTTATTGGAAAATATCATTCACATAGTACACCTACATAACAAGCAATTATTTGTATGTTAAACATTCAAAAACATGTATATTGAATTTCCAGACTTGATCTTCACCTCTATGCCTCCATTAACCCCAAACAAACTTATCTGTTGATTTGTACACTCAATTTAAAAATCATAGAAAGATATAATCCTATCGGAAAACTCACATCTTTTCGATTATTTCCACTTGCTCGAAGCCAACATATTCGCCATATTATACAGTCATCTCAAATCCACCCGTTTATTGATCCTGCATATATGTATGTATAGCAGCACAACCTTTGAACCATAGGGCTTTTCGTAACAAAAAAAAAATGAATGAAGAAAAAACCGGTCTGGCTAACAGACAACCTTCTTCCCACACTTTGTATACCTTTTGCAGCATCCGCATCCTGTCTATAGGTATACAACATACACACGGACCCATCACTATCCCACATATCCCGGACTTTCGAAATAACAAAAAAAAAAAAGAAGAAAATAGCAAATTCGCCATCGAACAAATTTTGAGATTTTTTTTTACATACATATTCTTGTCGTCCATTTAACTTTTTTTCCATTTCAGTGGGTTGAGATGACGTTTCAGAGCTGAACCTTCTGCTGCAAGCACGAACCAGCATCACACCCACCCACGAACATTCGTTTATCATACAAAAAAAAAATAACGAGTGATCAACGGTTTTTTCTCGCTGCCAAGGATATGCCAGGCGTATATCTTTATGTATATGGACATGTCCGTCTGTCCATTTTGTTCCGCTTTTTTAAATGATTTCCTTTTTTTTTTCAATTCAAACCTTCACCAGCAGCAGAAGCAGCATATGTAGAGACAAAAGGAATAAAGCTTCGGCAAAAAACTGTTCACAGAGAGGTCTTCGTGTCCTTCTCCATGAGGCTAGGCTTCTTATCCACCTCCAAGTTGAAAACAAAAAAGGATGCGACTTCGACCGAGGCAGCAGTATAGTAGTGGTCTTCATGAACGCACTGAATTTCATTCATCCTGCGCCCATCTTGTTTCCTGATGGTGCAGGAGGGCGCGGGTTTCAGGGGTTTTTGTCCATTTCGTAAGCACTTCGTTGATTCTCAGACTCAATTGTGGGAGTAGTTTCAGGTTCTATTTTTTTTTTCTTCGTTTTTCGTTTTCTTTTGAAGTTTTTTTTTATTTGAATTTGTATATCTCGGCGCGGAAAGATCTGATTACAATGCCCTGGTATCCTTGCGTTCTTCTTTATTTTCTTTTTTCATTTATATCGATCCCCGGCTGTTGAAAATAAAAATATAAAAAGAAATCCTTGCTATCTCCAACTCCTGGGTCGGATTAATCTTATTTCGCTCCTCCATTCATTGCAATTCAGAGAGAAGTCTAATGTGAATGGGGTATTGGATTTCCATTACAAATACATATACTGCAAAATAGAGAACTAAAAAAAAAAAAAAAAAAAATTGGGATTATAGCCACAGAACTTGACTGCTGCATTGCAGAGACAGAGGCGGGTATACTCGTATAATTTGCTTATTGCTTCTGTTTGAAGGCTTTTTTTTGTGTTGATCCGGGAACCATTTTGGCAGTTCACACGGTCTGTTTTTTAATGTAATTGGATTCAAAAGTGAGACGTGGGAGGCTTACTCGTGTGAAGTCTGTATCAACTTTATATAGTATATAAAAATAGATTTGTATGGAAAAATACATTTTAAATGTGATTTTCTCCTCAACTTTTTCCTTTCAATCTGTCATCTGTCATTATGTCAGATTTTGAAAGTAGAACTTCGTTAAATATATTTTTCTAGGGCGAAAAAAAAGATTCGTTCAAATTTTTCACACAAGGTTTTGGTTTTTAGTTTTTTTTCTCAAGTTCTCTATTCAATATTTCTAGTAATTTCCAAAACATCATTTTCTTTACTGCGTCCAACTGAACTAAAGTTAAAAAAAAAATAATTCAAAATATCCCTTTTTCAGTGTTAAAATATAATAAAAACCTATAAAAAAATGGTAGTAAAATATACCAACGAAATTAAAAAGTTACATCAAATGTCACAGTTGGATTACTCAAGTTGTCATTAAACAAAACAACAACAAAAAAAACAACGTACTATTACTCTTAATCAAAAGGATATACCACAATTCAATTTGAACACCTGGATTACACTAAATACCTACTAGTTCCCCCCCATCTTTATTTTTTTAATTAATTTAATTTTTGTTTCGAGTTTTTGAGAGTAGTGTCCCTATTTTAGGGGACACATCTCAAATCAATAACCATAGCGATCATAGTACGTGTAGAGCCCTCCGGTAACCCGCAGGAAACTGCGGGACCACAGAGCCCAAAAAAACTGGTTACACCAACAACACAGCAGCAACAGCAGCAGCAAAATAATAATTCAGCTGCTGGTGGTGGTGGACAACAGTCACCGCTGTCAGTTAATAAGGTGAGTTTGAACAAATATTTCCTACAAAAAAAAAAAAAACAATATACAAAACCTGAGGGTAGTTTAAACTGTCATTTTTAAGAATTGGGTATCCACAGAAATAATTAATAGAGTCGATAGTTTTCTAAAATCTCCAATTTTAACTTCGCGTCGAACATGAATTCAGCAAATCCATATTTATTTTACCCATTTGAAGGTCTTGAATTGAATCCAAATATGAGTTTTAAAATTGATAGGTGAAAGAACCTTAACGGACAAATTTTGATATCTCGAGCACCATCGCAATGTTTCATATCTTTCATTATTTTATGGTTATTTTTATAAACAGTGTTCTAGTGAAATAGGACGACCCGCGAGCGTACTTTGAAGTTAAGAGATTCTTTATTTAACCGCAATGCACGAATGTGGAATATTTTACCCTGCTTAATATTTCCCTTTGATTGCGATATTCAGTCATTCAAAACCCATGTCTATCGGTAACTACAAGTGTGCAGTTTTTAATCTTGCACAATCCCTCAAACATGATCGATGGAATAGATCTCCAATCTCCAAGAACTCAATTTTCAACTTCTATTACATTTTTGAGTTGCATTTCCGAACATTGCCAGGTGATGCGGCCATATTGCTGAAGCTGCAGCTGTCAAATTGGCTGTCATTTATTTCGTCTGTCTTTGCCAACATTGAAAGCTATAACGTTCAACAACATGTGCAAATGATAAAATCGTTATATGAAAGTGGGTCTTCTGTTTGAGCAACGTTTCCCGCGCTTTACCCATTTCAGGGTTGCTAAAATCTTCCTTCCTAAAGGAAGAATCCGAGGCAGTCAATTCCACGCCACCCATAAAAACTCGGCACAATCCACACGAGATCCACCAAATTGCAATGCATCCAGAGAAAGTCACTGTTTGGTGTCGATTTTAGGCTGGCGAAATCATCGGTCCATACTTCTTTGAGAACGACGTTGGCCAGGCAATCACCGTCAACGACGAGCGCTATCGGTCGATAATAGCCAATTTCTTTGATTTGAATTGGATGGTATGGACATCGACCACTTGTGGTTTCAACATGACGGCGCTATGTGCCACACAGTCTGCGCCGCAATGGACATTTTGTACAATTGGTTTCGGAACATGGTTATCTGACATGGAGGCTATGGAAATTGACCACCAAGATTGTGCGATTTGACTCCGTTAGACTTCTTCTTGTGGGGTTGTGTTAAGTCACAGGTCTATTCAATATTTTTTAATGAAATAGATCTCAAATTAATTAACTCAACTTCAATAACGACTTTTGAGTTACATGGTGCAGGTTTTTAATCTTGCACAAAGCGGAGTCTACTCAAATAAAATTATGGTCAATGAGTGTAAACTTCAACAAGAGAAGCAATACATCGGAGCTATTAACTAGTGATTCTTTTTTGACCAAAGATTGATAAGAAATTAGGGTAAAAGTTTTTTTTTCTTTCTTGAAAATGAACGCTATACCCTTTTATGTAAGTTAAAAACAATGTGCCAACAGTTTTTAATTCTCCTTTTCGGTTCTAACTTTGAAGTATGTTTTCCAACAAGAAAGAAAAAACAACAAAAGTAAATGACCCTTAGTTTTGAGGTAAATGTAACGGCTAATGCTGTTATAATGGCAAACCCTTCAAAAACAATCAGTTAAGTCCAATTGAATTTGTTAAGGCCTCAAATAAGTACAAGTTCTTATAGTGTTAAGTATTTTGAGAATATTACCCACCTATTGGTAGTGCTCTCATCCGACCATAATTTGTCCTCAAAAAATCTCAGTGACCCCTTCTATCAACAGATGCCATCATCCAATTCTATTGTTAACCCTACGTTTAGCCTTCAACATTACCAAATAACCTCCACAGAACAACGACTACGAACCAAAACTTAAAAACAAAACAGCAAAAAAGTGCAACCCAAACAGGCACTTCGTTTCGCCTGATTTCATTCTCGGGTGACAAACAAAAGCCCTGAATGCAATTTGCACCCTAGTCGTACCCCTCGTATACGTTGCGATCGTTTGTTCGTTGGCCCTGGCCTATTCATTTCGTTAACTACTTCTGCATCGAATTGAGTACGTAGCCTTAGCTGTGCATACGTATATAGATGTATCAATGGGACCCCACTTCACAGAAAATCATTCCCTAAAGAATTCAATGGAATACACCAAGTGCATCCATAGTGGGTATATCTAGATATAGGCATAATAACCATCTACACTACCGAGCTGCAACTTTTAAAGGGGGAAAAACAAAACACAAAAACACTATACGACACACCACCGAAACAATAGGTGAGAAGAACACACTGTTTTGTATTATGTCGATGCTGCGGTTTTTATGTGCCCATAGCCGTAATACCCGTACGAGTATTCCCCTAGCGCGCTAATTTAACGTGTTTATCTGACATTTGCTGCTCTACACTCTCCATCCATTCATTCATCCATCCATCCATCCATCCAGCAGCAATTTCATTCAACAAATTGATGTCTAATTTCTCTGTCAAACAATGTGTGTGCACGTTTCCGTGGAACAATTGAACATAAATCCACACGCAATCCAGCTAGGTAGTTAGGGCGCCGGCCGCACCATTGTTCCTGGCACTTCGTAGTTCGTTCCTGCTGCTGCATATACGTACAATACAAAATAAGATATTCATTGAAATGTAGCTTACGTACGAATATACGCCAGGAGGGTTAAGAAACAAACAAAAAGAAGGGACACTACAGCAAGAAAAAAAAAAATCTCCCCTCTAGCTTAGATCCGAAATGAACTAGGATAGAAGGGAAGTCTCACTCTCAAAAGCAGGTTCTTCTCGTCATAGGGTTGCTTAAAAAGACTGCAGGAGTAACTCTAACGTCAGATTGCATTAGGGGCGTGCAGTCATCTACAAATTTTATCGGCAACCCCTTGGGATTTAATCAGCAAGATGTGTGCACAAATAAAATTGCTAAACTGATGAGAGGGCCGGCAGCGTTGCCACCCCAAGAGCTAATTCTCTAAAATGATTGCAGTGAACTCGGATTACTGGCGGTAGGTTTCACCAAACCATTGGATTTAATATTAATTTAAGACTTGTCATCTGAAATCCTAATTTCAAACAAATATTGTAAATCCTATCCATTTCACGGAATGTGAATATTAAACGTTAAGAAGAATAGAGCTTGTGTTTTTTAAATCCTTTTAGCATTTTAAAAAAATCGGAAAAAGTAGCCACTTACCACAATCAATTCCAGACAAATGGCAACGCAAAAATATGAATTGACAGACTCTTTTCATAAAAGAGCTTCATCAACCCTCTCTGAGTGGTATGTTGTTTTTTGGTCACACGCGGCTTGGCTTCCATACCCAACGATTTATATATAAACAACAATCTTCTATCTTATATCTCACATGGGTATCTAAATCCTCAGAGGAATTAAATTGAGATTTTGGGTTATAAAAGAGCTCAAGGGAGTGTGTCCAATCTGTGTGTATTATGACGAACAAATAAATTAAACATGGATATTCGCAGGGGTCGCATTTTAGTCCATTATTCTTAACTTTTCATCCCCGTAGCTAATAAATTATTCACAGACTCTTTAAAATGAAAGATTTTTTTTTTCATTTTGTAGTAGGTACCTATTTTTCCTCTCATCTTACAAAAATACCTTTTTTTATTTAAAAGGGTGCAATTCTTATTGTTTTTTTTTTTTTTTTTTTTTGTTATTTTTCATGTCGAGACTCATTGAAAATTCAATAATGCGTGCGTAATCGACTCCCATTTGTTGAATTATCGTTCAGATATGTATTTAGATACAGTATCTGAAGACATGAGTGTGCGGGAATCAGTGTGTGGATAGACTTCCACCAAACACATCAGAAAACAATAATTTAGTGAATTTACAACCAGAAGCTACAACTGCTCTTTGGGTGTTTTGTTTTTTTCTCCATTTTATTTTATTAGGTGTGAGAATACCTATTACAAATCATTTATCTGACAAGGCGAAACGAACAAGCTCAAATTTTTGAGGGATTTTTTTTTTTTTTATTATTGTTTGTGAGAAATTCAAGCGAGAACGCATAATTAAAAAAACAGTTTTATTAAAATGAATTGCGTGTCTGTCGTGTTATGTTGACGAATGTATATTCGCTGGAATAATAATTCATTTGATTGGTCTTTTGTTTGGTGTGTAAGTGTGAGGACAATAACCCATTTAAGAAGGTGAGGAAGGCTAAGTAAGTTTGATGGAAGAAAACAAAGCTGGGAACATAGTCTTTTACACCAATTTGGCCTCGCTGAATTTTTTGATTTAAATATTTCCGGGAAATTCCAACAAACCTTTATACTTTTCTATTCTTGTTTCATATTTAAACAGAAATTGAAGAAGAACTAGATAGAATTTGGGTGAATAAAAAATACGTATGTTATTAATACGAAATGGAGCTTGGCAATGTTGTATGGATGCCATTCATTCCTCACGATACACTCTTGCAATTGAACTCTTAAATTTGTGAACACACAAGAGAATAACTATGTTTCAATCGCAGCAACTTGGCGACGGATTATTTCTTGAAAAGCCTGAATTGTTTGGCGATTGATCGCAAATCCTCAACTTACGAGTAAGTTATCGCAATAAAAAATCACACGGTGTAAGGTCCGCCGACGAGTATTGTTTTAAGTTATTGCTGATTCTTTTTGTTTTGGGAAAATTTGATTTCGGCTGTTCCAATGAAATTGTAGCTGCCACTGGAGTAACATCATCTTTGCTGAAAGTGTGTTCTGTTGTTGAACCCCGGAATCTACAGTTTGAGCACTAAAAACTTGTTAATCATTCGGCAATACTCAGCAGCAGTGACTGCCTCTCTTTCTATCTCTTTCTCTCTCTTTCTCTCTCTATCTCTCTCGTTCTCTCTTTCTCTCTCTATCTCTCTCTTTCTCTCTCTATCTCTCACTTTCTCTCCATCTCTCTCTCTCTCTCTATCTGCAAAAAATGTGAGCCAATTAATCACTCTGGCAGAAATTGGATGTCTTCGATTACGTTCCTTATGGTGGTTGTGGCACTAGTATCTCAACCCTTGTTTTTCTAACATAGCCATCAATACGAAAATTTGACTTTTCAGTAAATAACATGGAGCAAAATTTTAGTGCAGTACGCTGTTAAAATTGTTATAATAGGTATGATACTTGGTTAACAAAAAGATTTTGCAAATTTTTATTTTGGCATCATAATTTCACTAATATTTTATTAATGTTAAAATCATTAATTAGATGTTTTATTTTATTATCATCGTGCAAACTTTCATATGGCCTTTTGACATTTACAAACGTCAAAAAAGGTCTGTTTACTTTGTCTCTTGCACGAATGTCATTGTTTTAGGTCTGTTCACAATGAATTTATAGGAAAAAAAAAATAGACTCGGCAAGATACTAGTTACAAAATGTTAATAATTAAGAAAGAGTTAGTAAACGACTGTAAAGTAAGCAAATGTTTAAGTAGTATCATATATTTTTAAAGCGTTCATGCTGTTAATAAGTGTTTCAGCATTGATTGTTCTTCCTTTTTCATTAAGAATAACCATTTTCATTAAAAAAAACTGGATGATTTTTATTTCGTATGGATAAAACTGCCACATGTTCGGGCGTGTCGCTGCTGACGTTGATGGTCCCGTAGAATTGTCTGCTTGGCCTATCACTCGAAGACTATTAAATATGAGAGTGATTAACAACAAGTCGGATATAAAACATTTATAAGTGTAAATTCTTCACAAAAACTAGACAAAATGGTAGAAAACTGATCAAAATTAATATTAAGATATTAAAATTTGCGTTTTAAATGCTTAAGTAAGAGAAATTTGAGAAAATTAATTGGTCGTCACGAATTGCAATGTTTCGAACTGTCAAACTCTCTTCGCGTTCCACATCTGCAACGAATGAATTCTTCGTGCTCGACTCACCTAAAAATATTTCTGTTTTTAGTTTCTTTTAAACGTCATTAGTGGCGAATAAAAACAATCTTAGAATAGTCGAATGATCATTAATCCGTCGGCCATTTGTCTCTCTTTCATGAAAATTAGATCGAACATTACCAGTGATTGATTAGAGTCTAATAAATTTATTTTATATTATTTATAATCTGCTCAATCCCGAATGGTTACTTATTTCCTCCCTGATAAACTTATACTAACCATAGCCGTGTTTTTTTGGAAAAGTTATCCGTAGTACAGTAGGATTTTATATGAATAACAAATACAACATCCGCAGTAGGATCACTGCCGATAAAAGGAGAAGTGAAATCCTGCTGCGGATAGAGATTTGACGTTTATTCGAGTATCGGCAGTGATCCTTCTGCGGATGTTGTATTTGTTTTTAATATAAAATTCTACTGTAATACGGATAACTTTACCAAAAAAACACGGCTCTTATGTTAAACTAGAGTTGTGTATGTTCAACTAATATGTTCAACAAACGTCAAAAAAGGCCTGTTTACTTTGTCTCTTGCACGAATGTCATTGTTTTAGGTCTGTTCACAATGAATTTATAGAAAAAAAAAAAATAGACTCGGCAAGATTTTAGTTACAAAATGTTAATAATTAAGAAAGAGTTAGTAAACGACTTTAAAGTAAGCAAATGTTTAAGTAGTATCATATATTTTTAAAGCGTTCATGCTGTTAATAAGTGTTTCAGCATTGATTGTTCTCCCTTTTTCATTAAGAATAACCATTTTCATTAAAAAAAACTGGATGATTTATATTTCGTATGGATAAAACTGCCACATGTTCGGGCGTGTCGCTGCTGACGTTGATGGTCCCGTAGAATTGTCTGCTTGGCCTATCACACGAAGACTATTAAATATGAGAGTGATTAACAACGAGTCGGATATAAAACATTTATAAGTGTAAATTCTTCACAAAAACTAGACAAAATGGTTGAAAACTGATCAAAATTAATATTAAGATATTAAAATTTGCGTTTTAAATGCTTAAGTAAGAGAAATTTGAGAAAATTAATTGGTCGTAACGAATTGCAATGTTTCGAACTGTCAAACTCTCTTCGCGTTCCACATCTGCAACGAATGAATTCTTCGTGCTCGACTCACCTAAAAATATCTCTGTTTTTAGTTTGTTTTAAACGTCATTAGTGGCGAATAAAAACAATCTTAGAATAGTCGAATGATCATTAATCCGTCGGCCGTTTGTCTCTCTTTCATGAAAATTAGATCGAACATTACCAGTGATTGATTAGAGTCTAATAAATTTATTTTATATTATTTATAATCTGCTCAATCCCGAATGGTTACTTATTTCCTCCTTGATAAACTTATACTAACCTTAGCCGTGTTTTTTTTTGGAAAAGTTATCCGTAGTACAGTAGGATTTTATATGAATAATAAATACAACATCCGCAGTAGGATCACTGCCGATAAAAGAAGAAGTGAAATCCTGCTGCTGATAGAGATTTGACGTTTATTCGAGTATCGGCAGTGATCCTACTGCGGATGTTGTATTTGTTTTTCATATAAAATCCTACTGTAATACGGATAACTTTACCAAAAAAACACGGCTCTTATGTTAAACTAGAGTTGTGCATGTTCAACTAATCATTAGGAACCTGATCAGATTGTAGTCTTACACAATTTACCTGATGTGTTACTTTCACTTTAAATTGTTCAAAAGTTTATCAAAAATCAGACGAAGTCTATAGTAGATTATATCGGAGAACAGTGAATTCGAATCCTTAAAATTTTACAAAAGAAGACCTCCAAAATTGTTTAAAAAGAAAAGAACAAATTTGAGAAATGTCTCTGCATTTACAAGAACTAACAGCATATCGATGCCGTACGGCTTTAATGTTAAACCAAAAGAATAGACGAAAAAATGCCAAACAAAAAAGAAAAAAAAAATTGTTTGAAACTCAAACTTGGCAAGAGCAATGGGAATGGAACTTTTTATAAAATGAAAGAGTTTCGATTATTAGGAGGTGTCATAATGTAATGAAAACTACTTTTTTTCTGTTTTTGTGAAAAAAATATTCTACAAACGTAAAACTGAGCAAATTTCTAGCAAAAAATGGTCATAAGAATTTTGACCGTTGCATTTATCGCACTATTATTGTACTAAGTTTAACAAGCAAAATGAAGTTAAGATTATTAATCAATTTGATGAACGATTGATGAAAATAGAGTCGAATTTCGATAACTCGAACTTTGATAACTTGAATTTTGTATCGAATCACTCGAATCAAATGTTGCCTTAAAAACTGAAATTTCATAAATATTTACATTGATATCTCGAACATAAGAACACATACAGGGTTTCTATCTAGTTGTTTCTTTTTAAATCATAGGTTATTTTGACACTGATAAACAGCTGTTGTTTTCGGCTCGAATTTTGACAGAAAGTCAGTATCATATCTCCGCGGAACGAAATGAATTGCTTTACGCTTGAATAACCTTGGGAAATATTGAAAACTTATTACCGTTTTTTGGAAAGAATTTCGTGAGACTGGTATGCTAGTGGACAATACTCATGGCCCCACTCGTACGTTCGGTGCGCACAGACGAGAATGTAGCTGCTGTCGTTGAGAGTGTGATACTCAATTAACGAACATTAACTCGCCATCGATCTCAACAGCTCAACATTTCACGCACTAGCCTGAGGAAAATTCTGCACAAAGATCTCAGATCATGTCTTGGAGTGACAGAATGCGCTACTGCGAAGCCAGCCACTTGAACGACATTGTGTTCCATAATTAATGGGAATGTTTGGTCTTACTAATAAAGCCATGATACATGGAAAAAATTTAACTTTGCTCATTTTATTGCATTTTTAAAAAGAAACTTGTATTTGGCCAAACCTTTAATTATTTCGAATTTATATAAATCGAATTTCCTTATAACTCGAATACAAAAAAATAATAGTTGATTGAGTAGTCGATTTTTTTAGAAGATACTCCATTCTTGAGAATATCACTTATACATTTAAAATTCGAATTCTTGAAACAAATTCCTTTTTGTAGGAAATTTCCTTTCAGGAAAATTCAGCTTCAGGAAAAACAGTTTGCTGTGAAGTATGGAGTTCTGCCTAAGAAGAGTCACAAACTACAGAACAATCTTATCACGGTTTTCGATTCACCTTTCTAATTCATCCTTGTTCTGGTGCAACCGTAGAAATTTTACAAAAAGCTATTTAAAATTCCAAGGTTGACCTAGTTAGATTTACATTGTGTCATGTTGATTCATCGTGGTTCGAGTGCAAGTGTTACACGACTAATGGGCTGGTTTGATTTATATACATAGATACAATACCTTCTCCAAAGATACTCGTAGTTTCTATCAGTTAAAAAATAAATCAAGTTAATTTATATAGATCCTCATGTCAGTTTAACAAGATTAATTATTTATGGTAGTGTAAAGCTGAATGGTGTCATGTGGAGTTTTTAAGAAACTTACCTTGTTTAAACATGATCAACAGCGTGAAAAAATAAGAACCTGATAACTGGTTAATTTCTGTTTAATTTTACATGATGTCTTTTCTGAATAACCCACTTATCCAAAAATATTATAATTCGAACAATTTTGCTTTTGCATAATACTGCTTAAAATTTTGTGTCATGTCTTCTTCACAATTATTAAAAGAACCACTTTATACAAAATAACAATTTTTTGTTCGTGTACAACTTTTGCAAATTATTTCATTTGTAAACGATTTGATCTGTGTAATTAAGGACTGTTGTTAATTCTCTCAACAAAAGAAAAAATGTCACTTTGTTATTTTACCCCAAATGACTCTATCTATTTACATGTGGATAGAACACGAGATTTTAGTCTTCTATGATATATGGACATGCTTATATCTGACCCAGATATATACATTTTAAGTACCCGCACCTAACTAAGTCATCACCCATTTCTTAAAATACCTCGGTCATAAGATGAAATATCGCAAAGATAATATCACTCAAAAAACTTAAGTGATATTTGACTTTGAACAAAAACAGTAAACAAAAGTTGTACCTCTAACTCACGTGCTAAATTTAGTACCCCAAAATCCATAACAAACACAATCTAAAGCGTATGTGCCAAAAGTTATCCCCAAATACCACAAAACAAAACCCCAAAACAACTCGTGCCAACAAGTATGTAAATACGTAAATCACCCAATATTCATAAAACCAACCCAAGAAAAAGATTGCTTCTTATAAAGTTTGTGTTTTTGTTTATCTACATAACGCCATATTTTTTGAAAATTAAATATTTGTATATTTTTATTATTAGATCTAATAACACTATAACCACACGCGGATTAGCGGAACAAAAATAAGAGGTCGTTATCTTAATATTTTTCAACCACAAAAAACACACTGTAGATCATGGAGACTCATAGGTGTATAGCAAATCACTGTAGAGTCGTAAAAAAACAATCAAAAAAATAGAAAGTAGCAAAAAATGTGAGTGAAGAAAAGAGTAGTAGACATAAATAAAACTAAGCACATTGAAGATAGATATGTATGTATGTAGTATATCCTTCTTCAATTTTTCCGTACCGCAAGTCCCATTTTATTTGCACTTGCCAAGGGAGGTAGGTTGGTCTAGCTACTCGTAGGAGGTTTAGAGAGTTAAAGAATGAAGACGAAAAAGAATGCTTTTCTTTATGATCTGGCGAATAAAAATAAACATTTCTTTATTTTCGTCGTTGCGATTTCTTTTTATCGTGATTTTCTGTATTCGTTTCTTTTATGGGTTTTTCGCGCGATATCATAAAAATCCCAGCTCCTTATAATAACAACACCAACAACATTACATGAATACCAACAAAAAAAGAAATAAATGAAATGAGTAAAAGGAAAGAGAAGCAGTAGGAGGAGGACATAACGACCGTGCTAAGATGGTGGATAATTTGTTTCCCATCCCTTGGCACTGCCAAAGGGGGATAAAACCCTAACAGCAGCAGTAGAAGCAGCACGAACAAAGGAAAAAAAAAAGCTGAGGGATTACGCAGCAAATCTGTTTTATCCACCCGAATAAGGGTGCCATAATCTTTCTGGCACTCCCATGTCGTGCCTTGAAGAGTGCTGTGTGGCGCACACAAAGTTAATGTAGTCCTGTAGGATCTGTGTCGGAATCGGAGTTGGGGCACACGGACGCACGGCATAAATAAAATGTTTAACGTTCTTCCAGACAATTCAATTACTGTTTTTTTTTTTCTTCTTTCTTTCGTTTTCTTTTCTCTCCCACCCCTCCAGCTAAAGGTAGATATGTATAGCTATACCCACGATAATTTTCCATGCTTAGATGTCGGCTTTTATATGCCCTCTTCGTGACAGAACCAGAAAGAGAGTGGAGCGGAATAAGTTGGCGGAGAAAGATGAAAAACATTATCTAATCGCCTGCCAAGTATAAATCGCATTAGAAGTGAAGAATCGCTCGTAAAACAACAGATTTTATATATTTTTTTTCATTCAATTTTTCCCCAATGGGCCGTCCCACAATAATATGCTGAGGGGATGAACTGAAGTAAAGACTCAAACCAAAGCTAAAATCAATCCCTCAACCCACTTGAAGTGAATTGAATTGGCTTGTTATGGTTGTTCAATAAGTTACAAGTGGATGCGAACAAATGTGGGGCTTAACTCAAATCTATCGATTACCTTGTATACAATCGATGATTGGTGTATAATATCGACGACGATGACAGTGATGATTGTCTGCCATTTATGCCACCCACATACTTGTCGTTGGTTTTGAGGTAATTACACTTGTCGACATTGTACTCGTATATACCACCTTCCTAGATAAATAAACTTTAATAGAATATTGTTTGACACACAGATTGGTATAATAACCACTTAGTAAAGTAGGTGCATTAGTTTGGAAAGTAAGCTATATTGTGGTTTTTGTTGTAATTCGATTTATTTATACAGGGAAGTGTACGAAATGTCGACAAAAAAAATGTCGACTGGACAAATATAAATTTCATCGACTGTTAAAATGTTGACTGAAGTTTGATCGACAAAAAAAAAAAGTCGACAGTTTAAAATCTCGACTATTAAAATGTTGACTGAAAACTTGTCGGTGAAAATGTCGACTTTTATCCAAAATTGAGTTAAATAAAACAAGAATGCTCTCTTTTAATATGTTAACTAAATTTTATTATAAATTCAATTATATAAACTTTGCATACACCCAACCTCGCACTTACCCCAAATCTTATAGTGTGCCCAAGCAGGGGGGTTGCAGGGGGGCAGCATGCCCCTCCTTACATAGCTCACTGTTTACGCGTCGACATTTTTTGAGTCGACATTTTTAAAATCGAATTTTTGATAGTCGACATTTTGATCAGTCGACATTTTTATCAATCGACTTTTTGAAAATCGACATTTTGAAGATCGATTTTTTTAAATCGACATTTTAAAAATCGGTTAATCGTCCCCAACCCATTTATACATACATATCTATAATTTCAATAAATGGTTTAATTTAATTATTTGAAACGAACAGAACTAATAACACATCTTTACAAAATGATATCGGTTAACTCTTTTTGACATTTGGACACTTTTTGAGAATGACAACCTGTTACGAGTGTGACATATTGACGCAGTATAACCCTTTTAGATTATAAATTCGTTGTCATTATAATTTTTAGCCAAATTATACCAAGTTCGAACTTTTTACATATTTGTATGCAATTTTCTGTTTATGGACAGCACAAAAATGACGAGTTCTGATTTTAATATCCCTTGTGAAGGGAGCACACCAGCGACCACTTAATTAATTGTTTCATATCAAACCATACTTCGATACTTGACACTTACTTCCCAGCATATGCATTGCCTTAAGCACCAGATACCTACATAATAATCAAAATACGATTCATTGATTTGCCTTCCACTTCTGGGTAATAAAAAGATACACATATATCCGACTCGTAGTCGTAGTCAATGAATAACAAAAAAACCATAAGTATCATATTACCCTGATGGCATGAACGGCGCAAGTAAACAAAGTGCATACACATAGAACCATTAATGGGTTGCTCAGCGGTCATCGGCTTGGGCACCATAATATTTCAACTAAGCATTATGCCGAGTGAATTATGTCACTTAAGATAGCTGGTTATTTACCCTTAGCCTTATAATTATGCTGACTTGTGGATATCGATTGTAAGTGGGCCAATAATCGAAGTATGGATTTGATTTCGATAACATTAAAAATTATGTATAAATAGCCATAGCATTTTTTAATAAAGTTGTCTTCTCTCTCAGAACACCAAACCAAACAGATCGTTTTTTTTATTATTCTTTTGTGCAGCTTGCGAGCTAAGAAGAATTTTGAAAAATACTTTTGTTTTAAATACAACTGAATAAAACCTCGAGTGCATTAGCCAGAGGTCTGAGCTGAGGCATTCATTGCCAAGCGATTTGTTCTTTTGCATAACCAAGACCACTCGAAGCATCAAAATAATTTCACTTCATCTTTACATGGCGATCTTGCCATCATAACACCCTTCACACTTTACACCCTTAAACAATTTGTAAACACTTCTTTTATTTTGATGAAACATTTTCCGAAGAGAACAAAATCATTTTGTGGATTTTATCGTCTAGATTTTATTTTTTAAAAAATTTGATGTACATAATTAAGTTCTACTAAATTGGCATTAAGTATTGAATGCTCAATCATTTTTTTAACATTAGAAACCGAATATCTTTTTTTTTTCGAATAGTTTTAGAGAAAATTGACAGTTAGAAAAATTTTTCTTAGAGAAGTCTTATATTATTTGAGTACACTCATATGTTTCCTTATTACCCAAAACTATGTATCTATATACTTTTGGGACTTAACGCGTTTAATGGATTTGGTTCGAAAGAGTATAAAATTTTCGAAACATCGGGAAAATAAAGAAACAAATCCATTCAATGCAATAAGTCCGAAAAGTAAATAAATAAATAATGTCAAATAACTCCGAAAAAAGTTTAAAACTTAAAGTACCCAAAACTATATATTGTAATATGGGACAATTGGTCACACTTTTACCTTAAAACCAATGCTTCTCCTAAGATTTTGAAAATAACACACCCAAACCAATATTAAATTTGAAAGTCATGTGCTAGCTACAAAACATCGGCAAAACTAGCAGATAAAATATTAAGATGTATCTTTCAATATTCATGTTGTTTCGACTTACTCTGTCCTTGGGGTAAGTTGTAACATATTCCGAAGTAAATTGTAACAAAAATGACTATTTTTTATTGTGAATAAATTTATCAATTTATTTTTCACAAAAACTATAAATTCTTAGTTAAATAAATTAAATACATCCATACATATATGTATATTAATAAATTATTAAAAAAAAACTCGCAAAACACCAAAACCTTTAGAAGGACGGTGGTCAACATCTAAGGCTAGGCGCGCACTTGCAACTGTGATCGAAATTAAATAGTTGAATCACCAGTTGATAGAGCACCGCGCAATCGTTTAGTTTGTGTCAAAACACAAACTTTTTAGTTGCTCGAATCGAGTTGCTCTATGTGCGCGGCGTGTCATATAATCCCATATGTTTCATTTTAGCAACCAAACAGTTGCGAAATTAAAAATTGAATGTGCGCGCCTAGCCTAATGGTTTCCAAAAAACAAACAAAATGAAACAGAACACAGGTTCTCGATCGTTTTTGTTCACAAAAATCAGTTTAAAACAACCAACGGGGTTATTTTGACATGTAACAACTTACCCCGAAAAATGTTACAACTAGCCCCGCCATGAAACAAAAACACAATTTAAAACAAATCCTAATGATTGTTCACAAACAAACAACCGACACTGACAGAACAAAAAAAAAAATAATAAAATAAAAAGGAAGGGGCTTGAAAATTTTTGGGACCACCCGCGGAACTTAAATGACATCCAATTAACAAGTGAAGTACAGGGTGCGTTTTATGTTAGGGGAAGATGGCCTAAAATGGCCCACCAAGGTAAAATGGCCCCCTTGCTAGAAATTGTAGAATCGAACAGAATTAGAAGGTTTTGGTAACACAATTCTTTAGTTTATCTGGCATCGCTGACATAAACGAAATATTAGCAGCTTCAAGCTATTATTTGAAATTTTACAGGTCAAACTGTCTCTAGCCATCTACAAAAGTAGAACCAATAAAATGTTGTAAAGAGTTTGTCGACAAAAAAAAATATAAAAAACATTCAATTTTGGAGAAAACAGTAAATGAATGTAAGTATTTAGTATTTCTTATTAATTTACTGAAATTAGTTGGCCTATAACCATTTTAGTGTGTTCGGAATTAAAACTTAAATAAAAGAACCCTAAATGGACAAAATGGCTTACTAAGCACTCGCCTAAAATGGCACTCGTAAAGCAAAAAAATGTAAGCGTTATTAATTAAGCTTTTAAAAGAATATAAAATTTAAATTTAAATGTCACATTTTTGTGAGATATGACAGCTACCTTGGTAGGTATCAATGTCCATGTCAAATTTCAGCCTTCAAATAATTTTATTTCTCGATAAAATCTGTTTTTACTGCTCTATCATAGTTTTCACGCTCCCCAGTTATTATTGATTTACTCAAAATATGGCCTAACAAGTCAAGAAAACCGGTTTTGCATATAATTTGATTAGCTAAAAACAAAAATATAACTTCAAACACTAAACTCGTTACATGACCTAAGAGAGAAAAAAAAAATAACAAAACTTTTTCCCCATTCTGTTCTATGTGGAACAGTTTTCCACTTTCAAAAGAATCACTGAATTGAAAAACTTTCTCAATTTTTTTTTTGAAAATAAAACACTTATTTTACAGGACATTAGATACCCACACGAAGCAGTCTATAAAAGTTTCCTACTTCAAATATCTCAAAAGAGAAGAACTTTTCTTTAAAACATTCACTTCAAAATCAGCAAAAAAAAAAAGTTTACCCTAAAAAACTTTTAGATTTCTTTTTCGCCCCTAATGGTCTCTCGTCTCGTGTTAATCCTATCAAAACTGACTTCTGAATTGATTGCTAAATCTGTGTCCTCCATTTTTTTTTATTTTGATTTGTTAAAAAGGCAGCAAAAGGGTTTACAAAGTTTACTGTAAAGAAAGAAAGAGAAGGTAAAAGAAAGAGATTAAATTGAAATAAAACTCTTGTAAAACTTAATCAATCAATCAATCAATAAAATAAATTGCTAAGTAATTGATTTAGATGCAATTTCATTTTAAAGGTCCTCTGATTCCGAACTGTAAACTGTAAAAAACAAAATAATCTTTTCTTTTAAATTTTCACTATAACTTGGTGGTGGTTAATGCGCAATAATAGAGTGAAGGGGGATTATTTCGATCTCCCTGCTTAACGAAACATATCGAAAACACAAACAGGAGATCTATATTCTAAGTGCGCACGTGTTTATGCATCAGAACACAACGATAATCCGACGTAATGATGCATTGGTGTTAAATGACGTATAACGAAACGACATCCATCCTTTTTCCATGTGAACCATACAAACTTCCTGCTGCCATGTTTTATTTGAACTCTCCGTCTCGTCTCGGTGATTTGATTTGAGTTTATATGAACACTGGGTTTCGTCTCTTAAAAATAGCAGAAGGAGCGAGGAAAGGATGTGAGAAGTTAAGTCCGTTGTTGTCAAATAGGTACTCACTCATAGTTAAGAGAATCCGAATTTCATTGATATAGCTACAAACTTTTCAAAAGGAAGGGCAGGGGGAGACAGGAATACAATTTTCAATGTTTTTTTTTTTTGTTTGTGGATTGGATGTAGGTATCTGAGATTTGAAGTTAGTTACAAAGATATAAATTAATGAAGGGTGCACGACCCTGTCGCATGTCATTGCTTTTATGTTAAGTGTTGTGCTTCCCTTTGGTTTTGAAATTGTGAATAGCATCTAAGTATATGTATTTTCATAGCTAGATCTTTATGGTTTTCAAATTTGATCAAAATTGTTTGAGCAAGTCCTTTATTCAAATGAAGAGCTAGAGATCTTATAAACTGCTTAAAATTCAATAAAGGTACCTAAATTGTTTCATCTTTCCATTATTCCCAATCCACCCCAATAAATTTTTTGAGAAACTTTGTTGGTCTCCTCTATCGATTGCCATGTTTGATTGATGATTCGAATATTTTTATTAACCCTTAACTTACCCTTATATAGTTTCCAATATCACAAGTAAAAAAAAGGATAGAGCAGGGCAATGATACATGAGTCGTTTTAGTAGTTTTATGAGGGTGATAAATTTGTCCTTTGTGCACAATTCACCAAAGGGTTGTATATTCAATTGATTGTAATAGATACAGCTTGTATGTAAGTTTTATAGAGTGCTGAAAACTTGAGATATTTTAACATTTTATCCTTTTTGTATGTAAAAGATGGAGAAGAAGGGTTTTCTCTGTTTTTTTTCGTAAAAACTTTTATTACATTCCATTGTTCGATGTTCAATCAAGCACAATATTTATATTTCGATGTACATTAGATGGGAAGATTACCAGACTGGATTTATAGAACAAGGACCATATTGATGACGTTTTGGCAATTTATGTGAATGACTGACTTTTGGGGATTTGATTATTGAATTATCCAATAATTTGACCTTATTTTTGCTAAAAGGAACTTGACATAAAATTTTAAGTTTGTATATTAAATGCTTTGCAGTGCTTGTTTTGAAGGGCTAATTTAGTTTGATACATTTTATACCTAGAGCTTTTGGATCAAAAGTGGTAGAATGTAGGTATTTTTAATGAATATTTATTGTTTAGGATATTAAAAGTTACATAAAAAGCTGTCGAAAATATACTTAACGAATGGAATTTCAAAAAAAAAAAGTTTTTAACTTATTTAAACTTTTATGTTTCTCTCTTATTAACTCAGCTGTCATTTAAGTTTCTACCTAAACGTATTTTACATTAATTAAGTTTACTTTTGTACTTAAATCTACGTCTGTTAAACCTTACGCATTTTTAAATTTTTTTGTTTAGTATCTTACATCCATGAAATCGGCTTTATTTGACAGATAATTTTACGTCATTATTGAGCCAATATGATCGGAAATGGGGTCGCCGCGTCTGAAGCGTACCTACATTTCGTAATCTGGGGTTCCAATTTTCACGCACTCTTCGCATCAAATCATCATGCATTTCGGCAATAACGCGTTAAATTTGGATTTCAAGGGTTCAATGGTTTCTGTTTTATCAGCGTAGACATGCGACTTTATACACATATCCCAGAAAAAATAATCTATTGACTCAAATCGCACTAATGAGGTAGCCATTAAACAGTTCCACTTCTTGAAATGAGTAGTTCGTCAGATCAAAGGGCACTGTAGTGCCCAGCAAGTTGTGGCACTACGCCAAGTTGTGGCACTACACCCTTTTTACAGGAACAAACTCAGGCGATTTTTGACCCCCCTATATTCAGTACCAATGAAGTCAGAAACTTACAATTCCGAATATATGCTAAGCTAGTCAGGCACAGGCGCCTCATTCAATTTCAATTTTCTAGCATAAGCGGTTCCTGAGATATAAGGCCTCAAAAATCACAAAAACCGTAACTGACTGACTGACTGACATATCATCAAAATTATGGAGCACCTCCCGACATCGTAGAATCTTGTAATTTTGCACAACGGTAGGGTTTGTCATGCAAACAGATGAAAAATCGACAATTTGAAGTTTTTCATTCAGGGGGCGTGGTATCCACCCACTTTCTCCGAATTGGTGTTGGTTGAATGGAACACTTTCGACTGCTGTAAAACGATGAAATTTGGTAAAGTGGCAGGGCTTATATTGCATACAAGGAAAAAAATATAAAATTTGGGGTTTTCCATTCAGGGGCGTGGTATCCGCCCACTTCCTTAGAACTGATGTAAATTATATGGCACATTTCCGATTGCAGTAGAACAATGAAATTTGGTAGAACGGTAGGGCTCAAATTACATATAAAGGACCAAAAATAAAAATTAACGTTTTCCATTCAGAGGGCGTGGTATCCGCCCACTTTCTTAGAAAATCTTTAATTTATATGGAGCATTTCCGATTGCCGTAGAATGATAAAATTTGGTAGAGTGGTAAAGCTTAATGTACAGTCAAAGCGAAAAATAGAAAATCTAAGATTTTTCATTCGAAGTGTCTTTATTGTCATTTTGAAACTATACCTACAATAATTTGGAAAATTCATCACTTTTCTTAGAACTAGAATGCTCGATTTGGTACTCTATGTTATTTTAACATGAATGAAACCACATGTCTGCAAAACGTATGTCTTTTAATTGAGGTACATAATTAGTAATTACATACTCGTATGTATGTCTGTAACGCTCTTATCATTATCATTTTTGAAGACATAATTTGGACTAAATATCCTTCTGGATGTTTTTGTGATTCTTGTGATCCTACAATAGCTTGTGGGATATAATCCTTCATAATGCGGTAATTCTATTTATTGAAATACCAATTGAACTTTAAAAAAAATGTCAAATAAAATTGATCAATGGATTTTTTCTTTCATTTTTTCAAAATAGTTAGCATAAATAATTGCCAAACCAAACTTTGAGAACTCTCAAATCGGATATCACTAAATCAATGTTGCCAATTTAAAGCTCTCAGAATTTTATCCACAGTTCATTCTGTTACTCCCTTATATCCTTAGCAATGTTTTTCAAAATAAATTGGAACTATGTATTTGCAAATGTTGCTCTATAGTCAATAGTAAGTCTTTTCGTGACTTGTTGAACCAAAAATACCCTAAAATATCCCAGAACTGTCAAATCGGATGTCACAGAAAACAATGTTGCCAATTTAAAGCTCTCTGAAATTCCACAGTTCATTCTTTTACTCCCTTATTTCCTTAGCAATGTTTTACACATTAAATTGAAACTATTTGTAAACGTTGCTCTATCGTTAGTCTATTCGTAGTGAATTCTCAAACCAAACTTGCCTCAAAATAACCAAAACTCAAGTCAATTAAAAGCTCTCAGAATTTCACCCACAGTTAATTCTTTTACTCCCTTACTTGTTTAACAAATTTTTTCAAAATAAATCGTAACTTTTTGCAAACGTTGTTTCAGCGTAAGTCAATTCATGGTAAATTGTCAAAACAAATTTAACTCAAAATATCCAAGAACTGTCAAATCAGATGTCACAGCAAACAGTGTCGCCATTTAAAGTTCGCAGCAGTTCATTCTTTAACTCCTTTACCTGACATTTTGATGAACTGTCAATTTTCTGTTGAGGAACATTTCCTCCAATAAAAGTCTCTGGTAGGGAAATTTTTACTAGATCGCTCTTCTGAAAAACTATGATTTTTTTAAGCAGTGGAGCGGGCTTCGATTGAAATTGTAAAAATTCAAGGGATTTCACAGAAAAAAACAGAATCTTAAAAATATTAAATCATAAAAAATGGATAAAAATGGGCAATTGCCCGAAAAAAGAACAAAAGACTAAACTAAACGCCCAAATATACCAGTTTTATACAAAAATGTGGTTCAAAAATATTTTCAATGTCGAATTTCTTGACAGTTTAAATTGCATTTCGGTACAAAAATGTTGGATTTTACGTCTGAAATGCTAAGAATCTAAGAATTAATCTATACCTTTAAAATGTATCCGCCCGTATCATATCAAAACTATCAGACCAACTACAAACTCAAGTTTTGAATTATAAAACATTTCCCTCCCAAAATTTCGATGCAATGTCTCTGCTTTAGAATTGGTTACCAAAGTGCACTTCATCCTCCAAGCTTCTATAGTTTGTTGTATGTATGCATGTCTGTACAATATAAAAACACGAAACATCCTCAACCATGAAAGGTTTGCTTTAGAAAAAAATAACAAAAGAATTAAACCCAAACTTTATGCTCATCCTTATTCACATCATTTGTTGTTTTGTGCTCGAAAACAATCAAACAACTTTTTATTTAGTTTTTTTCCTTATACTAGTTTCGTGTGTACTCTGATGTGTACTCATTCCAATTTAACTCCAAAAAATATCCACAAAAAGAAAATTAAAGAACCCATAACGAATCGGTCTCATGGACAAAGTTTTTCCACTTTATTTTGTATTACCTCTTTCCCTCCATTGTCTCCTCCAAAAAAAAAAAAAACATAACCCTATGCATTCGCGATTCACAGACAAGAGGGTACTTCTCTATTTCGGTATTCCTCTACACGAATTCCATCATCTAAAAACTCCCAAACAGACTATTTTCAGCTTCACTTAATTTCGTTGCGAACACAAAACTAAAACTAAAAAAAATAAAAAAAAAAAAAAACAGAATATGAAGAAATTTTTGAAAATTACAGATAAACTTTTCCCTTTTCATTCGTTAGTCGTTTCTTTATTCTGCTTTCTCGTTTTTTATTTATTTTTTGGCCCTTCATGGTGTTTCATAGAATTTGTGAATATTTTTGGCTTTTAAACTGGATATTTACTTTATGATCCGTATCCACAGTTGGACGGGAAGAGCAATTGTAGATAGAAATGTGTATTATGAATTTTCCATGGTTGCATGTTGTGTTAGGGAAAACTAGAATTTGCAACAGAAAAAAATCAAATCGCAAACGAAGAGCACGATGTCATGGTTTTTTTTTTACATATACACACTCACGGAAAAATACATGACTTATTGTGAATTTGTTGAAAATGCTTCAACGGAACCGTTGTACCTACGTGAAACATACATAGTTGAGATTTCTGTCGAATAATAAAATTTTCAACCGGCGAATAATGTTTGTACATACATATATCTGCCTATATTGTTTTCCAATGTTCCCAAGCAAATAAGAGAAAAACAGAAATTAAGTGAGTTCCAAAAAAATTGAAATACATATCTACATTTATGTATTTTAAAGATTTTTTTATTGGATGGTCGGTAACCAGCTTGATTTTGTATATTTTTTTAGAACATAGAAACCACAAAACTTCAGGGTAAATATGTTTTTTTTTTTTTTTTGTGGGCATGTTACTTTCACCGAAAATCTGTTAGACAGGAAACTTTTGAAAACTAATTGCATTCATTGATGAAAAAAATGTGTTTTCAATCGCGGATTAAATCGCAAAGTTTTTTACCTTTTCCTTCGAACAAATTTAACTGTTAATTTGTGTCACTGTTTGGGGTAGATATTAGTTTGAAGTCCTAAAACACAAGGAGTAGCTAAATAAATCATTATTGTTTTAAATGAAAAGCCAATTCTTCAAAAGTTTTGTTACCTTTCGACAGATAAATTGTAACTTCTTAGCCAAAGCTGTTTCACATTGTTTAGCGACACTAAAATTGTTGAAAAGGTTCCTCATGGTGCAGGTCATACCTGTCTTTAAGTCAAGGTGTTTTTTAGATACTTGAAAATACTCCATAATCAATCCCCTCCATAAATCTGGGTCAAAAGGATCTGTTGAAAACTATAGACCCATTGCAAAATTGCAATTAATCCCTAAAGTTTTCGAAGCTGTGGTTTCTGAACACCAACATGGTTTCTTGAGAAGAAGATCTACAACTAATAATTTAGCAATATTTTCTAACTACTGTTTAACCCATATGGATACACATTCACAAGTAGACACTATATACACAGATTTTTCGAAGACATTTGACCGTGTTCAACATTTTGTCCTTTTGAAGAAACTTGAGTTGTTTGGCTTTCATTCTTTTCTCTTTAAGTGGATAAAAGTTATTTAGTAGGTAGAAAGCAAATTGTCAAAATCGGTAATGTGTTTTCTAAAGAAATATTTAACTTTTCAGGTGTTCCTCAAGGAAGTCATCTTGGACCGCTGCTTTTTATTATCTTTATAAATGACTTACCATTTCATTTATACTATGTATTCTAAATGTCTTATTTGCTGATGATTTGAAAATTTTCAGCTGCATTAATTCAATTCATGATGCAAATAAGGTTCAATCTGATTTAAACAGTATTATCGATTGGTGCAAGCTTAATGGGTTGTATTTTAACAACACAAAATGTAGCGTAGTTACGTTGTCCCGAAATCAAAATCCCTGGTGTTTTGATTACAAACTCGAGAACGATATATTACAGAGATTTTATAGACAAAAAGATCTAGGGGTTATATTTGACTCCAAAATACATTTTTCTTGTCATATAGATCATGTTATTTCAAAAGCAAATTCCATGCTGGGTTTCTTAATTCGAAATTCAAAGAATTTCGAAGATCCATACACATTAAAAACTCTTTATTCCAGTCTAGTTAGACCGCAGCTGGAGTATTGCACCGTTATATGGAATCTCTACACACAATCTAGCATTTATCGTTTAGAAAAGGTTCAAAAGAGATTTACTAGATTTGCTCACGGAAAATCATTCGAAATGTAAGTGTTCCATCCTATGAAGCTAGATGTATACTTATTAACTTAAAACCTCTTGTTTCGAGGAGAAAATTAAATTCAGTACTTTTTGATTTTGATGTCTTGAATTGCGCCATAGATTGATGATTTGGTATTGATTTTAAATTTAAATAGATCTCAAATAAAGAATACCTTAGTTAATTTATTGTAATACATATTATTGATTGTTACAAATTTTATATTATCCTTAAATGTAGTCTAGGCTATGTTTTGTAACTTTAAAGACGAATAAATAAATAAATAAATAAATATATTTAACATGCAAAATTATTTCAAAATCGGCTTTGCATTCCTTTAAAAGATACACATAATTTTGAGTTTAGTAGTGCAGTTTGAAAACTCGCACTGACTTAATTTACTCCTTCTAATCTTCTACAAGAAAAGTTTCTATATAGAAGCTCATGGAAATATAAACAACTTTGCATTTACAAATATGTATTACTTTTCGGATTAAAAAAAAAAAAGTGTTTAGGAAAGAGTTGGGCTAGAAGTAACAGGGGTAAAAGTAACAGGCACAAGAAACAGGTTTCCCCTGAAAATCAAGAATCGCATGAAATAGAAAAATTTTCATCTTTTCCATATTCAATTGTTAATTGGAGGTCATACAAGGAAGTTCTGCGGGTAGTCCCAAAAATTAGCGGTTTTGTAACATCTTTTTTTTTATATTTTTGGTCTTCTAATGCAGGTTGTTTTTTGTGGAAACGCATTTTGGATTTGTATTTTAAGTAATACATGTGTGAACTTTATTTTGCTTTAAACTGTGTTCTTTTTGGTAAATTTTATGATGGGGCTAGTTGTAACATTTTTTCGGTGTAAGTTGTAGAGGCTCTGGGATCTTGGAACCCCATATATTGGATGATCGTAAAAAAGTGTCATCTAAGTTGTCAGTAATTGGTCAAAAAAGATCAACAAGTTTTGGAAATTGGTGAGCCAATTTATGGTATATGTATTCGCAAAAAATATATATACCATCCGAAAGATCACTAGATCCTAACAAAAGGTCAACTATTTTCAGTAATTGGTCAGCCATACATTTTCTTTTAAGAGTTTTTAAATTTTGTTTCACGGACAAAATTGTTGGCACCCAATTTGGGTCATTAAGAAAAAAAAAATATGTCAGTTAAAAGGTCAGTAAATGGTCAAAAAGTTAAGCTAGTTTCAGTAATTGGTAAGCTATGGATTTTTCAAAGGTTCTTTTTCAAAAGTCACGAACGATTTCTGGCACCTCATTTGGGTAATTCAAAAAATATAGGTTTGGCATTTTAAAGGCCACTTAACGGTCATAAAAGGTCAGATTTTTTTATTAATTGGTCAGCCATATATTTATGAATTTTTAAATTTTCTTCAAGAGTATAAGAGGATCTAAAAAGCTCGTTTCGAACATAAAATATGTGCCTAGTCACATCGGAAATTATCTATGTACCTGTAAAAATAATCTAGTTGTTCAAAATTGAAATTCTTCGCCACCGTTGTGGGGAAAAAGCTTTGTTCGCTCAGTTCCGATTGCAGTTGATGGTCCATGACAAATAATTATTTCGTATTGCTCAAAGAATCGGTAAGATGTGATTTGTTTTATTTAGGTCGGTCGGTAAGTTGATTTTGATGATGGCCTGCACCATCCATTGTCGCTCGTATTGTTTGAGTAAGAATTATTGTTTTTTTTGTTAAGAATTATTTGCTAATTTTCTTTAAAAATTACTCATTTTTGTATTATTCTTGTTACAATTTACCCCAACTTTTGTTACAACTTACCCCATAGTCGGAGTAAGTTAAAAGAATACGACTTTTTTAATGCTATATCTTGACATATTCCCATGCAGTTTTGCTAAATTCTTTTAAAAATCTTAGGTGGAGCATTGGTTGAGCTAAAAGTGTTAATTTTAGCCCCTATATCTCTTCATATTTTATTACAACTGCCTTTTTAACGGAATCATAATGTTGACATTTCTATTCTAGAAATTTCTTCTAATTTTTTTTTTTATTTCCGTTCAATTCCGTAATTAGTCAAACAATTTTGCGTTTCAAAATTTATGAATGGAAGCACATTGGTTTTGAATTTCTGTGTATCACATAAAAAGGAAGAAACAGAGCTGTGTTGAACATTCCACATTCGTTTAGTGCGGCTAAAGAAAGAATCTCTGTACTTAACAGGACATTCGAAATCGGGTTCGAGTGTAAGGAGATTAGTCTAAACGAATCGACTGATTTGCTCTAAATTTTGTTCAGAATATTGTTATGTGATTACCTAGAGTGAAAATTCAAAGTCCATCAAACTGGTTTTTTATTATATCCACCGTCGAATTGAGCTTCCGTGCATCTGTACGTGCACTGTACATTTTGCAATTGACGGATTGACAATTTGCAAGCATTGGGGAAAATGGATGCACATTGGTTTTGAATAGCTGTATATCACAATGAGAGGAAAAAAAATAGAGCTGGTGGTTAGATCATTCAACATTCGTGTAGTGCGGCAAAAGAAAGAATCTCTGTACTCTAAACAGTACTAGCGAAATCGGGTTCAAATGTAAGGAGATAGATTTTAATTTTAATTTGCTTCAAATTTTGTTCAGAACATTGTTATGTGGTTACCTAGATAAGAAAATTGAAATTTATCTTTACCATCAGTTTTTTTTTTTTAATTTTCTCCAAAACAGCTCTAATGATTTTTATTAAACTAAGTAGGGGAGAAGGGGGTACATTTGGCACTTAGTTTTTAAAAGTCTGTATTTCCGAAAACTGTTACTGTATTCCATTGTTTTTTTTTGTATTTGATTTATTGATTATTCAAGATTATGCTAACATATATTTTTTTGTTTTAAAACATTTCCACATTTTAAAGAAAAATATTTTCTAAAAAAAGTCATTTTGTCAAAAGTGCCCCGGTAGTGGGGCACCTTTGACTTTAAAAGGGGTACATTTGACAATGGTGGATTAAACTCCACATGCCACATCGTGTGCATTAAATTTCTAAAAGTATCAACGGATCCAGCACGTCTGTTGTTTGAATAGTAAAAATTTAAATTTTTGTTTTTGAACAATTTATTAAATAATATAACGAAAAAAATAAATCAATAAATTCACTTTCTAAAAAAAAACAACAAGAATAAAAAACCTAAATTATTTCATTTATAAACATAAAAAAAAATCACTCCATGTAAATCTTAATTCAAATTTATCGATATCGACATTTTTTAAACAATTTATTTAATATATAATTTCCCGAAATCAACGCCAACCAAATATTTTTTGCAAAAGTCAAAGGTGCCCCGAAGGAACTTTATAAGTTTTTTTTTTTTTTAAATAACTAATATTATATTTTCACAAAACTGGCTTTAATTTATTGAACTTTAAGCATAGTACTATCATAACATTGATTCACGATAGAAAAATTTATTTTATTAGGTTCACAAATCGCTTACTTACCGGTGGTCAAAAATTAGATCAGAGACACAGAAAACACGAAAACACGTGGTACTCCACGAAGAGTTAAAGAAAGACTGCCAAATTTCATAACGTTTCTTTAAATCAAACTAAGCTTCTTCCTTCATCCAAACTTTTCTTTTTTTAAGGGCACGATCATACCGAAAAACGCAAAGTCAAATGTACCTCGGTGTCAAATGTACCCCAGCTTACCCTACCTATGATCTTAAGAAATTTTTATAAAACTGTTTTTTTTAACAATCATAAAGTTTTGACGTTTTTATTTTAAAAAATTGCCTCGTTTATTTTTCAGCAATGAATCGAACAATTTTTAGATTCAAAATTATGCAAAATTTTACAATAAAAATATAAAAAAATACTCTTGACTTTTTCACACTTCCTTGTAACAATGCGGTAGGTAATACTTAATAACTTAATACAGTGAAATCTGTCTTGAGCGGACAGCTGTTGTGCAAAAATGTTTATCCTTCTCATGGAGTTATCCGTTTAATATTTATCTTCTGGGTCGAATTAATTTTTTTAATGAAATTTTTTTTCGAAAAATGTTTCTTCAAACAACTAGCAAGTGCGTTTTCTGTTATAATGAAATTAATTGCGCCTAAAACTTTTAAGCTTTTGATAAATATAGTAGACCACTGTTATCTTCCCATGAGAAGCTTCAAAATAAGTAGGTTGAATTGAAATTTAAAATTTTTTATCACACCTTAATTCAAAGGCTGACAAATCGATTGGGTGTTTGCTTGAGGATCGAGAACTTTTATATTTTCTAACTTCAAGTCTTTAGTATGGGAAGCAGCGTTGTGAAGAAAGAACAAAATTTTTTTCCTCTGAAGTACAATTTTCTTGTCGAATGAACGAAGTGAATTCACTTTATTATAATTTCTATACAATTTTTCATGAATTAGTTGTTTGCAGTTCCATGTTTGATGAAAGCTGCAACGAAAAAAGACGATTGCCAAAATTGACTTACTTAACTTAATCCTGCTCTGGTGTCCGTCCAACAGAAAATATTGTATCATTTATATGTGAAAAATCCTTGACTCCGTTCGGTCAAGGAAATTTCTCGAAATTGAAAACCATACAACTTATATGGAGCGATTTCCGTACAAAAATTATGTTTGTCTAAAGAATTGTCCGCCCAAGGGTAGTGTCCGCAGAGAAATTTCACTGAGCTTTATGGCTTTAATACTTGTCAATATTACAGCCTTTTTCTGCAAGAGCAAGTTTGTACGATCCAGTCTTGTATTTTTCATTTACAACCACTAGAAATGATTTCTTCTGAATTTTAAAATCTCCTTCAAAATATAATCACACGTGAACTTTTTCACAGAAAAATAAACAAATTAAATACCCACAGCTCGTGTGCGATAAAACTTAACACAATAAACATCTAACTAAGCCTGAAAATATTTGAACAACACACAAAAAAAAAAAAAAAACTTAACCGTCATAAAAATAAATATTTAATTTGTTTTCACATAAATAAATCTTTCCTCATCTACTTCGCATTGCAAACAGATCTTATTTATTAACTTAATATAAATTTTTTTCTTCTTGACTTGTTAAAGCTAATAAATATTATTTTATTTGTATATTTAATGTTTATTTTTCAACATCAACCAACAAACAAAAATGCTAATTTGTATTATAAATTGTTAAATTAATTTTTACGTATTTTATCTCTTTTCAGGTATGTGTCGCATTTTTTTGGATTTGAATTGTTAATTTTTATTCTTACTTATTCATGTAAGTTGTTGTTGTTTTTTTCGTTATTGTTTTTAAATTAAATATTAATAAACATAAAATTGTCTACTTAAATATTCTTTTGTTGTGATATGATAGAGCTATAAAGATGATGGCATTTAATTGTTTAAAATTAAGAAGACAATTTATTTGATGGCCAAATACGATTTTATGGGAAGAGTATGAGGATGGGGATGACGATGATAAAATTAAAAATAGATATTACGTATTTTCACAAATACATAATTTAAAAAAAAATATGAATATTTTAAGAGGCGGATTTAAATAGAGTGGTTTTTCGGATTAATGTTTTATGTATTTTTTTCGAATAATTATTAAAGCGAGTGTGGCTACATAAATAAGTGGGCTGACTTTAAATTTATATTTTATTCAACACAATTATTTTGTATTAAAAAATATGAACCGAATATTTATGATTGTCCATGCATATAATTAAACATTCTCGCCCATAAATTGAATACGAGTACAAAAACAAAAATAGCAATGATATCTGAGTTTTAAAATAATAAATCGTTTGCATTAATACGATGAATTTTAATTAATATTGGTTTATCCATTTCAGAATTTTTGTATGTAATTAATTGTTTTGCTTTTTTTTTTTGTGTGTGTCTGCTTACACATTTAATCAAATACTTTATTTTATATTTCAATTTATTAATACAATCTGCTAATGATGATAGTGCAATAAACGAGCTGCACAGAAATCCCAATCAAATCAAAAAAAAAAAAACGAAAATTACAATAATTATGAGTGTAAAAATGCAAATTCATAAAATATCAGAGGTGGAAAGAAATCAAATTAAAAAATATACACACGAGTTGTACAATGTACATCGTACCATGTAGAGCAAAAAAAAAAATATTTACAAATTATGTTATAGTTGAGAGTGATATGTACCTAAAATTGCATTCATTGGTATTTTTTCTGTTTGTTTTTACTATTAAAAGGTAGGCAGTCGTGATATATTTACTTGTATTATATATGCAGTCATAATTGATTTTATTGATTTATTTTTATACTTTGAACTCTTTTCGATACTTTTTTCCTCGATGTATTTTTTTTTGTGAAAATTGAGTGACGTTTTTTAAGAGGGTTATATGTATTGTTTTTATTGTTAATTTGAAAGTTATAAAAATTTAACATTAATAATATGTTTTTATTTAAATATTTGTGAAAATATAAGAGTTTATTTATTTTATTTTTAAAACAGCAAAACAAAATCATATAATAAAATGCCGAACATGTTTTCTGTGGTACACTTTTCGCGGCCCACAAAAACCCGAAGGGGCATAAATTACATGTTAAATGAAAGAATTTTTTGCATAGATGTGCAGAATGCCAAAATTATTTAAATATACTACACAGAAATTGTTTACAACAATAAAAAAAATTGCAAAAAAATGCCCGGAAAACAAAAACAATTAGAAATGTCAAATCGACTACCGACATCTGTTGCTGAATAGAGCATACATTTACACTATACAGTCCTACAGTTTTTTAAGTTTAGTAAAAGTTAGAACCATTTTAACTTTTGCTTTTGTTGTTGTTTGGAAAAATACAGCACATTTTGTTCACTTTTCACTCTTTGTAACATATGTGTTGAATGTAGTTAAGTCTTAAAGTATTAACTACATCTATCGGGCAATTTCTGTGTTAGTGTTTTCAAAAAGTGAAAAAGTGAAATTTAGAACCATTTCAACTTTTACTTTTTGTGTTTTTCGAGATGGAAGATAGAAATTTGAAATAAGTTGCTTTACTGTTTTCAAATCTTCCCTGAAAATAAAATATCCCCCTGGTTTGACAAGATTGCGTTAATATTCTCAAATACGTTAATAAACAAACAAAATATCAAATTCGAATTAGAGCTGAGTAAATCGTTCATTTCAAATGATTGAATCGTTCAACAATTGATTACGAAAATGATCCGATCATTTCAACCAACCGATCATTCGATCATTTCACTGAAATGATTCAATTTTTTTTTCGATTTCGATGATAAGATTGACTTATGGCTTTGATAGTTCTCACAAAATACTCTATTATTGTAAGCCATAAATTGCCAAATAACACCGAATGATGGCTACTTTGTACATGGATTAAAAAGTGTCAAACAAGTTTTCGGTTGAAATTTTGTACGAAATACGCTTTGTACGTCAAGTCATAAACTGTCGAATTCCATCAAAGGATGGCTAAGATTTTGATGGATTAAAAAACGTCTATAAATATCAAAAAAAAAAATGTATTTTATTTGTTGCTCCGGAAAAGAGCAATTTTAGGGCTTTCGGCTGACATTTTGTACGAAATACACTTTATACGTCATAACTGAATTCGTCCTCTATTCGTCAAGTCATAAACTGTCAAATTCCGTCAAAGTATGACTAAGATTTCGATGGATTAAAAAACGTCTATAAATATCCAAAAAAAAAAGGTATTTTATTTGTTGCTCCAGAAAAGAGCAATTTTAAGGCTTTCGGCTAACATTTGGTATGAAATACTCTTTGTACGTCATAACTGAATTCGTCCTCTATTCGTCAAGACATAAACTGTCAAATTCCATCAAAGGATGGCTGTTTTCCTTTGGACTCCAGGATTGAGTGCTTAGTAGGTACTTCTCACTGCATTCAACAATTTAAAAAAAAAATCATGAATTCTCTGTCTTTTATTGAATGATAATGAATTAAATAAATAAATTGGTACTCGAATTTCGAGAGCTGGGTCGGCTAGAACCTATTAATTTTATTTCATAAGCTTCAAATTCCATTTATGGTTGGCCCACCGGCGATACCTTCAGTAATATAACTCACGAATCCGAATCACGTGAATGTATTCATGCAGCTATTATGGCGTTTACAATTCGATTCTTCGGAGGTTCGTGTAGCTAAATAAAAAAAAAACAATTACCACAATTACCATTGCTTCATTATTCTTCATAAAACTGTTTTTATCTTAAGAAATTATAAAGGTTTTAAAATTGGAAAATTTTCATATAAATGGTTTACAGGGTGTCTTAAAATATTTCTGTAAAATTAGATTCTCCCAGAAAAAAATTCGAACTTAAGGATTTATTTAAAAAATATGCACAACAATGAATGGTTACAAAACGCGTCTTTGAGTTAAGCAAGTGAAAGTGAATAATTCGGTTATGCTCACTTTTATATTCACTTTTGACTTCGATTTCAAAGTTGATAAATATCATATGACATTCAGTCTGAAAACCAGTGCCTTATGTCAGATTTTGTTAACATTTTTCTACAGTTGAATTAAGCGCCATCTTTACTCTCACTACTTTAAAAATTTAAAGTTGTTAACTGTTAAGTCTGATAATTGTTAACGTTGAATTAAATTGTTTACACTTTTAGTTTTGTTGTTGTTTGCGGGCTAAAATTTGCTGAGATGGTTTTCACTTTTCCAAAACAAAAAAAAACAAAAACTAACACGAAATAAAAAACTAATAGTGCTGAAGAAATATGTCCATAAATATCCCAAAAATAAATGGTGGTGTGCCACAGGGCTCTGTTTTGTCTCCCATTCTCTTTCTCATATTCATCAATGATATTTTGTCTTAAACATCTAATCAGATTCATCCGCTTATTCTTCGGATGTAGATTTAGAACGTAAGCGTATGATATGCTCATTTAGTTCTGATCCTCGATTGTCTGATGATTGTCAAATGGAGAATGGAGAGCTATAAATCGCGTAAAATTTAATGTTCAATGCTGTCCTGAGCAGCACTTTTATTGAAGAAACAGAATAGCTTTCAGTTCTTTGTAAGTGCATGACGGACCACCTAGTGTGGGATGACAACATATTCCACGTCGCCAAAAACACTATTAAGTGCTTAGGTGTCCTTCAACGATGCAAAAAATTTGTCAGCCCTTCTGATCTGGATGTAATCTATAAAGCGTATATTCCTCCTTAGTTTGAGTATAATTCCTATATTTGGCCAGGTGCTCCATTAACTCACTTGAGTCCCTTGAATCGAATCTAAAAAGAGCAATGAAAATTATAGACGATAGAACAATAACAGAAACATTTTACCAGTAATCACTCGAGCACCGCCGCAATATTCCTTGTCTTTCATTAGATTATTTTTATAAGCAGTGTTCTAGCCAGTTGCATTCCTGCCCTTAAACATTTCAATCGTGATACTAGCGCTTAAGCAAATGCCCATCAGATTATCCTTGAGCTCAACTTCGGATGTACGTTTAAATTCAGGGATTCTTTCGTATGCCGCACTACACGAATGTGGAAAGCTCTACCCGGCTCAATATGTCCCTCCTCAGACATTCCAAACCAATGTTCATCGGTGTCTCCTTTTAAATCCTCTCCAACTTTCCTTAGCTTTCGCATTGTGCTCAAACATTTTAAGATTATAGTCATAATCCCTTTAGTGAATTAATGTGATACATGTATTGCAATATTTTTCCAGTGATTAAGTTTTGAAAGATAGCATAAAGCAAAAATAGGTTTAAAAATAAGAAAGATAAGTTCTTCAATCGTTTGCAACCCAAAAAAAAGTGTTATAAACGCACATAAATATATCTTTACTTATTTTGCATTGAAAGCCAACACCATTTGATCGAAAAGGGGCGTGGAAGTGGGCGTGTTGTGTTTCTTAGTATACGTACAAAACTTTATGAAATGAAATATCTCAAATATACCAGATGCTCATGTCTTCTGTTTGTTGCTTAAGTGATTATAACTTTCACAAATAAATTTCACCCTTGGTAATCTGTCAAAAAATAACAAAACACAAACAGCTAAATTGATTTTTACCAAATTCAGCACCTTCATTGCTGATTTGCATGTTGCTGCAACAAATTTCGCTCCATAGCTAAAGATTATTTCCAAACAGCAAAAATCAACATTCGCCGTGTAAACCATATAAGAAGAAAACACAACACTCCTCTGCGTATTCCCTCTGAACTATGAGTACTACAAAACATGACAACTTTCCCAATGGAATATGTGTGCATAGTTCGTATAAGCTGACGCTAGCAAGGACGCCAAAATGACGTTAAGCTAAAACTGTGTTGCTAAATAAAATTGACAGCTAAGTCGACTTTAGATGGTTGTGGTAGTGGTGATGCTTGTGGTGATGGTGGTGATGACGACGACGACGATGAGGTTCATGTCGAGAGCTACAGAAAAAAAAAACAAACAAAAACTTCTCTCGTCTTCTAATGGATGATCCGCATGCAAAATAAAAAACAAACTACAACTCCACTCACTGGCATGTTAAATGCTAATTTTGCCTCCGGTGTTAATCACTTGAAAACACATTACCCTCATTAAACTCTAACTACAGAAATAACATAAAAAGCCACAGTCAAGAAGAATATGAAGATTAGGAGGAGGAGGCAGAAAGCAGGAGGTGTACACCTAGTTCCAGAGAGAAGATGATAGAATCCATAAAACAAGACCAAGACGACGCACGACGACGCAGAGGGAAAAGGTGGAGCAGGAGTAGTTTAATTGAAATGTTAAAATCGCATGTCATATCTTAACAACTCACACTTGGTTTTCATGAGATCCCATACCAACGAAAAACCACTATAACCAACCATTCAAGGAGGACTACCATTACCAGGACGACGATGAAGACGACGAGGACGACGATGATGATTATGATGACTGGTTGTTAATAAATGTGCATTGCATGTGTACGAACCGATTATGCATATAACATTTTATAACTACACATTCTCCTCATGTGTGCTGTAAGAAATGGGGATTAAACATTAAACAGAAAAAAAAACAACAAAAACAAAAAATGGGCGGTAAACATCGATATTATATTAAATGGGTGGTACTGAAAGTGTACACCCGAGGGAGCAAATTTCTTCAACCAAACACAATAGTGCTGGGGCATAATGCGGTTTGTTGTGGTTCGTAAGATTCCTTGTTTGTTATTAAATCCAAAATAAAACACAACAAACAAAGAGTAATCAAGACTTATATATGAGAGGGTTATTAAAATTGGATTAAGAAGGCTTAGTGAGAGTTTTAAAATTAAGTGAGATTATGTGTAGAAGATTTAAGTCATATTATTTAAAAGCAAGCTTCTTAATGTTCTTCCGGCACAATTCTTAATTATTTTATGAAGTTTTCTTCACTTTATTTGATACGTGTGAGTACAGTGAACTGTCATAAGCTGGCACTGACGACAACGGGAAGAGGTGTCGGGCTGCTTATAAAAGACACACAAAAAACCCTAAGTAATATGTACTCGTACATAAAATAAAATTTCTTGAATTTCGGACCAAGAGAGTTCTCAAATTCAAAAAATTCCAACGTAATTTTTTAAAGGAAAGAACTCTAGAGACATTTCAAAATTTTACCTTACTGTGAATTGCTGGCCAAGGAATTTTTTGGGAATATATGTATGTATGTATTATCAAGTCTGTACTTTTTCACTGTTAGCTACGATCCTAACAAAATGATTTAACACTACATTTTATAGAAATGGGGCGTGGTAGTGGGCGTGTTCTATTTTAAGTTCTACTGAGAAACAATTGATACGGGATCTGATTGTCTTGTTCACATTTGTAAAAAAATAAGTAAATATTCAACACTGATTTTCATTTTTCAAGAAAGTATTTGTTTCTATCTTTTAAAGGGTTTAAAAGGCTTGGAAGCTTAAAATTTTGAGACTTTCGCTTCAAGATGTTTAATAATATAACAGCCAATTTTTATGAAATGGCGCGTCTGCAAGTGTTGTGCTTCAGTCTCCTAATTTGTTTTTGGAAAATTCGATATGTAAAAAAACGGCTCAATATTTTGTTTGGAAATTTATTTTTTATTCGTATGATAATAAAAACTTTTAAGTTGGCGTACCAAAATTTGTTCTTAAAAATGTTTTAAAAATTTTGTAATACAGTAAAACCCGCTTAAGAGAAACCAGCTTAAGAGAAAAACCGGCTTACCTGCAAAAACTTTTGTCATCCCCAAGTATTTTCCGACCAATTTCCTTTAAAACACTCCGCTTAAGTGAAACTCGCTTAAGCGAAAAACCCGGATAACTGAAACATATTTTCAGTTAATTTTTAATATTTTTCATTTAAAAAAACTCTCTTAAGTGAAAAAAAAATTGAATCGAACAGAACAAAAATTTGCTAGTTTTCGTTTTTCATAAATTATTTTTGTGTTATTTAATCGTTGTTTTGTTTAACTTCTTTCAAGGCAAGTCCAAAAGATAAACAAAATACTGTTTCTAGCATTAAATCTCCTTAAGTGAAATTTTTTTTTCCACTTATCCGAACTCCGCTTAAGTGAAAGAAAGACTGTGACATTTTGCCGTTTCTCTTAAGCGGGTTTTACTCAAGAATGTGGGAAAAAGGAAACTTTCGGATCATTAGGATTAATTTTGTATATAAAAGCTTATTTTTTTTAAGAAAACACTACAACGACTTATAATTTTTGTTCTTGTATAATAAAATATTTGTTTGAATCACATGGTATCCTATTTCTAGCTCTAACTACTAAAGGATTTGTTTTAGTCATTAGTCATGAATCTTATGCTTATGAACAGTTTTTCTCTAATAACATTCATTTTTGAAATTCTTAGTCCTTTACATAACGGCAAGTTCGTGCGACCCAGTCGTACATTTTATTTTATATTATCAACCGATATGGAGTTATGAGGCAAAACCTCGTTAACTTTGTAAGAGTTGCTTATTCAACATTCCGCATAGTTCATTTAACCGTTCATTACATTATTATCAACAGATTTAAATATAAATCAATTGCTATTTCCATTGTTGAATAATATCAAAAATATCTTAACTTAAATTTAAAAGTTATACATAACGTTCTACAAAAAGAAATTCCCAAAAATGATTTTCTTTTAAAATTTCTGAAAAATTGTAGGGTCCCTTCATTCCTGCCGACGACACGAAAACATGAACGGTTAAGAGTGGTGAGTTAATAGCCAGCCGTTCAGCCGTTACTAGTTTTCTATGATAATTTGAGGTACAAATTTCTTTTATTTTACAAAAAAAAGTCACCAATCAAATGAAAAACTGAGCTTAAAGTGCCTCCTGAGCAATCTGAACATTTCTCTGAGTTTAGTATTCAATTCTTCACATTTCATTTTCAAATGTGGTTTCTATTGACTCCATAGTAATTCCGAGATATTTCGCCTTGTTTTCAAATCTAACTTAAGCCGTATTAACAAATTTCGTTAATCTATACATTTTTGTATTCGTAAAGTCTACGTGGACTGATAAAAGTTCGTTGAGCTCTATCCGCCATATTTCTGTCCATTTATTGACACAATCAAGATCGTTTTTTAACTCAATTCAAGCTTCGTTGATCGTCCCGTCCATTGCTAGTATTGCAGTGTCGTCTGCAGTGCTATCTACTATAGTTCTTCCGTTTGAAGTTCATTTTAACGGACTATGCTCTAGTGAAATAGTCAGCTGTATTCCTCCCCTTAAACAATTTAACTGTAATACTCGCACTTCTAGGAAGGCCCATCAGTTTAACCTTGAACCCAACTTCGGCCGTTCTGTGAAGTACAGAGACTCGTTCCTCAGCCGTACTACGCGAATGTGGAATTCCTTGCCACACTCTGTCTTTCCCAGACATTTCAATGTACAAGAATTCAAAACCAATGTACACCAACACCTCCTTTCTAACCCTTCCCTTTTTTCTTAATGCTCACACTGTGTCTCTGACATATTAAGGGTATACAAAAAACCCTTTGAGTGTGCCCCGATTATAAAAAAAAATATATGTGTATATACGTGTAAACAAAAGGTAAAAAATTGGACCTAGAATGCTTCCTTGTGGTTCTCCAGTCCATATTGTTTTGTAATTTGAATACTCCCTTCCGCATCTTAAGCGAAAGAATCAATTCACCAGATATTCTCATACAATGCTATAAAGTCCTTTAGACAGAACGTCGTTTTCGAAAAAGTACGGGCTAATGACGTGGCCGGCCCAAAATCTACACCAAACTGTAACTTTTTGAGGATACATTGTCACCTGGTGAACCTCGTGTGGGGGTGGGTTCGGCCGATGTACGGCAATTTTGCTCAGTAATACAGCTATTCATCCAAAAATGCACCTCATCGCTAACTATGATTTTTCGGCGCAAATTGAGATCATATTCCAAACTTTCCGAAGGCTCAGTCTGTGAAAAAAAAAAACGGAATTGTCTATGGTCATGAAATTTGAAGAGTCAGTTGGATCTTGTACGTTTCTTAAACGTTTCATTTGGAAGTTCTGTTCAATCGTGTAACTTGTCATGGTGATTTGCCATTAGTAATATAATAATCAACAACAGATTTGACAGATGTCACCATGACAAACATGGCCGCCAAAATCTACCCACGCTGATTGCTTTTAACAAAGGTGAAAAGTTACACATCATAGACTCGTTCGATTTTTTGTTTTATTTCTTAAATTAAACTCAAGGGCCACTCAGAAACAAACTTCAAACCTATAAGTACAATCAATATTTATTTTTTTAATTTTCAGAGCTCTTACGATAAACAAAAAAAGTACTTGATATCATGCAGAGCACACAAAAAAGCAATTGTACGACGAGTACCTATGTATATTATTAGCCTTCTTATATCTTGCCTATATCGTTATATTGATATAAATCAACAAGTTCCTATTATAATATTAATTAAACACTTTTGCTGACATTAATTCCTCTGATAAACAACGCTTTTTCATCAATTTTAACGTATTTCAATTTTAATGACAAATGACTGAGTTGCTCACAACAGCAAGTCAAGTAACACAACACAACAGAACAAAACACCACAGTTAATGACTTACACAGAAATCCATTAAAACGAGCTCTCTTGTTGCAATTATTCAATTGCTTGGCTGCTAATTGGCGTGGAATTGTATACAATTACCACCCTCTCTGTGTTATAAAAAGCAATGACACTATACAGATATAAATTTATTAACATCTACTTAGTATAGTTATAGTATTACGGTATCTACCATGGATGCATGTATACAACTCGTTATAACAATATTGTCAAACGTCACATCACATTTTAAGTAGGTGATGTATCGTATTTGTTGGTAGGAAGTACTTCATGTGAGATCATCAGTAAAGTTGAAGTTTAAATGTCATTGCGTGCAATATTGTTTCACGCAAGATTTCAATTGACAGATACGAAAAGGAGATTTATGTTATACTTGTAATAATGATAAACTGTCATCGAAGGTTCGTTTTGATAAAATGTTGCATTATTTTATCATTACAACATGCCATTACTTGTTGTTCTAGTAAAAAAAATGGCGGAACTGCTACGTCAATGAAATGTGTACGAGCTTTTTAAAAAGATTATCCGCACTCATGTGACATTTATATTTTAGTACGTATATACCTACTTGTTATTTTAGCACAGAAAAACAGACTTACATTACACATAAGTTCATAAGTTCATGTAAGAATATTAGAAGTTTCAACAGTTTTTGAAATAGAAAAAAATATTTCTTGAACTTTTGAGATTCGTATTCGTGTATTCATACTTTTTGAGAAAAATTCAACATAACTAATCCATTTGATTTTGAAAATATAATTAAATTATTATTTTAATAATAATATATTTTTTGAAATCGTGAGCATTCAGCTTTAAAATTGGTACATCCAGTGTGTTCAGTTTTCGAAAACATATTCCACATAATATTGATTCTGTTCTTATGTGTGTTGAACAATTGAAATACATTGGTTCTAAATTAATGGCGGCCGCTGTGCTGTTGACGGTGCTGTTGCTGGTTCAATCTGTTCCGCGCTTTAGTGTTGACGTGCTTATGAACAACCCTAAACAACTTTTGTTAACCTGAACGCTATTCGACTCAAATAGATACAAATCAACAAAGTTGTGTCGACTGAACAATAATTTTCTAGTCTGGACGTGTTCATCAACACAACAGGCAACTGTCAGATTTGTTTTGTCTGCGCTCAGTGGATTATTTTAACTTGGGGAATTTATTAGTGATTTTTGTTTTGTTTTTTTTTTAGTGTTTTCTTTTTTTTATTTTAAACTAACCAAATGAGAAGAATAGAATCTTTCATACTCATGAAGAAACACTGATGAAGTTTTAGACTTCATCATTGACAGGTGCATACTATGCGATGCAATGTTTCCACCAAAGGATTATCTTAGTTTAGAATTAATTAATCCTTGGAGATATACTTTGAAAATACCTTTTTAAATTTCAAAAGGTGTTTCATTTTTTCCTATGAAGTGGAAGTGGGACTGAAAGCTTGCTTATGACAAACGGAGCAGACAAAAGTCAAATGAGCAGTGACTGCGTTCAACTCGATATGAGTTTAAGTAGGTTTGAATTAGAGATGCTGCGAATAGTGACTCGGCCGAATACCGAATATTCGGCAGCCCAACATTCGGCCAATGAAACGATGTGTTGTGTATCTATCTCCTACGTGACTTTTGACGAGGCACAACAGTTTCTGGGAATGTTTTGAGGAAGTTGCTATATAGACTGAAAAAACTGCCATTGAAAACAAAATAGATTTTTTTTTAAGAACTTTTCGCCAAGATCGGATGGCAGACCCTTACAAGTGGTGGTCAGCAAATACAAAACTGTTTCCGAATTTGACAACATTAGCTGAAATCTACCTCTAGTCTCCTGGTACCAGTGTATTAGTGAGAGGTTATTTGCAGAAGTTGTAATTGATTTCTAATATAGACGTTACATAAAACGTATCCTACCAACGATTGCTGAAAAAGCTGTTTTTATTCACCACAACTTACCATTAGTAGATTTTAAATACTAAAATAAAAAATTTTAATAAAAATACAAAATTTTTTATAAGATAATAAATCTTTTTTTTATTCTTCATTTAATATTCGGTATTCGGCCGAATGTTGTGAACTATACGGCCAAATACCGAATTCAAAAAAATAGGCCGAATGCCTAATAGCGGCCGAATATTAGCGGCATCTCTAGTTTGAATTATTATAAATCTACGTGTTTTAGTCGTATGAAGCAAGATTTATCTCTCATTTATTAGATTAACGACTGAATTTTGTTAATCTTCGAGATTTGCTTAAGATTAAGTCTAAATATAATTAAATCTTAGTTTAGTGATTGGTAGAAATGTAGTATCACGTTATCAGCTAGCAACGATAGGAAAAGAAATTTAAATAAAAGAACAAAAGAAAGATGCGAGATAAATTGATAAATTGAAAATTGATTATGACTTTATTTTAAGGGTAAATTTAAAAAGTAGGCTCGGCTGACAATGCTTCAAGTGGTTCAATATTTAATGATTCGCAGCATTATTTCGGCAGTAGAGTCTCAAATATTGAGCTAGTCCAAAGTGGTTGGCTTATAGATTTGACGTAGCCCTAGAGGAAATAATCGAGTGGTGACAACTCGCATCATTAATGCTCGCGGTATGATGTCCCAGTCAGCAAATAAATAAGGTTCGATGATGCCATCACGTCATAAAGTGCATGAAAGAATAATAGCATTTTCACACAGAGCCGAAAACACGGTTTTCGCAAAAAAATTGGTTTTCGTCGAAAACCTGCATCGAAAACACAATTTTTCCCATACATTTTTGTGAACTACAAGTTTTCGTTTTTGACAAGATTTTGATAAAACCTCTCGAAAACCAGTTGAAATTCAGAGATGATGTAAACAAACACACCTAATGAAAAATTCAAAGCTCAATTGAAATGAAATGAAAACATTCAAATACCAATCAGCCATACAAAAAACATCTGACAGCTACTGAGAAGAAAAATGTACGACAGTAAGTGTCAAAATAATTTAAATGACAAGCGAAAACTTGTAAATATTCGGTGTGAACACTTTTTGAGGTTTCGAAAACTTTTAGCAGAAAACCGGGTTTTCGGTTCGGTGTGGAAAGGCTATAAATCTTTGTGGAAACATTGATGTTTGATTAGACACTTGTGCACTGGTTCGTTCCAATAACGTTTCAATTTTCCTTGTTGACAGCCGCTGAGCTAAAAATTAGCTTCGTTCGAGATGATTTTCTGTGCAAAGCCCGGATCTCCGGCAAACATTTCCAGCGCCCAATTAAAGAACTAACGGCAAACCTTGCTGAATATTTGGACAGCTGGATATCATTGGTAACTTTGACAGCTGATGAAACAAAACAATTGGAAAAAACTTAACTATTGGTTACTCATCAATAAGACTATGCAAACAATAAATACCGAAACACAAATTTTCTTTCAATGGTTAAATCCGATTTAGCTTACTCTGTACAGAGTGCGCCATATTCAATGTTGGTATGCAACTGTTTCGCCCTATCCCAAGTGACGTGAACGGTATGTCGGCAATATTCTTTGAGTCAGTTCCGCTTTATATAAAAACAAACGCAAATCATCGTTGAAAATGCGCCGAAAGTTGGTTCCATTGATGCCAAAACGATGAGCAAAGGGGCCTTACGGGACAGGTGGTTTCTCGAAAACACACTCTCTTACTCTTTCAACCAGTTCATTGGAACGTTTTGGGTGTTGATGATGTCAATGATCTCGATGATCTCCAACTCTCCTGTGCTCAACAAAATTCACTAAACGACGAAAAGTGCTTTTTGAGTAACAACTGATAGGCTTTTTTTACGCCCCTGTTTCGGCTCGTTGTTTCGGTTTAAAACGGTTCATAGATAAGATTGCTATGAATAGACGATGAATAGCCAGGTTAACAAATTTCAACGCAAACAATAAATCTAAAAATCAATACTTATGTTAAATTGTTGAGATCTTAGATGGCGCTTAATTCATATTATAAAAAATGTAAAAAACTGACTTTAACATCGAATGACATTGATTATCTTTATTTCGAACGTGAAATAAAAACAAATTTTGAATACAAAAGTGATAAGCATTTTATTCACTTTTAATTGCTGCGCTGGTTATAAGTTTCAGCAAAGCAAGTCCAAGTTGTCTTGTGTTCTATTACCCTCTCAACTTCCATATATTTTGTCTTACATAATTCCTGATTCATTTTTTTTTCAAACCTTTGGACATTACTGTGCATAATTACTTAGCTAAAATTATTTATCGACAGCTTACTCACTCACATAATATGAAAGTGTCTTTATCCACATGATGTCCTCCAAGAGCTTATAATTGCCTTTGATTCTTCATAAGCACTTAACACTCTTAATACCACAATCAATCAAAATTCCCAAGGATGCAATAAAAATATAATCACTGCTTGAAACCTGACTTAACTTTTAAAAAAGGCTTTAATTAAAATGTGATGTGATTTAATATTATTTATGGCAACACAAATTTCAAGAAGTCCAATAAAATAATATTTTATTACCTTTAGAGGAAAAACCTAGTTAATGCCTCACATAAGCTTATCACATCTATAAAAAAAATAATAATAAAGATTACATTTTATATACATACTCGTATGTATGTACATATGTGTAGAAATAAGTTGATTAAAATATTCCTATTCCAATAAAATAATCAAAGAAGAACAAGACAACTACAAAGTAAACAAAAACATCCATTACGAATTGATTTACCACAAAACAAATTACAATTTATTAAATTGTTATTTGCGTTATCAGATCGGAAAACCGACGAAAAATTAAAATGGAAATAAAATACTCGTAATAATGAAATAATCACGGCAATCGCTGGTGTAATAAATTAATCAGAATCGCTTAACCTATGTTTGTGAGCTGTCTCGTCGCTTGTTAGGTTAGTAGTTTGACATTTGCCGCGTGAGCTATAATTCGTATTTTTTTTTGTTTTGTTTCATGTTATACCGCCTCCATTGAACTTGATGAAGGCAGACCGATGATGAATGGGGGTAAGAGTGCCCGAAGGCGGCTTAACAACAATCACACACAAACATCACCCATAACTATAACTTAAAATTTCTATGTTAATAAATTAGCAGCGCGCTTTAAACTTATAATAAATAAATGTATTGTGGTCACTACTGTTTTATTAATGTCTGCTTCGATTGTATAAATGCACATTTATAATCTACGACAGATAGACAACTTGGTTTACTCCACGGCGCTGTCAAACATTGGGGCAGAATAATAATAAACTGGACAAATTATGAAATTGAAATTCGATAAGACTTTGCTGTCTTGTATGCAATTATATCCGTGATTTGTATTAAATTAGATGACTTGTAGAAGCAGAATTTTAAACAGCTTAGGCTTACAATTTGCTAATTTCAGATAAGTTTATTAATTTTTTTTTAATATTCATTACTTTAACTAGTAGCGTGCTAAAGTTGGACACGCATTAAACAGCGACAGTTCAACAACTAGGTGTGCTGTTATAAGCTTGAATTAGCGGACGAAATAGTAAAGAAAAATTCAAAGAAGGCACATGCATTTAGATTCATCGTGCAATAACAGACTAATCAAATAAAACTTGTTTAACATTTATAAATATCAGTGTCATAAGTTAATTTGATACCTACTAAAAAGTGGCTTTTAATCGTCAGATCTAATACTACGTTTCCATCCACTACTAATCCCATATGAACTGAATGCATCTACAACTAAAATTCTTCTCGAGATTTGCCCTTAATATTATTATATTATTTATTTTCCCATTTTAGCACGGAACGCATTCATTCCATAATCTAAACGCCACTTTCTCATCGTTTGACAGTAAAATACAAAGTATTCTGTCAAATGTTATTTTCCATCTCCCTTTCGATACATTTGCTTTGTTTGGACAGTGGAAACTTATTTATAGTGTATGTAGTCTACTTCAAAAATTCTAATTCTTAGTTAAAATTTCATTCATTTTTCGTTTCCTTGTCAACTTTGAAACATGTCTACTCCACTGTACGTGGTCGTTATCGACTGACAGTTGGTCAGTCATATTATGGCAGTGGCGGCAATAGCCGATGGAAAACTGACAGGGTGGCGGCTATTAACACAGAAAAATAAAATAAAAAAAAAATAACACTATTGTATGTTAATTGTGTGATTTAATCGCGGGGCGAACAAATTTATTCGGTTTTTATTTTTTTTCCGTATTTTATTATTGCGAGAAAAGGCAGAAAACTAATAACGCAATTAATTAGCTAGAATGTTTATAAATATGTATAAATGTATCTTGTAGAGAGGCGGGTTGGTATATAAATAAAAATTTATGATTACGAATGGATTTGAGCAACTACAACAACAACAAAATAAAGAGAAAAAAAAAAAAAAAAAAAACGAATAAATTCGAAGAGTCATTAAGGCTAAGCGAGTGGTAATTAAGCTGGGACAAGGTTAGCATGTTAAACTGTCGGACTTAATTAAGTTAACTGACTTAATGCGAAAAGATGTATACTTAAGTATTCAAATGATAATGTAGGCAGACTGATATAGGATGGAATACCAAAGAGCTTTACTATGTAGGTTTGTTTTTTTTTTTATATTTTTGTGTGTTTGGTTTTTTTTTACAATGAAATTTATGATTGCCATAAAGTTTCATTAGAATTAGAATGAAAAAATAAGACAATAAATTCGGATCAAGTAAATTTTTCTATTGGTAGATTTATTTGAGTGTAAATAAATACTGACAAATATGTATTTACTAAATTGTTTTTAAGACAAATTTAAACAGGCTAGTCTTGTGGTAATAATATAATATTACTCAATATTTTGCTAACTTTTTTAGTAGTTTACTAAACCCTTTCTTAATTTTAAACATTTTGTTACTTGCATCGTGCAAAGGCTATTTTGTCTTCAATAAATTGCTTTGAACAACTAAACAATGTTAGTTCGTGCAAAAAACAAAGGAAACAGACTTTTTTTGACGTTTGAAATGTCAAAGAGCCATATGAAGTTAGCGCAATTCTATATATAACAGCTATTTGATAATTTTAACTTTAATAAAATGTTAGATAAAGTATAAAGTTAAACTCAATTGAAATTAGCAAAATCATCGTTGTTTAAACATTGTATTAAATCTATTAAAATTTTTAGTTAGTATTTTTACTAGACCAATTTATATGCAAATAAATTTCCTAGCATTTTAAGAATCCTATACTTCTGATATAGAATTTTGTTTTCGAATTATTTTACGATATTTTCTCATATTCTAAGCGAAAGTTCATGCTAAACTGACTGAAATTCTATTTAAATTGAAAAGACTCGTGTTAATATAACTAATCAGTTCTGATTAAATCATATTGATAAATCATTTTGATCTTCGCATTGATTAGAGTTAGCCGCCCCCCATTACAGTTATAGAAATAATTTTGAAATCATGTTAAAATAACAAGGTATAACGTTTTGAATCAAAATGATCTTTGCTTTGGAAGGATGAAAAGTCGTGTTCAATTAGAATGATCCTCACATTAAAAATAGTTGGGTACTTAGCCTAAAAAAGAAAAACAAAAATTTTAGAAAAGTAGCGATTTATTTCTGAATAAGTTTCCTATTAGCTCGATACACTTGATCCAGCGATGCTCCAACTTCTTTAACTCATCCGAAAAATAGGTTTTCTCGAGGTCTGCAAAGTAGGCTTCCGTGACGGCGATGACCTTCCCATTCGACTTAAATTTCTGCCCGGCGAGTGATTTTTTCAAGTTTGCAAACAAAAGTCGCACGGTGTCAAATCTGGAGAATTCGTAGTGCAATTGGACCAATTTCGACACTGTTCTGAATTGGTTTTACGGTTGCGCTTGTTGTCCGGAGTGAGCAAACGCGACACCCATCGCACCGACAGTTTTCTCATGCCCAAAATTTCATGGAGGATATGACGCACGCGGTCTTTTGAGATGCCTACTATTTCAGCTATCTCGCGCACATTCAATCGGCGGTTTGCCAGTCCGAGATCGTGGATATTTGACATTGTGGTAGCCATTTTCGGGGCACCTGGGAGCTGCTCATCAAAATCTACCAATGTGCGACCACGTTGAAACTCGTTATGACAATTTTTGACGGTCGCCATCGAAGGAGAAGAGTCAACGTACACAGCATCCAATCGCTATTTGATTTCGATGCGTGATTTCCCTTCCAAAAACAAGAATAGAATCACCGACCGGTATTGCTCTGTTTCCATTTTTCTAAAATTCGCGGACAAGCTGGCTTTAAAACAAAACTACGAGTCCGATTCGGCTGAAATGTTGACAATAGCCGTCTATGAGAATGTACTAGACGATAGAAAATCTCTCTTGCGATACTGGCACCATCGGGCGGTGGGGCCAAGTATTTATCGGACCGCACTCTAAAGTCCCTAGGAAAGTATCTGGACTTATGTCCCATCTATAATATTTTCTTCCATTTCTATCAAAAATGATGCGATTTTGTTCCAGCAATATACAAAAATGTACATATTCGAATATTAACTCAAAGAGTTTACACGCTGCATTTCCATGTCTATAATTTATTTACTAATGTATCAGCGCATTTAGAGAAAATTCAACTATTATCGACGAATCCACTTAAAGCACTTAGTAGCACTTAAACAAGAATTAATGGAGAGCTAACCCGATGCTGAGCTGTGAAATAAGATGACTGTGGATATTTCATGGTACTCATTTTTAAATTTAAGTTAACACAGAAAGTTGGAATGAATTATCAGTGGAAGAAAATCAGTAACAAATAAGTAAACTCATTTCATTATAACGCAACTTTTTCTTAAAAAAAAAAAAAAAAAAAAAAAAAAACATTCACAGTTGAAAAATTTAGGACGAAGCCTTCGTTTTTTGCGTATTATAATAATAATCAGAAATTTAACTTCATACAAACTGTGATACTCATGTTCAGCCATAAAAAAGAGACGTAACAAAATGATAAAATCCCCCCCTCATCTTTTCACCTCCATTCCATTGGTTGGTATTCAGGTACTAACGATCAAAGACCGCATCGCTTACAAAACTTTACGCCTCATTTTCCTGTTGCAATTCAAAAGTCGTAAAAACAACTTAACAAAAAAAAAAGACCAGCCGTAAACCTTCATATGCTCCGATTTTGTTAAACTCCTTTGTTGTTGATTTTTACGACAGACCTTTAAAAAAGTCATAAAATTTTAATTTATTTATCCTACCTCTATATACCAATGATTGTTAACCACCACGTTTCATCTCTACAAGAGAGATTACATAACTCATAAAAAAACAGTTAACGACTTAATAAACTCAAAAATACCTACCAACAAAAAAAAGAAAAAGAAAGAAATTGGCTATGAAGCAGAAGGAGGTTATGGTTGAAACGAATGTCAGGATAAAAACCATACAGTAGCACTTTTGTGTTCTGGGGCTTAAGGGCTTCTATATGCTTTTTTACCCTATGCTCCTAGTCTTTAAAGAATCGAATCTTTTTTACGATATTGTTTCTCTCTCTCTGGCTTGTTTTAACAAAAAAAAAAAAGAAAAAAAAAAAAAAAACAATAAAATTACATTCATTGCTCATGAATATTTGATAGACTCTATCCATCGGCGCGGGGGATATGTTGACTTTCTTTTTTTTCATGCACTCCCGATTTCCTCTATTGCCAAATCGATTCTCTTCTATCTCTCTTAAACAGTAGTTACACCACCATAAGCAGCAGTAGGTACATCAATCAAAATTCAGAACACAGAAAAATTGTTTTTATGCATTATTAATGGCTGCCAGTTAACACACAGACTCAAATGCTCGGAAAGTTTAATCAGGTCTGGAGTTTTGTAGGGGCATATTCTAGGGCCCTTTTAGAGGTTCAAAGTAGGATGCGATTGAAAATCTTTTTAAGCTATTAGTACAGGCGATTGTCAGACCTGTTAGTAGAAAATATGCCCCAATTGTCCTACAACCGTGTGAACGTACAATTTTGTCCTGCTTTTTTCTTTTTTTAACTCTGAACAGAGTGCTTGAGCATATCAAGTACGCTCTGAGCAAAGTGTGATCAGAGCTCTCCGATTTATTTACTAGCCACACTCTTCACTGGACTGTTTTGTTTTTTTTGTCTGCCTCTGTCATACCACACGAAAAAAGTGAAGTTACTCGCACTCAGTTTTTAACATATCTGCTCGATCATTTTATTCGGAGCTCATAAAGCGCGCTCCGAGGTAGCTCTGGTTGAAAAAAGAAACAAAACCTGGGCGCTCTGATGTGTCTGAGCTAAAAAAGAAACACAGTTTTTTTTGACAGGTCAGTTCCCTGCTCTGAGTTTAAATAGAAAAACGCCTAATATTGTCAGAAACGTCATAATCAGTGAATTGCTAGACGTCTATATCCCAATAAAATAGGTATTTGACAATCGTCTGAACACACAATTTGTATGATTGTCAGGCATTTAGGACATTGTCAAACTCCTTAAAAATTGACAAGTGTCGTTGTTTATTGTGTTTGATTGCTACTTTTAGATTAATTTTGAATAAAAAAAAGGGAAAACGATACAGCAGTATTGCACTGTCAAATAGTTGGAAAGTAAATGATCTAACGCAGATATTCTTAAATTGAAATCGAGACACGACTTAGTTTGTGGAATATTGGTTGGTTGGAGTGGCTGTCTAGTTGTTGTTGACTCTCTTAGACCTCAAGGATCCGTTGTGATACCACTAAAGAAGTTACTCATGGGAGAGTAATGAACTTAAACAAACCATTTCGTGCTTTTAATGAAGTTAGAGAGACATTTTGTGTCGATCGTTGCCAGTTCACTGGTATTATCGAAGAAGGGATTACCGAGATAGTTATTCCTTCTATTGGAGAGTGCTGGACATGTACATGGAAGGTGTTGGACTGTGGAATATTGGACGTGCAAGAATATAGACGGACCGCGCTTCAAACGAAAAAAAAAATATTCATTTTGTCTAAAAATACCTGATCAAAATAAATGTTCTATTTCTTCCAAACTTCAGAAGCTATATTTGACTACAAAATTGCATTGGAATTTAAGACTTTAACGAATGCAAGCTTGTTGACTTTGATAGCTTTTTTACTGAGGATTGCTGAAAAGAACTGTTTGGTGTCTCAAAAACAAGGAGCGTTTTTGTAAAACTTATAACCAGCTCATCAATTAAATGTTATTATTAATTTCAAAGTTGGTGATCATGATGAATTCAATGATATTCGATGTCGAAATAATTGCGCCATATGTCACAAATATGAATTAAACGTGCTCGTAATCTAAACTTCTAACATTTCAACAATTTTACTCGTAATTCAATAAATGTTCTCTCTGATTGCTGATCTAAACGGAATTTACTTATAGTTTTGTTTATCCAATGTTAATATTTGCCTACCTGGCTATTCAATTTTTCAAAATTTTTCAATTTTTCGATGAAGAGCAACATTTTAAAACTCCTCAACCCTAAGATATTCAATTCTGGCGTCCCTCAGGGCAGCCACTTAGGTCCTATTTTACTTGTTGTATTTATTAATGACTTGGTTTAAAACTTAAAAAACTCGTCTGTCCTTGTTTATGCTGATGACATTAAGCTTTTCAAAAGTATAAAATCCTCCTCTGACTGTTTATTACTACATGAAGACTTAACAATATTTAGGGAATGGTGCAATAAAAACCGACTTATTTTAAATGTTAACAAATGTAAAACCATGAGTTTTACACTTAAAAAATTTCCGTTTTTGTACAACTCTACGTCTGATTCTTGTCCGTTATGTAGATTTCTATGTTTTCTGACTTAGGTATTTAGATCCCAAATTAGCATTTAATGATCATTTAAATTATATAATTAAAAAAGCCAATAGGGTTCTTGGATTCATTAAAAGATTCGGTCGTGATTTTCAGGACCCTTAAGTTCTTAAACTTCTATTTATTTTGGTTGTTAGACCAATTCTAGAATACGGCTGTGTGGTATGGTCACCTTATTACTCAACACATGTTACAAGAATTGAAGCGATCCAAAAAAGGTTTCTGCGTTTCTGTCTTCGGTCTCTTCCATGGTCAAGGGAAAATCTACTTCCCCCTTATTCTCAAAGACTAGCTTTGATCAGCCTTCCTTCTTATTGTTTTATTGTTGGGATTATTAATGGTTCGATATCATTGTCATCAGTTCTAAGTAAATTAAATTTCAGTTTCAGCCGTTCATGTTTAAGGCGACAGCAACCTATTATTCAAATATTTAGCAGATCAAACTATGGTGTAAAAAATTTAAACTTATGTTTTTCAACAATATTGAATAATAAATATAAATTATGATATTAGATTATATTAGATTATAAGAACTATTTTTAATATTGTTAACGTTAGATTTTAACGAATTAATAAATAAAATATTAACTAACTTCGAAAGTTCGAAACCAATCCCTCATTTGAAGTTAGGTATGTCTGTCTTTATTTAAATAATATTATTAAATCGAATGAACATGATTTTTATTTCCCCAAAGAAGTGTAGTTAAAGTCGGAAATTTTTTTCAGAAATAAATTAAGAAATAGAAATGCGTACATAAAAAATTGGTCCTTCGAGCCGGATTTTTGAATATTTTTGTTTTTATAGCATAGATGAACAGTTTGAAAAAAAGAAATAATAGGAACCGTTTCACCACGTTAAACTATCGAACTTATTTAAAAAGTAAATTTCGTTGAATACAAGAACTCGAAAGTGTCATCTTCCAACAGGTTAAACTGTAAGAGATGGATGAACGCAAAAACTAAAGCTTTGAAATATCTGGAGTAAATTTGACAAGTAAATTTTTTTCAAAACTAATTGTGTATGGTAAATGACTTCTGTAAAGCTAGTAATTACTTGATTTGAAAATAAATAAATTGTTCAAAAAAGAAGTTTTTGTCAGAAAGACTTCGACAACAACGGTAAGTGATCAACTGCCATGGGAGTGATTGACATCAGCAGCAAATAGTTGAGTGTAGTAACTCGTTAAATGTATCAATCGCTCATAGAAGTTCAAGTTATTCTTTCCCAAGCAATTAATAATTTATTCTTCGTGCATCGTATGTTCAAATTGACTCATTTAAAATTTTAATCTGTATATTGAATTTGTAGCGCCCCATACTTCAAAAAAAAAAAAATTAAACAAAATACGACCCTGTACAGTGCCAGTTTAATTCCCCTCCATTTACCCGAACCTTTAGGGAAAAAGTTGATTTTAAATTAAGAAAAAAGAAAATCTATTTATTATAACGAAAAAGGAAGTTGCGGAGTGAGTATAGAAGAAACGTTAAACGCGCGGAGAATCCGCCCAAGGGACCCATGAGTATATTTCGTCATCGTCGTCGTCTTCCCTTCTTATGTTGTCGCCTTCAATGGTGTGTCTTCTTTCTTATAAAAAACAGACACCAAAGCGGAAGGAAGTTCTAAAACGCAGCACTATAATAATAAAAGCATTTTATTTTCTATTTATTTTTTTCTTCTTGGTTCTCCCCCATTTTGTAACAACAAAAAAAAACACGAACAATCAATTGGCTTTGCGCCAGAGGGTAAAACAACCACGATGTCTGCAACAACTAGCTCACAATAATAATTATTTGAAGCAGATTTCCTCATTTAAATTCAATCATCACTTTTATGCAAAAAACATGATTGACGGTTTTAGTGAGGCTTGAAATGGGATGCTATACATAATTTGCCACAGAAAAAAAAATGAAAAGTGAGTTTTCATCGTTTTTGAAAAGTCAACGATTTGCATAATTCATGTCTCGTGATTGTAATTATTTCGTGTTGTTAATTAGCTACGAAACTAATTTATTTTGGTTATTTATACTTTTACAAATTATTATACATATGTACATATATCCCCATTCGCCCTCAGGGTATTAATTTTTATGTGGTTTGATGACTTAAATAATTAAATTCTATTTCCTGTTTGATAGAAAACAGCCACCCAAAAAATACACAAAAATCACACGTATGTACTTAAATATATGTATGTTCATAAATAAATCAAACGAAGCGGAATGCTTAAATTCGTTTATTTAACTTGTTTTATTTAATTTTATTTGATTTGATTTTTATTCTGTTTTATAGCAGTGAAATAATTAAATTTGAATTATGACCCTGTTATATATATTTTTGTTTTGTGTAAATATACATTTAAATGAAAGTAAAACAAATTGAAAGCAAAACAATCTGAAAACAAATAAAAAATATCATTTTGATCATTTGATTAACAATTCAAAACAAATTGCCATTTATTTTACATTTGATTGCAGCTTGCAGTGGTCAGTGAATAAACGTATATTATTATAATTAAAACATATAAATATTATGGTCTTTTTTGTTGTTATTGTTGAACGCAGCCGGAGGTGGTAAAATCATTTTATTTTTTTTACTTGGGTGAATGCGCATTAGTGTAGGTTGAATTAATTAAATTTTTTGAGGTAGCTTTTATGGGTATTATTAAATAAAAAAAATCCATAATGAGGGAAAGTTTTTAAATTTTGATGTTTAACTTATGGTTTTAGTTGATTTGGTTTTAATATGATTTTATTGATTCATGGAAAGATTATATTATTAATATCTATTTATGAGTTTTGAAAGGCAATAAAAAACACCACACGAGAGTGATCTGAAATGTCAATGCATGTTTGTTTTTAAATGTGGAATCAAGGTAAAGAGGATTTCTCATGAGGTTTGACTGACCAACTTCAACGTCTTTTAATTCGATCGTTGATTTTATGTGGCTTAAAACTACTGTCAGTTAGCACATCATCCACGCTTTTTTAGCCCGATTAGCTATATGATTCACAATTAGGCTGGCACCCACTTTTCCAACACTGGAATGGTTGTTACAGTCGATTTCAATGTTCATAATTCTTCATAGCTTTGATATTCCGGCCAGACAACGACCGAATGAAGTTATGCAGAGATCGTTCTGATAAATACATTTTAAGTGTATTTGGACGTTTTGACACACTTTATCATATCAACAAATTTTCCATGCTCCACAAATTCAGTTAAAGAAAACCAGGGGCCAAATTACCACATCAGTTTTCGAGTAATACGTGACTGAATTATGTGAGTTTGGCATTACCGCTTACGTCATCGAGCATACGATTAAACTGATTTGACATTTTCATTCGATCACTGATTGGACTCACTCACTCGGTCACTGAAGCGGTAATTTGGCCCCAGAACTGTGTCGCAATTCTAGAAAGCCAATCAATGCTCATCAACTGATCAACAATCAGCTTAAGAAATTTCTCAAAGAACAACAGCTCTTTCATGACCGAAAGCACTTTGCCGTCGTAGCAATAGGTTATCTGATGATCTAATGGAATATCTCACCGAACAGTCAAAACAATCTTTATATCATTTTGGTATACTGCACGGTATACTTCCAAAGCATTTGACAGAGTTTGGCACGAAAATGCATGGATTTGATATCGATGAATCTCTTCTTCTCTCGTTGGAATCAAATTCACCTTTCTGATCATTCAATTCGAGTTGTTCTGGACGCTTCTAAGTCTGATATCCAGGAAATTGTTGCTGGTGTTCCAGAGGGTTCCGTTTTCTATACGACACTCTTTATTGCAATATCTAATCCACTTCATTGTTTCGCTAATGACAGCAACCTCCAGATTCACTGCTTCGGTTATAGAAAAGCTTATGTTAAGCTCAATGGATTCCGATGACGACGGCATTATACAATCTTACATGACCAAAAATTAAGGCAAGACGTACTACACTACCCCAAAGTTAGTAAGAATGTTTGGTCTTTTGTAAGGAATATTCGAAATACCACCTCGTACTTGGTTTCAAGGCTCGACTATAATTACACTGCCTTTTTTAGCCATTTCGCGATACAGTTCTCTAGTAAGAAAGTAAGATTATTGCGCTTGACATTTCATAAAAATCAGTCTATCTTATAGATTTCGACAATTCTCTTTTTCAATCGACTAAGAACTACCTTTCAAACCGTCCAATACAAGTATATCTGGACGGTTTCAAGTCTGATACCCACAAAACAAATGGTAGTGTGCCACAGGGTTCCGTTTTTTCTCCGATCCTCTTTCCCATTTTCATTAATGATCAATATCAGACAATAGTACTCTCATATTCTTTTGGAAGTTCACACCCATGTCCTTCGTTTGTAGAACTAGAACGGCAACGCTTGACAAGTACATTAAATTGTAATCCAGGAAGTATTGTTGGAGAAAAAGTAACCGCGTGGAATTTGATTCTTCAACAATTCAATGTCACTGTCCCTCAGGAAACAGATACACTTGCAATCCTCGGTGAAGGTAGTACCAACCCTGTGAAATGAGCTCCTACTTCTTTGATGTTGCTCAAAAACCGCAAAGTGTTTGAGTTTCCATCGTCGTTGCAGGAAATTTGTCTCCCTTCTGATCTGACTACCATTTATAAGCCAAATGTCCGCTCAAAACTGCAAAACTGGAGCTTAACTCTCATTTATGGTCGGGTGCGTCCATTACCTATTTGAACCTGTTGAAAAGAACCCCTTTAACTTATAAGAGGTACATTTAATAAGGAAACTTTTGTGCCTCTTAAACACAGTTGTTAGGTTTCATTACCTTATCGTTGTATATCATCGCTTTTCTATCGAGAATGATTAGATAAAATAGTCAGTTGTATCCCCCCCCCCCCCCCCCCTCTCAAACAATTGCAACGTAATACTCTAGTATCTTGCGTTTAAGCCTAGCTTCGAACGTACTGTCAAATAAGAGGTCCTTTCTTTAGCTCCACTACTCTAATGTGGAATAGTTTATAACTTCTCAATTACTCACACCCCTTCCTCTCCCTCCCTCATCTATCTTTTATTTACGTTGATCATGATGCTCACAGAATTCGCAGTAGACTGTATATTTAGAATTTTTTGATTTTATATCGAGAAAAGTCTGTGGCTCAACTGGTTTTACTGTTTAACAAAGTTCGAAAAAATTGTACATTTTATCATTTTCAAAGGTCTCAATCTGAAAGACCATACAAAAGAACACAAATATTACTCACGTAGAATTCAATACCGCCCATCCTTGTTTTCAACTAAATTCTCACGTATTTGCAACTCGGTCGTTTTATTCGTATCACAATACAAACTATCCTCTCTGTCGAACGCAAAGGAATTCTTTCTACATTCTGCAATGGCATACCATCAGGTTCCCATATTAGTCCCTTTATCTTTTCTACTTAATATAATATGAAAATTAGCGTGCAACCACTTAGAATCTTTAAACTTCAAGCAATTAATTCTGTTCTTAAGCAGTCTTGCCACAACATATATCTGAGATTCCTCTTCGCTTCTGCAAAAGGCAAAAATAGGAGGAAGACCCATAACCAAACCAAAACAAAACAAAAAAAACACCAAAACTATTGGTATGCATTACTCCAACTCGACGGAGCGGCGGACATTGCGCTGCTGTTGCTCCTGCTCCTGCTCACCGATGCAATCAGTAAGCATACATATTTAAACAGCATATTTTACATCAACCGATTTGGGATTCCGGCGATTTGCAAATGGAAATGTTCACAACATGGCTCCAGGGGGGTGATGCATGCGATGTGATGATCCCGCAGAGGAAAGAAACAAAGATGGCACAAAAAATTGCCTTTCCCGCTGGCAATATCACAACTCCTTAGTATGCGCCAAGCAGAACCACCAAGCCAGGAAGAGCTCCACAAGTTAATGCAGTTGGCATTTGGAGTCGGAGAAGCAGTGAAAGAAAAAAGAGCATATAGAACTGAAATTGAGTGCCAGGCTCGAGAGAAGAACGTCTCGTAGTCCTTTTTTTATTATTTTCATCTCGCAAACTTGTTCAAAAAGCTGAAGTTGACAAATTTAAATTCAAACCTGGTTCCTTTGTCATTGTCTGTCGGGGCTTTGCCTGTTGGGGTTGAGTTGGTTCTTCCTTATTTTGATTATATCCTTTTTTTTGCATTCACACACGCCTTGACAATGTGTTGAAAGAATGTGCTGCTTCTGCTTTCCGAATGAATGTTTAAGATATATGACACAACGACTCCAGACTCCAGAAAACAGCAATTTCAAAAAGATCGAAATCGTATTCATGAAAGAAGAGAGATTGCAGAAGGACCATTAAGTTAAAACAAAACAACACAAAAAAAAAACGGAATTCGAATTCGTTTCATATGGATTTTTTTTCGAGACATACCAACCGCACCGAACTGATTCCAGTCCAGGACAAGGACTGTGATGTTCACACAGAAGACAAAAAAATATTGTAGAGCAAAATTGCTCCGAGAACATGTATGATGATGATGATGATGGTGATGAGGAATTGTATCTCGATATAGCGCCAAATTAAAAAAAAGAACACATCCCAGATCCGACAACGGGAACAACAAGGAGGATGACGACGCGATGGACAGCAAAAAGGATGCCACGGAGTGAATAAATATATTTCAGCGAGAAGCCGAGACGAGACTTCTCACTATGGAATTTGCACCAAGCAAGGAGTTAGTGTAGGTATCTCTGGGAGAGTATCTTTGGTGACAACATAAATAAGGCCCACATTCTGAATCTGGATGTGTGAGGAGAATGAGGGATGTGAGTGAGATTACTCTTGGTGCATCACCACCTCGTTTATGGCTTTCAACCTGCGCTGCGAGTCGTGTTGTCGTCGTCATGATGTGTGTTTTCTGGAGTGAAGCAGTTGATGCGGAGACAACTTCCTTAAGGCAGAACCGCCACCGCGTACGCCATTGCCTCTATACCACGCCGCCACTGCCGCCTGTGAAGACAAAGGAATGACAAGCACTTGGATTGGACCATAGTTGGTGGCTGTTGCTGCTTCCATAAGCTTGACAACAGCGGAAGAATGTTATATCTGTGAATTATTTTACTCACGTCCTATTGCCCTTTTTTGTGCTTGCTTCACAAGCAACCAACCATTCAGTGGAAACTCACAAATGTAGAATATGGCTTTGGCTTCTGGGACCGAAATTGGACTGCTGCATTGGGTTGGAAGGAAAAAAAAAACAACACAGAATTGGTAGCACACTCATGTTCACAAGAAGAGTGTCCAAACTTGAATTTATTTTTTGTGTGTTTTCATGGATGCAGTTGATTTTGCCATCTTTTGAGTTTTTTTTTTTTTCTTTTTTTGAGTTGGTATTTTTGGAATTTGCAATGACAAGTGATATCCTTTTAGCAAGAGAATTGCCATATCCGAAGAGAATACATCACTGATTTAGAATGATATTTTTTTTTTTGTTTGTTGTTCATTGTTTCTTGATGGTGGCTGAATTAGTTTTGTTGTGTCATTTGTTCGATGGGTGGCATGTATGTCCATCAGTTTTGAAATTGTTGTTATTTTTGTCATAAGGCTCGTTGAACATTGAATTTTTAAATGAATTCTGTTTCCAGGCATCTGTATAGAGTTTGGTTTGAAGAGCAAAAAAGGAATACATTACGATTGGAGCATTAGATATGAAAATCATATCAGCTGTTTTTTAATGACCTTTTATTTTTCCTTATATTCTTTTTTTTTTATTTTCCTTCTTTTTATTTTTTTCCTCGCCTCTCTTCTTCTCGTTTTCTTATTATTTCAGGATATCCGTGGTTTTATTCTCCCTTCTTCTTTCATCGACTTCGTCTTATAATCTTCACACTTCTTTCTGTAACATATAAAAATATGAAGAAGAATTAAACTCCTTCTTTGTCTTCTAATTCTTAGTTTCCCTCTTGTTTCTTGGTGTTATTTCATTGCCTTATTTTATTTTCAATCAATCCATGATTGATTCGTTCAAAGATTCGATCTTTTCAATCAATCGTTCATTTAATCAATTTCAATTTTTATTCAGCCGTTTCGTTCGGAACGAGATCAAGACCGATACGAAATGTTTTCAATCGTTCATTCAACTAATATATTTTGTTTCCAATCGTTTCATTCTGATCGCGAGACCCAATGGAAATGAGCGAAAGCTTGGCTTTATCTACTTCTTTTCGACTTCCTTCACCCCATCTTTCATTTTTTGTAAAATGAAGAATATACATCTCGTTTCATTTCGTTTCGTTCAATTTATGCTCATCGGTTTCAGTGGCAAAAGACTGACAATTTCTTCTATTGTGATTGCAATCAATCAATCTTTTTGGTGAACGAGTCACGAGCGAATCAATCGCAATTGACACAGCTCTACAGTATGTGATGAAAAACACTCGGCCACTGAATATGATGAAAATTTGTATGAAGTTGACCAAGATCAAGTTTTTAGTCCACACTCTAATCTAGCTCTGATAGAAAATGGATACAAATTGAGCGCTCTAATGCTTAATGTGTATGACATGACATAACGAATATAACAGATTTTTTTTTCTATGACAGCTCAGCTGCTATCTATCTATCTATTTATGTATATATCTATAGCTGCTTATTTTGTCAGGGTCTCCATTGGAAAAAAATGTATTAAACTTCCTTTGAATAAATCAAAAGTGAAGGAGCTTACGTGCAACCTTGTGGTACGCCGCTTAGACAAAAAACAAGACTTCTGTATTTTCTAAAATATTGAATAAATGGTAAATGTTTGAACGTGCTTAACGCCAAATACATATAAATACTTTATCCTCACATAATAACCTAAAGGAAAATAGTTGAAAATTACCCATACGAATGGATATAATGTCTGTTCCCAATAATTACACGCGTCACATTCCTTACCGCACGATTATATGCAGTGTATGCATTTCTATAGAAAGTTTTTCTTCTTGTTTATTTAAAACACTCTGCAGCAACAGTCAAGTCTCCTCGTATACAGGAACTTCTATAAAACTTAAGAGGATTATTATTTTCAAATTGAATTTCCTTTTTCCGCTTGGATTTTTTTTGTCCGGCAAAGCGAACAAAACCAAAAAGCTCATGGTTGTCTTTGCTCCTTGCATGCCAAAAGCATTTAAGTCCTTTTCCGTCTTCATTATTTTACTTTGTGTGTAGTCTTTTTTTTTTTGTTTGTATTTGTTTTTTTTTAGCATAAATATACTCCTGCTGTGGCTAAATTATACACTTTCTATCTCCCTAGCCGGTACTTGTTATTCGAGGGATGGAGAATGGGGAAAATGGGACTTTAAAATGCTCACCAGAACTATTTGTTATGTATACACTTCAGCAGGAAGATATCCATTGCGACAGGCAAGGACTAGTACGTGAAACTCGAAGACCAAGAAGAAGAAAAACCAACAGCAACGTTAAGATACACCCTGATATTAGACAATAGAAAGGATGAGTGTGCCATAGACAGAGTATATTCTACAGTCTTGTCCAAAAGTATTAGGATTGTTAGGAATTAGGGAAATTTTTCACCTCAGTCAAATTGAATTTTGATTCAACATAATTTAAGCAATGTATAACATGTTGTTCTAAGTCAGCTGTCAAAGAGCAGTAATCAACTTCAGCTGTCAAAAATGAAGCACAAGTTAGCTCTTAGTTGACATTGATAGAAGAAGCAAAATTATTATTCACCATAGTATCTTTGTAAAATATGGTCAACATTCACAGCAAATAACTGTTTTTATAAAATCATTTTTGTGTTTGGCAATTTTTAAATTTTTAGTACTTAGTACTTTAGATCAAGACTGTAATATCCATACTGGTTTGCAAGGCAGAAAGAAGTTTATTCCTTCTCTCTGTGATATCAATTTATATTCCAAACGGGAACTCAAGTTAAAGTACCATCAGGATAAATTATTTAATAACACGGAGCGCGGATCTTGGTTGTCGTTTTTTGTGCTTCCTTCTTACACTTCCCTATATCTACAACTATTGTGATGTCTGCCGCTATTTTATGGTGCTGATCCTAATACCAGTTATGTAGCAATTCTGATGGTGTGGCAGCATATCCTTGTGAATCCTTTTGTCTATGGGGATTTTGCTATTTTCATTTCTATCCCTATATTTCTATATCTACTAAGTTCAGTACGTATAGAGAGTATGTGCTTCGCATCATTAACACGGACAACATTTCCGGTGGAGTTTCCTTCCGTCTGATGGGTTTATACATATATTATATCATACTTTTGTACACATCTTTTGCAAAATGGCGGCGATGACGACAACAACAACAACAGCAACGACTACCACTACGACCGACACGGCTTTTGAGCTTTGTGTTTGTTTTCGCCTTAAAATGTGCTAAAATGTTGTGATGTATGGATAAAAGAACAAACGTATAAGATAATATACGGGTTAAGAGCAAACTGGAAACGGGGTTGAAATTTCTGACATCTCAGTAACGATTGTATGTCGGTTTGCTGTCACCGGAATTCTATGTTCGTATACCGAACGCGGAAATTCAACAGAGCGTGCTAAACTGCTAAATGGGCGGATAAAGATGTTCATTTTCTCTTTTTGTCATTGTTTTCTATGTTTTTTTTTTGCATTTGAGGAATAGGGCAAAAAGTGACAGTGAGTTAGTTTGTGTGTCTGTTCATTAAAAGAAAATTCAACGTGTTTAGATTTTCTATAGCAAACTATGAAGTGGCAAAAAAGAACAACAGCTAAGTGTTAGAAAAAGTCAATTTGTTGTTTTCCGTATCTGACATAAGTTATTGTTTGACATTTCAGAAATATGTTTGACATTTGTGATAGCTTTGATTTCTGTTTCACGGAAAATGTAATGTTCTTTTGTAGGTAAAACTGTTCGAATGTGTGACTTTACCTATTAAATAAAACTGATCGTTTCACAAAAAGTAAGCGTTTAAACTCTAATAATATTTTATCCATAATGTTTTTAATATTTTGTTCAATATTTTTGAAATATTTTATTAACAATTATTTTTATTTCTTTTCAGGTATGTTTCAACAAAATTTGTATTAAAATCGAATATGTAGTAAGTTTTCATATTTATTATTATTTTTTTTCTTTAACAAAGTATCAAAAACCCGTCAGTAATAGATCATGTTGGGTTTTTTATTTAGTACTTGCTGTCTTACAAAAAAAGAACACCACATACATTAAATTTAACTGAACTCCACTTATGTAAATGAAAATTTCGCTTACGTGAAAAAGTAATTACGCAAATTTTCTAATTTATGTACATATACTGAATCAATTTCTCATAACTGGAACAAAAAAAAATATTGAATGCATTCACCACTTAAATATCGTATTCCCCTTTTAATTGAACGCGTTAAATAAACTTGACAGTTGACACTTCAATTCGGTTGGAATGTCAGTTTTGACAGCATAATATTATTGTGTTTTTCTTATTTTAAATTGTGTTTTTAAGAGGTTCATGAATCAATAATTGTGAATTGAATTGAAAAAATAACATAAAACTTTTAAAATTATGACATTTTTTCTTATGCTACTTGCCACTTGCCACTTGTACTTCAAACCCCACTTTGACAAGACATGGTAGATAATACCAACATCAAAAAGCAAACAGAGTGGTCGTGGTAGCTGGTATCACCCACCATGTCGTGCCAAACTGCGTCTTTCGAAGACAAGTGGAGACCTAGCATTCGATTGAATAGGTTGAACTCTAGTTGAAATCAATATTAAGATACTCATATTTCAATTCAAGTCTAGAACTCAGTTCAAGTGCAAATAAAAATTTCATGTAAATGTGGCAGCTGGTTCACTTGCATGAAATCCCCAACGAGAGGTGAGTACCAAAATGTGGATTGGAAAAACAATTATGTTCCACAACTTTTTTCACGCCAAATTTTCATTTCTCAATGTACAACCATCTTCCTGCGTGGAAAACTGTGACATTTGTCAGTTAATTTAAATATTTTGTTTCAAAATAAAAAATTGAAAATTTATAAACAGAAATAAAGAATGGATAACGAATTTTTTGATACTGCTTTCGAGAGTTTACTTAATGAAAGTATTCAGTATTTCAGGTGAGTATCAAAAATTCACGTGGAAAAGTTTATTCTATTTTCATTTTTATTCTCCGCGTGTAATTTGGAACGTATTTATTTTTCATTTCCCGCTAGGTGAGTACTAGGCTTTAGTTGCTAAAATTCCACATATCATCCACACAGCAACTAATCAGTTGTTTAAGTGTGACTTCCCTCAAAATCATTCTTGTTTTTGTTTCTTTGCTGATTGTTCATCAAAAACAAAATGTCAAAATGGATGAATGTTCGGTCATTCGCCGTTCCTCGGTCGTTGGTCGCTCTCATGTGAATAGCCCTTAAATACGCTGCTGATGCGAAACTACATTTTTCTGTGGTATCCAACAAAACAACAAATACACAGTGAACAAATATATTTTGGATTTGGGTATGACTTCTGCCTGCATTCCAAGGAAAACTCTTACTACAAATAATTTGGAAATCTAGCTAATACACATAAATATATATTCTTCATTTACTCACTGACAGCTGTCGTGACGGGGAATATTACAAAAATCTCTGAAGAAATTCTTCCAAATTCTTTTGAACTTCTCATCAACTAGTGAGTGATTTTACGTGCAATCACTTCTCCTGTGACAGCATTCCGCAAATACCATCACACATTAAACAAAAATAAAAATTGTTTTATTGTCAAACGCTGCGGGTTAATTTAGTTTCTCTAACGACGCGTTTGGTAAATGTCACTTCAACGCTGTCACACCTCTTCCACCTCTCATTTATTTTACCTTGTGACGCGCTACACTTCAAATCGATTGCCGCGCGCCGTTTGAATTTTCGTTGACATGTTTATTAAACAGAAAATCATGTTGAATGGAAATTAGCCAACAGCTGTGTTCTTGTGTTTGTAGTGTGACTATTTAGCGTGACAAGCACACTCGTCGTGTGACTTTTTGGCGTTGGTATTTTTTTTTTTTTTCATTTTAACGCCCCACTTCTGTCATAAAATATAGCTCTTAGTTTGAATTGTCATTTTCATTAATTGTTTGTCAAAAGTATTTTATTTATTTTTTTGAAAAATTGTATTTCAGCGCTCTTTGCCGTTGTCGTTGTCGTCGTCGTTGCCGTCAGTGGCAATGTTCGTAAAATGTGTAGATTTTTGTTTTATTGGTTATTTATTGTCTGTCATTTAAACACGCACAATTAATTGGCTAAAAGCAAAAAAAAATTGAGGATAAATAAAGAGAATTGTTTTGTGAACCAACAAAAAATTAATTTATTAACAATCCCAATCAAAACCAGCAGGAGTCTGCGGAAGAGCAAAATGACATTTGACAGATGACAGTTGACAGAAAGGGGAGAGACAAATTATAACATTGAGTAATGTTATACTTCATGTTGGATAATAGCAAGTGTGTTGATTGAAATGAAGAAAAAATGAAACTGAAGGAAAAAAGATAACAAAACCGGTAAAAATAGAACAAAACGAAAAATGCAAAATGTGGAAAATATGAATAAGAAAACAGGAAGAAAGTACAACGCAAAGGCAAAATGTCAAAATGATTGCTTACACTTAACTTAAGTGGATAAAAAGATCCTTGTTGTGCTTCTGAGAGTAAAAGGAACACAAAATACCACACATACGTTCGTTGTTATAACAACAACAAATAGCTGCATATATGTATGTAAGTATGCCTGTTCTCGTATGTACATAAAGGACTCCTCAGTGAAACCAAACTGAAAAGCTAGAAGGAATATTATTGTCCTCCGTATATGCATGCATGTTTCAGAGGCATTTTCGATATACGCGAATAGCATCTACCCGACTTGGTGTCCCTTGTGTTGGGGTTGTGTATATTTATGTTTTTTTTTCTTTGCACATGCTTCTGACTGCGTGACAGAGGATTAGAGTAGAAGCAAAAGTAAAGTCAGCAAAAGACTCTCCTTCTTGTCAAATTTCCTCCCTGGACTAAGCCCTTCCTTTGAGGACTAGGACTATGTGAAGTTGTGTATGTTAAAATCCTTGGAAAATGAAAAAGCATAGCAAAGGCTTTATAATCTCTTCGGAAGGCTTTTCGAGTGGTAGGCTATAAGTGGGATACAGAGTCACTTAGTGTGTACTTAATAGTACGTGCTCGTTCAATGCCTTTAAGAACGGTTTGTTTTTCTGTTTTTTTGCTCTAATAATCTTTTTTTTTACTTTTGTATATGTGATTATTAAGTGGTATGATGCTTCCTCTAGCCCCTTTGATTAAACATCTTTTAGGCATATATTACGCACACTTAAATTCAAAAGCCTGTTGGAATGGAAAATGGTTTCATGTACGCTCCTAGAAATTTTATAAGAAGAGAACTTGTTTTGTAATTCCTTTCCTCTGAAAGGTTACACGGGAGCAAATTAAAAATTTAAAAAGAGCATAACCGAAGTGTAACGAAAGTTGAATAAATATAAAAGTGTTAAAAAATGAAACACTCAAGACGAAGAACAATCAAGTGCTTTGGGAAAGTATATACAAAATAAAATATTCACAGGGGATATACCTAACACTGAAAGGATTAAGATTAAAACAAAATTCAACTTGTTGTGATTAAAAATCAAAGTTTTGTGTAAGATAAACAAGGACTTGTGCAAGGATGGACGTACATAGGTATATGTCGGTCGTCCTATGATCTTGGGTTTTTCTTGCAGCTTAACAGAAAATCTTGAAAAGGTATTGAGGAATTTTTAGGATTTAAGTTCTGTTTGACTTAAGTTAAGTAAGATTAAATGTTTAGTTTGGAATGAGCTGGCAGCTTGTTTCAAGACCGTATCTGAGGCCCTTGGAAACAGTAAATGTTATGCCTAGTCACTGGAGATGCATTCCAAATTGAAATGGTCGATTTCATTTCAGTGTTTTTCTCTTACCATCTCTGTAGCAATAAATGAAAAAATAATTTGACGTCTAAATTCAGTTCGACTGACATCTCTGCTAGTTTTCACCTTTACACGCAGGTTGAATTGGAATTCCGTCTGTGGAACTTTATCTGGATCATGTGTATATATACAATATGTATGTTTTTCTGTGCAACTTGATTGCAAATAAGATTTCATGCAATAAAAATGTCTGCAATCATTGCTGAAATAAAGCAGTAGCTGATACATGGGCACCAAGAAAACCTAGTCTAGTTCCATTAACTGAAGACGCAATTTTTGCAAATTTTGTATAGCCTTAGTTCTGATAGCCTTCCAGTGGAGTAGGATAAGTGTTTGTAAAGCAAATGCATCCGGAATGAAACAAGCCTCATGAATCCATCTCGGAGTACATATTTTCTCCACGAGTGATACCTTATTGGAGATCCGATGAAGAATTACGACTGCTTATTTGGTTTGGCGAAACAAATGGGCTCAAAACTACTTATCGCCCGTCCATGATGGCACATCAAAGAATAGTGGCTTAGTGTTGGCAGTACACACCCACACGTGATGACAGCGTCTTCGACCATCTTCCACAGCCATCTTGTATACGCAATAGAACCATTAGACAGCCGTCTAATGGGCCATAAGATGAAGTACAAGCTCTACAAAAACCTCTGCTTAGACGAATACGTTGACTTGACCACAACTTCGAGCGAATATACAAAAATGCTCGACATCAGTTAATTGGAAGCCTTGGATGTGGTCTACCTATTTTAGTTTTTTTTTTCAACCTCCCAGGTGACAACGAGACATCAAACCCGAAATGGAGCAATTTCCAACTGATTACAGTTGGAATTGGCATTTCTAACATTCCTCTGCACCAAAACGAATTTCCCCCTACCTCATGTGACCAAAAGATCAAATCAGATGCTCAATTAACCACATAAACTACACATTCTCGTGGTCTATTTTCGGCAAAACCATTCGTCTTTAATTAGAAATCAAATGCTAACGAGGTTAAATGCTTTTGTTGATTTGTCCTTTTATCAACTTGATTAAGCAAACAAACACGAAAACGAGAATTTTTGTAGAGACCGATATATAGAAACAAAACTCGCTAAATATGCAGTAAAGTTATTCGTTTGGGTCATGCGGAAGATATTTTCCCTGGCTGCCCCCGGTCGGTCTGGCTTTCAACTTTATTCAGCAAATACGAAATTAGCAGTTGTTGGCACAACAATTTTTTAAGAATAAAATAAAACATTCAAAATATTCCTTCTAGCATTCAAGAGTTTCTAAATTTAAATAGATATAAACTTCGTGCTGAAACAACGGATCGATTCAAAATAGTACTCAGCAGGAGAGCTTAAGAATTTATTACCACGCTAACACATTCAGTGCCGTCGACGACGTCGGCCAGCGCTTAAAAAAATATGTCACCACACTATACACAAATATAAAGATAGGCGACTCTATCGGAGTTGCGCTGCAACGACAAACGTGATTAGAAAATCAAAGATGTTAAATAAATATAAGAAAAAGAAATCCAAGATAATTAAATGACAAATGGACAACATAGCTGTGCATATTTTATTTGACCATAATCAGTGTTGACACATTATAACAAATGCACAGCACGCCTGACAGTTAATTTCGAATTCGATGAGAGTTGTCAGTGTCAGCCAACAGCCACCAAATACATCATTGACAGTCATCAGCGTTTGCGTTGTGGTTAACAACATTGCGTCGTCGTCGGTCGGTACTCATATCGCACGTTGGATCTTAAAATTCCAAATCGAGACATCCATCGTTGTTGTCAATTCGAAGAAGGCAAAACATGTATAGCGAAGAGCATTCGTTCGAATCATGCCTAATTGCTACGTGAGTGAGTTATGTGAGCGATACAACTCTATTGCGAAGATATATGTAGTACATATGAATTTTTACCTTCGAATGAGGTTCGAAAAAGTATAGAAATCGCAAAAAGACAGAAACATCTAAATAACCTTCGAGTATTCAGCCAATTTCGAAGTTAATTAATGTGTGCAACGCGTTAATTATTAACATCAACGTTTGATATGGATCTTCCTCCTGCCTATGTATGTGCAGTATATGTATTGAACTTTGTGTTGGATTATCGCGCCATGTTGTATCGTGTAAATGTGACCGCCTTTGATGTTTTGATTTATTATACATTGCTGGGCCGATTGAAAGGGACATAATTAATCGATACCACACACAAATACTACCGACTAATTTAGTTTTTGTTTTTCTTTCTTAAACTTTCTTGACAGCTGCTGTCGTTAAATCAATCTTAATAAATCAACCTCATTTTTTAATTGATGCTTGTTATTGCTTTTAATTTGAGTTTGAATGGACTTCCCCTTATGGTGAAATTCAGTTTGACATCTACCATTACAACACCATCTGTCATTAGGTTCAAATGACATTTATGTTGCCTACCCACAAACTATTTTGTAAGTGACGAGCTGTTGAACAACTGACATTTGGTAGCTGTCAAAAGAATTCTGTTAACATTTCTCAATTCATTTCATAGATGAAATTTGAAAAGTGATGAAATAATGAATTAGTATTTGGTATGATGGATGTAAAACAAAGTATTTTATCTGGCCTTGAATCCGTTTTTTAAAGCTCATACAGCAATCTTTCAAAAACATTAACAGGACAGCCGTTTATTCAGAGTAAAAAATTACCTTTTATCTGAAGTTTAAATCCATTTTGCTTAAGGCTTGCCCAAGCCATAGAACATTCAATTACACGTTCCCGGAGTACTTACCAACTAAATTTATCATCCATTAAGTAGATCTGACGAGTGAATGCTAAAAAAACACATTTATGCTGCTCCATTTGACTTTCAGGCGGTTGCTTTTACGAGTCACTGTCACTTAAGGATTTTAATAGAACGCTAATTTTAAAATAAATGGGATTTCACAATGCAGACGTGCTTGACTCAAATTGCTGTACTTAAGTTTTTGCTTGCTCCTTTTTTCCACCATATTTTAACAAAACAAAAAAAGTATCTGCGGTCAGACCTTTGTTTGACGTTTCGTTGTTTGTCCCTCTTTTCTTCTTGATGACCATAAGACAAGAGTATTCTTGTGGTCGACGGGAATCAATTTGATTTAACTTTATAAGTGTTTTTTTTTTGTATTATTTCAACAATTCGTGCTCCTTTTGTTGTTAATAAACTTTTTATTTGTTTTAAATTGCCACTCAATGTGATTAGTGTGGTTCGGATATTTACTGCGATTTTTTTTACTCGGGAATCCACTTTGTGTCTTTGTTCGATTTCTTCTTAAAAAAGGACTTCTTCGGGTTTATAAATGGATAAACTCGTTTTTCTGTATTGCGTTTTTTTTTTTTGCCTTCATCTTCTTTGTTATGTGATCCACTGTATTAATCTTTACATCGTAAGTTGCTTGGGTAATTTTTATTTGTATTTTTTTTTTGTCTCTGAGATATAGATCTTCACACAGCATTTTATGTCCTCTCAAGGGGATTATCTTGAAATGTTAAAAAATTATTCAATGGTGACAATTACATCGTATCAACAGGGATTAAGAAAAATATCTTCTTTTTCTCGATGGGGGATATAATATGAGTTGGATTGGTTTTCTTTAAAATGTCATTTAACGACATGAACATTGCTGTGTGGTGACTGCTGAACACAGCGGTAGTCTTGACACTATAGTGAATGACATTTGTGAAAACAAAAATAACAACAAAAACTTGATGATGTTGTTTACTACAAAGTTTCCAATCCCTTTTTTAAGTGCTTTTTGCAAGAAGTTTTACTGGAGTTAAAATTTAAGATACCATGGTGATTGTGTCTTGCTTATGGTTTGATCATAACCGACGGGAGATAAGCTTGTTTTTGATTAACGCGAATTTCTAATTTAATTAGGTAACATAAAGTGTCCTTCCTATTCTTCGTTCATGAAATTGCATTCGTAAATATCAATTTCGATCATCGTTACCCTTGAAACTAGAAAATTTTACATCAATTGGTAGGAAAGCCCAACAAAACACCCTTAATAGTCCTTACATCCCTGACGTTTACACAGAAGCAATCACTGGTGAAGTGCGAAAAGGAAAGTAAATACTAGTTTTTTCTTTGAGATTATTATTCACACCCAGTTTGCACCGAGTTGTGCTAAAAAAATGTTCAGATTATACCTATCGTGCGACCCTACTTTTTAAAGAACTAGGATTGGTTCGAGCAGAAACAGCGTAAGCCTACTTTTTTATTTATCAGTGACTTCTGTTATTTCCGGGTATACATGTTTGGTTTTTTCTATTTTAGACAAATTTTTTGACATCTGCCAAATTATACTGTATTTTATTGACGTTTGCTTTCACAGACTGTAATTAAGTGACGACTGCTAATTCAGAGTGTAATTTATTGGCGTCTGCTATCTCAGACTGTCGTTTCCTGGTAACTGCTATTTCGGGCTGTTATTCAGTGATGTCTGCTTAATCAGAGTTTAATATATTGACGTTTGCTAACTCAGACTGTCATTTCCTGGTAACTGCTATTTCAGGCTGTTATTCAGTGATGTCTGCTAAATCAGAGTTTAATTTATTGACGTTTGCTATCTCAGACTGTCATTTCCTGGTAACTGCTATTTCGGGCTGTTATTCAGTGATGTCTGCTAAATCAGAGTTTAATTTATTGACGTTTGCTATCTCAGACTGTCATTTCCTGGTAACTGCTATTTCGGGCTGTTATTCAGTGTTGTATGCTAATTCAGAGACTATTTTATTGACGTTAGCTATCTCAGACTGTGATTTACTGGCAACTACGTTTTCAGACTGCTAAATCAGACTGCATGAAAGAATGAAATATATATTGGGCGTATTGTACTGCAACCTGGAGATCTATTGTGCCTCCACTTGAATATGGATGAGCTTGCTAATCTTATAGTTCTTCCTCCAAATATATTGCTCTTAGGCATCTTAGTATTAGGAATGGGATAGGGTGATGACATTTTCTCCTATTCCGCACTAAGGCTTAGACCAGACTGTTACTAAGCAATGTCTGCTAATGCACTGTATTTAAGCGGAAACTGCTTTCTCCGACTGTTATATAGTGAAATTTGATGTCTAAAACTGTTATATCGCACTGTAATTTATTGATGTCTTTAATTTAAGGCTGTAATTTAGTGACATCTGCAACTTCGGACTGTAATTTCACGATCTAATAAATGGACAATTAACAACAATGAATACGAGTATTTTCCAAAATATTTTACCTGCTGTTTTCTTTAACTTTGTGATGATTTTTAGTTAATTATACCATAAATTTAGATTTTCTGTATGATTGAAGTTATATTCAAATCAAATGTCAAAAAAATGAGTGAAAAATATTGAACACATACAATCCACAACGATCCAAAAATTGACATTTGACAACTAACTTAGTTTCATCCATTTCCAATATCATAACAAAAACTTGTTTATCGTATATCAAACGATCATTTGAATGAATCCACATATAACTATAGTTCTAAAGACTATAAGTAACTCATATCTCAGACAGCTGAATTTCCGCAAGTGACACAATTTTCTTCCCTTGATTACTTCCATTATATATGTATATGTATGCATATGAATGTCATTGGCCATCCCAAAAGTTAATTAAATTAACTTCTGTCATCAACCGCATTTCAATTAAGATGCACACCGTCACTTTTTAATTCAAAAACTATACGAATTCCGTTTTGCATACGAAATAGTTTTTGGAACCATCATACCTAGAATTCTACCATCAACAGCTTTTTCCTGTCTATACTGTGCTCTGTTCTCTTCCTTTATTCCAAAGGAACAATAATTTCAATGAAAATCCTCTTCTGCTGTTGGTTATATGTACATTGTATTCCGGATCCATTGAATCCATCGTATATAAGCCTGAGCCAGCAAGAGTAGGTGGGTTATACCCTAGAAAGCTTACAGAAAAGGAAAAGATTATAATGCCTCACAACCTGGGTTGATTGAATGGCAGTTGGAAAACCCGTTTCAATCAAAAACCTCCTCACATTGTCATCGAATTATCATCATAACAGTACCTCGCTCTTATATCCTGCATCGGTGGTGTGTACCTTGCATATCCTTTCCAAACTTACATTTAGTCAGCTGTAAGTACATATATTGGTTGTATATCTATCTACAGAAGACCCCTGAACATTTGTCAGAATCATTGCCTTCTATGATTACATTCCACATACGGGTACAGCAAAGCAGTTGGAAACTATTGGTCCTGCGAATATTAATTTCGAAATACCAGGTTTGTGTTGTCTGTCAGGGATACAAAGGATGGTCCTTACAATGAAAACACACACTCATTCTCTCTCTCTATCTATCTCTTTCCCTCCCCATCTATGCAGGGCAAAGAAAAAACATTGCACACAGGGATCCAATTTACTTTGACTTCAAATCAGATTGCGTTTTGCCATGACTCTGACGATTGACGATGACGATGAGGACAGCATAGCCCTTGATATACGTATGTACCTACGTTATGGATGCATTTCATGGTGGTTCTGCATTTCTAAGCAGAACTACAACACTCTGACATTGTTCTCATCCGAATGGAAATTGGATCGTTGCTGGGATTCAAACATCCGCGAGCGTATTTTTTCTGAGTTTGAAATTTAGTGCTAGAGTTTTTGAGCTATAGGAAGGTATATGACTAAAACATATATGCATACAGGAATCAGAATTCCAGTATACTCGTGTATGCGTTTTTGCATGAACAATGTTTTCGAATGCATTCATGCGTATTTACATCCCCAATGCACATCACACAGGTATCTTTCTAACTTTATGAAAGTAGATTCTGATAGGTTATTCTGCTTCTGCTCCTGCTGCTGCTGCTGCCATCATATTTTAGTTTTGCATATCTAGATATAAAGTTTTGCAGTCTAGCTAGCAGCACAGCACACAATATCGCATAGAGATGAATTTTTGAGGAAGACGATTACCTGGAATCTAATTTGTGCATGACATTCTATTGAGGCGAATAGTTTTATGAAATTTTGATGAAACCACTAGCTCTGGATAGTCTATACTCTATCAAATAGTTTGGACGAGTAATTTTAAGCTTAGTCAGTCGTATTTAGGTTTTTGTGAAGTAGTTTAGGTACCTATACCTTTCTATAACTTTTGCCATATTGGATACACTTTAAGGATTTTTTTGAAGTATGGTTTAATTGGTAGTGGTTTTAGTTTTTAGTAAATTGAACTGAATATTAGTTTTAACTGGGCATCTATTTTAATATAGTCTTAATTCGGGGAATACAAATTATCTTATGCTTTTGAAAAATGAATTCCAAGAACATCTACATCGTCAGAGTTTCGTTTAAATTCATATTGTTGCCTGCTCAGCAATTATCAGTTTCGTAATTATGAGGAACCAATTATACACCCGGTAGGCAGACCCTGTGCTGCCACACCAAAATCTAAATAAAAATAACTTAAACAATTTGGTTAGAAAATTTACAAAATAATCTGGATCTCTAAAACATACCAGGGTTCAACTATTTGAGAACTTCCCAGATATTATAAAATGGCCGAATTGTTTAATATTATCATAATCTCATTGTGAACTGGTCCGAATTTCGGCAAATGAATGCAGTTGATACTGATTCCACATTCCAGTTACTTTTCTTTTAAATTGAAGAAAAACAAATGTATTTTCTTATTTAAATTTTCATTGTGAACTTGTCATAAATTAAGTTACTGCACTGTGAATGAATCTGTATTACAATACTTTTCTGCTTTTGTTTTTTGTTATTTAACTTTGCTTGCAGAAATTTAATTAAAATAAGACTACATTCTAATTGTGAACTAGCCATAATTTAAATAGGAAAAGCGATTAGGTTTGATTGATTGGTACAAAATCATTGTTAAACTTATTCATTCGCGTTTGCTTGGCTTAACAGCAAATTTATATACCTAAGGTTTTAAACCCATTTCGCGACTTTCCAGTTTAAAGTATATCAAATTGTTGAAAATTTTGTGTTCTACAATAGGCGTTTTTCTTTTTTAGTTCAGAACAGAGCCTGAGTTGTCAAAAAATAAATTGTGTTTCTTTTTAAGTTCAGAGCTTCGTAAATGTGTTTCTTTTTTCGTTCTGAGCATGTTCTGAGCGTGTTCAGAGTGCGCTCTATAAGCTCAGAATAAAATAACTGAGCAGACAGAGTACAATGCTTAACACAAGCATTTGACAGATGGAAATTAAAAAAAAAAATGTCGACAGCTATGTGTTCAGGTGTGTTTCAAAAAATACTCAGAGCGCTCAGAGCACGCTTGGTTCAGAGGATGTTCGGAACATGCTCGACATGCTCGGACTCTGTTCGGAGCTCTATACTGAACTAAAAAAGAAAAACGCCTAATATTGATAATAAAAACAGCTTTCCAAAGACTTCTTAAAGAACGAGCGAATCGAGGAAAAATAAAATGACATTACGACGAAAGTACTGCCTTTCTTCTCGATAACTCTATGACTATTTCCAAAACTAATTTAATAAAATATTCATAAAATGTTGCATTCATTCAGTTGAATTTAAATATAAAAAAACTTGTACAATTTCTAACCTCTACGATTTTAATTATGATCTAGCCTAATAGCTATACCTTACCTACTAGTCATTCTTACACATTCCCAGTGTTCTTGTACTGAATCGTACTTAGTCTATGAAACTTAAAAACTATTCAACCCCTGCCATTTTTATCGTGATTTAGCCACTTAGAAATGATATACATGCTCTTATAATTCTAATTGGACTTTATTAATTCTTTCATATTCTCAGTGTAGTAATTGTAGTCTTTGAAATTAGAAAAAAAAAACTTTCAACTTCGAATATGTTCATTGTGACCTAGCCATTTGGAAATGATATACTTTAATGATTATTTGCAATCGACAATTATAATCAAGTCTTTATTTATTCATTTGTAACATTTTTAGTGTATTCGTACTGAATAGTACTAATTATAGCCTATGAAGCTGAAAAAACTATTCAAAATTCTGAATGTTTATTGTGACTTAGCCATATGGATTATCGATTATTTCTAATGCCAGTGTATTTAGTTCATATTCGTACTCATTTGAGTCTATAAAACTTGAAAAACTATTCAACCTCTACAATTTTTCATTTTTTATTGTGACCTGGCCATTTGAAAATTATATGCCTTTATGGTTATTTCTAATCGACAATTACGAGTATAATCGAAGCCTTTATTAATTCATCTACATTTTTAGTGTACTCGTACTCATTATAGCCTATGAAACTTGAGAATTTTTCAACTTTTAATATTTTTACTGTGAACTACCCAAGTAACATCGTTGGAGCTAAATGTTATTTATATGTTCTCAAATAGCTCTGAGAGAGTTAAATGCACGGCCCTAGCTCTATTTCAAAACATATTGCAGCTCTTGGTAAACGAATTTAAAAATCTAGCTCTATAATGGAGTTTCTTAAAAATCTTTAGATATGTTACATTTAAGAGCTTTCTGCTCGATAAATTTGCTCCATAGTAATGTTTTTATCAGCTGTTGGAAAGCATGTTAGCATTTTGATACTGCACCCTTTAAAATAGCTCTTTAAGAGCAAAAGAATTTTTTAAAGATTTACTTAAGAGCTACAAGCTATATCTTCATGTGTGTTTAACAAAATGGCGAATATTTAAGAATTTTTATAAAACAGGAAAAGAAAACTATTAACAGTGCTGTGATGACTCCATTTGTAAAAGAATCATGATAAACACAGAAGCTTTATCCAAAAAAGTGCACGAGCAAAATAAATATTTTTTTCTCAAGTTAAAAATTGAAATAAAAAAAATTTACCATCCACTTAAAACAAATTATTTAAGAAGGGCGTTGTAATATTTCGAAGTACAATATCAACATTTCTGATAAAAATGAAATCGCACTTAGAAATCTCTCCCATGTTGAACGTATTATGGCTTTTAATTATTACCTTTACTCATTGTTCTAGGAAAATAAATTATGATGCTAAGATGATTTACCAACACAAATAATAATTTCTTTTCGTGTTCAATAGTATGATTTGTATTAATTTACTAATACTAATAAAAAACGTAAAAGCACGCGGCTCTATGGCAGTTTTAAAGTGTATATTAAAGCTTTTAGCTGTCAAAACCTACTTACAAGCACTATTAAGGAGCTAAAAAGTGCTCTCAAACTCAATGAATTAGCTGCAAATGGGCTCCATGCTTGCTCTAAAGGCGCATCTAGAGCGTGTTTTTGAATTAACTAGCTCTAAGATTAGCTCCGAAAGCGCTTTTCAAGCATTAATACAGCTAAAATTGTTTCTTGGGTAGCCATTTGGAAGTGATATACCCTTAAGAATATTTCTAATCGACAGCTATTATTGTGTGCCTTTATTCGTTCTGCCACATTCCCACTACTATTCGTACTAATTATAGTGTGTGAAAATCTTTTCAACCTCTACAATCTTCATTGTGACCTAGCCATTTACAAATTTAAAAACCGAATGGTTTGGGCTTTCCACGAGACTGTGATGAGACTTTTAGACGAGACATAAATAATATATCTTAATAAGATAAAATCGAGACTTAAAAAAACAGTCTTTCCTCCAAAAGTCTCCTAGCCAGTACCTCTCACGGTTATTCCAAGAAGTTCAAACAAGCTATAGTATCGTGTAGTTTAATATCGTCATTATTCCTTATATCTTCATAATCAAAATCAAAGTAGAGGCCGAAATTAATATCATTTAAGATTTAAGCGGTTCTTCCCCGCCTCCTTTAATAGCTCCACACTGCCTTCATTACCAAACCAAATCAGCATCCATCACCCACAGCTCATCAAACTTGCTCCTGTGTTGGTAGGTGGGTAATTAAGAAATTCACTTTTATGATGATTACTCCAAGAACTCGATTCTTATACTCTAGCCCTCCATTAAAGCGCTTCTTCTGTGTTAAACTAAGCTAAGTGCTTCATTAAGAATAAATAATTTGTTATAAAAAAAAATCCGAATGCCATAACTGGATCCCTCAGAGCTTATATTCCTCACATCTCCTACATCTCTTATTCTCCCTTTTGCCCTTATCTTTGTAGCGAAGTATTAATCATTTGGCTTTTTATTTTTATATTTTGTTTGAATCTCTGTTTTATTTTCATGAGTCTATATCTGAAAAATAAAATCTCCCTTTTCTCTTAATAAATACAAAAAAGATGAAGACGAAAAAAAAATTCCATCATCATCAGAGATATACAAAAACAGGAACAACAACAACAACAATATCGCGATAAATAACAACCATAAAATAAATGAGCACCGAGAGGAGTTCCACAACTCTTGGCCTGGCCTTAACTCTGCATCAGATATATGTACGACAGCAAAGGCAAGCCTAAAGACAGCCCATAAAATAAAAATAAAATAATAAAAAAAGAAAAGAAAAGAACGAAACCGAACCGCAAACATGGCAGTAGGCAGGCAGTCGCACTAGTGTTATAATTAATGTTTATTGCATTAATTTTCTCCCCTGTCATGTAGAACTTTAAAAAAAAGCAAAGACACGAACCGATATCAATTTTCGAAATCAGTGTTTTATGCATGGGTAGGTTTCCATTTAAAATTCACTTTGTTGCTCTGCTGTGCTCCTGTTTGATGGCAGCAGCGCGGCAATGGCGGTGTGACTAGCGACCGAACGACCAACCAACCAACCGACATGGATGCCGTCCGTCAAGAGTCAACAACTCTCGATCCAACGCACGGAGGGGGGCAGGTAGTAAAATTGGTGTAACCACAGGGTGCAGTAGAAGCCCCCGTAATTTGCCTGATTTAATTGAGGCACTCTAGCGAGACCGCTCGCTGGAGTCCGCAAAAGTGCAACTACCGTGTGCTAATCGCTGTCTTTATCATCTGTCCACCTCCTCGTTGAACATACCATATAGTTTGAAGAGTAGTAGTTCGTAGCACTGAGCTGTGAGCTGCCCGCTTGGCGGCTTGTTATAATGTGTATAAAACCAAAGCCTGGCTCTATGGAGCATTTTTCAAAAATGAAAAGTTATCGGCGGTGACGGCGCGGCGTTTGACTCTTTTGGTTAAGTGCACTCTCACACAGGGGGCGTTGTGTTGTGCGGTTAATTAAGTGCGCCCAGTTAACAAAATGGATTTTTTTTTATGTGTACACATTTCGACGGACAACGAGAAATCAATTTAATTTATGCATTTCCATGATTTGCTTAACAGCGGTCGCGGTGCTAGGAGATAGACAGACTACGTACACAGTGGGGCAGCCTTTGCTGCAAATTCGAAAATAATTCAAAAAGTTATCCAGCAAATCGTGCTACATCATCTTCTAATCAACAAAACGATTGATTTGGTCTAAATTCAACAGAAGATTGCAAATGTCATATTTAAAACTTCTTTGATGAAGACTTTATGTCAAAGAAAAACAAATATATACTATAGATTATGGGTGTGTTGGTAGGCGTTTCGATTTTTATTTACTGGAATTTCTCTAATCTCCCTCGTTTTTTTTTTTAAGTAAAACTTCTTTTCCGGCGTTGAGGGTAAAGACTTTTCTATGCAGCTGTCAGTGACATGTCAAAAGGACACGCTATCAGCGACATGCTTTTAGAATACAAAATTTGTTTACGCTTGAAAGGTAGAATCTTATGGAGGCTGAGGGAAAAAAAGTTTTACTTCTACCGCGCGTACGTCAGTACACACAACCTTTTTATATTCAAGTTTTGACGCTTTTTCGCCCCAATGTGCTGAGCTGTGACAAAACAACAAAGTTGGCATTTGTATACCAATATAAAAATACTGAAGGCGTTTTTGTCAAAAATGTTTACTATATATGTAGCTTCAGCTTCGCCTTTTTGCTGGTTGGCTGCCCGTTGCGTCGCCAGTCATCCACCATTGAAGCGACAATTTATCGTTACCGCCTGGGGTGTATACATTGGTTTTCGCTTAAACGTCAAATCACATACTGCATTTTTTTTATTTTTTGTAAGTTCTCATTCATAATATTAATTTTGCAATGTTTTATGGTCAAGACGCGCCACACACACATCTCCATAATGCATTAACTCCAAAAGCGGGCCTTTTGGGAGACTTTATTTTTTTCTGTATTTTTTTTTATGGAAAATTATGTGATTTCGATTAACGCAGTCTCACTCGATCTGAACTTTATATGGATATATAATTCCAGCTGTCAAAGTTGGCAGCGAGTGAGGGTAATTAAAAGCGATTATTATATTATTATTGGCCTGTTAAGTGAATTGCAATATGACTTACCTACCTCTCTGTTGTATTAAATGAAAATATGTTTGTGCGATTAAAATGTCATTAATTATTTATGACAAGAGAGCTATAATTGAGTTTTATGGGAAAATAACTTGTGAAATTATTATTATTATTGGGTAAGTAAGAATCGTTTTTGGTAAGAGATGTGGTAGGTGCAGGAATGAATGAATTATATTCATTTACTTATTTGGTTTATTGGTTTGCAAATAAATTAAAAAAAAAAGTGAAGTTAAGTGGTTTTTATGGTTATTCTTTTTTTAACCGGATATTATGAGATATTTTTTTGTTTGTCCACTGTACACACTATGAAGTGTTGAATTTGTCATGTCATTAATAATTCAAACTCAGATTATTATTTCAACGTAAAACCACATACTGCACTTAATCGCAACAAGTGAAATAATTGAACACATTCCATAAAATATATCACGCCATTTTTCTACTTTCTAGAAACGAAGAAATTATAACATTTTTGAAATATTTACTCACCTCTTGTGGAAGAAGAAAATGGCGCTGGAGACGTGGTAAACACTTGTTTTCGTCTCTGAATGCATTCATTAGCAGTTCACACACCAACATGAATGTGATCGTCGTTTTGAAATTCAACAGGTAGAGCAGTTAGAGTCACTTTCATCCAATATTTCTTGTGTCTCATAATAAGTACACATTTGCAAGTTTGTCCGTGCAGTGTTTTCGATGTGATGAGCTGATGTTGGAGTGGCAGTATTACATCTGTTGTGTCTTTGTTTCAAAAACGTGTCAAATTAGAAGAAAATTCAACCATACAATTGGGCGTGGTCGTAGGCGGATTTCGAAAATAAATACACATTTTATGTTCAAAAGAGCTGAAATAAAAATGCACATCACTAGAAAGTGTGCTGCAAGCTGGAATTAAAAGTCGCTAGCCCAACCTTCATAACTTTTTAATTCTGAAGACAAAAGCACACTAGTAGTCGCTAAAAAAAAAAGAAACTCCAAAACACTATCTCTTGGATTAGCGTTTTATTTTTGGGATAGAATCATAGCAATCGAAGCTGCTAGAACATTTCTAATTAAATTAACTGAAACATCAACTTAGCATAAATTAAAAACAGATGGATTGCCCAAATCCGACTACTGCGCCGCGTGTTAATGTGGTGAGTTTCAGAATAGAAAATGCGAAATCAGTATTTTAAGTTCAAATGTTTGTTTCCAAAATTTGCTAGAAATAATCTAGCGGCATCAGAATATTTTTTGTCGCTGGCTGAGTTAAAATTTCGCTAGACCTAGTGAAAAAATCACTACAACGACAACCATGTTTCTATATGCTTTTAAACAGAAAAACTTTAAGTATACGAAAAGTGATTGCGCTAATCCGGCAGCGGGTAAAATTACACATGACAAGTATTATGTTTGAAGTAGCTTAATTTCAAAGTATCTGGGTGACAGTGAATTCACTTAAACGTTTTTATAAGTACTGAGAATAAGATCTTACTGTAACATTTTTAACTCAATCGGAATCACGATAAGCGGACCTATAGAAAACGATCACATAAACTTGAATTTTCACTTAAACCTTAAAGTTTCGATGAGCTCTTTAAATTTAAGTTCTACATCAAAACTTATTTGAAAATAGAAAATTTTATTTTTAATTAAATTTGTACATTTAAAAAAAATATTTTAAAATTTTGTATGAGTTAACTTAGTGTCACTTAGTATTATACGCCTTTGTTTCGTTCAGTATTTTACTTCATCGACTGCATTATGGAGCTACTGCTTTCACAAAACATTTATCGGGTTGAATTATTGTTATTGCAGTATTATATGTAAAAATTAACCATGGTAGGTAGTTTTAATATCCATCAGAATATCCGAAATATATAGCAGAAGATAAACAGAATTGGTCCTACGACACTTCCTTGTGGTACACAGAATATTCTTGCTCGTAGGTACCGCAATCAATCTGAAGTATAATGCTAGCTACACACGAGGCAACCGTTGAGCAACACAGCCATGTCTAAGCAACCGTTGCTTCGTGTGGAGCTGTGTTGCCAATCGATTTTGTGTTGCTGCAAGCGTTGCCAGAAATACCAAAAAGTTTTGATATTTTCGGGCGGTTGCTCCAACAGTACTGTGATTGTGGCAACAGTTGCCACATGTGTAGTGAACATACGAAACACGTTGCTGCAACATGTTGGTGCAACGGTAGCTAGCATATGATCACTGGTCAAATTATTCTCAATTCTAGATTACCAAAACCTTGAGCAACATCTAAAAATTGAGCTAAAAATACTTGGTTTTCCCTTAGGAGCTTTTTCAAATAATCGCGAAGCTACTGAGTTAATTATTTTTAAATTCACATACTCCTTTTTTGTGTTCATTGTTTAGAAGGGTACATACTGCCTTACGGCCAAAGAAGCTTAAAAAACTCAAGTTTTTCTCTGAATTCATTCCAGTCGCACACTTTTTGAATTAAATTTTTCTCCTACTTCTGTTTCGCAAATATTAAGCTTCAACTCGATTTTGATTCCGAAACTATGATGACCTTTCATCATGGGAAACTGGGCTTAAGTGACAATATCACTGGAGTATGATCTGAGAATAAGTTACAATAACTTCTGAAATACTCCAAACAATGCCATTAAAAACTGATAATGAAGTTTGATAATTTTCACTTCAAAAATTCTAATAGTGGTAAAATGAATACGTCCCACAATATTTTACATCTCCACAATTCCCTACACCATAAAAATATCCCTGAGTATGTTTTATCCAAAAAAAATGGCCACACTTGCTTAATTAAATAATACTTAAAACCTTAATTCCCAAAGTGACAGAAATTCACCCCACCAAGTCAACTAGTGGATTTCCGTATGTCATCAAAAATTCTTCTTCGAACAATTTCTCCCCCAGCCAATTATATAGCTGAATTCGTCAAATCTGTCACTCGTTTTAGCGTTGCCAAAATAATCCAACACTCTGTGTTGTCTGTCGTGTCGGAGATAATCTCATTAAGTGAATGTCTCCCTTTTGAAGACTGTGAAATTCTGAATGTGCTGACAAAATGTCGCCAACAACGCCATTACTCTACGTGTGGAATGTGTATTCTTGGATGAGCCCTCGTGTATCTACTGAAAACTATACATATAAATTACCCTAATGAAGATGATGATCTCTTGCTGAGATTTTTATTATTAATTAGCCTGGAATTTTATTTAATTTTATTATTCATTCCCTATGGGCTGAGCTAAGATGTAAAAAATAAAAAAAATTAAAAGACCAACTCAATACGTTTTCACGCGTTCCACATCATTCTGGCGTTTATTTTTCTGATGGAACATTAATATTGTATTTTTTTTTGTGTCTCTCTGACAAGCCATCATATTCTGTCATAAAAAATAAAGGAATTTTTTTTTTTGAGAAAAAGCATTTTAATGTAGCGAATGATGATATACAGAAAAAGAATCACATACAAAAAAAAAAAAAACAATATAAAAATCCAATTTTTATGTGAATGACTGATGAAGTGAATGTGTGTTTATTTTTGAAGATGGAAATTTGTGAAAACATTTTTATTTGAGATACTTTACAGTTGGTGTATATTTTTATTTGATTATGATTGATGTTTTAGGGAAAACAAAATAACAGGGTGTTCAATGTAGTGTGCACAAGAAAGTTCCTACGTGTAAAACATACTCGTATATTAAGTGAGTTATTATTATTCGGTTGTTGGATAGATTTATGGGTTTTGTTATTGGAAATGAAATCACGTTTTGTGGAGTTTTTCGTTTTTGCTTTGCATGTGGATTGAATTTTCGCATACTGAAGAATTTGAAATTTATGACATCTATTTGGATTTTATTTTTGATGGATTTCTGTACTGTCACGCATATTAACACAAACATTTTAAGCTCGCAGGTTGATGTCAGAATTAAAGAATATTGTTACAACTTACCCCCGGTCTGTATTACATCTTAGCTCACAGTCGGGGTCAGTTTTAACAACACAATTGTTTTTTGAATGTGGTATTTTGACATTTTGAAGAACAAAAGATAAATTAGCAGTGTGCTACGTCTGTGACACTGATACTCATTATTCGAAAAAAAATGTATTTTATTCGAAATCAGAATAAAGAAATCGACTAATCGAAAGAAAGCATGATGTTTTTAAAGTAAATTACAACATTTAATTTTAAAAATATTTTAACAGGTGGAACTGTGAATTTTGTCATACAGTTGACCAACATATTCTTTTTGTAAATTATCAACTATATACAATTTGTTGCAATAACACTTATAAACAAATACAAAATGAATGAACCTTTAGTTTTGACAATTCGAAAAAATTTCGCAATTTTCGAAATTGAACGAAAATAAGATGAGATTTCATTTCTAACTCGAAATGAAGTGATTTCAATTCACTTTCGATCAAAATGCAGAATATGGTCGACTGAAGCTTTAATTAATTAATTAAGTTGATAGTTTATGGCTGATTTTGTTTCAAGTTAAAATTGTTGGTGTTTATTAGTTAAGGGTCGGCTTATATGGTATCATCCAGCTGTGTTCGGGAGAAAGAAGTGTTCTTTTGTAGATATATTTTCTGAGAGAGAGAGAGAGCTATAGAAACATTTGACAGTCCCGGATAGTAATGCGCTTTCAAAAATGGTTATTCTTGAATTTTAAGTCTAATGGCATTTAAAACGATGCCGATGTCTAAAAAAAAACTGTATAAACTCGATATTCATAAGGTTTTAGTTTATAACACAAATTCTAAATACTACTGCAATAAATCATCCAAGTAGAAAAATAATCACTATTTCACCATTTCGCCGAACTCGCTTTTCGACACAAAAATAAATATTCTATTTCAACTCGAAAGCGGTTCGATTGCCAAACTGTTGAACATTAGACAACAATTCAATAAGTAGCACACGCAACGTTCTCTCAAATAGCACCTTAAAAAATTTAGAGTGCTTCGTTGCACACATGCCAATAATGATTCATACATCTATTACGCTATGCTTGATATAATGCAGACGATTTCAAAGTGTAATACAGAGCAAGCACAAGATGAACAAAATCAACACCTAATCCGTGATAAATGGAATATTTTTACAACTAAAAGGGATTAATTTGTTGAGCAAACAAACAAGGAGCAGAGCAAAATCGGTGGTACTCGCTCGAAGAAACGAGAAGCATCAGCAGCAAGCCACACCACCAGCCATCGGCAGCATTCAAACAGAAAACACGTACCCGATGGGGAACTAATCTGTCATCGCGCGCATGACTTGACAATGTTTACACTCGACTCCGTGACTGACGGAACGGTCGGTCGGTGCTGCCAAAGGTCTTATTCTCTATGTGTGGTGTGTTAGTCCGACATGAGTATTCTGACAGTTGTGGGGCGGTTAGTTGGGTTGGTAGAGCGTTTCTCAGAACACATGTTTAACTTTTGTTATATTGACTGTGAAGACTGTGTGTCGTGTAGTTTTGTTCAGCTTTTCAGATGTGCCGCTTCGGATTGCAAGGCGAACATGAACAAAAGGGGATATAGAGACAGTGAGAGACCCATTGGACGTCGTCGTCGTCGTCGACGACGTTGTATTTTAGTGCCAGAGGGGGGTGCTCATGCGGCAGCTTGTTGTCACAGAGTGTTGTGTTGAATTGTGAACCATTTAGCTGGTGAGCTGGTTAATTAATTGTTAAATGACAACAAACGGTGGCCAGCTCTTCTAATTATCTGTCTCATTGAAATTTCAAGCGCATACTACCCAGTGGCAACTGCTTTTGTGCGGCCTCATAGCTGATGGGGACAGAGCAGCAGCTGCTCCTGATGCCTGAGTAACGTTTTGTGAGTTTTTGCTCCCTCATTTTATGTAATTTATCGCATTCAAGAGATGACTATACCCTGAGTGACTCTACCCCCCATTGAGCAGGGGGCTTTGGCTTCGGTCTGAAACAAGTGCAAAAGATACAAGTTGATTAATGGATCTTCGAGTTTTTTGAAAAATTGAAATGATTTTAATGAGCGGACAAATGAGCTTGAAGAACGAGTATGTAAAATTGTTTGACTCATTGCGGTTGGCTTCGGTTCAGTTCATTTGTGTTCGGTTGTGTTGTCTTTGTTGACATCCAATGAATTTACTTAATAAATTAATTTCATTTTTTTTGTTAAAAGTTTTTTTTTTTTTTTTTTTTTTTTGTGAAAAGTATGAGACAGTTGTTGCTTAATACTGAATGGACGCAGACGAAATTCATTATCTTGCTTCTTCTGAAGAAGTTCCCATTCGTAAGGTGTACGATGAATATATGAATGAATGTGAATTAGTTTTTTTTTTTAAGTTTTTGTAGCGGGAAAATACAATCATGAGACGAAGATTTATGATCATCTTTAACTAAATTGTCAGAAAATGAATAGCCTCAGAGGTTCAAATTCAATCGCTTTGAATTTTTAATTTATTTATTATACAACTTCTAGTTGAATGTAGGATCATGAGTAATTTGGCATTTAACAATCAAGCAAATTGGTGTCAACAAAAACTATGGATCTATATAGTGCCAGTCGGCATTGACTACAAATTTCTCAGTGAAATAAAAACATAAAGAAAAGAACATGAAATAAATTGACTAACTGCTTGGTACAAAGAACTGCCAGCTTTTGCACCACAGAGTCTACTATCTTGCCAGATTGATGCTTAAAGCGTTTTTCTTTACCATTTACCACTTGGTGTACTCATCAAGTGTCTAGTGTCAAACCAAACCTTATTGCTGCAGCAATATTACGGAGTTGAATATTACGGAGTTGATACCAATGAACAGAATCGTCTTTTGGTTTTACGTGAGTACCTGCCGATTGCCGGCTCTACCCCATGGGAGGCCTAACTCCATTGGAGTCAGATTGGGTCCTGACCATTAACCCCGACAATAGCAAGCTATCTCGGTCGCATAGTTGTGATATGTTGCAGCATATGCACACCTCTTGCTTTGGAGGCGAGGTCGATCTAACACCTCTTGAATTCAAAAGAATCTTGAAAACCGTGTCTCCGCATTCGGAATAAACCAAGCCACCATGATGCTCCCGCTAGGGGGCCTACCTCATAGATAGGGTTTGAGGAGAGGGTAAAACTTAACCCTCAAACTCAAATGGGCACTATCTCCCATGGTACCAGAATATAGCTTCCGGTGGAGCTTCACAACCGAGGTCACTTCCAGATGAGTTCCTGCAAAACTCTGGGTCTGTCAACCCTTAGGATACACACACCAAGAAGTCGGCCGGGGTAGTAACCAACAACTTAGTGTGCTTCCTTTTGGTCTTCATTCGCCATGCGACGAACTAGGAAAGATGCTCCTAGTCTTTTGTTCACCTTACGACAAACTAGAAAAGACACTCCTAGTCTTTTGCTCACCGTACGGAAAACTAGGAAAGACACTCCTAGTCTTTGTTCTAAAGAACTAGGACGACGGTCCTACTATTATTTGCTACCACAAATAAGATCTCCAGTTACGCAAGTAACCGGAGACTTAACTCTTTTTAAAACCTTTTTATAACCTTAAAAATCTCCAGCCACGCAAGCAGCCGGAGACCTTACCAGTTAACTCCCGTCATAAACCAGTTAAACCTTAAAAAACTACAGCCACGCAAGTAGCCGGAGATTTTACCAATTTCACCTTTTTTACCACCATTTAAAACTTTGAGACACCTTAAAATCTCCAGCCACGCAAGTAGCCGGAGATTTAACCATCACACACCGTTTCAAACCTTCCAACTCCCTTTTGGGTTTTCTTAGTTGTCTAAATCTCCAGCTGGTCGTGCAGCAGGAGAATAGACATAGGCCACCCTACCACGACAAGGTGAAACCCGTCGGGGAGGAAACTTTCGGAACGAACGACGCGACGAAATAGCTCTAGGATGAACTTCGTTTACTTCTGTGCCGTGCCATCCGTTTAATTCCTTAAATTCCGAACTAGCGGAGCAAGGGCTTTGACGGAAGCTTACGGTGCGGGGGCCATATGATCACGCAATCGGATTGTCTACTGTTCCAGAACCAGTCAACAAGTGCCTATCTTGGCACAGTGTAGACGGTGTCGGATGAGTGCGGTGGACCGGTTAAGTGAGCTATCCAATTTTCGAATGATTGTTCGAAACACACAATAAAAGACTTCAAAATCTACTAGATCCTTTTTAGTTTTTAACTTAATCCAAACGGTTAGACTCCGTGCGAATGTCCACAATTTCCCATATCAATTCCACCCAGAGGTTGATACGAGTTATGGTATTAAAATAGAGCACTTCAGCTCTAATTGGGTCACAGGGCTACTCTGCCAGTAGTCGCCATTTCTACCTAAGCTCGTAAAATATTATGGTTAAAACTTTCTTAGAGCAAAACCGCCTTAAGAAATATACATATTCATACGTTTTGAATGATTTTGCATGCACTCTCCAAAGAAAGTTGTAGTCGATAAGAACTCCTAAGTATTTAAAATAATCAACACGCTCAATTTGAAAACAATTTGGCGGCCACTAAGAAATTATGTTTACCACACATGTAGGTACACGCAAAGGTAAAACAAACTGATGAGTCCTACGTGTGCAAAACGCTTTATCTAATCTAGTAACACATTTGAAATAACAATTTTTGGTTTAAAATAAAGCTATATCATCTGCGAAGGCTCTATGATTTCCGCAAAATGCCTGATGGAATAGTGAGAAGAATCGGTCCCAGAACAGAACATTGAGGAACACCAATTCTTAGCTTTGATACATTACAAATCAGAATTCTTTGCAATCAAATTCACATACATGAAAAGTGTCTAAACGTGATTATGTTTCGACTTTTAATGGTACTTTTATTACCAAAAAAATAAAATTGCCAATTAAGGGCGCCTGCCTAATGTTATACTTAGTTCAAAGCTTACGATTTGGCAGAGTTTTAGCTCCGGATGGGCAATTTATATATTTTTTTTTTATGTTTTGCTCTTTTAATATTAAAATACCTTAAATTTATAAAGTAATTTATAATATCCAACTTATCCACTTTAAAAATTTAATATGTTTAATATTTGAAAACTATTTTAAACCACAACTCTTATATACATGTTTAACGATTATTTTCTTCTATTTTCAGGTATGTAATCGCTTTACTGTAAGTTTTTTTAATTAAATAAGTTTCAAAACCTAAATTATTTCTAATACGTCTGGACCCCTGTGTGGAGGCTATAGGTATAAAGAGAGCAATTTTAGATTCTATTTCTTTTAAAACTTCCGTAGCAGTTCCAAAAATGATTTCCTCAACAACTGAAGTGATCTGACGAGAAGTTACAAAATGTACGTTCTATATTATAACTGCTGTTGTATTAAGAAATAAAAATTAATTGATTGAAAAGAGTGTCAAACTTGAGAAAATACAGCTGCTCTCATTTCCTTAGAGTTAAGATTACCCACAGTTAAGTTTTATGTGAAAGAAAGCCAGTGCAATTTTTCAACAAAATCGGTTGACTCGTCTTAAGGACTATTCACATGAGACACAATTGGAATTTAAAACATTGTTAAGTCTAAATTCTTCACTAAATCTGGCAAATTGACAAAATATGAAAAATTTGAAAAAATAAATTGTTCGTCACGAATTGCAATCTGATTGTTACCAACTGTCAAAATCTATTCGCGCTCCACATACGATCCACATTGCAATGAATCAATTGTTCGCGCGCGACTAACCTTAAAATCATTCTTTTTTTTTGGTTTTCTTTACTTCAAACGTCATTCATGACATATAAAAAAATGTTATGTTATCAAAATGTCAAAATGGACAAATGTTCCTTCATTCGTCAGTCGTTGGTCGCTCTCATGTGAAAAGCCCTTTAGTGTACTTTTCAAAAAACAAAAACAATTTCGAAATTACCATTTTATTCAAATCAGTCAGTGATTTTAATATAAACTTTAATCCTAACTCTCGATGCTAGTTCTGTTTACAGAGAACTTAAGTAACAGGCCTCGTTAGGCAAAACTTGTGTGTCTCTCACATATTAAGTTTCTAATTCCTTTCGAAGAGAAAAACCCATTTGTCGAAAACAAATCCTAATTCTAATTAAAAATGGCTAACATTTCCTATTCTGTGAACTCTCTGCCAGAAGGTAGGTGGGTATTTCTGTGTTGAAAATTTTTACATCCAATTTACTTGTTCTCGAAGCACATTTCATGTATGACCAGGACCAAGTTGCAAATATGTTTGCAGGTACATACATATGAAGGTATGTAAGTTACTCGAAACATTCAGTAGGGATCACAATTTCTTTGCTATCCATGGCCGAATCCGTGCCTTCTAACAATCGTTTTTAAACGAAATACAACGTGTTAGGCCACATGCCAACAACTAGTGTATGCTCTCGCGCACGGCATGCACCGTGGCCATGGTGGTGTAGGGAGATTCTTGTCCAAAGTAAGTTGTATACCAACAAATAAAAAAAAATCACAGCAAACAACACGCTGCATCCTAAACCTCTTCCTTCTTCTTAGCGATGAAAAGGTGAAGCATTACAACTCTGAGTGTGGAAATATGCATACGAGCTCATGTACGTATCTATCTGATGCACAAGAATGGGCAGAATTCCAGAGCTATACCTAGTTCCAGAGGTACCAAAAAAACAACAAAATAAAACTAAACCTTTCATGTTCCAAAGGAGAAACAAAAAAAAATCCACTTTTGCTTACAGAGCAGCAGAAGCAGGAGCAGAGAGCATGAAGAAAACACAACAAGAGTGCATGCAATCATGAACTATCCCCAACAATCTGACATATCTCCAGATAACCACACAGAGACACAGTCTTCGGTGCACATACATCATTATCCCGAGACCTAGGGAGATGACTATGACGACGACGAAGACTACGATGGTTATAGCATGCATGGCGGCATCATGATACAGAAGTGGAAGCAGCAGCAGAAATATCCATGCAGTCATAGTCGTAGTCAGTCGTCGCTCTTCTATGTGGGGGGAAAATATGCATTTAATGGACTTCCATTTGCCCTGAGCGTCAAAGAGGAAGCCAATCCCTTTTGGCATCCACCACACGTTCAAACACACATGACAGCAAACCAAAAGCTAGAGGAAGCACCATCAACAGCAGCAGCACCAGCAGCTGAAGGAGGAGTGAAAGCAGGGAAAAAATGTTCATTTGCAGAATATCTGGTTCTGTTTCTGGTTCCTCTGTGCTTGCTGTTGCTGCTTGGACTACTAGGAGAGGGAATCTAGTTTCGACTTGCCTTTCTGGACAAAGAATGTTCCGCTCATACCCCGATTCGAATGCTGATTCCACATCCACACTCCACGTCCAGGGTCATACGACGTCGACAACGACAACGAAAACGACGAAGGAATAGACTGCAGTTGAAGCAGCCACATTGAGGAGGGCTGGTTCTGCTGGTTTAACAAGAAATATCCGAGACACAATTTATAATCACAATTTCTCTGCACCAACTTTCAGGAGGAGATGATACACACATGGTACTCGTATCTTTTCTCTCCATAATAGACCATTAAGCTATTTATATATATCTTCACTCTAGTAGTTCGACTTGGATCGAAATCTATACCCCCAACTCTCCGAAGCAGATTGCCCTGACTGGTGGCTATACATGAATTTCACCACAGAGTACTGCAATTTCACTCACTTCGGGTGTATTACTAGTGTTTATTGTTTGGAAAAGAAGTGCATACTCCGTATCTAGGGTCACAGTTCAGGGGAAGAAGCAAAATCCAACTAACCATCCAATAGATGAAATCCACTGATCCGCTCGTCGCCGCCGTACCGTTCGTTGTCGTCTGAGACACACTCTCTGGGATGATATCAAGTCTTCCTTAATATTTATTTATTTGGCATAAGCATAAAGGAAATAACACGTTGCATAAACTGAGCCAAGCCAGAAGAGAAACAGAGAAAGTTATTCCTTGTGATCCAATCTTTCCCTTTTGAAAATGGAACACAGGAGCAAATTATAAACGTGTTATGAGCATCATTTGATTTTATTGCCACTGTTTTTGTTGAGGTTGTTGGCTGGGGTTGCATTTTAAGAAGTTTTCGATGCAGGGGAATCCAGGGAATGGGGAGCAGTGCAGAATTTTGCGCAGTCATGTTTTGTAATTATTGTGATGATTTATTTTGAAATTCCTGAGAAAATTATTGGAGCTTCCCCGTGTATTGTTCTCGTATGTATTTGAAGGGTCTGGTCTGGTCTGGCCTGGAATGTGATTCATGATTGTTGAGTTTTGATAACAATGCAGAAAATGTTAGGTTATGATGAAGTGCTGAGGGCTTACAAAGGAGGTTTGTGATTCGCAAGGAGATTTGCAGAATAGCTTAGGAATAAAGATATTAGTTGCTTAGAAATATGTTTTTCAGGTGCACCTCGAAGGCTTTGCTTATTATTTTTTTAAATTGTTTTTTGACAGTGACAACTGTTTTAAAATGAGTCAACTTTCTGTGAAATGAAAATTTTGATAATTTTATAAAATTATAGAAAAATGATAATTGAAATTTTTGTCAATTACCGAATCCTTTCAAATTTCTATGATTGTGTATCTTGATATCTAATGGATTGTTGTAATCAATTGATAGTTGACAAGTATTGAACCAACCCAATTGATAAAAGCTTTGATCATGCAGACCATTGTGAATTTACCACAAAATTTACAATTAATTGTCGATAAATAGTTGATCGGTTCTTTAAAGAAATTGAGTTTAAAAATACCAAATTTTCCAATTTATCGATTTATCAATTGATTGTTCACTTTTATTAAAGGTGTGATAGTCCTTTTATCTGGAGAGAAAATTTACTGTAGAGGAAAGGGTATAGGTTCTTTTCGAATTCCAGTGACTTGACAAGCCAACATTGAGCTTGTTAAACACCTAAGTCTCCAATAATAAATCACCATCGACTTTCGATTAACCAAGTCCCTATTTAAATTAACAAGGTACGCTTTTCCAAATAAATTTGAAGAAGTATTTCATAACTTTCAAGTTTTTCAACATAATTTTTTTATAAATATTCATGTTAAACTAACATGGACATCTAGTAAAATTAACTTGATTCACTGTTGAACGGACAATGATTGTCTGTTGAATCAATATAGATTTTTAAAAGTGGTTTGTGTTGACGTTAAAGACTTATAAATTATAATCCTTTTAAATATTAACAAGGTCAGCCTTATTGGAAAATAGAAAACTGATAAAATAGTAAATATCTGTTTAATTTTACATGATGAGCTCTCTGAATTAATGGTATTTGTCTAAGTACCAGCTTCCGTATAAAATTTGGTAGAAATTGGCATTTTGGTAATCTGATGGCTTTCATATATTAAGATGTTTGGAAAAAAATGGTCCCTGAAATGTTAAAGTACCGAATTTAATGTTCTCTTAGTTCCAAATTTTATTGCAATGGCGCCCAACGGTAGATCAAACTATGATTTTCTCCTAAAACTAATCGGTTTAGTCCCAAACACTAATAGAAACTCAGCTGTGATTCAATTGTCAAAGTCCAAAATTGCAGTTATAACCACTTTTAAACTATAGGTGGCGCAAGAGATGTCACTCGATGTTATTTACCTGTAATTATTTTATGATTGAAAAACTTTGGTTTTGCTTCTGGCTATCGTCAGATCACCAATCATTCGAGTCCGGCTTATGGAAAAACTCCTGCCAAAACTTACGGAGACAGGTTTTCGCTTTTTTTGACGGATGTTCTCATTGAAGATTCCGAGACTTGTTAATGTGGACTTGTGACTTCAAAAACAAAAATCCACAAAAAGAAGTTTGGAATTGGAATATGACGGCTAGTGCATATTCTCAAAAGGAGAGATTAAGACGACTCGGAAATGCAGCACTTATTATTTCGGTTGTGTCTGGGGCAATATGCGTCATTGCACTATCCTGTTGGAACCTCATGTTTTCCAGACCCAATTTATTTTACTGTCGAAGGAGAAGGTCCTTGAGCATGTTTCTGTAGCGCTCCACTCATTGTGCCGGAGCGTTTTCGAAAAATATAAGACCTGATGACGTCTCCAGTGTGAACATCACACCTTGAAGTAACATTGAACGGGTGATAAGGTTCTTCGTGGATTTTCGGTGTCAAGAAGCTATAATTTTGCTTAGTTACACATCCACAGAAATGGAAATGAACCTCGTCGCTCATGGTGATTTTCGATGAAAAGTTATCTACCTTGTAGAGTTAGAGGTTCAGGATGGCTTGGGCGTAGGTTATACTGTCTGCACTGCACGAAGTGTAAGGGAACATCTTAAAGTTTTCACCAGACTCTTTGTAAAGAGCGCTGCGTCGGTTGATCCCTAATTATTGCATTGCACGTTTTTGGACCAAAACTGTGCTTGGGGCCAACCAGATCTGGCAGCATCTCCTGTTGTCCCATACTTTTTGAGACCAGCTGCTAAACGTCGTCGTAGCGTTTATCTAGTTGGTGTCAGAAGACCGGAAAATTTACGCCGAAGTTCACTCTGTGCCAAAACCACGGACGCGTTAGATACGATATCCCGCTTTTTATAATCCCGTTTTTTAAAATCCCGTTTTTTAAATCCCGTCTCTTATAATCCCTTTTTTTATAATACCCTTTCTTATTACGACTTGTAAGCAGTGTAATGGGGGCATACTGCTCCCCTGCAACCCCCTTGCTTGGGCACGCTATAGGATTTTGGGTAGGTGCGAGGTTGGGTGTATGCAAAGTTTCCTTAACATTTAAAGAATCTGGAAAATAACCAACATAAAAGCTACGTATTCTTAAAAACGGGACTAGCGGGATTTTAAAAAGCGGGATTATAATAGATCGGGATTTTGAACAAGCGGGATTTTAGAAGACGGTATTTTAAAAACGCAGTATTTTCGCAGACGAGATTTTAAAACTTTTTTTCGGGTTTTTTGAAAAGCGGGATTCCGATACGCTTCTGTATTCATTTGTTCTTGAAGTGTATTTTAATATCTGCTTACTTCACAACTGTCAAAGTTAAATTGACATTGGCCACTATTTGCAAAAATTATAGCATCCTCCAATTAGGTGACAACTTTTACGCTATTTCGTAGATTCTTAGTTTTTTATCAAGAAAATAAAAAGTGATAATTCTCAAGCTAATTTGTAAACTAATAGTCGGTTCCCGCTTGGATGACGAATGCGATCTGTGAAGAATTTCACATATTAAAAGTTTGATCGATCATAGAATAGAATCAATACGATTTCTTTTAATTCCTTAAGACATTCCATGTTATATCAAAGCCTAGATCCGTTTGAAATTTTATCACACTCTCTGGATATTCCATATAATCCGAACAAGAATCGCGCATACCTTAAAAATCGCATATCCTTTTTTCTTCGGTTTGCTGTCAACCTCATTTGTCGTTCTCGATTAAATCCACGCGCCCGACAAGTATCATAGAAAAAGAAAGAGAATTTCTATAATGTGTATTTCAATAATTGATCCAAGGATGAAGAAAACCAGAGAAACTTTAGTCAATTCAGTTGGGAATTTCATGTCGTAATTGGTATACGTGTGCGCACACTGATCACCAATGATAGTTTCTTCAAAACCTATTCCAGCCCAAGCCCAGCCCAGAGTGTCTTCCTGCATTACGAGTATAAGCTTCTATAGCCCTCGTCCAAAGGGAACTTATATTGCAATGCACAACACATTGGTTAGACTTGGGGACTGTTCCATTCCGTGCTATGATTATTAATAAAGCAATTGTTCCCATCTCAATGCTGCCTATAAAAGAAGTCACTACTCCAGTCTGCACTACCATAAGCAGCGCTGCTTCGAACCGTTCTGTGCCAGAACACGCACATCATAACCAAAGCAGCAATTTTCAAACGAGAAAGCAAGAGACTTTTCGTTTTTCTGATTCCACCCTCGGAACAGAGTCGTCGAATAGTTGAGATTTGTGCGTATGTGATGCTATGCCATAACAGTCTATGCCGCTGGTGTACCTAAATTAGGCACACAGAATGGGGAATTGAGTCGAATAATAAGTTAGGAAGGCGAGTATTTAATTTGTGAAATTCACTCCGTGCGCTGCCATGCCTAAGTGATGGAGCTTCATCGTTGTCCACGTTCAGCCGCGACGAGTTGGCAAAGCTATAACCCCAGCAAAAACAACTCCACAAGGAATTTGATTTGAAACGAACGTATAGCATCTTGCCCTGGTCCGTTTCGTTTACATGGTGTGATGGTTAGGCTAGGTATATAGATAGGGGCAACAACGATAGCCATTTTTATGCGTATACGGATGCCAATTGTATCTACAAGTGGATTGTAGATTGATAGTGATGAGCAGCGCACTTAATTCTATCTCAAGTGCCTGCAAAGTGCCCCAACAACATTCTCTTCATCGTTGTGCTAACTTCGACAACCAGCATCGTTGTCGTCTTCGTACAGTGGGGCAGGCTCTGTATAAAACAAGCAACTGCTTTATGTAAATTGGAAAGTGGGCGTGTTTCCTTAGCAAATAAAGTTTTTTGTTTTAAAACCCTGCAAATATACAATCCTATTAATATTATTTGAGTGAAAGTATTCTTGTTTATTTAGATGTCTGCCATTCAATCGCGCTCCAACCGCCGCCGCCGGCGGACGGATTCTAATGAAACTATGGACAGAATCAATTATGTCTTCTATTAAGGTATATGATTCCTTTTATAACCTTAAGAATTTGCCCGAGGCCACACGAAGCAGGTGGATAAGATTATATTTTCAGAAGCGATTGGGTAATTGATTTCCAATTTTCGAAATACTCTGCCCCACTGTGCGGTGTCGTCAGTTTAAGAAGAAAAATTCTTCTTTTATTCGCCATTTATTCTTTTTAGTTTTATTTCGTTGGCTGGCCTGCTTTGGAACGTTCCAAGTGAGAAATTTTATGCCATATTCGTCGCGCATTTATGTCTCTCCGTCTATCTCTGAAACCGAAGAAGGCAACGAGCTAAACGAACAAAAAAAAAACAAAAAAAAAAAAGGAAGAACCACGGCCGAAGGACTTAAGTGTGGTGATGGCAATGATTATCTTTAAATCACGTACCCAATATCATGTCGAGTATGTGATTGTAATTTTAATCAGTTGTGCGCTGTCGTCAATTTTTCGAAAAATGTCAAGAAAATTGTCTTTTGAAGCCCTCTTCACAGTCAGTATTGGATTCTGCACTGTTTTTTTTTTTTCTACTCTGTTTCGTTCAAGCAAATATAAGTTCGTTATATTATTTTATATAGATAAAGGAAGGTATGTGTCTCAAAGAAGATGTGCTTGTGACACAATTGGAAGATTGTTATTTCATTTGAAATGGAGAGATCTTCGATATTTGCCGCGCAAGTCTCTCTTTTATAGGAGCACACACGACATTGTGTAAATTGAGTACGTGAACGAATTTAATGTTCCATCTTGAGATGGATATATGGAGTCATCGATGTCGAGCGACAACGTGCTAAGGCAATGTCATTAGGATATACTGCAAGAATAATGTAATCATAAATATCATTGAGTCTTATCTAGGAAATGAACACATTAGTAGAGAAACTTAGTATTGGATTATATCGGTTTCAGCTGGTAGAAACAGTGCGTGCCTAGGTCAACTGAATAAGTATAAAACTATTAAGATTTTCCGAATAATCTGTAAACATGAGTGACAAAAGTCTCTTACAAAGAATCTGTCACTCAAGCTAAGACTTAGGTTTTTATTAACCAATAAACATGCCACAAAGCTCAAAGAATAAGTTGCTGATTAAATTAAAAAAAAATTTAAATTTGGTGGTGCAACAGCTCGGAATGAACCAGGACCTAGTGACTTACAACTCTCAACCATTTGTCGATTCCTCGCTAAAAAAAAACTTTCTTGCAGCGACTGAGAATCGAACTCGAGACCTTCCGCATGACAGTCCAACGCACTAACCTTTATGCCAAGGGGTACTACGATTAAATTAAATTTAGCCTTTGTCAAAGGTCAACACTAAAGGGATTATGACTAACTACCCTTAAAATGAATTAAAAGGAGATACCGATGCACATTGGTTTTGAATGCTTGAATATTGTAATGGGAGGAAAATATTGAGCCTGATAAAGCATTCCCTTGGCATGATGGTTAGTGCGTTGGGCTGTCATGTAAAAGGTCTTCATGGGTTCGATTGTCAGCCACTGCAAAAAAGTTTGTCAGGGTTGTACTGCCTTATCATGAAAAGTGCTGTTCAAAATCGGCAAAAAATTGCAGGTCCCCTCCATTCCTGGTAACATGTACAAAGGACTAGTTGAGAGTTGTCACTAGGTCCTGTTTTCCTTCGATCTGTTGAACTGCCAAATTTAATTATAAGCATTCTACATTCATGTGGTGCGGCTAACGAAAGAATATCTTAATTTAACAGTACGTTTGAAGTTGGGCTCAACGGTAAACTGATGGGCATTTCCTGAGGCGTGAGTATTAAGGTTGAATTTTTTAAGGGGAGGAATGCAACTGGCTATTTTTAAAAATAAAAGTAAAATATTGAAAGACAATAAACATTGCGGCACAGTGCTCGAGAAATTTAAATGTTTCTGTTAAAGAGACTTAAGTGGGTTATTGGAACATAAGACACAATTGAGTTTTGCAGCATTAAACTCTACGCGATTTAGGGATTCCCTTTTGACATTTCTATCGATATCAGAATTTAATGACTTGATCATACGCCGCTGGCGTTCTAAATCCACATTCGAAGGACAAGGTCTTGAATCTGGAAATAAATATGAAGAGTTCTGTCGCCAGCAAAACAATTTTATGGATTATAAGTTTTAGACAAAAGATCATTGATGAATATGAGAAAGAGAGCCGGAGACAAAGCGGAGCCCTGTGGCACACCAGCACTTACTTGTATTGAGCGGTTCGAAAGGTAGTTTCCAATCCATCGAAGAATAGATTCATCAATACCAAATGCACGCATTTTCGATAAGATAGCTTGATGCCAACCTTTATCAAATGCTTATGAAATATCAAATGCAACAATCTTACTTCCTCCAATCCGATGTAAAAATTTGTACCACTGTTCGGTGAGATATACCATCAGATCACCAGTGGAGCTATTGCTGCGAAAGCTATACTTCCGGTCATTGAGAAACTTTCTTGAGCTGATAATTTATCATCGTTTCCATGTATCGCCATCTTGTTTTAACCTCAGCTCGGATATCCCAATGTCGAGCTATGGCCACAAAATTAGGTGAACATCGTTTTATACTGGAGACCATTAATAGTAATGGTGTCTCCTATCATTCCCCCATGCCATTAACCGCATAAAACAGTTTATTTTTGTTTATATTTTGACGAACACTTTTAGATTGTGTTAGCCCCAATAAGGGAAATTTAGCTTGTTGCAATTTCCGCTGAGCCAAAAATTGGACACGTTCGAAAAGATATCCGGATATCGGTCCAGCATTTCCAGCTCCCAATTACCAAACTTACATCGTTTTCCATGCTCGTCCGGAAAAAACGTCAAACTCTACTCAATATTTTGACAGCTGAATGTCATTGGTAACTTTGACAGCTGTTGAAACATAAGAATTTGAAAAAAACTATCATTGCTATCTGGTCACCTTTCATTTGCAAGTTTAATGCATTTTCATGAAATCGAAGAAGAATCAAATGATATTTCTGACAGACGAAGTCATTCCGAACACTGTTACAGATGATGACAAGATTGATAATCCAAAGTATGGAATAGAATTCCATATATCAAACAACGTCCCTCAATGATTATACACTCCTTTGGAATTTTATCCATTATCAACAAATTTACAATCACAACAATTCACATATTTCACGCATTCCTATTTGTCTTTTCTACACAATGTATCTACGAGTATGTTGTATCCTTTTACAATCTCATCCGAACATTTTGTTCACTATAAAGGCAAGTCAGCTACTGCTTCATCATTTCATTTGTCATCCGACAAATGAGCATTACCTTCTTCGAACAACCCAGCAACCATATTTGAGTGAATTATATTCCTTATAACGAATTCATGAATGATAAGTATGCATATAAAGGAGAAGACATTTCACCGAACAAGGCCACCCATATAAGGTATTCAATATTCGATTGAAGATAATCCATTTTATTTCAATCTGGAATTTCTGTATTGATTTCTTGTATAGGTATGGCAAGGCTGGGCTGTTCTGTTCATGCAGAAGCATCCTGAATGGTGTGTGTGTGTGTGTGTATAAATGTACTCACATAAACGATAAAATGTATTGCTCGTTGATGTCGTCCTTTGCTGAATAGCTTTAGGATTAACATCTCCCCATGAATTATTAAAGAGCCATAACCATATTCTTGGTAATGTATAAACATTTATAAATATGAGTGTGAGTGTTTTGTATTTATTTTGTTTTTATTGATATTGTTTTTACCGTACGCGCCGCAACGGGAGTGTGGGGTGACATGACTTTGATTATTTTATTTGGAGTATATCACTTCAAGTGATATATGTATATACATATATAGAATGTATCAACGTTAATAAGTAAGGGATGATTTAGGTGGTAGAATTCATTTTTTAAATGGATTACCACAAGTTAACCTCTTGGGACCTGATCTTTTTAAAAATTCTAAAAAGTTATTTCTGTGAATAAACAATGTTTCCAATGAAGTGAATAAATTAAGTTATACATATACATTCAAAGAGAAATTTAAACGAAATAAAAAGAACATGCAAATCCTGGAACTAAGAGATTCTTCAAAGCTTTTCTAAATTCAAGCTGTAAACAAAAAATGGGGTAACATAACATTTTTGTATTTATAAAAATTTGAAAAAGTTGGTGGGCATAGAATAGGTGTTATGAACAGGTGGGAAAATTTTCTAACGCGTCCCAACGGGCTAAAATGAGGGAGGCTTAGTCTGAAATACTTCTGAAAAATTGTCATTTTCTTGCAAGAAGCCTCTGAAAAAAAAAACATTTTAAGTGTAACAGCCTGGATTCCAACACAGACCTTCGAAGAAGGTCTTACCATTTTGAGAAGTTACTACTTTTTTTATCGATGTCTAAAGTACCTATAAAGAATTGTGTAGTTCGCTTTGGCATAATGGTAAGTGCCTTGGACTGTCATACAAATGTATGGGTTCGATTTTAAGCGGAACGCACTGGATTCGAACTAAATCCTCCGACGAGATTGTCCTCCGCAATAACGATTTTCCGAAAGTACTTCTTTTTTTATTTCAAACTTAAAGATAATTAATAATGTAGTTTCTTTTGCAATAATTGTTAGTGCCTTGGACTGTCATACAAATGTATGGATTCGATTCTTAGCGGAATAGACGGAATTCGAACCAAAACCTTAGACGATTGTCCTAACGATTTTGCGTGCGAAGGTACTATTTTTCCATCGAAGTCTTAAAGATAAAGGGTGGTGTAGGTTCCTTTAGCACAATGGTAAGTGCGTTGGACTGTTATACAAATGTATGGGTTTGATAAAAATCACTGATTACAACATTTTATGTTATAATAAGCAATGTATGCATTCAAAACTTATTTATTTGATTCGCTTGATACTTTATGCAGTCGTTAATACCGCAGCGACATTGAAGTTGTATCAGCCCCATTGAAACCTCTTATATGCTAACAGTAATTGAAGAAACAAATATCGGAATACCTAGTGTTTTCCTTCTAATTCCAATCATTCAATTATAAACAAGTTCCTTGCTATCTTAAGAGGATCTTTCTTAAAAATATCAACTTGTAAACAAAGTCTTAAAAACATATCTTCAGATAAAAACCAATCTCCAGTTAACATGTTTTTTTTACCATTATCTTCTCACAAGCAATAATAAGCAACAAGTTATTATCAAGTAAGAAAACCAATTTAAAAGAAATAACTTGTTAGAGAATTTACTTTAAAGTGTTCCTTGCTTGATAATAATTGTCATTTAATTCCAATTAATTGCTTAACTGGGTGCGAAACTTCATAAAACACATGTGGAACGGTACGAAACAAAAAACAACATGTAAACAAGATAAAGTCAAATTGTACTCGTATTTGAGTTGTATGACAATTCACATAACATAAACGTCACTTTTGACAAGTTTGAATAAAATGTTTTAATTTTCATATTGAGATAGAATTGAGAAGTAACGCAATTTTTAAATGCTGATTTATTTGAATATTATGAAATTTTACGACATTTAATCCAACGGCCGATCCGAGGTCAAATTGCGCCCTGTGCAAGCTCTGAATTTTTGCATCCCCTTTGGTATATTTGTTGCCATTATTTTCACAACAGACTTTTCAGTGTGGTTTTATTTTCTCGTGCAACCCTAACTCATGCAATTTTGCCATTGCGATTTTGGACTTGTGCGTCCGTGCGTCCTCGTGGTTAAAAAGAACTTTATTCTTCGCCAAAAGCAGCCGATTTTGCTTCAAATCGATTCAGCTACTCTGCCTTATATAGGTTTTTCCCTTTTCAGGGTAATCGATATGCATACCCCCGCACACATTCCAAAAAACTGTAACCATGTTGTTGTTTGCTAGCAAACCCACTTTGGCCTTCTTCGGCTTTGATTCACCAGTAGAAGTCCTTTGTTTCGACTATTCTCGGTCTCTGGTGTATTATGGTGAAACCATGTTTCCTTCCCGATTACCAAGCGGCGGAAAAACTCGATAGAATTTTTCTTCCACAATGTTAAAAACTCCTTTGCAGTTGTCCAGTTGTCAAACGATTGCATTTGTTGCCGATTGTGAGCAAACGCGGCATCCATCTTGCGGAAAGCTTTTTCATGTTAAAATATTTTTCACTGTCACTCTTTCATGTGATAATCCTGTGGCCTCTTCAAACTCTATCTTCACTCGCCTATCGTACATTATTAAACTGGACCAATTCGGGTGTGGTGACCTCAATTAGGCGCCCATAACGTTTGCCTTCGTTTTGAGCTAACACGACGCACTGAAATTGAGTAAACGAGTGGTAAAATGTTCCAATCGAACACTCAAAATTCACTTTTTTCCGATTTTTAACGAAAATGCTCGTTAGCTTGTATATAAAATGGCTGCCACATCAAAATTATTTGAAAGATCTGTCTAAAAATTTAGATCTTATACATAATGGCGGACAGTTGCAGCCAGTTGAATACCCATTCATACACAATTTTACAAGGTTAGAGATTAGAAAACAAGTTTTCTCTGAGACATTTTGAAACAATGTAAGCAGAGCAAATTTTCTTTTTATTTATTTTTTCTTTTCCTTAAAACTAAAATTATTTCATCATCTTTTATATCAATGTTCCGTTTCTTTCTCTAAAGCGAATATCCGTTAGAATGACATCAAAAGATTGTGAAATCTATTTCTTTTATTCTTTCAAAGTAAACATCAAAACGCGGGTAAACGTCAAAAACCTGAGATTGTTTTCCTTTGAAATATCAACTCTTTCGTTAAATCAGAATCCTTCTATTTTGAAAAGACAATACTTAACAAGAAAAAGAGTGAAACAAAATACATAAATAAAATGCACCCCTTCTTACCTTGCAGCTGTCAGTTTCATAATGAGTTCTTTTGATTCCAATCCGGCTATGCTAAGGAGTTTTTATTGGCACTATATTCCTACTAACTCGCCAGTCGCCACCAAATGATGGACATTGAATGTCACGCTAAAGAGTTAATTTAACGCTGATGAGCCAATGTGCCAACAGCATAACAAGATACAACAACAACACACAAAAAACCAACTATTAAATTGTTAAACCATAAAAGAAAGAGACGTCCCCATGCTGTGCCGCGGCCATTATGTGACATCAAAGCAACACAAATAGCCAGGACCCTATACTGTCATTCGTGTCGCCCAGGGAGCAATCCATAAAATACACATAGTATATCTGTGCATCTGTATTTTGTATGGAATTGAAAACCCCCAGACACTATATAGTCGGAACGACAATTGGCGTCAAACATACATATATATCTACGAAACTGTATATTATCTTCATCGGGTGTATCGGTGTGGTGAACATTTTAAGATTATTTGTGGCACGAGCGATTGACTTTTGAATGTGCACTGCCGCACCTTTCGTCCTTCTTTATAGCATCAACAGTATTAATTACATGTTACCTTCTCGGGAAGGGTTCAAAGCCGACTGAACAATGTATACACCGTGCGCCAGCATGTTGTTCCCTGCATCACCGCCGAGCCCGCCATATCGGTTGTTTTTCGAGTGGCCGTCGTAGTCGATCAAGCCCCGATAAAGATAAATTTATTATTGTGCAAGATCCTACTTTTGGCATGGGCTTGGCTCTTCTCTGGCTTCAAGACCAGGTAGTTGTAGTAGTATTTGCTAGTACACACAGCATTTATGATTATTATGTTATACACAGGTGCAAAAAGGTGCACACCTTGAGCATGTTTTCTTCACTTTGAAAAATATCTTAAGTGGAATGCCGCGGAGTAAAAAAAATAATATTCACCTCTGTCACTGGGATTGTAAAGGTGAATTAATAAAAAAAATACCTATCAACTTTTTAAACCTTGATTTTTTTGGATATTATTATTTTAAGAATAAAATGATGCCGTTATACAAGATTGTTTTTATTTTCCTTTTATGAAATTCTTGTTTTACGATCAATAACAAGGCGGCTTCATAATGGACGTGACAGTTGACTCCTTTTTTGGTGAATATTTTTGCTCGAGGGTCAATGGCGTTGGTAATTGCTGTCATTAAATATGAATTGGACCATGTAATTTGGTTTGACAGATAAAAATGCTGGTGTTTTGAGGGCATGAGATAAATTGTGCAATTTAAATACTTTTTTATAAGGTAGAAGTGGGCTTAGGTTCATAATGCACTAAAAACTCCTTTTAATGGCAACTGAGTTGTGTATTACAACTTTTCTGTCTGTCATTTTTTTTTTTTGTTTTTTCGTTAGAAACTTTACAACGTTGGAATTTAAACTTCAAAAAATGTGAACTTATTCGAGACTCTTGTAGAGTTCTTTAAAAAATCTTAAGCTGCGTCCACACTATGTCGATCAACATTGTTTATTTACATTATCGATCATGGTCAACATGACGTTTAGAGTGTTATTTGTGTTGAAATTTCGCAAAATTTTCTCAACTTTTTTTATCAGGAGTAAAGCTAGTCTTCTCATATGAGTGAATTTCACAAGTTAAAATAATACACCGACCGCAGATAAAATAAATCTGACAGCTGACTATTGTGGTGATGGACACGTACAGACTAAAAAACTATTGTTCAGTCGACGCAACTCTATTGATGTCAACCCATTTGAATGGGGTTTGGTTCTATTCTATTCAACAGAATTTGATTGGTGCTGGTGATCAGCACGTCTACACTTACTCAACATTATTGATCAGCGATTTTGACTAATACAAATCAACCTAATTTCCAAGCTGCTTTGTAAAATATATAAATCCTGTTTAAAGCCTTAAAATCAAATCTTGAAATAAGTTTAAATAACAAATCTTGTTTTTTTTTTTCCAATGTTTAAAAAGTCCAGAAGTCCTAACTTCGAAATTCCAGTATGTTTTTGCAAACACTTATAACCCAATCAAAGTTGTTACCAACAAAAAATGTACATAAGTTTGAAAGAATCCAAGAATTCAAATAAGAAACTTATACGGGTAAATCAAATAAGTTCTCATCCTTCCTACCTACACATACTTTATCCAATGAACCCTCATCTATGTGTCAATTGTCAATGATATTAGTTCCTTAATGGCGACCACTTTGTTGCCTTTTGTGTAAACCTAAAGCCTTCCGAGACCAAATATCAATCTTATCCAAATCGATTTCTATCCGCCTTCCAATACCATTTAGTCTGCTTACAAAAAAAAAACCGTCTCATAAATTTGTCAAACTGTCGTCCTTTGGTGTTTTTTTTTTTTTTTTGTATCCTCATTCTTATCCTACCCAAGAAATCAAAAAGTAAAAGAAGCAAAAAAAAAGGTCAGCACAAGACACCAATCTTACCTTAAACCCTTCTATCCCTCCACACACAGACCCCATCATCGTAAATAAACCTCTTAAGAAAGAAAAGCACTCGGAAAGCATGTTTGCCTGTTGTGTGTATGGTAATATTTACTTGTCACGTATGTCAACCTATTTGATCGGATTAAGTTGGAATTACATGGCATTGCTTGCCGCTCTACAATGCGTTCATTGTTCACGCTATATAGCACTCAATGGTAATGCCGCTGCTGCTGTCGTTGGTCGTTTCGAGAAGAGTGTGGGCTTTTCTTTTTGTGGACTTTTTTTTGTGATATTAGGGTAAATGAACCTGGTAAGTTGGGTTGGAGGCCCATAACAAAGTTTCGAGAAACAAATTGTGATATCTGGGGATATATGTGACAAGTATATAGTTTGTTATAACAACAGACATTTCGTGATATATCAGCCAAAATCCGTGATTGAATGTGAAACATTAATCTGTTTAAAACAGTTTAAAGAAACATGTATAGATTTAGAGGTTTTTAATGAAAAAAGCTGTGATATATCTTTGTTCAATAAATAATGAAATCCATGATATATTATTCAATTTTCAAAATCAGCTGTGAGGATATGTTTGATTTACCCGTAATTATTAGCCAAAACTTCTTTTATAGAACTGTGGTGTATGCGTATGAAGTGCACACAATTCCTAACACAGTTTGTTCTGCTTTCATAACTCAATCAAACAGCGAGTTATTCAATATTCCATGATACATCGTTTTAAGTTCACAATGCCCTTTAATATTTACAAATCTACTGTCTGCATGTTGTGATACATTAGAATGAACTCGAAATAAAGCGTGAGGAGACATTAAGTTTTGACATACATTTAACCGTGATAGAGCTAAATTCAGTCAAGAAAATCTTGTGATATTCTCGAAAATGTGTGATATCTTCGTTATCCCGAACAATCTTTTTTTTGCGTAAATCTATGTAAAAGCAAATTAGGGCCAGAATATTTTGTCACATTACGAATTTCACTCATTGTATTCTGTGATACACACTTATGTATACATGAGTTTCCTCCATTGACTTTAAGTTTTCACACATATTTACCCGTGATAGAGCTAAATTCAGTCAAGAAAATCTTGTGATATTCTCGAAAATGTGTGATATCTTCGTTATCCCGAACTATCTTTTTTTTGCATAAATCTATGTAAAAGCAAATTAGGGCCAGAATATTTCGTCACATTACGAATTTCACTCGTTGTATTCTGTGATCACACTTCTGTACATGAGTTTCCTTGTTATATTCTTCATACTCGTAGGGTAGCGTGTAAATCGTTTTGTAGACATATTGTATCACTCTATATTATATTTTTATTGTTAAACTTTTGTTGTCTGAATGTCGGTGTTCACTTTGAGGTTTTTTTTTTGTTATCTTTTGGTGCTCTGAATGTGAACTAAGCTGCTCCTGCTGAGCTGGTCGACATGAACCGAAGTCAATAAGTCGCCCGTATTCAAGGAGGTGTATACACCTAAAAATACTTTTACTACTCTGCAATCGTGTTTCTTACCCGTGTGTCCGTCCTCCTGCTGTGTACGACGATATGTCCACCATGTGTGTGGCTCCATCATCATCCCCCACTATCATTGGACATACCACACACTGCATACCATATAACTCTTGTGGCGCAGTATGTGACCAGATCAATATGGCAAATGCCCGAAGGTGTATGCTATAGTAAAGGTGAGTTGTAGTTCTTCGTTCGCCTTCTTATGGATCTCTTCAACCTTTGTCCGTCGTCGACGTCGTCGTAGTCCCTATACCACCAACATCGGGTGGGAGATATGGTTTTATGAATATTTTATGAGGTTTCACCATTCACTCAAGAAATCACATGAATAGCTAAGTGGGCATTGCTAGAGATACTCGGGGGAACTCTTTAAGAGTCCACAACTTAGGCGCAGACTGTATGGGGTCTCTTCCGAGTGCAGTTTGCACAGACCACTTTGCCATACTACAGGTATACGTGGGCTGAGACTGAGTAGTTGTTGTGGATGAATGCCTGACTGGTTTTGTGCTTATAGTTTATGGAATTTTGCAAATTGCTTGGTATTTACATGGTTTCTGACATATGTTCAGGCTAATAGTATAGCATTCATCTCGCCTTTCACTTGCGGTATACAACACTACTAGACGCTTTAGTTTACTACATTTGCTCCTTCCTCCCTCCCTGTGCTCCATATCATGCAAGAAGACACGGTTGTGGTGGGCTGGCCTGTCCCTGCCCGGCCCGGCCAGATCGACGACGAGCAAAGGTATACCATCAAGGCATCAAGTTAGTGCTGAATTTCTTATTAGTTTAATGTCAGACTAACAAATTTATATAAGTACACATTTTCAGTTGTGTAAATAACTTCAACGTCACAATCAATTAGTTGGGGTAAATTGTTCATGCTTGAAACGTGCGGCGATGATAGGTGGTGGTGCTGGTATTCGAGACTATACATACATATATATGAAGCTGGCCTGCGATGAAAGAGGAGGGGTCAGTTTTGTTGGACATAAAAGTTTCGCATACATATACTTATAGACAGACAGACATTTGTTGAAGACATGTTAATCCAATTTTATTTGCTTAAATTTGTGTCAACAGCTTGTTTTGTTGATTAACCGAGTGATAAATATTAACAAGTTTGTTGACGAGATATAATTCCGTTAAATGTATTTAGAGAGAGAGAGTGAGATTTATAATGACGATAGATTAACATAAAGAGTAGGCTTTGCTCACTGATTTATTGATTTGTGTGTGTTTTTCTTAAGTGTGTACAAATATTTGCTAAGAAAACTTGATAAGTGGTTGTTAAGAAAGTTTTTTTTTGTAGGTAGCATTATGTGAACCTACTCATGATGTAGAGATACCGAAATGTATCAGGATTCCTTGCCACTAAAAGTTTTATCGGATCATTGCTTCCTAAGCAATGAATTGAAGAAACACATACCACAATTTGTAGAGTTTTCAACATTTTGACATATTTTTGAAGCATAATGAAATAGCATCAGGAAATTTAGAAAAAAAATCCTTTTATAAATTGTTATAAAAATCTTTTTTCTTACACACCCAACAAGAAAATATACAGATTGAAATCTTACAAGACTTACACTTTAACTCTACCCTAACCCCATTGCTACAGAAAAATTCAATAGTGTAAAATTTTTAATTTTATTTGACAGCTCATCAAATGTCATATTCGTTTCTGCTTTTTCTTTGCAATTATAAAAAAGGAAATTTTGACATTTGCTTCAGTGTTGCTACCGATTACAAAAAGTGCGTTCGCGATCTAGTTACAAAATAATAAAACTCTACATTTTTCCTAGATCTGTTACTTCAGATCGTGAATACCCCTACTGTAATTCTTTTAATTTTTTCCAATGAATATAGAATTATTCAATTTATGTTGGCAGAAAGAATGCAAAGAGTATTAATTAGCATAGAAGATGATGACTTTAATTTTGACATCTGTTCTTTTACTTTTAAGCGCGTTCAACACCATTTTAAATGGACGCGTTCACAAAAGATTGCATTCACAAAATACTGTATGTTCGCGTTCATGAGTTATCGACTATTTGCGCTCGAGCAAGCTAGTTTTTGAGTGAATGGATATCCACTTCAAACTTAAAGACATGATAATTTTTGAGTGGAATTTTATACGAATTGGACATCGTGCGTCAAAAATCATTGTTCAAAAAATGGCTATTAATAAAAACTCATTGTGCTTTGATAATTTTTGACTGTTGAACCGATCAATCTAGTTTGGATTAACTTCAAATTACAAATTTCAGTACCTATTTCCTAGAGATTTTTCTTTTGACTATACTCTGTCCAATAAAAATTGTCAGTACAGGGAAGATAGGACGTTTGTCTCTCATTCTGGTTGCATTGCCATGCATAAGTGTGTCGCCTTGTAAAGCTCTCACAGGGATTCCGTAGCTTACATTATAAATCGCCGCAAATGATAGTAAAAAACGCGTAGGGCTACCGTCTGCCGATTCAAAACGACTGAAAACAATATTCAATTTACCTTTTCCCACAACACCAAGCGGTAAGATAATAGGCGCGTTTTTTTTTAAGTTGAAAAGCAATGTGACAACACTCAACATACTCATCTTCTTAAAATGTGCTCTCAAAAGCTTCAAATTCCAAAAGCTCCTTAATAAAAACCACTGAAAAAGCTCCTTGCTTGCAATTGAGAATGATACTGGTAACTCTGTTTTGATGTAGATAAAGAGCGCACGATCGTATTGAGTGACACTTAACACTCTTGACACCTTGACAGTATCTCATCAGCAGTGGGAGACGACGGTCGTGTTGGGGTTTACAACTTTTTGCAAAGAATTACAACAACAATTCCTTAAGAAAACTCAGTGGCTTGCTCTTTTTTTAGTGTCATTTTTCCTAACGCATTGTAGTGAGGGTGCATCAGGCGCCACTGCTTTAGAAAAAGCTCTCCCATAAGGCCTGTACTGACAATTTTTGTTGGACAGAGTATAGAACATCGCACCATCTTCAAAAATACTTCCATAAGTTTACGAATTTCGTGTTTCTTGTACTTCCTCCACATGACCACATCGGCAGTGTTTAATACTTACATCAAATTTATTGATATCGTCATCAGTGTTAGAACATGCATAACATGATGTACATTTCTAACATGGTGAACTTAAAAACTTGAAAAATAAAGAAATTAAGACACAAGAACCGGTAACGGAACCTACATATACTACAAGAATGTGTAAATGAGTCCCTGAAAATTAAAACAAATTTCGTCGCCACCTCAAATTCATCATTTTGTATGTCAAGAAGCAAACGCACCCAAATTTTAAGACAGATCTGTCAAATAGTTTTGTTTTGGCAGCCATTTTATAGAGAGCATTTTCGTTAAAATGAATTCCGAGTGCAAACTAAACATATGCTTGACAATTATTAGTGGGACTATTCGCCATCTATTGAAATCATTCACCGCTTGTTTATTTAATTTCGATACGGCGTTGAATGCACAAGTGACGCCGAACGTTCTGATCGCCCAATTGATGTCACCACACCAGAAATGGTCAATACAATCCACAGTTTGTTAATGGACAATCGGCAAGTAGGTGTATAAGCTTGGCAAAAATTGGAGAAACTTAGGATGGAATGTAGGTATTTCAAAAATAGAATCCTACTTGTTTTTTATCTTTCTCCAGATAAATACATTTTCATTCAAAACAAACACAAGCTTCCAATTGCACAACTAATCTAAATAAATAGTTTCTAAACTTTAGATTTATGTTCTTGTTGCCAATTATTATTTCATTCTGACTTTGTCGGAACATGATCAAAGCCAACTTTTATCCTATAGCATCATTTTCAATTGAATTTTCTCTATTTTCCATGTATAATTCAAAAAATGAAAAAAAAAAAACAAATTACAATACATATTCACCTTTTGCTGCCTGTGGCAAATTGTAGTTACATCTCAAAGCTTTCTACCATTTATACAAGAGCCCTTAAGCCACTCAACTTGCAACTTGCACATGCATGGCGGCGTACATCATCCAGAAAGAAGGTTGGTAGGTACACATTTGGAAAATGTTAAAGCAAATGTGCTTAACAAAGCCTTGAAATGAAAAGAAACTTCCATTCGCACTGAAGTGGCTTACAGCGGTTTTAACAGCATAAGTACGTATACGTACCATGTTGTTAAACGTAGGTAGGTAGTTACATACATATGTACAATAGGAAAATGAAAGGTTTTTATAACAATCCCCACAGAATAAACCCTCGAATAGTGTTGAGAGGTGGTTGCATTTATAAAAGGATTGCTTCTCTGTAGATACACATAGTTGATTGAGTAGTTACTTGTTTGAATGAATACCTAGATTTGTTTTTGTTTTCAACTCGGTCGGATGAACAAGCTTTGGAGTGGCGAAAGAGTTCATTCGGTAGAATAGTAAAGAAAAGTAGAAAATCAGATTGCTGTTGATCAAATAACTTAAAAATACAAAAACATTCAAAAATGGTAGGTATATGTATTTGTATTTTTATGATTTTGACATAAATTATAAAAATGTTAAATTTTCTTTAAATCCGTATTTAACTTGAAAAGCCCCAATTCACTCCAAAAATGATATTAAATAATGAAGTATCGAAAAACAAATTTAAAGTTAGTGAACCTTCTAGACCTTCTACATAACATTCCAATGAGCTAACCATTTTTCCAAGAGGGGGGTGGAGGGTAGGGAATAAACAAATGAGTTCCTTATAAATCATGAAGCATTAAAGAATTGACCATTCACAAAAGAAAATATACTGTTCCAATGGTGGTTACTACATCTAACCACCGTTTAGTTATTTAATATTTCCCGAGAAATTATAATGGTAATAGCTTTTTTACTTGGAGTACATACATATATATACAAAGTAATAAGTCAAGTCTCAAACAGAGTTAGAAAACTCAAACTTACCCCTTCCAAAATTGTATATAAAACTCTATCGAAAACATGGTAGTTAATGGCAAAATGGTGGTCAAGATTTTTAATATAAAATCACATGACGAATAGCTAAAATTTTTTAACTACTCATATTAACGTTTTATCACAGGTTGATACATTAATTTTAGTTCTAAATCAATTCCATGGATGATGTGGTTATACATAAAAGCACATCATCAAAAGGTGTTATCACAGCCAACCACCTAAACTGAAGAGTTAAATAACTTCACTTCAAAAACACAAATCTATACAAATACAAGAACTTAGATTTATTTCTCTATAAAATTAATTGTTATATCCCGTAACTTTGCAAAGACAACAAATCACGTAATGTTCGTTTCGCACTTTAATTTAGCATGATTCAGGTAAATTTAATGGGCGTTGAGTAGTGATGTAAACATTATTGTGAACTACATATGAATACGTGCAAAAATCTTTGCATGTTATATGGCAAGAGTCTGCTTGTAAACACGATAGCAATAAGTTTGCAGGTAAGTTAAAACAAAATGACTTAACGCTCTTCATATAATAATGGGCTTGGCAACATGAGTTGAAGAATACAAGTGTAATGGCTCATTGCGAGTAAAGAACACATGTCTTAGAATGTATCAATAATTTTTTGCAAGTTTTAGAAAATTCCCTTCAAAATAAAGAAGTAGACGTAAGTGGCTCTTGATGTTCATCCATCCTACTTTCGAAATTAAATTTCCAACTTCTTAATGCAAACACAACTAAGGCAATATCGATTTTATATACAAATACATATTTCAACTTTTGAGCATCCCATTGAATCTGATAGTTTGTAGAGAAAAGTTGCAACGCATCTAACATTTAATTTTTTTCATGTACTCTTAGCTTCTATACGACTATTATGTTTTTTTCTACTTATTATAGAAAGATATAAAAAAAACCTACATACATATATTCAAAATGGCGGTGCGCTACTTTCTTAAAATGCACTCTGCGAACGGCATCATAACCTCAAAACGTATTTCACCTCAACAAAAAGCTGCCCTTCTTCTTTTTCTTGTGTCTGGCAATTTTTATTTTTTTCTACAGAAAATTTTATTTTATGCTCCTCAACCATCCGGGTAACTAAGTTGGCACATATTCCCTTAGTAAAAATAACGACGAAGCATTTATACGAGCGTTAAGCTCTTTTTGCACCAAGTAAATGCTCCTCTGCGATACAAGTAACAAGAAAACCCTCTGTGCACATAGAGAGCACAGTACATCCTTCCTTATACGCCTTCGAGTTCTTTCCTATCTGTGAATTTGTTGTATTTCTTTTTTTTTTACTGTCATCTCTCTCTCTCTCCTGCTGCTTTTTAACATTCAACAAGAGGATAAAACCAAGAAAGGACTTTTTTTTTTTTCCTATTCACAAGTACGATTACTTAAGGGATTTGCCAGCCAGAAATGATGAAAAGGACATAAAGGAGTAAATCGACCAAAGACACGTTATATGGTGGTTGGTTAAGTTTTTTTTTTTTGTCGGTTAACGCTCTGGTGCTAGGATACGCTTTAAATTGAGCCAGAAAACTCGAGAGATTTACTTCTTTTATTGTGTACCAGTTGGCAAGTGAAAAGAAGCTGCACTACTCTGACAAGTCATTTAATCAAAGTTTTTTTGTAGGACTTGTTTTTATCGGTTGTAAATAGAAACCATAAGGGAAATTTATGTATTCATAAAAAAAATCGTACTTGACATTCTAATCAAATCAAAAAACAAAATTAATATTGTAGAGTTCGACAACAGATAGAATTGGAAATTCTCTCCGTCTAACTATTAATTAACCTTCTGTTTAAACATTAGGACTGATGATGAATTACTGTTGCACTTATGTATTTACCTTACATAAGAAAATACATAAAAAGTTCGAAATTCAAGCAAGTTATATATGTATTTTAGGGCCCTAATAAAGTATTCTGAAATTCGTCACTTGAAGCAGCTTAAACGGGTGTGGTGTGGTGTGGTGTGTTATGGTATGGATTGGAATGTTGTGTCATCGCTTCTGCACAAAAAATCAAGCTAGCTGTTTTTAAAATATTTTGAGCAAAGTTTTATTTCTTTTCGACAACACTCTCTTCTCTTTTCGCACAGAAGAAAACGTCAGCGTTAGGGAATGGTATGGCGCAACTAGAATACGAACGATTTCGGTACAACGCACCTCTTTACAACACACCTCTCATAAATATCGATTGTCACACATCGCTTCATAACCCATCACACTCTATAAGTGTGGTGAAAACTTTATTCCCAGTAAAAACACCTAATGTTGGGCGTTTCTCTTTTTTTTTTAGTTCGCAGCAGAGACTGAGCTGTCAAAAAATAATGTTTAGAGTTTCGAATATGTGTTTCTTTTTCCCATCTGAGCGTGTTTTAAAGTGCGCCGTATGAGCTCAAAATAAAATAACTCAGCAAACAGAATTAAATGCTAAACACAATCATTTGACAGATGGAAATTAAAAAAAAACAAAAATATAACAGCTAAGTATTCTGGTGTGTTTCAAAAACAACTCAGAGCGCTCAGAACACGCTTGGTTCAGATGATGTTCAGAACATGCTCCACAAGCTCGGAATCTGTTCAGCGCTCTATTCTGAACTAAAAAAGAAAAACGCCTGTTGTATGGATTTTTTAAACTTGGCAATATTATTACCGGCCATACATCAAGTTCTTACAACCGAATCATGTACTTTATACCACTCTTCATTTTTGCTAGATTAAGTTATAAGAACTTTTTATTTTTCCTCTTAAGTCTAATAATTTTTCTTTTGCTTCTTTCGTTACAGGTACGTTCAAGGATTTGTCGTCAACTACATATAGGTACCATGAACAGAACACCGAGAAGTGTCAATAGATGTTGACGACTACGACGCCAACAAAATGGTTTTCCAAGTCTTATAATGTTTGGTTAGGATGAAAAGTTTCATGCTCTCTTTTGTGACACAATTCGTCGTCGCAAGTTTTATATGCACGCTATGCATGTTGTTGTTGCCGCAACGGTATAGGGTTATAAAACGGTGTCTTATTACCAACGCGCCACTAACTTGAATGTGTGAACACACTTAAAACGATTTGCAAAAGTGCTAATCCACATCTCAGCACCTTTTCTTCGCTTCGACGACAACGACTATACTATTTCAATGACGGTAGCGAGTAGCGACTCCAACAAGGAGGAACCCAACACTCTTCTTAATTTTTTTCTGCCTTCAAATTTTTATGTTTTTGCCTTCAAACTGTGAAGGGCGGTACACACTATATACTCGTATACAAGCTATTTGTGCCGAGTCAGTTGGAGTGTTAAAACGGGAGGAACATGGAGTTAAATGTCAAACTCTGAGTGTGCTTGTATATGCCAAACAAACAGTCATTATGATTACACCAACTTCGCTTGCGGGTTTATGTGTAGTTTTTTTTTTCTGTGTGTATAATAATGTTGCCTCTGAGCTCGCGGCTTGTTGAACACCCACTCGAGGATTTTATTGTTTGATTGTGTCAACACCGCGCCCTGAACCTCTGCACGTATCCCTAAGGCGACGACGACGACGACTTCACTGCTTCTATACAACCAACAAAAAATAAAACTTTGTAGGAGGTATAAACGATGATTAATTAGACAAAGTGTTGACCTTTTTATTTTTTATTTTGTGCTGAGCGCTCTTTGCTGAATTAATTAAGTTAATTCCTTTCATTCTTGTTTTAACAAAAAATTAATTATGTTTCTTCTTTCTTTTTATTATTAAAAAAAAACATAACGAAAAACACAGCGACGAAAATAAGAAGTAAAAAAAAATATCCTTAATCTTTGTTGCCTGAACGTTCCATAGAAACTGAGTACTGAACGAGGATGACAGACGAGACGTCACAAATTGCAAAAGAATAGAGAGAATTCCTTGTAAGCGGATTAGCTGGATCTTGAAATTCTCGTTAAATTGAATTATGAAAATCAGTATAATATGTTTTCAGAGAACTTTTTTTGGGGGAAACAATCTAAGACAGGGATTTATTATGACGAGGAATATAAATTTATAAAGACAAAAGACTTTTATGGTGAAGGTGAATTTCTCTTTGGCTACAGTAAAAGTCTTTTGAATAATGCGTTAATTGGTAGAAAATACTTTCAAAAAGGCAAGTAATTAGCTTCGTAGCCAAGACAATTTAGACTTCCGCTGTGAAAATATGTTAATTTTATTGGTATTAAACAATTTCGTATTAGTTTTCCTTTCTTCTTTTATTATTTAACGAGCTTACCATTGAGTTTGTTTTCTTTATAAATATTGTCAATTATCATACATGAATTTTAAACATGGAAAAATATATTAAAAATTAAATATGATGAATTTAAATTTAAACAGAAAACAAGAATAGACATAACGACAGTTTAAATCCAAACAAGTTTTAATAAGGAGGGAGATCATAGGGATTATCCCACTCTAACCACCCTAAGTGCAAACCCCAGGAAAATTTTGTTTGCACTGGTTAAAGTCTGGTCTTATGGCAGACGTAATTTGGTACCCAAACTTGATCGTATAAGATAAAAGGTCAAACAAATGTTATGATCAGAAGATTGCCTTGAATCTCTCTTTATCCAAGCAAGAAATGCGTTGGGGCAGAATTTTAAACAACCTATTGCTAAGGCCTTTGCATGTTTATAGTTACCAATTTACTAAACATTTAGTATTTTACTGGCTCTCGAAAACGTTAATCCTTTTCTTTCGTTTTACTAACATGTAAAATACTAATTAGCTTTTAGTAAAAAGGGTGCAACTGAACATTTCGTGAAAAAAAGAAAGCAAACAAAATTAAATCTGAGAAACGGACCTAATAATTAGAAATGTCGAAACTCAGAAGTAAAAGTGATGACCTACAATTTATTTTGTTATAAGTTTATTTGTCACAACCTTTTTCGAAATGTTTTTTCATTATATTCCCCATTGGACTGGACCATTCCATGTTATGCTTCGATAAGATTAATTGCTGTACATAAGTATATCTTTAGGAAGTTAACGTGCCAACATCAGCCTGATGGATATTTCTCCCAAAGAAGTGAAATGTAACTAGTATTTGTAATTCTATTGAAATGGGAAGCCCCCGGCTTTGAATTAAGTATTGGATGTCTAAAGTTTCGTCCAGCTCTTTAAAAGGATTGGCGTGGGACTTAAAACATCGCAATTTTCTGCTGAGTCTTCACACATATCGAAATCTTCGTCTTCCGAAAACATTTTATATTATTTACTTTAAAAACAATTAGCTTAGGAATTATAAAAAAAAGCACAATTTAACTCTATTAAATAAAATTGCCAAAAAAAAATGTTTTCGAGGAAAATGTCAGATGTCATATTTATTTAGCAATTTACTAAAAATTAAAGTAGCCATTTTATGATTTTAACTTAGTTAAATTTTAAGAGATATAAAGATGCTTAAATCATTCAAAATTACCAAAATCTTCCTTTTAACTTAGTAACTTACTAAATTGTTCAAAATTTTGTGCCGTTGTCCTTATAAGCTATGTTGTTGATGCTTGCTTTCAAATGACACTTGGTGTGTCATATTTCTAACACGTTAATGATACACCATTAAACAAATCAAATATGTAAATAAAAGAAGTTACGGAAAGATTTCTCGTAAAACTCATAGTTTTACATTTTTATCGCATTTAGAAACAAAAAGTTGTGTTCCAGATTATACAGTCGAAAAACAATTTTAAGACAAATTCACAGCAAATCTTTACAAAAAGAGAAATTGAAGTCTGTTTATCGTCTGCCTAAATGGTACATTTAGAATTCTTCAACATAGATGGTAAGTCATTTATAAAAAATAAAAATAAAAAGTATAGGACTTCATTGGCTGCTCTGTGGCATTTCAGAGTTAGAGTTCAAACCTTTGGTAGTATGACCAATGAAAAGTACCGAGTATGTTCTACTATATAAATGATATTGAAGCTATAAAAGAAAATGGTCCCTAAATCCAAACTTTCTTACTTTTAATAGCACTATTCGATGCAAGAGTTTATCGAATGCCTTATACTTAAGTCATTGAGGACGTAATCCATTTGACTTTTATTTTATGAATCGCACTATGCTTAGTGCGTAGGACTGTCATTAGGAAGGTCTTGGGTTTGATTTTGAGCCGCTGCAAGGGTGTACTGCCTCTTGCGAGGAATTGACAATCCTCCAAGACGTCTACTTGCTTGACTTGTTCCAGACAGTTTATCGCTCATTTTTTTATCTCCGTGAAATGATATTCCAATTTCTATTAGGCATATTTAAAGATAAAGACTTTTTAAAGTTTACTAGCCGACCCACCCAGTGCCAATTTATTTATTTAATTCATCATTATCATTCAATTAAAGACAGAGAATTCATGATTTTTTTATATTGTTGAATGCAATGAGAAGTACCTACTAAGCACTCAATCCTGGAGTCCAAAGAAAAACAGTTAATGGTAAACAAACTTTCAAACCTATACACATTTTTGACACATTAACAATTTTTGTTTCGATTCATTCATGTCATTGTCCTTCAGCTGTTGTTATGGCCATAATATTGGAATCGAACCCACGTCGCCGGAGTGACGTCAACCTGTGAATTTTGTGTTACATACATGTGATTTTTTTTTTTAAATTTCACTCATCATTTTTTCATAACGCGCCTAAAGAAATATAACTAACTTCAAAAACAAAAATTCAATTTACTTTTGTAAAACTTTTTTTGTTTGCACATCGACCGGCCAGCTTGTCTACAAAAAATGACATAAATGGAAGTGTTCCGAAAATGAAGGTAGGTTTTAGTCCATGGAAAGCATTCAGCCATAGAGATTTAAATTTGTATCGTAAGTCATGTTCGTCCGCATTTTTGACGACGCGACGTCTCACGTCTGCATTTTCTATCTTCTCTCTTTCCATGACAAATACATTTCGAGTATTTTGTATTCTCTTTTTTCGAAAAAATTTAAAATTCAAATGCAGACAAATGTTAATAAGTTTTGAAAATAATTGACTTATAAAAATACGCAGAGCTTACACTTTTGCATGAATACCCCTATTATTGTAAAGCCATAACTGCAATGAACTTGAAAAGTGAAAATGTTAAAAAAAAATCTGCTCTCCTTTTCCAACTCAATTTTAAATTTTATCTCCCATCTCAAAAAACCAAAGAGTAAATGTTTCACTTTTTGAAAACAATAATACATTGAATAAATTGCTTCAGAAAATAACCGATAGATGTCGCCAAACTGAAAGCAACAGATGTCGCTTTTTCTTTTTTCATTTTTTCACTTGTACTTTTTGCAAAAATTGCCAATTGCAGTTAACGCTTGATGGTTTAAATGGTTCCACCTTTTTACTTTTTCACTTTTTAAAAACACTATTACATGGAATACATTTTTTCAGAAAATCACCGATAGATGTCTGAACTGAAATTGTATGGTGTAAATTATATGCTCTTTTCAGCAACAGATGTGGCTAATGTATGTTTGCAAAAAGTGCCGATTGTAGTTAACGCTTAATGTTTCAAAATTTTATTATAAGAGCTCAAATACTAAACAAACACATGCCTAATATTTATATTGATAATATTTCTTCATTTAGTGAGGTTCACATTCAACAACAACAACATGTTCATCAACTACTGTCGTGTTGGCGGATTTGTGTAATGTGAACACCACTGTGAACCCACCTTAATGTTTCGGGTTCTGGCTTTGGGTTTTCGCTGAATGCTTTCATTTTTTATATTCTGTATTTGACATTTTATGTCAGTCGTTTTGACATTTCTAATTATGTGTCAGTCGATTTGACATTTCTAATTGTTTTTGTTTTCAGGGCATTTTTTTGCAATTTTTATTTATTGTTTTAAACAATTTCTGTGTAGTATATTTAAATAATTTTGGCATTCTGCACATCTATGCAAAAAATGCTTTCGTTTAATATGTAATTTATGCCCCTTCGGTTTTTGTGGGCCGCGAAAAGTGTACCACAAAAAACATGTTCGCCGTTTTATTATATGATTTTATTTATTTATATGTAATTCTAAAACTCTGACAAACCATTAGAAACCTTTACTTTATTTAAGACTAATTTTCCGTGTACAATTTCTTTAAATCAGTTGAATAAATAAAAATAAATAATTCTTTGGTACACTTGGGCGTATACGTACTTTTTATGTATTTTTGTTTTTAAATCATTCTTCTTTGATCTCTTTTTTGTTTTTTACACCTTAGGTTTGCTAAGTTTATTATGTTTGCTAAACCAAGCAAAACAGTTGTTAAAATGTTAACAAAAACTTTACAAACAAAAGATGTGTGTATCAAGTCAAGTTCAAGGGAGCACATGATAGAAGTAAAGTTTCTAACGTTTTTCTTCAGATTCGAGCATTTAATTTAAATGGTCTTATATCGCATAAATTCCATCATAAAATTTTAAATTCCAATTTTCCAACTTTCAAGGAATTTTTAGGAAAATTTAGCGGTCGAAAATAAATAAAATACGATTTTATGGCAAGTACATTTAATAATATTTTTATATTTAATATTGTTTTACTGAACAGAAGGGCTTTTCTACAATAATATGTACATAGAATTCTTTTTATGAAAATCGTTAAAATCGTTTTTAAGGATAAATCACATTTTTCCATTCTGTTATTCTTAAAGCTTAAACAATCTAGGGAATCACCTATGTATAAGCCGTAGGGCGCAAGTATAAAGGAAATCTCTTTCATTTACATTTAATTTCTCTAGAATTGTTCAAACTGGGCAGGCTACAAAGCCTACAACTTATAGTCAAAGTCACGAATATTAAATTAAAGTTTCAATCTTTAATTTTTATTAAATTTAAATTCAATAGTTGCTCAATAAAACGACAAAAATATCTTATACATATTTTGTTTTTAACTTTTTAACATAATTCATTTTGTTGATTTTTTCCTAAAAAGGTCTAATAAGTCTGTGTATAGTCTCGCCAAGTCTTCTGATGACAGAGGGTAAACTTTTGCAGTGCCTTATGACATAAACCAACAAAATTTGACGTTCGGAGTTTCTGCAACTCAGTTGCAACAATTTAGAAGACCGAGACGAGTTTGTAAACTTTATTTTTTTTTAAGATAAAAAAGTTCTTTGTTCATTATAATTTTATGTTTAGGGACAAACATGTGTAAAGGGTCTTTTATATCTGTAGATCGAGTTACAGACAGACAGAACCCTTGTCTTATCTTTCATCGTAATGCCTAGTTAGATTTGTCCAATAACTAGGTACGAGTATAACACAAGTAAAAAGAGTTGACACTGTTGTCCTTCTGATTCGTGCCGTTTTTCTTCTACTGATCATTATCGATAATAAACCGCAATTTATCTTAAAGTAACTCACTGCAATTATTTATTGAATATTGAGGTCACAAAGTTTCTGGGTGGTTGGGCTCTAAACCTTCAAGTTTTAGTTGGGAGTTACTAATTTAAAGATCTAATTCCGGCAAGAACTTGTATTTGCCCCTTTCAATCGTGTGGTATATAACCATTGATACTTCCTATAGAGGTACTTGAAGGTTGAAAATCGTTTCAAAGATTTTGCTTAGAACGTATGCCCCCATTAGGGCTGTCTTGTACACAAAAACGGTTTCGCCCTTTAATGTTACAGATCCAAACATGAAGTAGTTCCATTTGGTCTAATGTTTCTTTTATTTTTCTTGGATATCCACACATGAATGTTTCCATCTCATATTTTTCCAAAGGCCATTCACATTAATCGCGTAATTGGCTGAGAAATACCTTTTTCAAATCAACCAATATAATGTTCAGATAATTCTAACCCTTCATGCAATCACGATTTAAGTCTAGATTCTGGTCCTTATACTGTAGACGACCAACCGCTGTGTGTTCATCATTATTATCAAATTAAAAATAATTACTCAAAATAGTTGTGTTAAACTTAAGTAAATTAAAAGTTATAATCCCTTTTAGCCTTAAAACGATTTTCTTTTTTTTTTTTAATTGCTGTTGGGTTTATTAAGTGAAGAGCTGAATACTCCCGCGCAAATCACAAGCTTGTTTGTGCCCACCAATTCAGTATGATTATTGAATAAGCTCATAAATACTAAATTAATCCGATTTAATTACAAAACAGTCTGCGCACAGCTTCAATGGAGCAATCCCCCCATTCACCATTAGCGCTGCCGCCAACGTCCGTCGGTCGGTCGTAGTCGTTGCCCGTAAGCCCAAACTGACAGGCATCACGCAGAGCACTGATATGTTTTTCCCTCCCGTATTTTTTTTTTTTGTGAATTTAATTCGGTAGAAATATGCTGCTGAGCTAACAGAAAATGCCGGCAATAATAATTCACATCAATTACGCTTAAAGCGGATTACGAATTAAATATGAAAACGACGCGAAGCGATAATAATCCCTCAATGCGCCTTCATCGTTTCGTTCAGTCCTTAAAAGGAACAAAATAGATAAATTAAAAAAAAAGGAAAATATTTCAAAAAAGTTTGAGAAACTTGAAGCTAAGAGGAGTCTACAGCGTCGTCGTCGTCATCGTTGCCGAAACCACGAAAACCCAAACAAAGTTTAGATGCCTTTGGTCTTTTCATTGCTCAAGTGTTTTTTAGCTATTCAAATCTACGAGTACATACATATACCAAACCTTAAGGAAGAAAATTAAAATCGCCTAGGCCTGGACTCTGAGGCATCATTGAGTTAAGAAAAATTCCAGGAAATTAATTTTTGTATCCTCCGATGGAGTCTTATAAATAATTGCAAAAACAGTAGGTACCTAACTAAATAAAAACAAAGGGTCAGTTATGGATTCATGAACAATTCGGGATAAAACTTAATCCAAGTCGACACCAAAGATCATTTGATTAGAAATGAAATCAGAGCTTAGATATTTTTCTTCGTCCAAAATGACTAGTGTATGAACAGTCTTTTTCAAAAGTTTTTTTGACAGCTGTCAAGTTTTACAAACTTAAGCAGATAACCAACAAATTTGAAATATTGGTGAATCGGCATACATATAACAGTTATATTGTTCGAATAAATTTGACAATTTCAATTTCAATGGCAGTTAGATTGTAAATGTCACCTGTCAAAATTCCCAAACTGTCACTTTCGCTTGTCACTTAATTTGTACTTAATGTTAAAAGATTAAATTATATTATTTTAAAATGTATTCTCCCATTTTAAGAGCAAACACCTACAACTCAACAGTACACACAGAATAAAAAAAACTAGAAGGGAAATTTTCAATTTAACTTTTAAAAATCAGAAGACGCGTGGGCGTAATAAAAAAGAGATTTTGTTAATTAATTCAGCAAAGTGAACTTTTTTTTTGTTGTCAAAAAAAAAAAAGGTCAAATATTTTTCGTCTTAAAAATCTTTTAGAAAATGTGATTGGGCGGAGTTTTTATTTTTATAAAATATCTTCTGTGGTATTAAAGCGAACAAAAAAGTAATATAAATAATAAAGGGACGATAATAAAATGGTTTACGCGAAAAACAAGTAGCCCTAATTATATAGGTAGATACTGTCGTGTTTTTTTTTTGCCATGAAATTCGGGGAGATGGTTTTTTATCTTTTTTTTCAATTTTTGTTAAATATGTGGTTGCCCCAGCAACTTAACGTGGTAAATTTAATGGATATTTAGGGTTCTCTTTTTATTTGCTTCATGAATAGTATAAATTTATGTTAGGTCATGCGCTAAATTAAACTTTCAAGGGTTTTTTGAAACCATTCTGGAGAATAAATAGTGTGTTTTGCTTTGGAAACTACCGTGATGATGATTTGGCTTTGAGTTAGAAGACTGCTCAAAGAGTTCGCCAGAACTTAGAGTTGAGTATTTTTTTTTTTGTAGTTTACTTCAAAGGAAGCAATTATACTTTCTATGTGACAAATCATAGTTCGGGTCAAAAACCTTCGGAAGTCTAGTGTAAAACAAGTATAAAATTAAGCAGAAATAATTTTTATTGGTAAGGGAGAAAATATGTACAGGAGGGGGTTTTATATAACCTGAAAGAAATTGCCAACAAATATTAACAAGCTTTAGGGTTGAATTACCAAAGTGGAAATGTCATTAGTTTATTGCTTAATTGCATTCGGAATGACTTTGTGAGCATAAGTTAGAAACCCTAGTATAGTAATTTTGTTTTTCGAATTGGTTCATAAAATGTCACACTCGGAACAAAAGTATTTAATGTTTTAGTACGACATTAACAAAATTTTGACTCAAACTGATAATACGAGTAAGTAAAATTTGTACTAAAAAAATGTGATCTATAGAATTTTTATTGAATTTTAAAATTATGCTGACCCAGAATTTTTAGTTTCCAGGCTATGTCAAACCCTTTACAGAGTTTCATTTAAAAACTTACTTTATTTGCCACAAAATGTCCCATTAAAATGCGTAAAAGTTTATAGAAACATTAATTTGTCACAAACGTTACAAAATTTGGAGAGTTTTCCACAATTCTGTTTCTCACTGTTATTTAAGTTAAACTTTTTAGATATTTGAAAACAATTAGTAGATTAGATACCCTTTTCGCAAATGATCATTTTCCTTGAGTCACACCTGTAACGCAACTTAAATGGATTTTGAAGACATCTTGGGTTCTATTTATTATTACTAGGAAAATTGTGTGCATTATTTCTGATATTTCTGATATCATGTTACAATCGTGTTAAACTTGTAACAAAAGAAAGTGAACTGTCGATTGTAAATTATCTGGATTAACACAAAGCGACGACTAGCTGATGTCAGTGAAATTTTATAATGTTTAAGCAACTTAAAGAAGCCCTAATTTCCACTCAAAAAAAAAAACCTTACTCACTTGCTTCTTTTTCCAAAAGTTGAATATAATATCTTCTATTCTAAAAACGACATTTGAGAAGCTCGTTTTTAATTTGGTAGAATGTTGTTGTTAACTTGTGGATTTTTTTTATGTCAAAGCACAAGGGTTCTAGTAGACATCAAGAGTCAAACGTTTAAAATGATTTACGAGTATAGAGAGCTAGGACCTCAACCAAAACCGTTTGTGTGTTTTTTACCTGCAACATTCCCTGTCGAATATGAATTATGAAGATAAGATTCACTTTGAACCTGACAAAGACGTACTTTCGACATATATTTCGAAGGCATTTCCTCGCAATTTTAATATGCAAACATTCTTTTCTCTTCCTCTCTCTATGTTTATGTTCAACAATATATAAGTCTCAATAAGCGCTTGAGCGCAAGTGAATTATAAATTAAAATCAAAAATGATAGATTTTAGGAGGTATCAAGGTCTTTTATGAAAAATGTATGCATTTGGTATGACCGTTAAATCTAAGTTGTCTTGGGTGGTTTGAAGTCTGAAGCTCGTAAAATAAATAGTGGTGTCCCTCAAAACTCTGCTTTGTCTCCGACTCTTTTTATCATATTTTTTAAATGATTGTTTTGGATGGTTTCAAGTCAGATAAAATAGAAACTGGTGTCCCTCAAGGCTCTGTTTTGTCTCCAACTCTTTTTCTCATTTTTTTTTTATAAATGAACTCTTGTCTGAAACTACGACTGGACCTTCAGCTTTTCATATTTGTTTTAATCCCCTCTTTTTCGGTTGTTGTACTGCAAATGATGATTTCTTAAAATTTATCATCAAATGTGATATTAATAATTGTGTGGAATTCAATGCTTCTGTCTTTAAGGCGGAATATTCCTTAATTGTCATTATCAATTAGGCCAGGCGCGCACATTCAATTTTTAGTTTCGCAACTGTTTAGTTGCTAAAATGAAACATATGGGCTTATATGAGACACTGCGCACTTAGAGCAACTCGATTCGAGCAACTAAAAAGTTTATGTTTTGACACAAACTAAACGATTGCCTTAAATTAATTCGCAACAGTTGAGCTGTTTTCTATAAGCGCAAGAGAGAAAAAGAGTGTGAACGTGAGTAAAGATTTGCCAGTGCGCGGTACTCTATCAACTGGTGATTAAACTATTTAATTTCGATCACAGTTGCCAGTGCGCAGCTAGCCTTATGCGTGAATTGTGCTCCCTTTATGTAGACTGAAAAGCTTTCTATTCTCTACTACCTTTTGTGGGATGACCACATAATATACATTACTTAGAATGCAGTCAAATGCTAAAGTTTGCTTAGCCTATGTAAAAACTTTTTTCGCCTTCTGAACTGGCTAGAGTGTATAAGGCATATGGCTAAAGTACAACTCTCATAACTGTTTTGGTGGATATAAAAAATCATTGCACCTGCTACAGAGGTGAGGAATATTCATCATAATATCCTTGAGCTTTACTTCGGTCGTGGTTTTAAGTACAGAGATTTCTTCTCCAGCCGTACATCAAGAATGCCAAATTTCTTACCCGACTCTATTTTTCCTTCTCATTTTAATATCGAAGCATTTAAGGTAAATGTACATCGTCATCTTCTACTTAATCCTTCCTGTACTTCCTAAACGCTCGCACTTTGTTAAAATTTAGAATTTAAAGGGTAGTCACAACCCCTTGAGTTCCCTTGCTTGCTCGAGTGGACTTGAAGTTCATAAACAAATGCAACGTAAGGCTGTCCTTTCGGATCTTTACTTTTTTACAAACACTTTGTATTACAAAATGGAGCTGGTTTAAGTTATTTAATTTGACATATCTGCTTACATCAACACTTCAATATTCCAACCACACATTTCTCAGTAAGGTATTGCAGCAAGTTAAGTTTGAACTTTTATTTCGATTTAACTTAATAAAGAATTGCAATTGATTAATACACAGTACGGTAGGGCTTCAAGCTTTCTTTAAATCATTGCTTCTCCAAAAACTCCTCGAATCCAGATCCTTCTCCTAACTTTTGTCCTTTTTTTGTCATCATGATTGCATATACGTGCATAAAGACAATAAGTTGATTTAATTAAATTCATCTGCAGTTTTGCAAAAGCCCTTGCAAATGCCATTTAACAAGAAGCAAGAAGGATCCACTTGAAAGGTTTCCAATCCTTTCATTTAAAATTTCTTCAATTGCTCAACTACCTGCGCAAATGGTTGTGTATAATACATAGGTTAAAGGAAGAGAAGTGACTGACAAAAATTACAACGGCTAGTAAAAGCTGTGCCAGGAGCTCACACACAATTCAAATCCTACCTACAGATTGCACAGGAGCACCCGTGACGAGTTGATTCCTTTGATCTTTGTGTGTGTTTTCTGGACTAACGAAGGGAAATGTATTTCGCGCTCCATCACTGCAACATGGCGATAAATTATATGTTCAGTCTTTGAATACAGAAGAATTCGAAAAAGAACGAATTGAAAAAAAAATACACCCAACAAAACGACAAAAAAAAAGAACGAAGTTGTTACTTCTTGACGTTGGCGTCAGTCGTCGTCGTCATCGCCATCGAGTAGTCGTAGGAAGAGAAGATTATTAAATCGCATTTTCTCCATATTCCTAGGAGGATACCTACTCCTCTTCCACGTATAGTCGTTTTTCATCTGCTTCCGTAAAGGACGTCGTTGTCGTCTTCGTAAAGCCAACTCGTTTACGTGTAAAACAAGGGGCACTGCCTCAATTAATGCCACTGCACTGCTACTGCTACAACCACCATTCATTCAGAATAGCAGGACGAAAAAAGACGACTTAGTGCTTAAGTTTGTTCACAAGAAGTGAAGGACGACGACATAAGAAGGTTGGCTGCGAACTATGTAGAAACATACCAATTTACCGCGTGTAATTAAATCACAAAATCCACAAAAGGGTGTGCAGCACAGACAGGCCATGTTTTTTCTTTTGTTTTTTTCTTAACTTGGAGCAGAGGCGTATCTAGGGAGTTCTACGCCCTAAATGAAGTTATACAACTATGTTAAGCATATTTTGTTTGTACCTGTTAGTCCTAGATTATATCAGGATCCCCTTATTCCTACGTTTCGTTATTCATCTTTTTCACTGGATTGAAGTTAATTAAAAGAGCAGAAATTAATGAGACATTTGACATTTAAAGATTGTGTCCTGGTTTTGGTTTGACGTTTATCGTTTCACAATCAAAATATATCGCTCAGAACGGGAAATCTGTGAAATCTAGTCAAGTGCATGAAAAGTGTCGAAATTACACATATACACATGTCAAAGTGACAGATAGTTTTTTTTCTACATTGCGCCCCTTTTGTTTTGCGCCTTTATTGCTAGTCCTTACTTACGCTACTGATTTGCATTAAATGCAAAGTCAAATTCCATCAAAAACCAAGTAAGAAAAGTTAAAAGAAAAATGGGAGGCAACATTGAGTCACACGTTCCATGGCACATGGAGGCAGGCAGCTGTTTTTGCCTTGGCTTCTTAGTTACGTCGCAGTCGTCGTTTTTCACATGCCTGCAATTTGCAATTTGATATTTAAGCAATCTTGCCGTCGCAGTTGAAGGTATAGTAAGTAACGCAGCACATCTTCAACCACAGGATATAAATATCCCTCCGTATAGCCAAAGTAGAAGTATAGATACGTGTGGCGTGTTTTAATACCCTGTTCACTGTTCAAGTCTTTTGCTTGGCGTTCTTGTAATTAAACTCATTACCGGAGTGACGTTGGCATGATAGTGTGCTGGCTGAATGGTGTTGCATGAATGCCAGAGAGAGGTTAGGAAAGGAGCAAATAAAAGTATAGAGAAACGTTGGTTGGGCATTTAGAATGCATTTCACTTCTCATTACAAATTTAATTTACGAGCATATGCCTCAATTGATGCGCGACGAAGGCGATGATTGGTGATGCGGGGCTTGGCGTATAAACTAGATGGTAGTACCTTTATAGTCTGTCTGGAAAGAGTTTACCAAATCTTACAAAACATATAGAACTTCAGATTGCGAAAATATATAAAAACATAATTGTAAATCTGAAAGGAAATAAGAATTTTAAGTTGATTTAATGGAAACAAGAGCTTCTGTAAACCTTCCTTGCTCATTTCTTAGCGCCTTAGATTCCATTCTTATTACCTAAAATGGGTTAGACTTGAAATATTTCGAAATTTTGGATCTTGAGGAATTCAACAATTCGATAAATAAAGATTGTTTTTTTTTTCGTATTCAGCAGTTCCTGTATTGAAATTAGTCTGCTGAACTGGAAAATCGTCCAATGAAAAGTCTGCTGAATACTTGCTTTTTCTTTGCGTTTAAGTTTTATATTCTTAAGAAGGTGTTCAGCATCCTGCTAAATTGTTGCTGACAAAATTCTTTTTTTTTTTTTTTCAAATCCGAAGCCTAAAACTTAGTTTACGATAATAGCAAACAGAAGACTAGAGAGATCTTCTTAGGTTCCGGTACCATGAAAAAACTAATTTATGAAACTATAAACCCAAAGCTGTCTTCTAGCTTTTATGACATACTGTTTGAAACAAATGTGTACTGCCACTTGCAGCTCATTTACACTTCGCGCAGTTAATTGTTGAAGTTTACCCAACCCTATCATCAACTTTATAATAATTATCATCATCAGTATGTTGTTGGCTTAGAGAAGGAGTTTTATGTAGCTAGCTAGCGGCAGAAACTACCCTTTCTCACAGTCCATTGTAATTCCCTACAATAATGAAAAAGCCGCCCAACAAATGGTATGTTTGGTAACTGCTCATATTTTCCATTTCACTCGCTCTTATAGAACACAGATGTGTATGCTGTGTGTATTGTGCAATTGAGGTTATGTCGTTTGATGCTAAGAGAAAACAAATGCTTTGCTTGGCGTTATGTGGTTTTAGGCTATCAATTCCTTGCGAGCAGCGTCTCGTTGCCGTTGTGTCGTGTCGGTCGTCCACACATATTCATACCCTATGAAAAACCACCCAGGCAGGATGACTCCATTGAAATCGTATTACAGCGAACTTAATACATTCAATTGTGGTCTTGGAATCATTTCACATGGCCTGGTCTTTGGTACTGCGGTAGTACTGGTCATGGGTGATAATGATGATGAGAATGGTGTCCTCGTTGTCGTCTCGTAATCGCGCAGTCAAGTCATGGCGCGGTGGCGGTGTCACATTGATCAGAAGAATTAGTGCTACTTTGTTTGGGAACAAAGACAGACCACAAGAGGTAAGAGGATCGTGGTAGTGTGGAAAGATGGTGCACATGATGGGGTTTTTCGGGTTCGTTCCGTGGTACCGTGATGGGTGGTTATTCGTTAGCCAAAGCCATGAATTTAACCGCCACCACCATCAAAAAAAATAACATATTTGTGGCTACTTTAACAAGGCTCACATGTGTGTCAGAGATTTGTTTGATACTTCACTAGTGGTGAATATTATGTGGCCCTTGTAATTTAGCAGGTAGATTTGTGTTAACCAACATCGAAGGTGGCCGTTTTGATTCGATAGCGACGACGAATGTTGCGGTAATGGCGTTAGTGAAATGAAATAAGAAATCTATATAGCCTCTGACAAGCGTAAGAGTAGAAGTTACGATCTGTCACTTTGTGGGTTAAAGTTTGTGGTTTCACATAATAAATGAGATTGATTTACATTAAATATTATTGACAATTGAGTAACATAACTTATGTTTGCTTGAATAGACGAAAACTTTATTTTTTCTGTGTTCGATTAAAAAAGGGAACTTTACATCTGAAGTTATTTGATAAAACAGAGTTTAAAGTGACAGATGTGAATTGAAATTCATAAACAACTTCGTAAAAAACTGCCAATTTTTACCAACTTAAGTCAAAACTCTACTAAAGTTGATATATAAACGAAAGGCACTTATCTATATTGATATCCTTTATGCCGCTTCTTTTTTGTTGTATTTTTATACCTTTGTGTGCCTTTCAATTTTGGCATCACATCATTTCATGTTCATCTTGGCTTTTCTTATCCCTTCTGCTTTAAAACTAAATCGAATTTAATTAAATACTATTCATATTTAGTGACAGATACCGACACTGTTGTATCACAAGAATTTTTCCAAACCACCAACAGAAAGTTTAGAGTTTTTCCGATCATCACCCACATATTGGTCCCTCGAGCCGAATTTTCCCGACAGGACAGTTAACAAGGGCTAGATCTTCACTCGCCGAATATTTATGAAACATTTTATAGGTCTGAAATAAATAATAATACTATTTTTGCATGTACATAAAATTAAAAAAAAAAAAAACAAAAAGAATTAAACGAAATTGATTTTATATAATATTATTTTTAAAATAAGAATTTTTGAAAATTTGTTTGGTTGGAAAATTTATATGGACATTTATTCAAAATATTGTGTTAACTTAGTTATTCAATAACACTGTAAAAAAAGCTCAATTTGCCTGTCTTATGTGCCAATTCTCTTTTGTCTGTATAATCGTTCTTTTTTGCTCACCAAACGTGTTTACGAGGTTCTGTTAAAAAATAACACTTAAAAGTTGTCAGTTCTTGTCTGCCATTCTTATTTTTCAAAACAGTTTAGACAGTGAAATCAATTGGTCCTTCGAGCCGGATAATCATTTGTTACGGTTATAAGGTGTTTGATTTTTACCCACAAAATAACAACTTAAAATTTTATAGAACTAGAATAGATATTAGTTCTACTTTTTTTCTCACCGAACATGTTTCGAGTGTTCTGATTTGTTAAAAAAAATCGCACAGAACACACATAACTAACTGTCTTGTCTGCCATTTTAATTTTCAGATCAGAATAATCGATGAAATCTCAAATTAATTTTATTTGTAGTTAGGAATTAAGGTTTGCTTGTTCACTAAACTCTTTTGACTAAAAATTTTTAACAATGTTTTAAAGCATTTTATAAGTCATATCACGAGTCCACTCTAAGCAAACAAATGAATCTAAAACTAGTTCCTGAGTATCTAAAGATTTTGAAGTAAAGTTGTTTAAGTAAAATCCGCCAACTACCACGATTTTCTTAAATTAAGGTTTTCTCTTTGTTCAATATTCAAAAGCAAAAATGATGTTATCTCTTAAACTAAAAATAAACACTACAAGTATAATTTTTCTCGCTTACTACCACGCCCACTTTTCATATACATATTTGAATTTTTGACTTATTTAAATACAAATGATTCAACTACTAGGTTAAAAGTAAGTGTACTATGGTTGCAGCACCAGTTGCAAAGATTAAAAATATTTCATAATGAATTTATTGAAACGTTTATTATTCCTATATATTTAAGGGCCAAATAAAGTTGCTGAATTACGGTGATTATTTATTTATTTAATTATCTTTTTGCATTTCCCAATACTTTTATAGTTATTCAAATAAATTACGCATATAATTATTGTAATAGTTTCAATTCCTACCTAATGAATTCTTAACGAAATAAAAATCTATTACAAAATCAGTCAAAATAAACAAAAATTTGACATTTAATTTCATGTTCCAATAAGTCAAAATGATCAAAAATCTGAAATTCAAGTTCATGTTCCGATATGTCAGTTCGTTTACAAATGAATTGATTGTATAGCTTCATTAGATTGGTGTGTTGTCAATTAACAAACACACACATTGTTCTATATAATCTACCTAATTTTTAAAATTATTCAAAACCAAGGATCAAAGCCACAATAATAATAATAAAAAATAAATATCAAAGCTCATTTAATATTATGGCCTCATAACAATAATTAATATTATATACATATTTATTTAACACTCTCGTCACGAATAGTTTTTTTTTAATAATAAATGAATCAGCAATATTCTTAGCATGCAGTTGCCATAAAATTTAGAGTTGTGACATTGTTTTCCATTTTATTATTATTTTTTTGCTCGTTTATGGTTCCTTTTGTGTTCGTTCACTGTCGTTAAAATATTTTTACGATTATTTCTTTTTTCCATAAAATTAAAAGTCAAAGTATCAAAGTCGTTAATCCATAAAAATAAACATTCCAAACTATAATTTTTGGGGGAATAATAAAATGAAATGTGTTTTGAAATGAGTCTCACGTCTTAAAACGTGATAAACTAGATTTCATTCATTACAAAAAAAATAACAACTATCCGTACACCATATCAATAACTTGTCCCAAAGCAAAAATAATATTTGACGGAAATTTGTTTATTCAAAGTCGGTTGTCATCGTTAAAGAGAATTAATTAAAAAAAAACGAAAGAAAATGTGTAAAACAGTCAGGTCTTTGAAGTCTCTTTTAAAACATGGAAAGGATGTTATATATAATTTTTAATCAAGTTGTACTCCAGGGAACTTTCTTCGTTTTTTTCGTGTTTTTTTATTTTATTGCCAAATTGACGATGCATTTTTAATCAATCTAATGATGAGAACTTTAGTTGAAATTTCTTCACAAACTTTCCAAATAGTCGTAATCTAAGTTTGATTGTTTTTGTGATTTTGCAATGGAATGCAGCAAAGTAAAAAATGGCAAAAGGTTGCTAAAACTACTTACCATTTTTAAAATTGGAACATCAGAAAACCATAGAAAGTTTACAACGTCGTAAACGAACTGTCAAAAACTTGTATGTAGAACTCTTTTCAATAAATCGTAAACTTTTCGACATGATTTCGTGTTGTGAACGAAGATGGTAAACTAAACATCGTAAAGTCGTAAACTCTGAGTAACGGTACAATAACTTCTATAATGTTCCATAATTTATCAAAAATATTTCAAATTATAAGCCAACTGAATTCGAGAAACATCAAAATCTGAGTTTTCTCTCTTTTTTAAAAAAAATTGCTGAAGTACGATTTATTGTAAATTAGAGAATACTCGTACATTAAAATAATTGTATTCTTAAACGTAAACGCTCGTCGCCTTAACTCAACTCATCGCTGTTTGACGCTTAATAAGCAGCTGATTACAACTCGTTTTTAACGCAACAAGTCTGAAGACGTTCCTGAATAGTGTGTCGGTAATTTTAAAATTTTACAACATCGGAAACTTAAGGACGCGACGTTCCATGAATACCCTTAATAAGCGATCACCAGTGTTGTAATCGTAGAAGCTTTGAGCGGAATATTTTGTTAATTCACTTTCATTTCTGTCAAAATTGTAAATAATATTCATTCTCGCTTACTTTCAAACAGAAAGAAAGTGCCAAAGCAAAAACATTGTGTACCGAAGAGGTTTTAGAACCACTGAAGGAAGGAACAACAAATTATGAAGTGTGTTAAAAACTCACAAGAACTCTTAAAATTTTCGAAATTTTATTTTTGTTTAATAGATCCTGAATTCACACATTTGTAATATAAAACAACAATGGAGCAAATGTCAAAAGTTGACATTTGTTATTTTCATTTCTTAATAACAACAAAGAAATAGAACTAAACTAAACGCTGACAGTAAGAATGACATTTGGTGAGCTGTGAAATAAAACTACAAATTTTACAGCATTGTTTTTTCTTTTTCAATGGCGTAAGGTTATAGTTAAAGTCCAAAAGCCTTGTTTAATTTTATTTAATATATTTTGTTGTTAGAATATTACAAAATGTTACACTTTTGCACTGGATAGTAAGTACTCCTATTATGTTTCTGGTTGGTTATTTGGTATTCAGTTTTTGCAGATATATGTATGTACATAAGTATGTACATACACACAGCTTCCAAAATATTTTTAAGATTAGTCGTTTGATTAAAAGAGTCCTTCAAAATTACATGTGTGAACTTTCTCTAGAGCAACAAAACATCGTAGTTTTATATTCACTTTGGTAATAATTTGGCAGCACTGATTTATGATTTCGAAAATTTGACAGATGGTGTGTTCGAATTTCAATTTGGAGAGACTTTAAGATTCTGTTGCCACATCTAAGTACATGTGGAAGATATAATATAATGACAGATCAACAGCTCAACCAATTCTAATTTCTGAACAAAATTTTTCACTTGTCAAATACAATGAAAATGTTACACTTTTTATGTTATATGCAAGTATCATTTCATACTTCTAATACTAATGTTGATAACAGTTAGCAACAAAAACCTCGTTCAAATGCGACTTAAAGGTTGAAACAAAGATAGAATGTATTGTATATATATGTATATTGTATGTATATGTATAGATGTAATTTTTTGTGTTTTTGTTAAGTTAATACTTTATAGTGTTAACTTTATAATGTTTGTCTACCACATTTTGATTTATTTGATTGAACTTTGAAATCTAAGTCTGAAAGAAGATTCAAAGATCATGAATGTCACATTTCTTTTGTTTTCTTTGTTTTTCCTACAAAATAAAACAAAAGCAAAACTAAAATAAACAAAATTCTTACGCAAAAAACCACAAACACTTCATCAAAAGTGATTTGAATTTGCTACGTCTCCTTCTTTCGTTCCCTCTTTGAAGCCGCTCCGCTAACAATTGTCCAAGAGACCAAGACGTCCATTATTCCATCTGATGTCAACAGTTTGTCCACAGTTTGCATATTTAAATGTAACACTCGAGCAAAGTTGTAAAGGTCTATATACTGGCATACTACACCAAACAACTACTGCCTCTAGTCCTGTCAGTCGCCTGAACCACAAACTCGACAAGATTGGACTTTTCATATGGATAAGAGAACACAGGGCAGGACCGAGTATTATAACTGCCAGAGTCGTTGTTGTACATTTTCATACGTATAGTATAGCCGATATGCCTTCAACTCTTATGGTTGCTTGATTTTGTGTCCATATATAAAGCATACAATTTTGGTTTTTTTTTTTTTTTTTAAATTCCAACCGTCGTCCATTGAATGTTGACCAAAACCAACAAAGTCAAAAAGTCACACATGCCCGTGTGGAAAGCCTGAAAAAGACTTCCCTTACCTCTTTGTACAGACACACGCCGCCAGCCGCCGTCAAAGTTTGTATGCAGAGGTTGGTGCAACAACAGCAGCAGCAGCCACTCTGAATGATTTATAATGCAAGCATTGCGATGTCAAGAGACGATAAAACTATTTAAATTGCAAGCATTTGCATGAGGTGGAGGGTTCCATGTTGTTTCACTCCTGTGTGTCGGAGATTTCTTTATTTATTTTTTTTTTATTTTATTTTTTATACTCTGTAGGTAATAGGGTATGAGAAAATTGTTTTTTAGGTAGAAATAAAGTTGTACATTTTAGGTTTTCTTAGAAGGATGTCATATTAGACAATGCCTAAATAGTTCCAAATAATTTGACATATGTCTAATTCAAGTTAAATATTATTAATAGTAATAGTCGATGTTTAGACAACTTCTTCGGAGTCTAAGTTAAATAGCTCTTAGGCAACAATTAAAAATGATATTTGATAGGTTTTCTATAATTCATAACTTATGTCTTAAGTTAGACAGCTCTTAGACAGTAATGAGAAATAACGTTTAAGGCCTTTAACGACTGTCTAAGTTAGACTGAATTAGTAACACTACCAGTTGCAGTTTAGACCACCTCCAACGCACGATTCAAAAGCTTTTGAAATTGTGTACCAAATGTCAAACCGTTTGTCAAATTGTTTGCAATCGACATTGTATTACCTAAATACAATGGCGCAAAATTTTAATTGAATTAGTACGTTGCTAAAGCTGTTTAAGTATCATACTAGGTTAAAACAACGAATTTGCAAATTTTAATCGAATATAGCATCATACTTTCTATACCCTTTTATTAAAGTTAAACTCATCGAATACCTACTTTATTTTTTTAGTATCGTGCTATCTTCATATGACTCTTTGACATTTGCAAACATCAAAAAAGGTTTGTGTACTTACTTTTTTACACGAAATGTCATTGTTTTAGGTGTGTTCAGAAGCAATTTATTAAGAAAATTCTTTTAGTACGATACTAGTTAGAAAATGTTTAAAATTAAGAATGAGTTAGTAAACTACTATAAAGTTAGCAAATTCTTAAGTAGTATGATACTAATGCCTTAATAATAGGCTGTTTAAAATTTTGCGCCAATGTGTATAAAAGGATCTGATATCAATAATCTGATATAAATAAAAACATGACATTCAGCAATATATATAAATTATAATTACTTCCTCAAAGGGACGAAAACTATCTGAGCCAATCTTCTGACAGATGTCAAAGCAGAGAAGTGGCAAAATAAGTCAGTTGAACACCAGAGTTTTACAAATCGAACTTACCTACCCACATAAAACTCTGAACGCATTCATTTAAAAATCGAAACGTCATTTTCTTCATCTGACAGTAAACACATATTTTCATGTTGATGAGTGCTGTCAAAATTTATCTGCTAGTAAATCTTATTTTACATCGTATCTTAACTGGGATTAAGTCTCGGTGAAAACTTGGATTAAGCTTCGTTTACTAAGCATAAATGTCATAAAAGCCTTCACTACTACAAACATACATTTCATTTAATGAATTAACTATATAATAGTAACGAGTAGAAAATCTACCGTTATTTATCTTAACGAAGAATTTCCTTTCTCGAATCTTATAACTTACATAGGGTAAATCATGTTTGTGAAAAACATTCTAAAACTTGTTAATTCTATATTTTGTATTTTCATGCATTTGGTTAGGAGCTATGTCAAGCCCGACCTACCTCAAACGTTAACGCTGATGCATGCAGTATGCAACCAAGCATCCATGCAACCATGCATTCATCTATCTTTCTGGGTATCTATCTATGGCATAGGCAAACAAATGCAATCGACGACGACTACGACCGAACGAACGGCCGGCCGGCCGGTGGCACCAAAATATAGAATGGCTATTTTATGTGATGGAGATGGTCATGGTTGCCAAAGGTGTTATTTTTTTTTTTTGTCTTTGTTTGCTTGTTGTCGTTTTGGTTTTGGTATTTATTTTTAATTTTATTATTTATTTTTTTTTTCTTTGGTTGAGCACTTTGAATTAATGGGATGATTAAATATAATAGAGGGTTGGACTATTGAATGTTGGTTGTACGATTATTATTGTTGCCTGCCTGAAACTGTGATTTGCCTCGAAGCAGCATAGTGATGTTGATGATGACCAACCACGGTGATGTGGTTTTTCATGGATAAAATATAACTATAGTCATGCCTACTTTTGCTGCATGGTCGAATACATATCTGTGGATATATAAGGTAGCATTTTATTTGAAGAAAACACTGTGTAACAACTACATACATATATCTATATACAGCAACTTTTGTCGAGAGTAATTTATTTACCATTTTCCAAAGGTGAGTTGAGGTTTTTGTTTCTTATTGCTGGTATACAATAAAAATGAGTCTATTAGTTGGTCGGTTGAACGAAATGGATAATAAAATGAGGCAATTTGCAACTTCATGCCAGATGGGTTCGACGAGTAAACGTTGAGATCATTAGTAAAATTGTCAAGTTTTACGCGATAAATTTCCAAATACGATGGATAACGTAGATTGCTACGAGATGTTATTATGGTGAAGTTGATTTTATCGTAGTGAACAATGATTTTCAATTATATATTGCGAAAATTAAATTAAGTGCTATAAGTGGAGATAAATTATGTTGGCGAGTATCCATAATTTAATAAGTAAAATGTGTTGCATTTGGTTGTATTCTACACAGAGAAAAAATCACAACTCTTATTTTAACCAACTCTATATAGGTACCTACAAATGAGTTATTTTCTTGTTTTAGGTGTTACACTGATAAACATGATTTAAAATTATGATCCTTTGTACTTTTGATAAAAGTACCCATTTTCACAGAAACAGTGTGTTATCTACCAATTTGTAAGAAAATTTATTTTCATTACTAGTGTCTAATTAGTTTTTACACAAAGTGGAAAATACTGTTTTAAGAAGATTAAGTTTTCACTACAAATAGAATCTATTACTTCTTTTTAAAGCTATTAGAAATTATGGACCTTGTAAATAAAAAAAAAGCTAAAGCTAAAACTTGGATTTTTAACTAAAAGCTGGATTTTTAGTGAATGAAAATAAGCTTACGCTAGCTAGATAAGGATTTTTCTAGTAATAGCTATTTTAAAATAGCCAACGCTAAATTCATTTAGTTTTAGCTTGTTTTACAAGCCTAAGCTTCAATTTGTGTGAATAAAAATAGCTTAAACTAGAATGTTATAGTTAAAGCTAAAAAATTTCAAGATTTTTTCGACCTGCCTAAAAAGCTTTGACTAGGTCTTATTTTCAGTATTCTATGAAGCAGGTACTAAAAACTTGTGCGTCATGTTGATTAAATATAAAAGAATAGCTTAAAAATAAGACAGTAAACGTATAGACGCAGATACTGACGGACGATATGATAAAAACATTTTTTACCCGAAACCAATACTTGTCCTATAGAACAGATAACAAATTGTGGCAAAACAACCTTTTTTTCGGTCATACATGTACAGTTCTAGCTAAAGCTACCTAGTCGGATCATGTGAATAAAAAACGAACAGCTGAACAGCTTAAATTAAGAAGCTTAAGCTATAATTTTCTAGCATAAGCTATTTAGCGTTATCATTTTTTTATTCACATGAAACAAAGCTTAAGCTAGAACTATGTATCTAGCTTTAGCTGCTAGTAAAAGCTATGACGAGTTGGCTTTAGTTTCCTCCAAAAAAACTTTAACTTTTTTTTTATTCACAAGACCCTATATCCTTGCAATTCAAAAAGAGATTCAAAATAGAATCTTTTTCAAAAATAGTATTATTTTCAAACTCAACCGATTTTTGTCTAACGGTAAATCACAATATTCTTCTAGTTCACCTTACTGATAAGTTTGACACATTTTTTTTCTATAAATGAAAGCATCCAACTAATTTCTTATGTCATTTAAGTTTATGGGAAGTTCAAATCAAATTGGCTGCGTTTAAAGAAAATGTGTGAATGGTGTTATTATTGAAGTTTGAGAGTAGGTATTTTGAATTAAACTGCAGCAGATTTAAAGGTCATAAATAGTAAAAAGATAGAAAAAAGGGTTTATTATTATTTTCTTATTGGTTTCTTTACTGAAAAATAGAAAAAAAGTGAAATGTGTGAAATTATTTCATGGGAATTTTGTTGAATGCAATGTGATTTTTCTTTAGAGAATGTCTTAACACCGAGTTTTTTTTTTTTTTGGAAATGTCATATAAAATCTAGTTTATGTTTGATGGTGAACGAGTCAGGGAGATTCTGTAATCACAATTTCAACCGTCAATTGAATACATTGTTCTCACTTGAGATTTATCTCAAGATATAAATAGATACAACCTCATAATTAACCTTGAAGTCTTCACTTAAACTACCCCCCCCCCCCCCCACACCATTGACATTCTAATAATTCTATGTCAATTGACTATCATATTCACCTCATTCTTCAAAATTAATAATTCAACAATCATCATAATCACAAAGTGTTTCTAACTTAACCACTTATTCTAATTGTAATTGAACCTCTCGACTCAACCATTTTGTATTAATATACATACATAAATGTATTTATAAAACGGAACAATTAACGTTTAGCTTGATACACTCATTTTCTCTTCATACTCAAACAATCGAAATTACTCTGTACACGGTCATGTATTGATTTGTAATGATAATAAGTAGTTGTTAGACAGTTTGTCACAAAGCACTTAATAACAATTACATGTAATGCGTACCTTAAACCTCATACTTCACACCGCACTGACTACATTATGAGTTACAGGCCAAGAGCGTCGAGTTAATAAAACATTCAATTCAATTAGATAAATTAATCTACTATCCCAATACAAAATGCTGCAAAACAAGTAAATATATCTCCATGATGTAGCTAGCAACACAAACCAAATGAAGTGAACACATACCCCAAACACTAGAGGCTTATGGTGGGTTTACACTTTAAAAGTGTTTTTATGTTTGTTTTCTCGATACTGGCCTCCGGTTCGCTGCCGCCAATCAACCGGAATCAACAACATTATTGTGTGGTGTGGTGCGGTGCGGCGGCTTTGTAATCAAAGGGATGGTTACACTATAATAATGTCATTATCTATCCGTTATATGATATACCTACATACATTGTTTGATTACCAAAACACCACGCACTTCGTTTAGTCAACCACACAAAGGCCTGATATCTCGACACCGCCACCGTCGTCGTCGCCGCGCGCCGTTGTTCGCCGCCTTCATTGGATCATCCTGTATAATGGCGGCTGACTTTTCAGGCGAGCGCTGCATGAGACATAGACCAAGGGGCATAATTGAATAATTATAGGTAATTATATTCGATTGGAAATTAGAATATGCTTGGGCACGGTGTTTTTTATTTATTGAATATCGATGGTGGTTGACTTATCGCACGAGCCCTTGTAATGAATTGCCGTTGAAAAAAGCAACGTTAGCGTGAACAAAATGGTAAATATTTGATTACGGCTATAAGTTCAAAACACGGTAGCCATCGAAAGGGGCTTTTAATACAATGAAAGTGGTAGGCTTTGTTTGGATAATAGAGTCCATTGAAAAGTGGGAGTTTATTATATGAAAAACCCATAGAAAATTTGTTAAAATGAATATTTATATGAAAAACAAACAAATAACTATGTATATGTAAATTTATTTACATTGTACATGAACACCAAGTTGTGTGAATAAAGCCCTGGGGGTTCCTAATTAATAGACTCCACAAATCGTGAAAGTGGAAATAGGTATAGATTTTAATGCCAGTACAAATTGATATAATTATACCGCTAATAGTTTTTCTATATCAATTTCAAATAATTTAGGGTTCATTAGAATCTAACTGTGGATATAACAGTATGTAGTGAAGTTTTTCGAGTCAACAATTAGAAGTAATTAGATATTTATTGTTATTTTAAAAGGAAACGTTTTCGAGAAGTGTTAAATTTTGAAACGTTTGTATTTGGGAAATACCTTTACAAATTAAATACCAATGCAATACAGAAAGTAATTAGCATATATTTCAAAAAAATTAAATCTGTTACGGGGGAGAATGTACTATATTTATTTTGTTTTTGTTGAGGGTATGTATAAAAGGGGTTTTTCAATGGGGATTTTCGAACTTTTGACGGATGGTTGCCATATTTTCGAAGCCACATCTTTCAAACTTGTTGTCATTTGTTTAGTCTGTCTTTCCAAGCATGGAAACTTATTGCTTTCAACATTATGTGCAAACGATTTAATTGTTTTATAAAAGTGCGTTTTCTGTTCGAGCTCAATTTCGTTCGAAGAATCTTATGCAGCGACTAGGCCCATTTCTGGATGAATGGGTTCGTCAAAAAGCAAATTTGTCAATTTGGGTAAAACGATCACAATCCACACGAGATCCACCAGTTTACAATGCATCTTGGGCTCGTTGCTGTTGATCGCTGATAACCAATTTCTTTTGTCCCAATAAGATTCCGTATCATCTTATACGGGCCGATGACGACATGTGATTTCACAAGGACGGTGCTATGTGCCACACAGCACAATGGACGTTTTGCACAAGCGATTTCCGAACATGGTTATCTCACAAGGAGGGCATGTGAATTAGCCAACGAGATCGTGTGCTTTGACTCCGTTAGACTCTTTCTTCTGTGGTTTTATTGAGTCACATATCTATGCCAATAAACCATAAACTACCACTGCCCTGAAAGCAAGCCAATATAATCATTGCCATTGGTCAAATTCAGCCAGAGTAATGGTATGTTATGACGTTTCCAATGCGAGCCACTGAGCAAGTTCAATGATATCTCACTCACAATTTGTTTTATAAAAAAATTTCTTAACGGCAAAACCTTTGGTTATAATTGATTATTATTGATATACATAAATATATTATCAATCTCAGATGTCATTCTTCGTATGTCACTTCATAGAGCCTTGACAAGCGTCAAAATCTTTATTTTGCTGAAACTGACATTTGTTCATTTGTGAGCTGTGTTTCTTAAAAAAGTAATCATTTTGTAATTAGAATAAAATTAAAATTATTATTATTAACAACTTGCAATTTTGCATCTGTCAGTCTCAACAAAGAAATGACATTCACTCTTGACGTTGCCAGGTTTGTAATTTCGTTTTGAAATTTTTTTCCCATAACTTTTCATTTGTTTACGTCATCTATGACTACCCAACTGATCACTGTTCGTTCGCTCACAACTAGCAAACAATTTGTATTGAAGAGTTCGTAACCTTAAGAAAAACTTGCGTCTACAATTTGTAAAATTTTGCGAGAAACTGAAAAATTTTTCCATGCGGAAAATTATATTCCTTTTTTATATTATTACCGCACACTGAGAGGTAATGAATACATTTTAGATGTATTTGAGAAATTGAGAAGGAGTAAAAAGGTGATACCCATGATCATTGGTTTCGAATTTTTATAAATTATAATGAGAGGGAAAACCAGAGCTGGGAAGAGCATTTCACATTCGTGTAGTGCTGCGAAAAAGGGAAGCTCTGTACTGAATATATGTAAGTTTCTGCCCCACAACACCACGCACAAAAGAATTTATAAGAGTGTAAGTCACTGGGCCTTGCTTTTTGAGTATTTGCGGTTGTTTATTATTTATTTTACAATTTTTATAACTGTCAACTGTCAGAATTCTTATTTCAAGTCTTTTTCTTTGATCAAATAGTTAGATGACAGCCTTTAACTTTAAGTTTCATTTAAATTTAAGAAGAAAAAAATCTTAAAATAATCTTTAAAAAAACAACATATCAAATCAAAAAATTATTAAAATCAATTCTCATCCCTTGGGAACATTCTGGAATTGGTTTTCTACTTTTGGTACACATTTTTGAAATCATATAAAAGTGAAAGTAAATATACACTCAAGAACAGATTATAACACATCAACTTGACAGAATTTCAAAATAAATCTGTAAGAAAAGTAATGTGGATAATAATTTGTCTAATTAAAAACTTATTCTGAGTTCAGTCTAAATTGGCACTATAGTCACATGTCATCAGCGTCACTTTAAGCATATCCGATAAAGCTGTAGTCTCTTTGTAATGTTATTCTCTTTTAATTTTTTGTAGTAAAATTTAGTTTCATACATACATAATTAATATTTTATTGAGAGGCAAATAATTTCAATTGAAAATTTGACTATAGTTTCATCTTTCTGTCACTTTCGTAACAATTTATATATTTTTTCCCCTAAAAACTCGACTATAAACTAGGATTTGCCCCAACAATTTTTGTTATTACCATTTTTTTAAGAATATAAAATTTAATATTTAAATTGGACTTTGTGACGTGAATGACACAAATCAGAAAAATATTTTTGATATGTCAAAATTTTAAAAATCCTTTATATTTTTAAAGTGACTATACAAACTTGCAATAAAAAAAAAACATTGTTTGCCTTGTTATCACTTTTAAAGCTTGTGACGATAATGACACAACTTAATTGGTTTTCGATTTCTTATATTTTTTTTTCATTTAAACTATTAATTTCTTAACAAACATTAAATTGTTCGATTTTTGTTAATATATGTAGTTCTGTTCCAGTACATGATATTTATTTTCAAAAAAAAGTCATAAGAGTTTGCAACATTGAGCCGCTCTTAACCTGGTTATATGAAAACCTTTTGAAAAGCTGAATCTAGAAAATTTTTATAAAATATTTTCGAAGCGAAGACTTTTTTACCCAAATAAATATGGCTAATAGGTTAAACACTCACAAAAGTCCCGCCACCACATGGCAAATTTGAAATATTAATATCTCAGACTTTATCTCCATTAAGGCGACACACAGCAATAACCAACCCACTGTAGTTGTTGTTGTCTCCTCTATCCCATCCAAACGACGCGTCGTCTCGGTCGGTCGGTCGGTCGTCATGATCGTTCCAAAACCACCACTGGATATAAGTAAAGAGCTAATTAAAGTTTAACACATCTCTCACTCATCAGGAGATAAACATCTTACCGTAAGCATTAAAACACCAACGACCGTCCGACGACGACGATGAAAATGCACACTCGCTTAGCTGACATCTTTAAATATGAATCATTATACCCGATGTCCAATGGAGCCAAAGCGCCGATAAGCCATCTTTTGCCTTGCTCCTTCTCCATTTATTTAGGTAGGTTTGTGTATACCTGTGGAGTGGACAAACGACATGTGTTGGGCTGTTTTGGAGTTAATTTATTCCTGCTTATGGCTGCTGCGATGGGAGTTATAATATAGTGGTGGCGATGATAGTTCCTGGACTCCGGTGGTACCGTTTTCTCCTAACTAAACCATTCGTCTCCTCGTGGAGTATAGAGTGTGAATTTATAACTTAACCTGGGGCGCAGTTAAAAAATTAAATACTCTTAATTTTAACAGTTGTTGCTGAAAGAAAATCAGCAGTTGAGTTTTTTCTATAAACAAATTTTGTGCCGAGACATCTCAAAAACAACTTGTTGGATTTTTATAAGATTTTTTAATTTTTTTCATAAAAAGAAGATTTTTTTTTACAAATGTCCGCGCACTAAAGTTGATTGATGTCCATGAAGGCGAATGTAAAACCTAAAATTATTAAAGACTTTTCGTTGAACTCTTTTCTTACCCCGACTGTGTATTGCAACATATTAATGCTTCTCATAATACATGCAAAATGCAACTTTGAAACATTTAATATAATCGCAAAAAGCAAAGTACCGTTTGCCAAGCCTGTCTTGGCTGGCTCTCTCTCCCTCTAAATGATATGCTAACGCAAAGATAACGATGGCTGTTTAACAACATTCAATTATTTTTAATAGTCACTTCGAAGTCAAGTCGCCGCACAGCTTGTAAATGCACTCCTCGGACACTTTAATTATTGAGCTTGCCAAGAGCGGTGAGCGACACAGGCACTGTATGTGATGTGATATGTTTGCCTGTGCTGTGCCTGCCTGCCGCGCTGGTTGAAGCATGCTTCACATGTTGGTGCGGCACGGCGGCAGCGCGCCAACGTGGTAACCATGTTTGCATATCTTAAGAGTAGAACTCCGGCCTACATAGCCGCGCCGCGCCGGTTGTTCGATTAAATTGATTTTCAATTTGCATTTTACATGCAAACTTCTCGCAATCATTTGTAATCGAATCGGATTAATGTGTCTGGGCTGATGATGGCGTGTGTGCAGTTTTGCTAGGTCTAAGCCACTAGCCAGCACCAGAGCATACAACAGCGTCTTTTGGATGAAATCACACAAGACATGGTAATTGGGCCCGCAGTTATGTGCTCAAGAATATCATATCTTGTCGGGTTATCTAACATGACAGAGTTGTCGCGCTGCGGCTACGCTTTCTTAATACGCTCGCCCCTCAGGTGTCTTGGATACAATTTCAAAAAGAAAAAAAACAATTATTGACTAATTTGGGATGGATGGCTTTGTGGTGCTCACATTGCGTCGTCGTCGTCGTTCCCTTCTATTCGACATTGTCGGTCGTCATCATGGAATTCCATTTGATTTATTATTCGAGTTAATTGACACTTTGTTACTCGCAATTTGCATACAGATTAAGGTAATTATCCGTAATTCAAATGGAAATTACCGCGTAATTACGGGGATTAATGCAACATGTAGCACACAACGCCATCACAGTCACCGCAGCCACTACTACAAAACACAACAACTGTCGGAGAGCAAGTAAAATGTTTTTTTTTTTTTTTTTTTTTTTGTTGTAAAGCGCTCCAGTGCCTTCATCAAGCCAAGAGGGGGAGAAATGACATAAATTGACAAGCCTTCTCTACGCGTATAGTTGGATCTTCTTTAATAATTACTATGCATTAGCTGTGGACTTAGAATTGGCCTCCATAGAATAATTTTTTAAAGCACCGAGGTGTGAACCCTGATTTTCGGGAAGAGATTAGAATTTGATCTTCTAATTTGTGTAGAAAAAAAAAATGTGGGAAGAACTTTATTCTTATGATGCCGTTTTAATGATAAATTTGATGACTAAATGAAGGTATCATTAACTTGAGCTGTTTTTTCTTTTGAAAAATTGAATAGGTCAACAAATTTTAGCACCCAAACAACAACAAAATTAAAAGCTAATAATACACTTTAGTTCAGCAAGTGAACTTGAATTGAATTTTAATTGTTGACAGTATAGATGGCACTTAATTCAGTTGACAGTATAGATGGCGCTTAATTCAATTAGAACAATGTTATTCGGTTTTGACATCGAATTTTAGTTATCATGATCACCAACTTTGAAATAAAAAAAAAAATGAGTATAAAAGTGATCATAAAAGTTTTATTGAGTTTTAGTTGCTGCGCTGGTTTTAATTTTCACCAAAAAACACCTTTTGTGTTGTGTCTTATTATTTTCCAGAAATGGTCTCTACAAGCTTTGCTAGTTGAGACAAAATCAATGTATCTACCTAACGTATTGTAGTTTTCTTTGAAATTTTAATATAATTGCTACATCTGACTTAGAACCTCGCTAACCCTTAAACAAATTAAATTCTTTAAGAAAGTTAAATGCATTTTCAAAATGGCCGCTGAAGCACATTGAGATCGCGTTTTAATGATTGCAATCAATTGAATGCAAATCTTTGATGCCTTTTGCATTGTTTTGAATATTTAAATTCGCCAGTAAAATTTATGCAAATTATCTCAAAGAATCCAAAATAAATCTAGGTAACCAAAAGATAGCAAAGAGTGCAACAAAAAAAATGCAAATGATGCATGTTTTGCTTCAAAGTGATTGCATTCAATTGAATGAATAACGAATGATTGCAATCATTTGAGTGCCAAATAAAATGTGGTTGTATTCGTTCTTATTTTTTTAATCTGTATGGAAGCATAAATTTGAATTTATTGAATGTTTTCAAATTATTACATTCGCAAAAGATTGCGTTCTTAACAACACAGTTCAAGTGGGCGAGTGAAAAATATTCTTGGAGCTTTTATAAGCTTTCAAATAAACCAATTAAGAAAAACCACAAAATTCATTTTGTACATACATACATATGTAAGGCGCAGTAATGCAGTGAAAAAGTTTTCTTTTAATCTCCTTTAATCCAGCCAATTAATTATTTCGAAAAGTAAACTATCTTAATTAGCAATTAAATCAAAATTGTTGTAGTTTTTTCTTTTTTCTTTTTCAGTTCCATGCAATTATAATCGCATTTTAACTTAATTCCCTTAGCTAAGAAAAATAAAATTAAAATACATAAAAACAAGTTAAACTTAATCCAAGAAACAGAATCAAAAAAAAAAAAAAAACTTAATCTAAGAAAAACCAGAGACACAAAAATATACAGTTTTTTTTTTTGTTCTAGGAAACGCAGCATCCTAGAGATGTTTTGCCTAATGAAACTTTCATTAAAATCCCAGCCACCCAAGTATCTCTCATTTCCCGTGTTTCAAGGATAAAAGCAAAGTGCAAGTTAAAAGAAAAATGTTATTATATTTGCCAAGGGTAGACAATGGCAGGATGAGAGGTAGGAGTGCCATAAAAGTCCTTTGTGGGGCGGCAATTGTATAGAGATGTCAGGTTCGAAACTAAGGTATTAAGAGATCCATAGGCCAATGTCAAAACATTTAATATTTTCTGGCCAAATTTGTTTTGTTTTTCCGATGTTTCTTTCTTTTGGAATTGTCAGTCTTCTCTGGAAAAGATCATAGAAAAACATAGAAGTACAAGACCTTCGCTTCTAATAAACTGGTATCAACCAACAAAATTATGATATATTTTCAAACTTCAAAATTTTCAAACGAAGGGCCTTTTAAACTAACAAAAAATCCGGCACTGTAAGAAATTGACGAGCACTAAAAAAATATAAAGGAATGAAAAATCCTTGAGAAAAACGATGAGCAGAACAAAAAGATTCGTGAAGAAGTAGTTAAATAAAATGTACAAAAAAAACCGTTCAATGTATATTTTATCTTCTTTCACTCTTTAGAAAAAGAACCAGAGAGGGGTGCAAACGAGTACCTTAAGCTTCAGGGAAAGATGTTTATCATAATGAAAACGGAAAACTTTCACATTGTAAAATTGGCAGAGGACTACGACGAAGACGACGACGACGACAACGACTATACGACTACGACAACAACGATGGCGTCGACCATGGAATCATCATTTGAAAGAAGGAAAAGTGGTGCCCATCTCTTTTTCAGACTTCTTTGAGGGAAATAATATTCCTCCTTGTTTTTTAATGTTATTTTTTCCTCCTAGGAACAAAAACTAAATTAAAAAAAAAAGAAACAAAATCGGAGGAAACTCTAAGTTAAAGACGAAGAAAGAACTCTCAAAAGACTATGAAACTTTTTAGCTTAGTTGTCTCGCAATAGAAGATAAAATGTGTTCGAGTGTGTCTGATGCAGTATTTTCCTTAAACTTTATACAGTGAGATGTACAAAAATTTTATCAAATAATTTCTTTCCTTAAGGTGAATGCAAAGCTTTAACCCCTATCCATCGTCTTACTTAAAAAAAATAAACAGTTCAAAATTGGAACGCTTTTTTTTTTTGGCTTATAACGGTTCTTATGCGTGCTTGAAATAAAAAAGGATGTTTTTTTCAAAATCATAAATCAATCTCATCTACATATTCATATGCATATCATACTGAACGCATTCATTCGAGACTCGAACTGTATTCATTGTTTGACAATAAAAAAAATATTCAGCCAAATGAAATGTACTATAACGAAAATTTTAAAAAAGTTAATCGCGTAAGGTGATAGTTGATTATCAATTTTTTTATTTTCATTTTGACTATAGCTGTCTCTATCATATCAATAAAGGAATATAGAGAGAGCGATTGTCAAAACGACAATCAATTAGTTTAGTGATCAATTTACTCTTACGCGATACGGGCCCTGTTTACTGTATGAGTATAAGGGATATTTCTTCTTTTGCCAACATAAGCATCTATTCTAAGTTTAGATTATATACTGATTGTTTCAGCTGCATGAAAATATAAAGAGGAACAGTCACTTACAGCGCCTTGCCAATGTTTCATTTGACAGAATATTTGTTTGTTAGTGTCAAAAGATGGAAACAAAATTGATTGTAAAATGGATACGTTCAGCGTGATATGGATATATCTGGCTGAGTCCGATTAAACTATTGTTGTTTTGACAATTGAAACAGATTAATTTTTAATCATTTAATTAATTAATTTGTATGGTAAATCTTTGGAAAAAAAAAAACAATTAAATTTTAGCTCGATTAAGGGCAGATTATCACCGGCTTAGTAGTCGTCGAAAATAGAATACGTATTATGTTACGATCCACGCAAGTAAATAGAAATTCTAAATAAATAAAAAGTCCAGTTCAATCATAACTTTACTGAAATCTTTTCCTAATATCTTTCACAGTACTGTAGAAACTGATTCTCGTTCCGCATTAAGGTGCATCTTCATACAAAAAAAAATCAACTTATTGAGATCCAGTGAAGTGAAGTTAAGTAAAGTGAACAAAACGGAGGATCGAAAGGAGCTGTTATATCTTTAGGGTTAATTAACAGCCGGTGCCATTGTTAGATATTCGATATTCCGTTCATACTATTTATCAAAAGGAATGGCCTTGTTCCCAAAGCATTTGTCGGATAGTCAACCCTTAGTCATTCTCCCCACCAAACATTTTCGCGAAGTGAACATATAATATTGTGTATCTAGTTGAAAAGTTTTAACTTTATTTCTGAACAAAATCGAATCAAATATTAATTACTTTATGTTCAGTATTTTTTGTTTGTTTTTATCAATTTTTTTTTATAAAAACTTTGAGATATTTATGAGCGCTACTCAGAATCGAGAAAATATAAAAGTTTTGATTAAGTTTTAATTAATTGAATTGGTTAAGGGTAGCTTTCACGACATAGACAGAAAAAATAAAAACCAAGTAAGATTTTGTTTGATAGGTAAGTTATGATTTAAGAAAGAAAAAGGGTGTTAGAAAGTTTTTGTTCGTGATGTGCAGTTGAGAAGGAGAAAACCATTTGGAATTATTTAATTTCCTGTAATCGTGATGTCAATTTTGAAATAATGATCAATCGTATCGAAAGATTTTATTCGTGATCATAGATCAGACAGATTTATTTACTACAGATGCTCGTATAGTGTGTTGAGCTAATGGACTTTCAAAAGGTTTGAAAAGAATTTCAATATTTACATATTTTTTTTTATTATTACCTACAATTCAATACTTTTCTTAAAAAGCTCTTCTCTTTCTAAGGTCTACTCACATAAAAGTGACCAAATAGACAAATTATTAGGAACCAAATTAAAAATAATGTGAAGATACACAAATTTTCATTATAATTGCGAAAATAAGAGAATATGAGAAAAAAGATTACTTGTCACGAATTGCAATCTGATTGTTACGAACTGTCAAACTCTGTTCGCGTTCCACACCGCAATGAATGAATAATTGTTCTTGCGCTCTTAACTCAAAATCATTCTTGTGTTTGTTTTGTTTGTGCGCACTCATGTGAATAGTCCGTTCGGACCTGGCAAAATATTGTAGGTCCTTTTCGCCAAATAATATTATAATAATTATTAAAAGTTGTAAGTCAATAGGCCCTGATGAGCTGTTGTGCCTCAAACTGCTTATTTGTATTCCTAAAAACTTATTTTTGTCTTAAAAATTGTTAATAGATCGTGTAAACTGCAATTATATACAAATTAAACAGCAAAAAAATTAGGTTAGCGAACGCAGCAATATAACAGAAACATCGAAAACCATTCAATACATTTCATCCAAATTCAACCAATCTTAACACATGCGTTCAGAAATTCAAATCAAATGAGTGCGCTCTGTGCGCGCTTCGAGAAATATTAAAATGCTGAATGAAGTCGTTTAGTATACAAAATTTCTTGTGTAATTATGTTTGTTGTATATTTATGTATATTTGTCTAACATAGTACATATTTGTAAAATGTTTTTTTACAAATAAGATGGTCTTATGCGACAGTCATAATGATATCATATGATTTGTCCCAAGCAACTGTCAAAAATCTGTCATTTTAACCTGTCAAAAAAATGAGGAAAGAACAACTAATGACAGAAATGGATATACAGCTTTTTTCATCCAGCGGAATTGAATTACAAAGAGGTTCCTATGTGAGGAGATTCACAAGGACAGCATGCAGCCCATCACTGCACGATTTTCCTGTTTCTAAATTGGCTGCAGCCACAACAATAAACCAACAAAATTTAATTAATTTGTATCTGACATTACTGAAATTGACGAAATATACAAAAAATTAGGAAAGATCGACAGTTGTCATTTTCCTTTTGACAGAAAAACGCCACCATAAGACGTTGTTCACATTGGACTTACTCAACCGATTTATTTTGACGTAAAGCCACCCTGTCGTGTTCAGACACAAAAGTAGTGTGAACGCCCCAGACTCATTTTGACGTCTTGTAGTTGTCATAGTTGACAATTTTTACAAAATTTAATAATATTTAAAATGAATTTTAAATCAAAACACAAACCAATAATAAATAAATAAGTAACGGTGTTGACTGCCGTGTCATATATGTCACCAAAACAAATGTCAAACAAAAATCCATTAATTTTCAATTTGTTTTAAAAATCCTGCCTCACTTTCTCGTCTCTTTCCTACCATGAAATGCGAATGAGAAAAAACACAAAGACATCAAAATAAGTCGGCGCAGTGAGTCCAATGTGAACACCGTCTAAATGTCAGAGGGTAAACACATGTTTTCCGGGGCAGTCCTAAATTTTTTTATGGGTACAGAGCATATCTGGGTCATATGTGTCAGCCGTAATTGAGTCTAATTTTTGTCGTGAAAAACCAATAATCATATCTATAAACCTTGTTTCGTTCAAATTTTCAAGAAATAAAATTTTGTTTTACCTAAAACTGCTTCAAAACTTCAAATTCTTTGTTTCTTGGCAGCACCGATATATCTTAAAATTTAACTCGACAGCTATTTAAAAAGCACATATTGTGAATGATTCAGTGAATCAAAATAAAACTGCTTTACGGAAAATTATTTATGTCAAACGGATGACCTTTTAAAGGAATTTATGACATTTCATAGTAATTTATCTAAAATAAGATCTGGGCAGCACTGTTATTTTATTAACTAGCCTCATAGGCGGTAATCTTTATCGGTCATCAACTAAGCAGACATCCAAACCGCTAATGTCTTTCGTTTATTTTATTTCTATTTTTCTTTCGTTAAAAAAGGAAAAAAAGGTTAAACTGTCAGTGGAAGGTTAGAAGAATTTATTTAAAGTATCAACAGTTAAAAGTTGAAGGTACTTAATTTGTATATTCTTATTTTTATTATTCTTTATTTTATTAATTTTACGATTTAATAGCTAACTAGCGTTTAATTCATTTATTCTACTACCAATTTAAATGACGTTTAGTATACATAAATAATCTCATGACTATCATCAATAATGAAAATGTGATTGTTCAAAAGCAAAGATAATTTAAATTTAATTTTTTAATAACCACAATTATAGATGTATGCACACGCAGGTATAATTATTGCAATAGGTAATTAATTTAAATTGAGTCGTTAACATTTTTTTAACGAACCTCAACTCAATTTCGATTTGAAATTAAAAAAAAAAAAAAACAACAAGCTGATGTTGTTACCGGTTAGCAGGATGGACGTCTGAACTTACCACAGTGTGTGGTCGCGATTGCAGACTTTTAAATTAAACTGGCATTACCAATAATGAATGCAATTTATAATTGTTTGTTGTCCGGGCATCTCATTGCGTTGCGTTACAAAAAAATGTATAGATGCTCGTATATATCGTTTTGCCTGTCTATTTGATTATGTATGTATATATTTTTAACATGGTCCTATCTCTACTCTCACCATGGGATATGGTGGAGTTTGTTACGTTCGTACCATGCCCTCTCCACCATGGATCCTTGTGTCAAGAAGCGAAAGCGCCTTCACCGTTGTTTTTTGCTTCATATGAATATGCGGCGTAAAACACACATCCAGCCTTCTTGTGTCTCTTTTGCGCCGCGCAAAGAGATGACAACAGATTAATTTAGCAGTCGAGTGTGGCTGAGGCTGGCAGACGGTGGGTAATTGCTTTGGGGGGCGAATTGATTGTAAGAATCCGTTTTCTAAGCTTGGCACTCCAAGCCTCCTACGGAGTCTCAACGAGACTGTGATAGATGAATGGAGTTGCTTTTCTACTTCAACTCACTCTCTTTCAGACTTTTAATGAAATTCATTCATTAATTCTTTTAATCAACCATTAATTGGCAATTAATTAAAATGCAAATTGAACATATTTTATGCTGACACGCTGACATGGCCGTAGGCCCTGCTCTACTCGGCTATATAGCCGATGTCGCCATACCAAACCGCGCGCCCCTGATGGATGCATTTATCTCCTGTATTTTTTGTATGCCTTGGTTAGGGTGCTTCTCGTTAGTTGAATGATACTTAATTTTCCTGTCGCTGTTGATCAATTTAAATTAGTTCCGCCTGTTGGGCATTTTTAGGCGGTTCGATGAACACTCTCATGTTCGCCGCGCCCATACGACCGACACATATCACAAACCTATAACAACAACAACAGAAAAAAAGAACATCGCAGCTCAGCAGCGGCAGCGGCGACAATCTATCGCGGTAATCAAGTTTTTAATAGCTAGTAGCTGTAGCCTGTCGGGGGGTTAAATCATACAGCGAGTAAAATAGATGCATAATTTGTAGCCAATAACATGGTCAGATACATTTTGGTGTTAAAAATGTGACCTCTGATTGTTACTGTTGGTGCTGCGCGGCGTGCGTCGGTGGCGGGAGAGACGATTAGGAGAAGCAAGCAATAAACTGTAAAATGTGTGGTGGATTATAGAAACAAAAGCTGTCGCTCGTGTGGAGATTAATAGAAATAGCTATGGCTTTAAACGTCATTATCAAATGTCATCAAGTTGTCAAAGCCTTAGTTAATGGAGGATTTTCTTTATTTTAACATGATCAAGGTTGCCGACGCTCGGCGGCGGCTAATGAAATATTATGCTAAGCGGATTTATCAATTAAATGTGTCTGAAGAGGTATTTAGGTTGGGGTTTTTTGTAATTATTTTAATTGGTTGAATTTTAAAAGAAATAAGCTCTCTCTTAATAAGATTTATTTTTCTTGTAAAGATTACACTCAGTAGATATTGAGGAGAATATTTTAGGAGGAATTTTAAATCAGATCAACAGATTGCTATCATAGTCATAAAAGTCTTATGGCTTAAATTAACTATCATGGTGGCTTGCTTGGATCGAAGTAAAAAGAATGAGAATGAAAACTTAAATATATTTATAAGTATACCTATTTTAATTTTATGTATTTGGAATTTGGTTAAGCACATTGACATATTGACATATTGCGCTCATTGGCTTATATAAGCTTAAGAAAGGCTTTGTGGAGATATATTGGTAAGATCTTGATATCTATCAGATCGGTGGGTGGTAAAAGTTGGAATTATTCAAAAAGGACACATTTGACAAGCAGTGTTTCCATCGCATAACTGTCAAATTGGATATAATCTATGGAGTAAGGGATTAAATATTTTCCGACAATATCCAACTAGGATTTGACTGGTTTCAGAGGTTCCTAAGTGAAACATATGTATAGAGTTTAACTTACATATTAACATTCGTCTGAACAAAATTGCTTTTTATTGTTTTTAATTTTTCTTTCAAATTTTGACAGCATTATGGATATAATTTCCAAAAAAATAAAAATCATTTTTTATTTGTATTTTCAGGGTTCTGATGGAGGGTCAGTGGTTTTTCCATCCACACCAACACAAGTTACAAATACAACACCCAGCCCAACAACACCACGAAAATCATCGGATTTTCCAAATCAAACTGGTCTGCCTCTCAGCAACGGGCCATTGGGGCTGGGAGGCAGTGCTAGTCCAGTTCCTGTTCAATCGCCGACAGCAACTGCCGGTGGCGTTAAAGGCAGTGTTGTTAGTGGTGGTGGCATTGGTATGGCCGTTAGTGTTGGTCCTGGTCAAACACAACAACCAGCACCGTCACCGGCACCAGCCGCGTTACCACCACCAAACCTGCCACCGCCTTACACAACAACACCAATGCAGGTAAGATAAAATTTGCATTTTTGTATTTGGTGTTTTTTTTTTCGCAGGAAAAAAATGCATATAACATAATATTAGCTTTTTTTTAGTTAGCTCACAGTTGAATAAAACGAAATTCACCTCTATTCAAATGTATGTGAACCTTTAATTTAAAAATGGTCTTAGGTCCAATTTATTCACTCTCCATTAAAGTCGAAATTATAAAAGGGAAATTTATATGAATTTAAAAAATTTCATATGAATTTAAAAAATGTCTCATTTTTAATTAAGGACGACTTCAACCAGAATGGGAAGGAAGGAAATTCGATTCTCTCCCTGGTTGGTTTATCTCAACACTGATCAAACTAAGTTTATGAAAAGATTATTGTAAATTAACGACACAGATAGATAGGTACAATGATTAGATTTGTAATTTTCAAAAATCCAAAAGTAGTCTTGTAAAAGGGAAGTTTTTTTTATTCACAAAATTGCATTGTTTTTCTTCCGAACCTACGACCGACACCGCTGACGACGACGATATTATCTTCTTACCAAGCAAAGAAGATTCGAAAGCCATTAAAAGTCGAACCCCTTGCAAGTGGCAATCTCGAGTGGTACCACGAAGATAAGAGGCCCGAGAGTGTAATGAATGTTTACATTAGCTTTACCAAAGATATATGCTGCAAGTGTGTTTACACATAACACCATCTTTTGCGCGCGGGCGCTTATAACATTACAATTTTTTTCTATGACATACATATGAATGTATGTAATATGCCATCTACAAGAGTGTGATTGTGCATAAATGGGAAAGTAATTGAACTTCTCAGCTAATGATGAAGAAGCAAAAACTTCATTGAACACTTGAAAATGTCGACTTTAGAAGAGTTCAAATACGAGTACATCTTAGGAGATGATAGGTTGATTTTGTTTTTCTTCGTCGTTCCTTGTTAAATGTAATCAATGGCGCAAAATTTCAAACAGCAAAGTGCTATGGTATAAGTATGGTACTAATTAATTTTAAAGTAGTTTACTAACTGTTTCTTAATTTTAAACATTTTGACACTAGCATCGTGGTAAGGCTGTTTTTTTTTTAATAAATATCTTCTGAACGCATTCAAAACTATGTTAGTTGTGCAAAAAAAACAATAAACAGACCTATTTTGACGTTTGTAAATGTCAAAGAGATATGTATTTGAAGTTAGCACAATACTAAAAACATTGGATAATTTTAACTTTAATAACTTTCACACTGAAACATCATACTTATTCGACTCAAATTTTGCGCCAATCAAAATTATCATAATAAATTTCATACCTAAATGAAAAATTATATAGATAAATTAACAGATCGAAAAGAACTCTAAGTTTCATATTCAAAATTTCATAAATTTTCATCATATTTTTCATTTTCATCAAAGTAATAGCTGTCACTTTTGGTGTAGAATAAAATAAATTAATTAGAGGTCGACGTCTCACAAAGAGACTAAACATAATAGCTTATACACAAAAAGGGTCCGAAAGGTGATGTTAACAATTATCGTCCTATTGCCAAACTGTCATGTATACCCAAACTCTTCGAAAGGATACTGTATGAATTTTTGAGCTTTCAATGTAAGTCTCTCATTTCTCCTATACAACATGGCTTTCACAAGTGTAGATCAACAACCACTAATCTTCTTGAATTTGTGTCTTTCGTTCTGTCGGCCTAAGAGCATAGCAAGGAAGTCGATGTCATATCCACCGATTTTAGTAAGGCCTTCTATAAAATCTCCCATAGACTATCCACCTTCGGTTTTGAACCCATTTTATTGAGATGGATTTCTTCTTATCTGAAAATTTGTCAATACACTGTTCGTTTTAGATCTACATCCTCTTGCCCTTTTTTAGCAACGTCCGGAGTCCCTCTAGCCCTTAGTCCCTCTAGTCCCTTAGGCCCTCTCCTTTTTGTTCCTGCTATTAACGATATGGAAATAGTCATTAAGTATTCTCATATTTCTCTCTACGCTGACGATATCAAATTCTTCAAGACCATTTCTTCTACACAGGACTCTGCTCTCATCCAACTCGATCTCGATAATTTTTCAGTTTGGTGTCTCAAAAACAGTTTAGTTTTAAATATTGAGAAATGCCATTCAATCACTTTCTCACGAAAACGTTTCAAATTTTCTCCCCGTCCTTATCTTCTTCATAATCAGCCCCTATCTATCGTCGAATCGATATATTATGTGATCAGGAACTTAACTTCATCTCCCATTATGATGATATAATCCTTAAGGCCAATTCAGGACTTGGCTTCGTTAAACGATGGTGCAAGGAATTCTCCAACCCATACGTGACCCGATCCCTCTATATAACCTTTGTTCATACACTGCTCGAATACGCCTGTCAAGTATGGTCCCCATACCAACAAATTCACATCGCTAGAATCGAGAGTATTCGACGTAGATTCCTTCGTTTTGCTCTTCGAGGTCTTTCCTGGAATAATCCCTTGTTCCTACCTCCCTATCACGACCGCCTTAAACTAATCAACCTAAATTCACTTGAACAACGAAGAAAAATTTATGAAATCCTCTTCATTCATATACTACTTACAGGTTCAGTTGACTGCATTACTCTTTACAACTCTATCTTCTTTAATAACAACCTTCGAAACATACTTAATCCCCCTCTTTTTATATACCCACCCATCGTATCTAATGAACCAGTCTCTCATATGCTCCGGAGTGTTAACTCAAATACTATTAACTTCGACTTTAACCTCAGTACCTCCTACCTTAAATTCCTTCTCCTGAATCAAACCCCCCTTACTAACCGTAAAACGTAGCTATAAGCTTAGTTCTTAAGTTAGATTAAGCATTAGCTTGTAATTAAGCCAAATAAATGGGGTTATGCCCCCACCAAAATTAAATTAAATTAAATTATTAATCTCAAACATTCCTGTGTTACCAGGAATAGAGGAACAGCTTTGACAGATTCATTAAATTCCCTATTGAATGATGTTTTTATGTGTAAAGAATAAGTTTCTTTTTCATATACCTCCAATGTAATTTGACATCAGAAATTGTTCCATGTGGGGAGTTTTTGTAGAAAAATAAATTGATTCCACCATCTGTGACTCAAATCATCAAAGCTTCACCACCGTTGACAATTTTTGTCTATTCAAAGATGTTTTAACGTGGGTTGGGAAGAAAAACACGACTCCAATAACAAAATACGTTTTTCTATTTTACAGTGCAGCTATCTCCTTTTTTTACCACAACGAACAAGATGGGGTTCTTGTATTGTTATTTTTGCATCAAAAAAAAACATACATACGATTAAGTCCTAGTTTGTGTGGAGTTATCTGACACATTCTGCAGTTAAGAATTGCGTTTTACTTAAACACAACATTTTATTTGACAGTTCAGCAACTTTTTCTATTGACAAATGGAGTCACGGCACCTGGCAGTCAGCGCGTGAACCTTCAATTGGAGATAGATTTTTTTTCGATTTGACGTTCAATGTTTTTCCTACAAGAAAAATCAAAAATATAAGGAAACAAATGTAACAAAAAAAAAATAAAGTCTACTAATACTATTTCTATTAATTTTTCAATTCGGTCAGTGTACGTCGTTTAGTGTTTTCGTGTTTTGTGAAAATTTTTATTTTTTCTTCTTAAACAAATTTCTATAATAAAAAAGACAAATTAAAAAGCAGAAAAATGTAAGAAACTTTGGCGCAAAATTTTAATTGAATTAGTACGATGCTAAAGCTGTTTTAGTATGATACTAGGTTGAAACAACGAATTTGCAAATTTAAATCGTATATAGCATCATACTTTCTCTACCCTTTTATTAAAGTTAAAATCATCGAACACTTACTTTATTTTTTTAGTATCATGCTAGCTTCATATGACTCTTTGACATTTGCAAACATCAAAAAAGGTTCGTGTACTTACTTTTTAACACAAAATGTCATTGTTTTAGGTGTGTTCAGAAGCAATTTATTAAGGAAATTCTTTTAGTACGATACTAGTGAGAAAATGTTTAAAATTAAGAATGAAAACTACTATAAAGTTAGCAAATTGTTAAGTAGTATCATACTAATACCTTAATAATAGGCTGTTTAAAATTTTGCGCCTTTGTTATTTTTGTAACTTAATTCAAAAAATTCATCTGTATCCATTTTTTTAAGTATTTGTTGTTGTTTTCTTGCGATTTCTTTACATTTTTTGAGTACACATTGCACAGGATTAATTATGGTTTTGATATATTTTCCACCTGATTTAGAAATAAACACATATTATTATTCTGTTAAAATCATAATATTGATACCCGTTCATATAAAATTAATTAGTAAATTGTATATTTTTCGAGCCCCTTTTTGCTTTTTTCTTATGGGAAATACATTGAACGACAAAGCGTAAAAAATTCTATCTCCATGTGTCAGTGCACACACTAACTTTCAGGTGGTGTGGAAAACAACTTTCCAGGTGCCAATAGTTTATATTCACCACACATAAATGATATTACTATAGAAGTAATTGAAGAAGGACATTTAAAAAATGATATTTTCATTCATCAAGTAGATACAAAATTCAATGAATGAAAACCATGAGTAGTATTATATTCTCAAAATAATCTCTCTTGCGTGCTTCTTTTTATTTTGTTCAAACATCTCAGTTTCTTTAATTTTTTTCTTGTTATATGACAAACTTGAATGAAATTTGATATACGTTTGTATATACAACAGGTTAGTAATTTGACACACGAGTGAATCAAATTGCCCTTCTGGTTGATTTTTTTTTTGTATTTAAACAAAACCAAAAGAACAATTAATATTCTTTTTATGTTCATCTCAAGTGTCATTCATATTATTGAAGGCTTTTTTTTAAGGTCTTCGAGTGTGGTTTTGGCCTTTCTTTTGTTTGTTTTTGAATTGTAGAGCAAAACAATTGAAATGATATATTTGAAAGAACCTTGTTTCCTTCATCGTTTGCAAAATGCGGCACACGTTGTTAAAACAAAATTATTGTTTATGAAACTAAACTACGTAGTATTTTTTTTTCGAGATGCATAGTTTTCCGTGATCTACCTATACTTAACGTCTGTCCAGGCTCCAGATATGATAATTTTATTTGTCTCTGTTTAGCATTTCTTCACATACTTATGTATATAAAACACGATCTTCATCCTTCAGAATGTCGATACTTCTTATTTAAAACCAGTTAACAGTTTATCAAGTATTGTTCAACATTTTCCCTAAGAATGAATGTGTTTTGATTCGTGCTCTCAATTTTCTCACCTTCATGCAAACAGATAATACCTAATTAAAACATTTTGATATAGCACCACTTATAGACGATCGTAATTATTTTCATGATACTAATACTCATTAGCGTACACTTTCAGGCTTCAGGCTCCTATCTACGATAATGGTTTGCATGGTTTCTAAATATTCTCACTTCTATCTCAAAATTCGCTCAAAAACAAAAACCGCACGCCTTTAGGGAAAACGATGATATGTATTTACATACAAACTCCTACAAACCCAGAATCAAAAACTTAGAAACGAGTTAATTAGCAGAAGCAGTAATTGGTTTCCCTGCAGGGGATTCGAATTGTACATGCATATACCATACTACCACGCATAAACAGAGGCAATAGCAGCAGCAGCAGTAGGGAAAAGTTTAAAAAGGATTTTACACAGAGTTATCAAATTAACATTATAAGCGCAGCAGTGGAAGCAGCTTCGACTTAATCCAAATCCTTGCCACCAAAAAATAAAAAGAAGAAAAACCAGCTTTCGACAAATTTCAACCCCACTTTATGTTTGAATTTTGCTTATGCAAAAAAATTATACACTGCGCCTCATCACACCTTAGCCACCACCATCGACCACATTTACGGTTATCATCAGTTCCTGACGGGAAAAAAGTAAAATAAATCCCTTAACTTCACTGAGAAGAAAGGCGAAAACCAGGGCTGACATTCTAGATTAATATTATGGCTTCGACTTTCGAAGACGTTATGTTTCCGGAGTAGAATTTTACATTAAGGGGCATACTTGTTGAGTGTAAGAAAAACCAAGTGTCGCTTGGCACCTTTTTTTCAGGCGCCATCTTGAAAATGGCGAACTTAACTTACTTATGTCGTTTTTATTTGGCAATCCAGAATATCTCTCCGATCTTGGATCCCAACTGAACACTGTTTTTGATTCTGACAATTCTGAAGTTTGTTATTATTGTATATGTGAAACATCATGTGGACAATAATGTTATACATTTTAAAATCAAGAATAATGATTGTTGAAAGAAAATGACTTAATACAATTAGGATACAAAAAATCACAACTGTCGAGTTTGAAGTTTAAGTATATGAACGAGTGAGTGTTTCTCGTTTTGCTTCTGAGTTCAAATCCAGAAGCAAATTTCTTTTCAGAATCAGAACTGTCATTTTTCCCCAAATAAAGTTACGTACTCCAGAATGTTTGGGGTCCACTAACATTTCTGTTTTGTTTTTAAGTAAATTTTGTATAACAATTTCGCAGAGTTCTGTTGTAGTTTCAGAAATTTTGTATAAAATGTTGTCCTTAAGCATCGAGGTTGAGGTTGCTTTGTTGATGTACACCTTTTGCTTTAAGAACCTCCATAACAAGAAATCGGGGAGCTTCAAATCGAATTGATATCAATTATTAGCATTATTCGGCCGGATAATTTTCTCATAAAGTTCGCTTTGTGCGATATGGCACCGTCTTGTTGGAACAAAATGTTCTCTACGTCTAATTGATCCAATTCGGACCCAAGAAAGTTTTCCAATCTGTCCCGATAGCGGTCACCAGTAAATGTCATAGCATTGCCTATGGCATCCTGAAAGTCATATGCCTCAATGACGCCGCGGGCTCAAATGGCGCACCATAAAGTTACTCTTCGAGAGTATAGTTAGTTCTCTTTGGTGTAATTAGTTGGTGTTTTTCAGTGCCCCAATAGCGGCTTTTCTATTTATTAACAAAGCCAGCCAAGTCGAAATGTGCTTTGCCGCTCATAATGATTTTCTGTCACAAATGGCGGTCGTTTATTGCGACGTTGATTGCCATTTCAATGCTTCATAATAAATTGTTATCAAATACTCACTCTCTACGACTGTCAAATGCCAAATTGACCAATTTCATTCACACAAAAATGGTAACCAAATAAAATGGTCCTGGAACAAAAATACGCACCCTATATTTGCTTCACACTTTGGAGTGTTCCAGAAACAATCTCTCTTGGCGGCATTCAAAAATAATTCCGGTAACGATGACTGTCGCACTTCTAATTATTATTTTTATTAGTACTTAATAACATCTCTGTAATTAATTGGAACATATTTCTTAGAAAGTAATGTTATAAATTGTGTTAGTATAAAATTTTAAATATTATTTACTAAGGATTTAAACAAAGTGTCAACATGGTTTACGCGCTGCTTTCGATGCTCAAAGAAAACCACCACAAACTCTTCCTTCTCGTTCTATATATAGCTCGCTTAGCTCCTTTGGCTCTGGCGTCGACTCCGGCTCCAGCTCCGGCATCATCATCATGATTGCCGTTGCTGTTGTGCATGAATATAAGTAAAATTCCCAAATGGGAATCTGTTTGTAGTTCAAATAATTGCTTTGAATTACAAATGGCGCAACGACGGCGACGACGACGGCGATGATGTCGTCGTTGAGAGTCAGAGCATCCAATGCTCTGGCATAGAATGAAAATTTCTATACGTCCAATGTGCTTCTGCTTTTACTTCCACCACTAACACTCAAAAGTGCTCTACTGCAAAAATAGGGGTCGATTTAAAATGTTCCATCTGTGTGTACGATATTATTATGGGGATGAGGTTTATACGATTGAGCAAAAGGGATTGTAGATAGCGACAGAATTGTGGAGAGGTATTAAAACAAAATGGTTCCTGTCTCGGAGTTCCTGTTCCGGTTTGTTCTCTTCCTCCCTTTGTCTGTAAACGACAACGACGACGACGGTTGAACGAATGAAGGTATATATAGTATCGGTATCGTTGCTTCTGACGATGACAACGAATTTTAATCCTCCAGAGGGATGAGCAGGGGAATGCCGGTTTAATGCGCGGTGTTACTCATATACTCACTCACCTACAACTCCTCCCTGCCTCCACAAACCAGCGTGAAAATCAGTCGAGGTAAATTGGAAAATCCCAAGTTAGCTGCTGCATATCCACTTAATCGGATAGCGGAATTGTTTTTACAGTAAGTGGTGGTTAGAGGAAAAACCGAAGGCATGATGGAGATTCAACGTTATACGCTTGCTATACAAAGATAATCAAATGATATTGGTAATGCGATTATCGTCCGAAAAGGGCGGATTATATTGCCGGCAGATTGATGAAAAGCGATTTAATCAGGGAAATGTCGTCTGTTAAGTTAGCACTAATTGAAATTATTAACTCGATGGTTTATAATTTTGTTGGTTTTTGTTTATCAGAAAGCATCATCACGGGGTTGTTTTTTTTTTTGTTCATTGAATTAAAATGAAATTTATAATGTTGGTCTTAAAGACCCTTCGTTTTATTTTAAATTTAAAAACTCTTTTCTTCACTTTCATATTGGGTCTTACATTATGCTCACTTTAAGATAAGGCCAATTTAAATAAATTGACGTCCCAAGACATACCCTCTGTTTTTTTTAATGTATTATTTGCTTATACTTCTCTTTATGCTAAAAACTGTTTTTCATTTTCAATTTCAGGTCTCAAATGGTCCAATAAGTACACATTTGTTGCCGATCTCAACACAACCGCAAATGGTGACGGGACATGTTAAGTCACTTTCTGCGGTTTCAAAAATTCCTCCAACAAGCACAACAACATCGTCGCCCATTAACAAACTGCAACTGCAACAACAGCAACAACAACAGCAGCAATTGCAACAGCAGCAACTCCAACAACAACAGCAGCAGCAGCAGACGCAACAACAACTGCCTCACTCTCCACAAACGGCGACGTCAGCATCTCCTAAGCCTCCCGGCTCCATTCACTCACCAGTTGGAATTAGTCCTTTAGTTGGATCACCCTTAACAACATTGGCTAATGGCTTTGCCACTTCAATTCCACCATCGATAACAACATCGCATCCTATTAGCAGCTCGCGTGTTTCACCAACATCTCCATCAATACAACAGCAGCAACATCCGCAATTGCAACAACTGACGCAGGCGCCGCAACAAATGCAAGTTACGACCAATAACAGCGGCATCAATAGCAACATCAGCACCAGTAGTAGCCTAAGTTTAAATAATAATAGCAGTAGCAGTTTAGTACAACCAATTCCTGGATCGCTGGCAGTTCCGATGCCACAACCTCCGCCTGCGACCGCACCCTCCGCACCACCACTAATTGCACCGAGTGTTCATCATCCGGGATTGGATAGTGCGGCTGCTGCAAGCGGGCGGACAAACAGTCCGGCCGTAGCCACTGGAGCAGTGCACACAGCTACAGCGCCTTCAGTGAATGGTGCAAGTATAGCTGCTAATGGCGGCACTAGCAGTATTCCGCCGTCGGCACCTTACCGGACGCCGTACCCAAACTATCCCCTCTATGCTCCGTACAACAACTTGCACCACAGCCCGTATCTGCCTCCAGCAGTGCCATCGCCGACAGCTTCACCGCGCACTATTGATTCTCGGACTGGTAATCGGGAGTCACCACTGATAGTTTCGAAGTCTGTACGGCCGCACACGCCGTCAGGTGGAGGTGGTGGTATGATGACCGGCGCCAATAATGGTCTACCTATTTCTTCTCCAGGACAGACCGGTCCTCATGGAACAATTCCCTCGTCAGCACATCCCCAACAGTCACAATCCCCATATGGACCACCAACACACATGATGGGCGTCCAGTCGGCGAACAGCGGCAATGTGCAGCAGCAAAACCTTCCACCAGGTAGCATTCTCAGGGATCAGCAGTCATCGTTAAGCGCCCAACTTCAACACCAGCATCAACAGCAACAGCACATGCAACGGCAGCAGCAATTGGCGCTTTCGCACCACCATCAACAGCAACAACAGCATCAGCATCAACAAGCTGCTGTTCAGCATCAGCTGGCGCTGCAGTCGCATCAACATGCTCAACACATGCAGCAGGGATCGGGTCAACCGCACCAGATGCATCAGCATCCCTCAGTCGCCGGCCTTGGTGTGAACAGTTCATCATCTGTGATTCCACGAACTCATTCGCCGAGAGGACATAGTCCGAATCGGGAACGGGAAAGTTATAGGTAAGTTTTCTCTTTCTTCCAAAGGAATAGCTATTTAATACTTTTTATTTCTTCTTACAGTAGTAATGTAAGTAGTTTGTCGAGATCTTCGGCAACAACGCCGGGTGGCAGCGTTGGATTGCCCTACAATACTGCTCCACAAACTGGACCATCACCATCAGCGCTGCAACAGCATTACAATAGTAACAGCAGTAGTAGTAGTAGCTCACATGGTGCGACCTCCTCCCCACTGTCACTGCCCCCGACATCAATTGGTGCCGCAACCACTCCTTCTAGTCTACCATATCCGCCGAAGAACTCTTGGCCACCAAGGTAAGCTAAAGATGTCAACTAAACTATTTCACGAGTTTGTATGGTTTATTGTTTTCTATTAGCTCAACTAATGCGACGCAATTATCCCCGGCCACAACGAGTACAGTGACGCGACCTACACCTCCCCCAAACCAACCCCAACAACAGCAGCAACAGCAGCAACAACATCAACAACAACAGCATCAGCAGCAGCAACAACAACAACAGCAGCAGCAGCAAACTTCATCGAGTAGCGCTAACTCAGCTTCGCCGCATCATTCGTCGGCGTCAACGACGCATTCCACATTTCAGCCGCCATTGTTTGCTGCGCCGCATCCGCCATCCGTGGCTGTAAGCTCAGCCTCGACTACAGCTCCTCATCCATTTTCCGCAGAATCTCTCTTCCAGTCAAGCAAAAGTAAGAAATTTTAAAGGTTAAGATGAATCACTTTACGTTAACAACTTTTTGTATATCTTAGCTGATCAAGCAGATCTCCTACGTCGTGAGCTAGACAGTCGATTCCTGGATCGTTCAGGATTGGCTGTTCCTCCTCCAACATACTTACGACAAGAACTCCACCATCATCAGCACCAACACACACACCTGCATCAGCACCAGCATCAACAATTGATGCCATCTGCGCCGCCGCCGGCTGCAACGTCAATGTTTCCCCCGCCTCTCTTCAAGGATATACCCAAAATGGGTGCCGTTGATTCGCCTTTCTATAGGACCAGTCTGGGTATTCCTGGTTATCCAGGCTATTCGCCCAGCCTGTTGCACCCCGGACTCGGCGGTCCCACACCGTTTGTGCCTCCTAGCCATCTGCCATCTTTTGCTCCAAAGGTAATCAAAGAAAAAACTAAACCATTATCATAAACAGAAGAAAATATATATATTTTCTATGTTCAAAATTTGAAGTTCATAAGCTCGAATTTGCCACAAAGAAAAAATCAAATGGAATATTTTGTGTGACGGCGAAGGCGTTTCTTTATTTAACACTTTTTCTTATGTTTTCTTTTTTTATTTCTGATTTACTTGCTTTGATTTCACCACCAAAATAACAGAATTCTCTATCATCTAAATATAAATTCGCTTCATATTCCACACACGCCAATATCATATGCTTTTGTATTTCATCAAACTACACACAATATTCTTTACTCTTTTTATTTCTTAAAAAAAATCATCTCGCTAACACTCATTCATTCTTTCATTTCGTTTCGCAGCAACCGACCCCGATCGTTGATCCCACTAAGCCTAAGCAAATGGTAGGTTTAAGTTTGTTTTCTCATTTTATTTCATATTTCAAAATATCATTTCTTTTTCTTATTAAACAACAATGTGTTACGAATAAATTGGTGAAGGTATTTTAATAGAGGGAAATTAGTCCTGTAAGTTCTTTTATTTCCACAGAAAAAGTATAATTTTGAAAACCAGTGCGTGTAGTTTATGAAACACACTCAACAATTAAATTCAGCCGATCAAACCCCTAATAGTGCGTGATTTGCTCTTGTTTTTTAAAAGCTTAATGAAATGTTCGGCTAAATAGTGGAAAAACTGTCTCCGAATCCTTAGCGGTAGACAATTTTTTAAACCCAACTTCACAGCACATTTTTTGTTTATTTGTGGTTCAATTTGGCGAATTCGATTATCTCGGCGAATGAAATATTTGGTGTCTCAATAGTTGTGTCGAAAGTGAATTCAAGCAACAGCTGTCATATTTTTGGAAAAAGCTGATACTGAATCTGGAGAAAAAATGGAAATTAATTGGAAAAATGTTGCCAATTAAACAGGAAAACTGGAAGGATCATTTTCGAAGATGTTAGCTTTCATTGCTTTCGAGGATCTTTCTCAAGTAACCCTTCATAATGCGATTATAGCTCCTATTACGTCACTTTGTAAAGCAATTATGTCATAAAAAGACCACTTTACTCCAAATGTGCGCCAGGAACTAGTTCTGCCAACAGAATTTTCGAAATGTTCTTCTGCGATGGCTACTTAAAGCTTGTATGCTGAGCGAAAAGAAGAATAGGTAGTATTTCGTAAGACAAAGTACCATATTTTTTTAGCTAATAGCATTTTCGGTTGTATATCAGAAGAACTCTTCGATCCGGAATGCCAATAAAATAAACAAACATACCTAAATCGATCCTGAAGATTTCGTATAGTTGTGGAATTGAAGAAATTGATAATAGAAAGTCATATTCATATTCATGTTGTTTGTGTTAATTTTAACTTTTTCTTTCAATTTTTAGTTTTTTGAAATTGTGTTTACCTAAAATGACGTTTCACAACTTGCAACTTTGAGTGTGCGTGATTCTGGTTTTGATTTAAATTCAGAAACATTCCCTCTTCTTTTCAAGACTGGATCTGTCATTCTGAATGCCAATACAACACATTCAGAAGAATTTCTAAGCGCTCCGAACGCTCCTAGAAAGCCAATCGAAAAAGGGATTAGATACAATTTTTCTTTTTTTTTCAATTACGAGTAAGTTAGATAATCTCCTGAATTAAAATTATAGGCTTAGAACCTAAACGAGAAGCCATCAAGTATCCACCACATATCTTTTCCTTTTACTTAAAATGATATCTTCGAAAAATCGTAACACATTGCATATTTTGTATAAGACTCATTTCGATTCACGGATTTTGTAGTTAAATAGTTTTTTTTTTTCTTTGAATTTTTTCTCATTCTCATTGTTTGTTCATAAATATAAATTTAAGTTATCTAAATAATACCTCCTGCTTCTCTAATTGTATTTATCTGCATTTTCTCTCTTTGTGTCGGTTGGCTACTTCAATGTAGTTGAAATTTTATTAAATAAAACTAACGTCATAAATTGCATTACTATTTCTCTTCTAGAAAACTGGTCGATGGAATGCAATGCACGTGCGAATAGCGTGGGAGATCTACTACCACCAAAACAAACAAAATCCAGATAAAGCAGCAGCTGCAGCAGCAGCCGCAGCAGCATCTTCTGGCAATTCGAATAGTTCATCTGGATCAGGTGCTCCTCCCCCACTCGGTCTAAAACCATCTCCAGCTACAATGAACGATATATTGCGGTCTCCTTCGCATATGTTCAATTCATCGGCAGCAGCAGCAGCTGCATCTGGTCTGCATCGGCCTAGTGAAATGCAACCCTCCGCTGGGTATCCGCAAGGTCTTCCCGGACGATCACCATTCGAAACGTCGCCACTGTCGGCGAGTTTCCTTGGAGCACCGCCTAGTCATATGGGTAAGTCATGAATTTAATCAAATGGAACAAATAATTAAATTTGCCATTCTGGATAGGTACAGCAGTCTCCCCATTCGGACGATATCCTGGACCTTTTGTTGGCTTCGCTGGTTTGACGCACTTTGGTCGGGATATTCAAATGGGAGCCGCCATTCATGATCCATGGAGAACGTATGTTATATTCATATGAAATTGAAATCGTTATTTTAAAAATTAATTGATTTCATTCATTATAGGAGTCTGCAACGAACTGTCGGGTATCCTCCTGGTCCTGCGCAGGGAGCGTGGCCTCTTAAGCCTGACCCTGGACTTGACGCAGCTCGTCGTGAAGCTGAAGAACGTGAACGGGAACGTGAACGTGAAATACGCGAACGTGAACACCGTGAGCGCGAACGACAGCGCCGGGAACGTGAAGAACGTGAACGCAAAGAAAAGGAAGAAAAACTGAAACGTGAACAACAAGAACGTGAACGCGAAAGGGAAAGAGAACGTGAGCGTAAAGAACGTGAGCGTCGTGAAATGGAGCGAAGAGAAATGGAACGCGAGCGATTGATTCAGCAACAGCGAATAAACGAGAGCTCGAAAATGGCAGCAGCTGCTGCTGCGGCAGCCAATTCAGCTGCTCGAGATAGATCTCCGCTGAGAAACGGTTCTGCCGATGGCCCAGATATTCGAATCAAAGAGGAACATCCACGCATCGATGCTCGAAAAGAGGAAGAGATGATGATGAGATCTGACCAGCGTTACCACCAGAGTCTAGCTGCAGCGCAAGCAGCAAGTGCCGCCCATCATCCCTTCATGACAGCTCGGCATGGAGGACATGTTCTTCCTCCACCACCTCACCTTTCCCGCTCAATGATGCCACCCACAATGGGAGGTCCACCACTCACTCATTTCGCCCCACCTGGTGCTGCTGGCTGGCCTATGGACCCCTATCGTGACCCATACGGTCCCATGTTGCGCTATAATCCACTGGTTGAAGCAGCCTTCCGACATGAAGAGGAGCGCCAAAAAGCTATGGGCATGGGCATTTATGCCATGCAATCGGCGGCCCATCTTCGAGGCAAAGAACCTAGTCCTATTCCACCGGCAGTTGGGCCACCTCCACCTCATCATCGAATGCAACAAGTCAATCACAAGCCCCAACCACCACCACCCCATATGCAGGGCATGCAAGTCTCTGTTGATATGCACAAAAAAGATGACAATGCTCCAGCCCGATGATAGGCTGTCGAACAGCAACAACACTTTGGAAATGTATAAAATAAAAATCTTTTTTTTAATTATATCCAATTGAGGATATTTGTACATAATATAGTTCTTAATATATCTCCCCTCTTCCTTCCCCCAGTGTTGTAAAGACCAAATAAAAAACAAAAGAATGACTCTCCCCTTTTGGGACCGTAAAGGACGCGGTCTTCCAATGATTTTGTATTATAGAGAGATGCAATAGGAACTTTTCATTATTTTTTTTTTTGTTAAAAATTATAAATTCTCATTGTGTAGATAGTTATATAAGATATATGTGAAAATAAGAAAAATAAATAACACAGAAAGCTTTTTTTTAATTAATTTGTTATCTTTGCTCTTTCTATTTGTAAAAAAAAAATATAAAAAAAAAAACAATTTTGTAAGATATTCATGTTGTAAATATATAAAAAAAAAGTTTTGTTTGTAACCAAAAATTATGTAAAACCAGTTAAAAAATCACAAGGGAAATGATTCATTTTCTATTTAAATATATAGATATAAATGTATTTTTTTGTAAAAAAAAAAGCAAAAGGAAAACTGAATAGCACACACTCTACACACACAAAAAACCGTTAAATATTTAATTTTATACATACTAGAATATATGTAAAGTTTTTTTATTTTAAATTTACAGATAGATTTAAGATTAGGACTTTTAGGAGTCAGCGTGTCTCTTTAGCGTACAGAGCGAGCGAGCAAGCGAGCGAGAGAGAGAGAAAGACCTACTAGATTTGTAAGAGAAATTTAACTGTATAAAGGAATGTAAGTGTATATTTTTTAAGGATAACAAAGGGATATATCACTCTCTCGCTCTATGGCAGTATATACATATGTATAAATAATACGACACATTGTAGCGAGTTAGAACATAATAATTTAAAAAAATATAAAAATAAAACCATTAGGATTATTATATACAACATTATACATACAACAATAAATTTTCTAAAATTCAAGATGAAAAATTATTATTTATTGTTAGCAAAATAAAAAATGAAAATATTATTGAGGATTATTTCAACTAACAGCAAACACACACACTCTGTCTCTATCTCTCTAATTTCCCCTTGTCTCTCTTTGTCTCTTACAGAGCATTGTAAAACTAACTAAAAAAAAGAGAAGAAAAAACTATTTAAAACTGAGGGATTTAACTGACACATTGACAAATTAACTTAAACAACAACAAAATAAAAAGAGAAAAAAATAAACAAGAATAAAAATATTTACCTATTAAAGAAGAAAAACAAAATATAATCATCATTGAAATAAAAACACACATTTGAATTATTATATATATATATATAAATATATATATTTAATAGTAACCATTTTATTATTATTATTATTATTTAATGCAATGCAGTATATAAACGTATATATAAATATATCTAAAATAATTATATATATGAAACAGAAACATTAACAAATAAAAAAACTTTTTAATGTGTAAGGTAATTTAAATTAAAAGAAATTATTATTATTACAATGAAAATAAAAAATTAAAAAAAAAACAACATTTTTGTAGATAAATGTGAAAGCGAAAGTCAGAAAAAAAACAAAACACAAGAAAATAAAAATAAATATGAGAAAAAATATTTAAATAAAATGTTTGAGTTTTTTATTCAATCTAAATCATAATGTATGTATGTGCATATATCCCGGAATACAATTTAGATGAACTAATTTGTTTGTTAAAGCGTTACCAAATTGTATTCTAGCCTAAAAAATCTTAAATTATATTATTTACATACATAGGTACTATGAAGTTCCCGAAATTGTAGAAAGAGTATTATAGTACGTGACGACTAAATGAATCAATTCTTTTAAAAACACTTCTGAATTTATTGGAAAAGCAAAAAACGGAATTAAAACAGAACTATGTATGTTGAGGAGGTATCTTCAGTTTTTACAAACATCCCTATACATCTACATGTAACCATAGTTGAGAAAATATTGGAAATAATCGTCCCTAACGAGGTAACTGTCGGAGCAGAACTTTCTCCGCAACGCATCCTTCTTTTGAAATTCAATTTCGGTTCGAAGTAGCTTTCATCGCAAGAAATTTTAGAGAAATGCCACGACACATTGCGATGGATATAAATTGCCATGTATTTTCGATAATTTTTTATAAAATAAATATCATAAGCGTTTTAAATTATGAAAAATCGGTGAGAGAGTGTAATTTATTGTTTAAAAAAAGTATTTTTTTTTTTCAATTATAATGCGCTAGCGTTTTTAAGAAATGTTATTAGATGCACTGATTTTTAAATCAAAACTATCAAAAAGCCCTCCTATACATACGTTTTTTGTTTCCATTTGAAGTGTCAAAAAAAGAATAAATTTAAAAAAAAACCTTTTGAAACACAATATTTTATATGTATTTATTTGGCTTATACTTTTATCACAATGGAAATGGATCGATGCACAAAACAAAAGCTCACGAACATACTTTTTTCCATCAACCAACATCCATTTGTCTTGGTCCTAATTAATTTAACTGATTGTCCAGAACTTCCCAAAACACAGCCACAATTTTGTGCAATATCGTGATATTCGCTCAGCAGATTTACCATCCGCTCATATTGTTGCGAACTTGTTTTTTCCTTGTGTCTAAGAACAAAAAGTCTGTTATAAATAGGTAACACAAGTTATTTCTTTATTTCTTAAATTTTAATTAACTATTTCTTTAAAAAGAAAACACTCCGCAACAAGAACTTGTCGGAGGACTTCGGAGAGAATTTTGTTTGTATCTGCCTGCCAAAAATAAGACCATTAGAAGTATTTCACCGCAAAGCATCGCATAAAAATGGCATGCGTTGAATTTCGTCGGACAGAATTTCCGATCAGTTGATCGGAGAACTACCTCGAAGCAAAATTTATCCGATTCGTGGGAAATCGGAGAGAATTCCGCTCCGACGGTTACCTCGATAGGGCCGATTATCTTATCATCTTTGATGTCTTCCAAAACATACAAGAATGTTTCCCTCGATAATTGAATTAATTTAATAAACCTAATTAAATACATTTAAATTGTGATGAAAAAATGGTATAGTTACTTAGTCTTTGTGAGGAATATAAACCGGTGAAGACCCACTTCTCATTCACCCTTATTCCGATAGTCGTTTTACTAAAACGACAAGGCTCTAGAAACGAAAATTGGAATTTTATTGAAACGACTATCGTTATAATGCTTGGAAAAGTGAAGAACATAGAGAACGCTGCCCTTTTTGTATTATTTAACACCAAAATGTGGTCTTTGGAGCCTTCTCGTTTTAAAGGCGTTTTATTAAAACGACTATCGGAATAAGGGTGAGTAATTTTCTGCTATCTGCATCTGCTTCTCTTGTTTATTCGCGCACATCATTTAAAATAAAATGCAGGACTGGACCGCAATTTTTTACAAATAAATATAAAACATTGCTTTAATGAGATCAAAATTTTCAAACGCATAAAATTGCCGTCTGATTTCTAAAAAAATATGAATTTATGCAAACAAATATAAATCGTTTTTATTATTAAATTAATTTTTTATATAACGAATTTCTTTAAAATTTATCAAGAAAAAATTTGGGATGCCAATTTTAAGTATTAACTAATATACATAGGCGCAAAATTTTAATTGAATTAGTACGCTGCTAAAGCTGTTTTAGTATGATACTAGATTAAAACAACGAATTTGCAAATTTTAATCGAATTTAGCATCATACTTTCTCTACCCTTTTACTAAAATTAAAATCATCGAATACCTATTTTATTCGTGCTAGCTTCATGTGACTTTGACATTTGCAAACATTAAAAAAGGTTCGTCTACTTACTTTTTTGCACGAAATGTCATTGTTTTTAGTACGATACTAGTTAGAAAATGTTTAAAATTAAGAATGAGTTAGTAAACTACTATAAAGTTAGCAAATTGTTAAGTAGTATCATACTAATACCTCAATAATAGGCTATTTAAAATTTTGCGCCATTGATTTAAAAAAAAAATGTAATTTTTTTCAAAAATGCAAAAAAAAATTTTCCGAATATTTTTATATAGAATATTATTTTAAATTCAAAGCAGCTCCGGTATAAAAATTTGGGTTAAAATCGTTTAAACTGTTAATGCGAAAGTCGAAAACCAAAATGTATAGTCAATGCTAAGAATAGCGCACTTATTTTTTTTTTTATCAAAATCGTTCGAGTCGTTTTTGAAATGAATAAGATTTTGCATAACGGGCCGGTACCGTTTTTAATTCACTCGGAATATAGAACATGAGCGTTTTTATTGTTTTTAATTCTAATTTCTCTCACCGAAGATCCTTAATTACCAAGTTTGAAGAAAATACCTCCAGTAGTTTAGGCTGTAGGTTGAGTTAAAGACAGACAGACGGAATTGCCGGACCCACTTTTTTCGTGTTCTCTATCATCGTAATGTCAACTTTGATCAAAATCTCGAGTTCGATTTTTTTCTAAATGTAGAACTTGCCCTATATCGCAAGTAAAAATACGTATGGAATCCATAGAATTCAAATTTTCTTTTTGAATGAAACAAAATCAACAACTATAAAAATAATAACTATAAAATAATTGCTTTCCTGGAAACAAATGTCACAATTTTGCAAAGAGCTGCCATTTAAATTGGAGAATGGAGTAAATAGTTGAACTGTCTGAGAAATATATGACATTTAAACAGGGGCGTATTTACCCTAGGGCTAAAAGGGCTACAGCCCGGGGCGGCAAGGCTGCTAGGGGCGGCTTGTGCTTGGCCAATTTATAATATTTTTTTTGAAGCGATTGAACTATCAAAACATACAAGCAAAAGGGCGCATGCCGCCCATAACAATTGTCTAATTTACAATATTTTTGAAGGATAAACAAAAAATACAAAGATTTAAAAAAATTCGATTTTTTGAGTTTTTCAAGCATGATAATTTTTTTTTAGTGCCGTGAGTGTCCGGCTGTGAAAGAGTTCACTGTAACATGTCACTCAATTTTTTCACCAGTTACTTTCTTATTCTTTATAAACGATTTTTTATAATGAAAATTATGTAAAAATATTTACAGACATGTACCTTTTCTTTGGAACAAATTCCAATGAAACGAAAAAATGGGCTAGAACGGATCTTAATTTTTTTTTTCTAAGCCATCTACAAAAAGTCCCTTTTTATTAAAAAAAAAATTATAAAAATCCATCAAGCCGGATTCTAGACATAAGGTCACATACAAATTTTTAATCTTTGTATACCTTGCAAATCATGCCTCATTTTTTTTTAGTTTTGGCTGACCCGTGTCCCTATATACAAATACCCTTCCCTTCGTCAATAGTTTCGAAAGACTTAAGAAACAATACGAGTATAATGATTGTTTTATGTACAATATAAATAAAAGGATAGGTATTATTTTAAAAAACTAATGGCGCAAAATGTTAATCAAATTTATCATCAAGCTATCCCTAACATTTTACTAAAGTTAAAATCGTCGAATCCCTATTTTATCTTTTTAGTATCGTGCTCACTTGTCCCAATTGAAGTCCCTTGAGACAGAAATATTGTCTTAATTTTGGGGTTATATACTCAAGCAATTCAATATTGTATCAAAAAAAATTCAAGGTGTTGATACAGACGTTGAAACTGTGTCCAGGCTCAACGAGGCACTCATATCGTTTGTGAGAGAAAAACGAGAATGTTTTGATGTTTTTGAAGAGATGGGAAAAAGTAAGAAATCTGAAAATTACAAAATGGACCAAAAAAGAATGGTCAAGATGAATAAACGAGATGATGAGTGTCGCGAAGGGAGGTTCTTTTTTGTGGAGAAGAAATTCATCCTATGAAGCAAAAACAAATGGTTTTATTTTTGTATCTAAGCTTGATCACATGAGTGAAGAAGCAATTCGAAAAAATGCAACCACTCTTCAGAAATTATACCCGTTTGATCTTTGGGAAGATTTTCAAGAAGAGTGTGTCTTACTTAAACATTTTCTGGAGCAAAACAACTCTGAAAATATGAGTTTAAGGCAGCTGAACCTTCATATAAGAGAACAAAATTGAAGGAAGCATTTTTATATGCTGAGGTTGCTTTAAGAATATACTTGTGTATGTGCATGTGCACTGCAGTGTAGAGCTGTGTAAATCATTCATTTCAAATGATCGAATCGATAACGAAAATGATTCCATCATTTGAATCGATCGATCATTCGATCATTTTCATTTCACTCAAATGGTTCAATACTGTTCCGATTCGATTTTCATTTCGATTTCGTTGTAAGATTGAGTTGAGGCTTTCAGAAAATACTCTATATTGTAAGCCATAAATTGCCAAATGACTTCGAATGATGGCCACTATGTCCATTGATTAAAAAGATAAAGAGATTTCATTTGTTGCTTCTTAAAAGATCAATTTTAGGACTAATAGTTACTGAATGACTTGGTACTATCGAATAAATTAACTTTTGGATACTATCGCATATGTAAGTCGAAAGTTGTTACATATTCTATGAGTCTCATTACTACTTCAATTCTCACAGTGAACATACCAGATCCTGGGCCCGTATCGCGTAAGACTAAAGTGATCACTAAATTAATTGATTGTCGTTTTGACAATCGCTGTCTCTATATTTCTTTATTGATATGATAGAGACAGCTATATTCAAAATGACAATCAAAAAATTGACAATCAACTATCACCTTACGCGATTCCACCCCTGATACCTCAAATAACACCAAATCGAATCGAGTAAATCATGGTTAATCGAGTTAACTGATATTAAAGATCGAGACTCATTGAAATGATTGAGATTGAAATAGAAAATCGAGAAACGAGAAACGAGAATCATCTAAACGATTGAGATTGGGATCGATTAAAATGAAAATTTGTTATTTTGATCATCAATACTTTTCGATGATCGGATCGAAAAAATCGAATCGATCTTGATTGACACAGCTCTACTGCAGTGACGAATTGTAGTGCAGAAAGATCGTTTTCCGTATTGAAACGAATAAAACCTATTTAAGGTCTCGCATTAGCGCCTTAATAGTTTAGCTTTATTAAAAATAGAAGCTGAACTGACAAAAAGTTTAGATAACGAATCTATTGTTAATGAATTTTGTAATGAATATACACAAAAAAAAATTGAAAACATCACATATTACGCATTTTGTGTTTTTTATTATTATTTTCATTGTTTTAAAGGGCGGCAAAATTTATCAGCCCGGGGCGCCAAATCCTTAAATACGCCTCTGCATTTAAATTATAAATCTGGATGTATCGTTTTCATTCCTGTTCACTTTTTGGAACAACCCAAAGCTTGAATTTCATATAAGCCTATCATGACTAGCTCCTGGATGTCTTCCATCAATGTTCCCAATGAACATTTTATGATGGAAAAATTTGAAATTCATTTGAAAAACAAATAAATATGTTTTCGGTAAAGATGCATCGCGTTGAGGCTATAAACTTGTTCTGTTAAAGTAACAGTGTTTGTCTTCTTTTTTGGGGGTAACAATTCGTATGTGTGTGCCTACACATCCAATGAAACCAGGAAATCCTGTTTTATAGCTAAGTTTGGCTGTCATTTTATTTGTGTCATTTTAAACTCAACCATAAAGAAATCCATAAAATTGTATTGATTTTTAAAAATTTAAAATCCTAAAATTTACCTAACCTTTACAATTATGAAGTTCTCCATCCCATCTTTAAGACATATCATCGAAACTATATCCTTTCGTTAAGTCTACATAAAACTAAACAAAAAATAATAATAATACCGTTATTTTTTGTTTATTCAAAAATATTTTTCTTATTAGCAGAAACTTAAATTAATTTTAACAAAATTAAGTTTTTAAACTAAACTTTACAGAGCTGCAATCATAACTTGCAATGCCATGTATCCAGTAGCCAAATATGGTATAAACCAAGATAGACCACGCGCTGGTTGAGGTACGGCCAATAAATAAACAACTGTATGCGCAATGCGACCAATTCCAACAGCACGGAATAAGTTTTTTGCCATGAAATCTGTAGGATTGGTTAATACGTATAGCAATCCAACAAGGAAGAATACGAAAATATTTTCCATGTCATTACGATGTGCTCTGTAAAAAAAAATAAACAATCAATTATTAGAATAAAAATACATTTATACATACCTGCGAACCCTTTCCACATCGGGATCATCAAATTTGACTTTAGCTTTTTTAGAAAGGACATCTTCAGGATTAGAGAAGGACTGAAATATGAGTAAAATGAAAATAGAAATACAGAAATTAGATTTTAATCTATTTTAATAATATCTTCAATATTTTATTTAAATAATAAAAAATTGTTAATGATGAGTCCATGTGAGATCGCCGGGACGGAGCGCCAATTTTTGTGGACTTTAAGGCCAAACAAATTAGCTATTTTGTCACAATAATTCAACAATTCCAATTCTAGTGCTAACTGCTGATTTATTTCAGTAGTATACCTATAGAGTTTGTATAAAAACCTTCATATACAAAATTGTTAAGTCGAATTTCCCGAAGGGATTAGTACCAAGTTATAATAAGGATTTCCTGCAGTTTTCAGGGTTTTTTAATATGGATTTCCAAAATTTGGCAGGTGATTGCAGCCATATTGCTTAAGCTTCATCTGTCAAATCGGCTGTCATTTATTTAGACTGTTTTGCCATAGAAACATGGAGAGTTAAAGCGTTCAACAACATGTGCAACATTTCGCGCTGTTTAAAAATTTAACTTTGAAAAACTAATTCTAAATATTCAGATCACGAAAACTAGCGCCGAAATGTTGGTTAACTCAGATGACGGAAGATTTGATTGTTGATTATTTAAGTTGTTTAACAGATTTAAAATAAAATATTCACTGAGCTAATTTAAAATAGGCAAACAGGTAGTGTCTCAGAGAGCAAAACGTTCGCTGAGGTGGATTTTAGGCTGGTGGCATCATCGGACCATACTTGAGCTTAATAAGGCTGCTGGCTGCTGGATTATTATTTCAGCATGTTGCAACCCAGCTTAAATGTTCCAAAAAATGGTTTTCGGTGCCATTGCCCATTCCTATAAATAAGAAAATAGAAATAAGACCCAAAGTATATTTCACCGGTAGTTAAACATGGCGGTGCATCAATCTGCGTTTGGTGATGTTTTTCTTGGAACGGCATGCTACCCATTTATCGTACTGACGGAATTCTTAACTAAAAAAAATACGGTGAAATACTAGAGAACATAATGGTACCGTAGACTGAATAAAATATGCCGGGTATTTGGTCTTTTCATCAAGACAATGACCCGAAGCATACTGCGAAACTCACAAAACTGTTGTTTTGATCGAATTGCTATGCGGGTATTTGACTGGTCACCGTCATTCCGGATTTAAATCCTATGGAGCATCTATTTGATGAATTCAAAAATGCCGTAATGGATACTTTATTAGAAAGAGTGAAAGTAGCCTGATAAACGATTCCAGTTAAAAGATGCTTTGAAGCAGCGAGGATTTCCGATAAAATATTAACCATTTTACAACACAAAACCCTATCGAAATTTTGTTTCTTACTTTTTTTTTGATATTTTTATAAGTTTCATATTAGTTGGCTCAGCCAAATCAAAGGTTAAAATATAAAAATATTATTGAAGAAATAGGCCCTTATTGCGAGTGTCGTTTGTTAATCCATCGACGACTTTTGTCGAAAATCGATCATCGAAAAATTAAGATATCTGAAATTATTCTTGTATAAGATACCATAATCTGTGTTTTTATGCGTGTTTACAACAACATTAAGTTATCTAAATAGTTTTGGATACAAATTTTACCGCATAAAACGTTTTGGCACTATCGACTTTTATCGAATCGAACGTTAACGACACTCACAATAAGGCCCATAATGATCCAACAAAAATTTGAAAAATACTATTTTATTTCCCAAAATATATTTCAAACTCGATGGTCAGGAAATCGTTTTTAATTAACTGCCACTACATGTATATTTTAACAAAATGGTTTCTTCAAGCTTTTATAATATTGACAATAATTAATATGGAAAAAATCATGAGATCAGAGACCGAAAAACACTCAATCGCAAAACTTTACATTACTTTATTCTTTATCGCAAGTAATAATCGCATTTGTGTAAGTGCTTATCGGCACATTCTTCGTGCTCAAAATTGCATACCTTATGAAAATATGAATTGGTTTACTTTTAAGCTAAAAGCTTTTGGTTAAAATTTAACAAGTTGTTGTCAATTCAAAACATATGTACTTAAGCAATACATTATGTCGAAAAGTAGGTAAAACATAACTTTACATATTTTATTTTTCTACTCTGACCCTTTTAACACGAGCATCACATACAATTTTATTTCCTGTTAAAAGGTGTGTAGGTATACTGCTTTCATAATATCTAACCGGCAAATACTGCAGTGTCACTCACTATACCTATAACTATACCAGGTATACTTAATAGCTTTTTTAATTTGTTTTGACCTTGGACAAGCTTACAAGTGAAATTTTATTTATTATTCACTAGAAACCTATGTATATGTACAAATAATAGATGTTTTAAATAAATGTCTACTTACATTAGTTTTCATTCGTTGCATTGCTGTCAAAATTGACATTGCTAACATTTTTAAAGCAAGTGCACCACCCCAAAATGCAAAGGTTTGAAAGACGGGATTTTCAAATGAAATTAATTCGGTCGCTGTCATTTTAATTGTTTTATTTTGTGTTGTATTAAAATTATGTTTTTAACAGAATCGAAGGTGTGAATAATTTGAAGTCTATTAAGACACTAAACTAAACTTTAACTTACTTTCGCTAACATCACGTTTTACGTATTATAGCTTAATATGACAGCAAAATATGTACATACATATATTTGAGGAAAGCCCTTAAAAAGCTTTTGCCGGCTTTCACAATAATAATATTGGTCATAATTTACTCTGCTGTGCAAAACTTTCAGTTCAATGAATTTTTCTGAATATTAGGAGACTAACGGTATAAGTTTCATGTTGTTTAAAGAACTAATAGGTATTTGTGTTTATTTTGTATAGCTTATAACCAGTTTTGATCAAAAATTCTTCATTTCTATTTAGATTTTAGCCTTAAAGGCCCGCAAATATAATAGAAATAAGAAAATGTGTTAATGTGAACATGAACAAATTATACATTTTCAACACAAGCAACGGTTCAAAACAAAATATCTTCGCATTTCACATTTCAACACCTTTCCCACGATACGAAGCATTATAATGACGAGTTTTCCAATATGCGGATGGTTGAAGCTTCTCCCGCTAACTTTTCAACATATCTAATCTATTAAGCCCAATAAATTTGAATATAATAAAAACTCGACAAAAAAATGTCTGCCTTATTCACCATTTTGCAAAACAAAAGAAATTTTACCCCCTTCTATTGGTCGTAGATTAATTTTTTTTTGTTGAATATTTTTGGTTAAAATAAATACTCTCTAAAATGTTTGTTTACAATAATTTTTCACAACTTTTTCCACTATAAAGTAATTGTCGAAAAATTTTCGAAATCTTGGTGAAAACAAAAAGTTTTAACTATTGTATCGCCCCATGTTCATATGAGCGAATAAAAGCACTTAGCTAACAATTTTAGCGTCACAATTTTGTGTGTTTCAAAAAATATTTAAGATACAGCATGACAAAATTGCAAATTTTCAGCCAACATTTCAGAACTGGCTAGGGTATTTTTTTGCTCAGATTTAAAAACCATTATTTATTCCAAGATTTCGACAGTGGCATTTTAGTGGTGAGAGTCTTAAAAAATATTTTTCAGAAAAAAAGTTTTAAAAAACAGCCGAAAAAATTGGAAATTGAAATGAATTTCTAAAAATCGCTGAGTTCTCGGTATTCGCACCATAGACACATATTTTACGCCAACGAAAATGCTGTTAAGTGTGCATTTTCTTCAACGGTACAAAAAAGAAACTTCTGTATACAAATCTGCATTAAAATCCGTTATGCCAATAATGAGAAAGCCAAAAACGGATCAAAGGTAGTTATATACTGCCAGTAATATCATAGTATAGTTTTTACTTGCGACTTATAGGTACTATAAGGCAAGTTATGCATTCGTAAAAAAAATCGAACTCGAGATTTTGATCAAAGTTGACATTACGATAGCGAAGACCAAAAAAGTGGGTCTCGCAATTTTGTCTGTCTGTCTGTCGGTTCGACTACAGCCTAAACGGCTCGGCCGATTTTCTTCAAACTTGGTAGATATGGGTTTTAATTTTTTCCCCCACACGTTTTTTTCTTTTTTTTTAAGACCAAAAATAACGGTACGTGCCATACGATTTTTTTTCGAAATTTTATAAATATTTTTTTTTCTCAAAAACTGTCCCACAGAATTAAAAAAAAAAAATGAAAAATTTCATCATATAATAAAACGGCAAACATGTTTTTTGTGGTACACTTTTCTCCAAAAGTATTTAACCGATTTCGATAAATTTTATATGGTTGGAAAGCCACAGTTACGGAGATGTGCAGAATATACTTGAGACACGCATTTACACACTGTGGGTCATTTTTGTTTTTGCACTGTCGAACACTTTGCATATTACATAAAACTAGCCGACCCAAGATATTCATGATTTAAAAACTTAGGATAGGAAAGCTTACAATTTAGTATCTTAACCTTGTAGCTTGTAATTTTGGTGTCGCCAGCAACAAGATATATTGGTATCCTTCAAACACTCCACACATATGTAGGTACTTTAGCCCGGTCAAAATAGACATTCAAGGTTACATTAATTCGCACAAAGCTGAAAATTGGCATGAATGTTGAGAACACTATTAGAAACAATTTGTCAAAAGTCCCCATCGATCCGACGTGTTGAAAAAAAATTATTCAAGGTCAAATGTTGCAAAAATCGTTTTTTTGCATTTTTCAGCTGAACGGCAGGTTTTATCATAGATAGGTGAGACAAAAATTATTCATCATGCAATTATCTATAGAAATCGTCTTAACACTTTTTCGATGCAAAAAGTTGAAAAATTTGTGTTCTTCATAATATGTATGTCAATTACCGTTATATACATTACACAACGGTAATACAAGTAAAAATATTAGTTTTCGTGGCGTATAGATACATATTATACAATTCTAAAGCCAGATATACACTGTTCAAATGCATGACAAGTACGCGCAAGTGTATTGGTGAAAAAATCACACGTATAGATTGGATTTAGGATTAAAGCAAAATGAAAATCTTTTGAGTTTCTTTCAATCTAGCGTCCTGCATTGAAGTAGTGTATATGCAAGATTGATGATTGACCATGCATTTATTGGTTCATTTGCGTATAGTTCGTTGAAGAGATGAGAACACAGTACAACATAAGCACTGATTTAAATATTAAAATAGTAAACAAAAAATGTATGATGAAATGGACATACAAAATAAAACAAATTACCTACTCGGATAAAATTGAAAAAATCTCAAAGACGTTCTTATATTCACAATTTCGCCGAAAAAAACTCACAAAGCGCAACGTCCTCTCACCACACCGTCCATGTTAAAGTAAAAGATTGAAGACTCATGCTTGGTGTGTGTATATGCAACTTTAACCCGAATTTTCGAATACACTTGCATGTGCTTGCTATACATTTGAACAATGTATATTTGGCTTAAGAATATAAACTCGAAAGAAAACCCAGTCCCTCATTTTATGTGACCGTACGGCCTTGAGCAGCATCTGTCTGCGACGCTCGTATACCTGCTCCGTTTCTAAGGGCCCAAACAAAATAGTATTAGTCCCAAGCGTTCCTTCGTAGTAAGAACAAGTAGTTATTGCAAACAGAATTTGTGCAGTTTCTTGTTTGTAAGAGAAATGTATCAATTTTGCTTTATTTGTAGTAAACATTTGGCGGAAAAAGTACACTCGGAAGAGTACCATTACCGTAGTTAAAAGACGTCACGAACAAGAACAAGCTGGTACATCAATAATAAGTCCTCCTCGTACTAGAGCACGCGTAAATGAATCAGTTTTTTGTTTAGGTTACGTTACCTTAGGTTAAGGTGGCTGCTGACCGGAAAAGCCAACACACTTAGACCAATATTTGGTCCGTTGTGATACTACAGGATTTCAAAAATCAATCTTACTCGTTAAACCATTTTGAGCTAACAATGAAGCATTTGAGACAATGAATGAAATGAAAAAAAGCACTGCAATATCGGCGTCAAATTTGTAATGTAATTAGGTGCTTAGATAAGTTTCGGTGCTTATCTTTTGTAAAAAATACTCATAATCGCTTTCGTCATTTCCAATAGTAGTATTTTTCAATTAGATACAAAATTTTCAACTCAATAGGACCACAATAGATCGTTGAATAGGCCTACCGGGGAAGCCACCTTTAAAAAACGCGCCAAGTGTACTACTTCACGGGTGGCGCGGAACCGTGTGCATATTATGAAGAATACAACTTTTTGCTTCGCTATATCTCCAAAATGGTGATTCTTAAGAGAAAAAGTGTTAAGACGATTTCTATAGATAATTGCATGATGAATAATTTTTGTCTCATCTATTTTATGATAAAACTTGCCGATCAGCTGAAAAATGCAAAAAACCGATTTTTGCAACATTTGACCTTGAATAATTTTTTTTTCAACTTTTTGCTTCGCTATATCTCCAAAATGGTGATTCTTAGGAGAAAAAGTGTTAAGACAATTTCTTTAGATAATTGCATGATGAATAACTTTTGTCTCACCTATCTTATTATAAAACTTGCCGTTCAGCTGAAAAATGCAAAAAAACGATTTTTGCAACATTTGACCTTGAATAATTTTTTTTCCACACGTCGGATCGATGGGGACTTTTGACAAATTGTTTGTAATAGTGTTCTTAACATTCATGCCAATTTTCAGCTTTGTGCGAATTAATGTAACCTTACCCTTATTTTTGAAGCTAATTTGACCGGGCTACTTACGCATATTTGTTGCTTCTTGTTGTTGGCGACACCAAAATTACAAGCTACAATGTTAAGATACTAAATTGTTAGCTTTCCTAAGTTTTTAAATCATGAATATCTTCGCTCCCGTTTGTCGTAATGGACTAATTTTTTTTTTAATTTGAAGAAAATTAGCAGGACTATAAAACAAAAATCCAAAACTGAAAAATATTTACCGTGAAATACAGTTTTTTTCTCAATAACTATGAAAAAAAGGTATTAAAAAAAAAGAAAAAAAAACGTTGAAACCAACGGTAACTTTTTATGTTTTTGCTCAAACATATTAAATTAAATGCAAGTTGATAGAAAATATTGTTATTAGCAATACAGTTTTTTATTTTCATTTTGCGACATACTGGGGCTGAGATATTAATTAAAACATAAAATCATAAAATGCGTGGGTGCGCTGACTTACCTATGTTCAATAATTTATTACTCGGCTTTCGTTCATCGTAGAGTGCTGATTTTTTTTTCAATTTGTAGGGAATTACAAGAACTTAAATAATAAATAATAATCACGAAAAAAGTGATTTTTAAACAACAAAAAATTATTTTAACTTACTATAACTTTTTTTTTTCATTTGTTTAAACAAATGTTTTTTTTTATAACATAATAGATAATGTTATTAGGAATAAATACATGTCTAACTTTTGTTTGTACTAGATAGTGGAGCTGAGATATTCGCAAATGACTAAAAAATGACACAAAACACATTTTTATCAATAACTATGGTAAAAAAAGTTGTCAGGTGGTGCAAATTTGGTTTTAAGGTTTTCTCATAAACACCTATCGATCCATAAAAAAAATAGACCATGCCTCTGCGCGCAAGGTCAAATGACGCTTTGACTGGACTATTTAGCATGTAGACAGAGAGATAAAATTGCGAGAACCACTTTTTTAGTCTTCTCTATCATAGTACTCGTAATGTCAAGTAAAGATCAAAATCTCGATTTTATTTTATTAATGTACATATATCTTACCATATCAACAAATTGAGGTTTAAAAATAGGCGAAATGGAAAAAAAGTATAGCGCTATAGATAAAAGAAAAATGAAAATTCGCGAATTAAATATCGCGAGAATTGTTAACATGACGAAGATATTGTATGCAACATTTTGACGAAATGATACGCTTTTTAAAAAACATAATTGCTTATTTTTAAAGTGATCTAGTTTCATTAAAATTGATTAAGTTGACGATAAATTAATTGTAACTTGATAGTTTTCCTCGCAAAAATTGCACTCAAGGTTTTGGTTCTTAGATAAATAGATTCCTTTATTTTATTAAAAGTAATTATAACCAAACTGTGCAGTTATTAACTACTTGAAATATAATCGTATTAAGGCCAGGCGTTGGCCGTCTCCTCCGATGGCAAACATTTTAAAACATTTTATAATTTATTTTATTTTTTAAATACAAAATTTAAAATTTTAGTTATGTTCTCATTAGCTTGGTTAATTTTTTTTAATTGTAAAAATAAAATAAAACTGCTATATTTTTCCAATATTTATAAGAATTTATAAGTTTGTACATCTAAAATATAAATTAACTTATAAGTATATGTAATGGGTGTTTCTTATAGAGGCGGAGAACTTTAAATTCGCAACACTGCTTTCTCTGACAGTGGCTTTTGAATTCTCAAACATTAATGATAAAAATGTATATTTTAAATAAAGCCAAAAAAATGGATATTAACAGTATTTTTCAGAATATTAAAGCTCTCCTTTCAAAAGAAATAAAAAAAGCCTTTAAATATTAATTGTCTTTGGATTACGTTGACTGGGAGGAATTGACAAATCCTCTAAGAGTATATCTCTTGTCATGAAAAGTGCTGCTCATTAGCCGTTCGGAATCAGCAGAAAATAGTAGTTCCCCTCCATTCCTGGCAACATGCACGAAGGAATGGTTTAGAGTCACTAGATCCTGGTTCTCTTCGAGCTTTTGCACCACCAAATTTATTTATTTAAATTAAAAAAAAAAACAAAATCTTCCATAATATTACTCTCTATTTCAAAATAAGTTGAAAAAACAAGCATCAATATTATAATAATAATAAAATTCTCATGCAGCCTTATATATAACTTCCAACGCCATAAATCCAGTAGCTAAATAAGGAAAAATCCAGGCCAGTAAACGGGATGGTTGTGGTGTCACAAAAATAGCATAAACAATCGTGTGTATAATTCTTCCAATACCAACGATTCGAAATAGATTGATAGCCAAAATTGCCGATGGATTTATCAGTACGTACAAAAATCCAATTGGATAAAATACAAAAATATTTTCCATGTCATTTCGATGTGCCCTGGAAACAAAAATATTCATTAAAAATGGCAATGTTTTTGATTTTTAGCAAAACAAACCTTCGAAAGCGTTCAATTCGTTGATCATCGTATTTAACTTTTGCCTTACTAAATATTGCATCTTCTGGATTAGCAAAAGTCTAGAATATAAAAATAGAAATGATTTGTGAAATTGAATTTGATATTTTAGGTGTTTTTTTACAAATTCTTAATCCATAAGAAGTATCTTGTTGTTATTGGAGCAAAATTGTGAAGTGAAAAATTATACGAGTTAAATACTTCTTCTTCATTCTTGATGAAATAGTACATTCAAAGCTCTTTTTTATTTTTTTTAATGAAAGTCAGCGTTGCCATGACTGCATGTTTAATAGCCCGCAGGAGATAAAAAATAGATCTTCATCAAAGCGTTAAGTATTTAAACATTGGACTTAACAATCAAATCAGTTTGTATTTGACAAAAAAATTTAAGTCCTCTCTATTCCTAACATCAACATACATACAAATGGTTGATAGTGTTGTTAATCATTATGACAGTGTTATCCACCAGCTTTTGCATCCTAATTTTTGTATTTTTGCTCAATAAAATATAAAATTACTAGTTCAATTCAAATGGCTAAAATAGACTTCGTTTATGATTATTTGTGAGTTAAGTCTTCTGAGGCAATTAAATCCATTTATCGGAAGTATATTTATTACATACGCAAGTATAGTTTTAATTCTATCGTACAAGCTTCAATTTGTAATGTGTGGCAACACTATTTACATTACCTACCATTAGTATATTAATCGCTCAAAAAAGCTTTTTTTTTTCACTAAAAAAAATGTTGAATTCGCATACAAATACTACAGATGCATAACATACACTCCAGTTCAATAGTCGGAGATCGGAGTCAGTGCCTCAGAGGCCATCAGTGCGGTTACGATAAAGTTTGTGTTGTGAAAGCGCATGTTACGAAAACTAATTTTGATTGCTACCTGCTACCTTTAGCCTCATAAGCATTGTAGAGCTTAATCAGAATTCACATCAACTAAAATTTATTGTCAACTTTAAAAACTTTGTATAATTAATGGAAAAACTTGCATTTTTAGATGAAAGCATTATTATATAGGTAGTTATGTATAAAGTTTGTTATCTAAGATTGATTATAGTTAAATATTGTTGTTTATTAGATTGCATTTATTTGCTAAACGGGTAAATGGAATTAATATAGAAAAAACGAAACCTTGAAAACTGTCATGTCAAATCGCATTTTATATCTGAAAGATTCTCCGAAAGTCTATCTTCAGCGTTATATTAATGAGATGACAAATTACAAACTTTTTTTAAATTGAAAATTAGTAATTGAAAGGTATGTACATTCATAGGTGAAGGTGATAAACAGAGCAGTTCATCTGATTAGACAAACTGCAAACAAAAAAAGGTTTAACAATATAATCGTTACTCAACAAAAAAAAAAAAAAATCTTAAGCAATGTACTAAATACATTTTCCTCCAAGCCGTTTTTTTTTTTCATTTTCAGCAAAATGGTTTCATCAAAAGTTCTAAGTAATAAAAAAAAATCTATTCAATACCAGTAAACGCTTCTAATTTCAATTCTGAAATCAAATCCCAGAAGCATTGAGAACGTTCCGGAGATGTAAGGGACTTTTAAGCAGTATAAACTTTATTCATTGACCTTACATTTGACTAAGGAAACTAAACCTTGCTGTTTAGTGCCAAAATATAATTATCTGATATTTTGACACAAATTCACTTGACTTGATAGTGAGAGAAATTTTTTTTGAAGTTGTCTTAATTGAAAGGCCATTTTTTAGCAGTTTGCCCATCAGATACTATAAACTTGCATTACTTTTAGGCTGGTATTCACCGAGCGCTCATAACTTAAGAAGCTCATAAACCTATTCACCAACCAATATTAGTGAAGATCTTCGAGCGCTCTTTAAAGTTAGGAGTGGTCCCGACCACTCCTAAACTTACGAGCGCTCTCTTCGAAAGTTTTTTTCGAAAATTCGAAAACTAAACAAACGACGGTGAGTGCAAAACCAAAACCAGTTATCGTCTTCAGCAACGCTCCCCAAGCAAGATACGAAATTGACCGAAGGATTCTCACTGCCAGCTGTCATTCAAGTTCGAAAACAGTTTGATTTCACAGTTTGAGTATGCCTGAACAAGAGAGTGGCTCTCATTTTCGAACTTCGAAAAACACTTGTGAGTGGTTGGTGAATACCCCAAGGAAATTTCAAGTTAAGAGCCGTTTACACGCCGTCTCCACTAGCGATAAATCCATCGCAATCGCAATAGCCAAAGCAGAAAGCAGAGAGCAGAAGAACTGTCAGATTTTTGTGGCTGGGCATTTCATCGCATACTTTTTTAGTATAGTGAATAATTTTAATGGATATAAATGAGTTCTATGGACAATTTCAAATCAGATTTTTTTTTAATTTTGTTAGAAAAACGTAAACCCCAAGCAAAAGCTTTCTTCGCACGCAAAACTCAAACTCAGTTAAATTAAATTTGGTTACGCCAGAACAATATGACAGTTCTCCTTGCGATAAAGCAAGCGATGGATGGTATGCGATGAGAGCATACTTTCTATCGCAAGCGATGAAAATATAGCTGCGATGGCGGTCTCCACTTGCGATAATGAACGCATGCTTTAAAGCATGCTCTGGATTCATCGCTAGTGGAGACCGCATGTTAAGAGCGCTCGGTGAATACCAGCCTAAGTGTCGAAGTGATAAATGTTTGAAGAAACCATTTTGTTAAATGGCGACATTTTATAGTCACTTTTGACACCCTCGGCGGTCATTCGTCATTCCGTAACTCGATTATCTTCAGACGATATCGTTTGAACGATAGCGTTGCCTTTTTAAATTTACGTAAGTCGATAATCGTCAAAACGCTATCGTCAAAACGATAGCGTTTGAACGATAGCTAAAAAGGTATCGTCTTACAATAATTTTGAATTTTTTAGGTGACTGTAGTTGAGTGATTGAGTTTCCACTGTAAATTGTCATTTTGTATTGTTTTCTATTGAATTGACAGATTGACTACAGCTCGAGAGTTTCTGAAATGCATACAAATCTCTAAAACTGTGATCGATAGACGAGACGAAAGTAGTCGAGTTACGTGAAGCAAATCATGGACGATATCGTCGACGATTATCGTTTTGACGATTATCGTTTAGAAAATTACGGAATGACCCCCCAGGAAATACAAAATACCAAAAACAATTCAAATGGAAATGACTAATAATACACTAATACAGACAGTGTTGCCAGAAACACCGATTTATCGTATTTCTCCCGATTTTTAGACCTATTTCCGATACACCGATTTTTGATGTAAATAGTGCCCTTTCTCCCGATTTTCAATTTAAAAATACGTTCAGATATTTTCTCCGCTCTTGAAACTTGAATGAACATAATTTATTATTTTATTGAAAATTTTGGCAGTGCCTAACTTACGGTTTACTCTTTTTAAATTTAGTATGAAAACATATTCCTTGAAATTTTTGTTAGCGTCGTTGTCATTGTCTTTCTTCTTCTTCTGAATAGCTTTTTTGGCCTTTATAGTTCACAAAAATCCCGGACTCATCAGTTGACTGTGAGGATCTTATCAATACGCAATTTTTGTTAAATTCAATTCATCTTATACTGATTTTTTGACAAAAATACAATGTGAACTATACCCAACAAAGATTAAATTTCTTCTTCTTCTTTATCTTGTTTGATTTGGTGTGGGGCGGTACGTGTCGGTAGTTAAGTTCTTGTTAATATTTTTATTTATCAATTACACTAATAATATAAATGTAGATCCATTTTTTTTATCTTTTAGCGAAATGTTAAAATCAGACTTTACCTACAATATAAGAAGCAATGATAATTTGTACCTCGGGAGCAATGTTAAGTTACAATTGGACAAAAATCTTATTTCAAGCTCTGAAGTTGAACGATTTAAAACCAACTGTATAAGCTTTTACGTTGAACTTTGCAAGCAAATATTACATAGGTTTGATTTTAAAAATAAAAATTTTCAGGCTTTGACCTTATTAAAACAACCAAAACAAACTGTAAATAAACAAATTGATCCACTAAGTAATCTTTTTAACTTATTTCCTAATATTATTCATTATTCTGATATGCAGCGAATCGATTGTGAATATAGAGAAATAAGTAATCTTGACTTTAAAAGCTTAATATATGAAAGCTTTGATACTATTAAAATTGAAATATTTTGGAAAATTGTTTGTTCAATCAAAAGGAGCAATCAAAGTTCGGCCTTTCCATTGATGGCTAACTTTATTTCATCGATATTAACATTACCAAACTCTTCAGCTAATGTTGAGAGAACTTTTTGTCAAATAAATTGATGAACAAAAAATTTTTTGTTTTAAATAAGTAAAATTATTTCAACTTCTAATTCCCCGATTTCCCCGATTTTTGATGTGGAAATCTCCCGATTTCCCAAAATATCTTATGGCAACACTGAATACAGAAGTCAGAGTGCTCTAAACACACTCTTTCCAAAGGTTTTTCTGTTCGCTGATAATATATGCTTATTGCTCTGCTTAGACTGCCTTTAAACGATTTTAATATCAATATCACCTTGCGATTTTTAATCCCGTTATCGAGGATAAAATTGCAGAGTTATCGTTCTTCCTTCTCTTTTTCTTTTCGGACAGATTTTCTTTTTTTCTCGAGTATGTTTCATTTTCTATTTGGCTCAGTGAACTTCGGGGAGATATCTATTACTCTTTTTCGCTTGAAAAATTTAATTTGTATTGAAAATCACTGGCACACAATTTTAAAAAACCTAGCGTTAAGGTATTAGTATGATACTACTTAACAATTTGCTAACCTTGAAGTAGTTAACTAAATTTTAATTTTTTTGTAACTAGTATTGTGCCTAGGGTGGAAAAAACAAAGTAAGCAAATCTTTTTTTGACGTTTGTAGATGTCAAAGAGTCATAATGAAGTTAGCACGATCATACAAAATAAAGTAACTGGGCCTTATTGCGAGTGTCGCCAACGTTCGATTCGATAAAAGTAGATAGTACCATAACGTTGGATGCTTTAAAATTTGTATCCAAACCTATCTGGATAACTTTATGTTGTTGTAACCACGTATAAAAACAGAGCCTATGATATCTGATACAAGAACAACTTCAGATATCTTTTTTTTTCGATGATCGATTTTCGACAAAAGTCGTTGATCGATTAACAAACGACACTCACAATAAGTGCCACTATTTGATGATCATAGCTTTAATAAAATGCTAGAGAAAGCATGATGACGTTCGATTGAATTTACGCATTATGCTGAATTTATATGACAACTGACAAAATTTGCACTGCATGAACTGTCATTGTTTTAGGTGTGCTCAGAAGCAATTTATTAAAAAAAATTGTTTTAGTAGAATATTAGTTAGAGAATGTTTAAAGTTAAGAATAATTTAGAAAACTAGTTTAAAGTTAGGAAATATATAAGAAATATTATACTATTACCTTAATAATAGGCCGTTTAAAATCTCCTACACTCAAAATAATTCAGCATAAAGCAAATAAAATATTTTTTTTTTTACAAATGTAAAAATCAACAAATACAATAGTTACAATAGGGATATAGGGATACGAGTACATTTTGAGTAGATTGTAGAAAAAAGATTTATTTTCGCACTTTTGTAAGTGATAATGCAAAATTTATTAGAGAAAAACTTTAAATCAACTCGATCTGCATTTTCATGAATATTCCAACTCCAGCTTAAAAACGAGATACAAGTCTTTCGAACACATCCGTGTTAGTTAAATTAACAAGTAGGAAGGTTTTGGCACATAATACACTGATACCAACTTTGGGAAATTATTAAGAGTGAGTTAAAGAGTAAATAAAGCGTTTTTTCAGTGCTTGTATTACTGCGCTAGATATAGATTACCAATAAAGCACGCCTATTATATCATACTAAAACAGTTTTAATTTCGAACTAATTTGAGTAAAATTTTGCGCCACTTTGTTTAAAAGCATCCATGCAATCGAAACGAAGCAGAGAAAGAAACAAAATTTAAAAATCGCTTTCATGGAAAAGCAGTCTCAGAGCTAAAAAAGAAAAACGAATTTTCGTTTTTGAGAGTATTTAAAATCGATTAAGATCTTAAGATTTAGGCAAATGTCAAAACGATAAAGATAATGGCAAACCATTAAACAGCCTATTTTAAAGGTATAAGTATTATACTGTGATGCTTCTTAAATATGTGCTAATTTAAAAAGAAGTTGACCAACTTATTCTAAATTTTAAGACCTTTATTACTAGTAAATTGCTTGTGAACATACTTAAAACAATTAAAGCTCATGTAAAAAACAAAGCAAAGTTATGAAATTTAAAAATGTCAAAGTGGCATATGAAGTTAGTGCCACAGAAAAAAAAAGGTATTTAATGGCGCAAAATTTTAAACAGCCTATTATTAAGGTATTAGTATGATACTACTTAACAATTTGCTAACCTTATATAGTAGTTTACTAACTCATTCTTAATTTTTAAGATTTTCTAACTAGTATCGTACTAAAAGAATTTTCTTAATAAATTGCTTCTGAACACACCTAAAACAATGACATTTCATGTAAAAAAGTAAGTACACGAATCTTTTTTGATGTTTGCAAATGTCAAAGAGTCAAATGAAGCTAGCACGATACTAAAAAAATAAAGTAGGTATTCGATGATTTTAACTTTAATAAAAGGGTAGAGAAAGTATGATGCTATATTCGATTAAAATTTGCAAATTCGTTGTTTTAACCTTATCATACTAAAACAGCTTTAGCTACAAATTTAGTAAAAAAAACAGAATTCAAAAGCACAAGAATAACAATTTCCAACTTAATTGATTGACACGATGGGCCTTACTTACAATCAAATTAAGAGACGACTTTAATATTTGAGTGATATGGACCATTATGTAAAGAGCTCTATAAAGTTAGCCATACATGTTATGAACTTAATATTTATGTGAACTCTAAATTATGAACCATTTAGTGTACGGAACCTAAAAAATAAAATGTAGCATATATGGTCAGGTATATAAAGTCCATAAACTTCATAATGCCGATTAAGATTTTATAAGAGTATTTAACATGAAGATACCGCCAATTAGTTGGACTATTAAATTTAATAGGAGAACAAAATCAGAATTTAAAAAAAGCCCTTGTGTCTAACTAAGTACACTGCACTGTACGTGCGTCGTCAAAATACTTCCATTATTCCTAGTTCGCACATTCACAGAATACAAATCAAGTCTTAACTACACACTACACAGTATCGTGATTAAAAATGTTCCTTACCATTCTCGCAAACCGAGTAAGTCCTGTGAGTGCTGACATCGCAAGCATTTTTAAGCACAATATTCCTGTCCAGTAGACATAGGATCGAAAAATAGGATTATCCCATGATGCAAGTTCTAGTGCCAATGCCATGATATAAATCAATTTATTTCGGAAACAATAACTTATTTAATAAACCGAAAGATTTTACCGCGCGTTTTGCTTAAGTTCAACTTCAACAACAACTTTCATTCAACTAAAATGGCAGAAGCTCTTCAGATTGAGTTAAGCTTTGTAAAATATTTGAAGTGGTTTTAAGGTTTTTTTTTATTTATTGTCGTTATGTTGCCCAGGCAAAAGTTGTTTCACCTGCTGCTGCTGTACAGCTTACAACAATAATACATTTTATATGAATACATCTTTTTCCGTAGGTATACAATATCTTTCTACTATAGTTATCTAACTTTTTCCGTATAACTACTTTTTCGACTTCTGTTGTTGAACCAAAGTTCAAAATACTAGGTAGATATCACTAATTCAAAATTAAATCAGTAATTAATTTAAATGTAATCGAAAGTTCAAACTACAAGAAATATAAATAGAATATATAAATTTGTTACGTTTATTAGTTTGTAGGTTATTAATATCAAGGTTTTTAACTTTTTATATTAAGATACTTGGGATAGAGAGTTTAAAGTGTAGGTAAATACAATATTGCAATTTTATTACTTTCAATAAAATTCTAATTCGAAATTTTGAAATGAAAAAGATGGTCTCTCAATTCTGTCCGTCGGTCCGGCTTCAACCCTAACTGTTGGGTTGATTTTCTTTTAACTTAATAGCTAAAGTGTCTTGCTTGTTACCACGACACATTTTTTACTTTTATTTAAAGATCAAAATTAAGAGTACCTGTCAAACAATGTAGTAGTTCAACAAAATCTATTTTTTTTTTCAAAAACGGTTGAATAGGTATAATTTTGTTCTCAAAAAATAGTTATTAACTGGCTGAACACAATATTGAAACAGAAACTGCCTCCGAGACAGCTTTTAAAATATTGAATACACAAATGCACTCAATTTAACGAAGACCACGCAACGAAATTGCATACGAAGCAGCAATAGTTGGCGAGCTCTTAATTTTTGCGTGCAGCTAATCGACCGAGTCAAACCAACCCGAAGGAAGGTCACATGAAATATTATGAGAGAGCTTCAAGCTATTTTCAATTCATCATACTGTGCTGTCAGTGCATGTGCATCTTCATTGTTTATTGTTTTCAAAATATGGTGATAAGTGAAAGTATAATACATTTGCATTAAACTTAAAATCAAGCTAAAACTCGTATCTTCCATTTCACTTGTTTTTGTTATTAATACCCTTAAAATGATTATCACAGCGTTAGGAAAACAAGGAAGGGTTTAAAAGGAGATACCGATGCATATTACTTTTAAATTTCTGAATATTACAATGGGAAGGCAAAATAGAGCTGGGTAGAGCATTCCACATTCGTGTAGTCCGGCTGAAAAATGAATCTCTGTATTTCACAGTAGGTACGTCCGAATTTGGACTTAAGGGTTAACTGATGAGCATTCCTAAAAGCGCGAGTATTATGGTTAAATTGTTTAAGAAGAGGAATACAACTGCCTATTTCGCTAGAACACTGTTTACAAAAATAACGGTAAAAAAGTGAAAGACAGGAAACATTTCGGCGGTGGTCGAGCGATTCAAATGTTTCTGTTATATTTCTATCACATATCATTTTAAAGCTCTTTTTTGGATTCTATCCAATAGACTTAAGTGGGTTATTGGAGCACCTGTCCAAATATGGGAATTGTGCTGTGCTCAAGCTTTGGACGAAAACGGGCTTTATAGATTACAGACAGATCAGAAGGGGTGAAAAATGTCTTGCATCGTTGGAGAAAATCTAAACACTGCAGCATTTTTGGTGACGTCGAATATGTGATCATTCCACACAAGTTGGTCTGTGATACTGTTAGATTTAAAAGTGGAAACCAAAAGAAATTAAAAGGCAAAAACGATCTTGTTAAGACAAAAGTTTATTGGGAAGTGATAAATGAGAATCATAGTTATACAAAGGTAAAATGACAAAAAGTTAAAATAAGTATATACGCAATTTAAACTGTAACAGCCGTATTTATTAGAATTCCCTAAACGCGTGAATAGTTATGCAATGCATAAGGACTTATTCATCCACTATGCAAATTCATATTTATAAAACAATTGCCTACCCTGCATAGTTATAATGAGCTTGTGTCAAATAAAGTACCAAAAAGTAAGAATCTATTACATTTAGCCTTCATAACACTCAGTTGTTTATCAAAAAAAAAAAAAAAAAAAACATCTTGTCTGTCTATCGAATTTACGAGTAATAAACAAAAAGGAAACTACCAAAAGCTAAAAGAATTCCAACAATTAGCTTTGATTCATCAGATAAAGTATGTTATTATCTCTAGCACAATACTGGAAATCAAATTGTTATTCGTTTCATTATAGCTGGAATACTCCTCAGACAAGTTCTTTAGGATACACTTCAATAATGCAAGACAATAATTACAACACTAACACACCGGATGAAGAAGGATGCGTGGAGAGACATCACCAACAAGTATATTTATCTATTTAATTCTAAACAATTTTCAATTCAAATTGTTTTTAATATATTAGTATAACATTTTTGTTTCAATAAATAAAAATAACACAAAGTTTTAGTTTCAATATTAAGTCAAAGGCATTTTTTTTGTTGATAATCTTTATAATTCAATGTGATGTCAAAGTGAATGTGACAGTTCAATACTAAAATGTCCTTATGTAGGCACTATTCAACCTCCAAACGCGTTTAGCTTATAATGCCCCTATTCAACGTCTTATAAATAACGATTTTGCGTTTAGAGGCATTATAAGGGTTGCATAGCCTTATGTACTCACTATAATGAGTTTATAAATATGGCTGTAAGTACATATACATATAAACAGGGTTTAATATTTGTGTTGTAACTATACTTGAGATTTTTACTTTACAACAGATACACATACCAAGAACTGAAAGCTGTTCGGTTACCTCAATGCAAATGTAACTCATGGATAGTGGCATTTATAAATATTTATTTTCGTTTAATATAACTTTCTGTCAGAAATTTTTACAGTGGTATTATTAAAGCAAGTACAAAATCTCACGTTTGACGCTTTTCGACATCTTTTCTGGAGCTGCAGCACAGTTCTAACTTTCCATTGTGGTAGCCCGTTTAGAACTTTTGGCGCGAAATTCAAAAAAATTGCTCGTTTATGGAAATAAACCGCTTCTACTTAACGCAGTCGTTTGCTTGAGAGACGTTGTCCAACTTTTCCATAATTTGTTACAAGATAAACAGCTCATGTAACTAATATGGGTTTCGAAACGTTTCGTAAGGAAATTTACATTGAACAACCCTAAATTTGATAGATAAAAAACTTAAACCTAACTACACAACAATTAAAAACTGATTTATTGTTCCATGCTTAAAAACATACATTCATTTTATCATTATATAAGATCTGTTCGCGTACTACCCAAAACGAATTTTTACGAAAATCTACGGATTCAATGTATAGTAGAAAATGTTTATAATTTTCTTACAAAAGAGGGGCCTTACGAGAGAGAGTAAATTATTTCCACTTTCTGTGAACTTTATTCTAAATAAATTCTTCGGGATAAAACATGAGTTCTGTAAAAATCCACTTTGAAATTCAACAAAACATCTCTTGAGAACGATAAAATGAGGTTTGCCATCAAATTGCGAGAATTAATAACAAATAACAGTAGCCATAAAATTTTTTTTAAATTTTGAATCGCACTCATTAATTATGTTTGTCCATTCGAAAAATAAAACAAATAATTTATTAATACAAAATAATTCCAACAGTAAAGAAGTGATAAATAATTGTCTACCAAAATATAAGATTTATACCTACAATGGGATCGAGAAACTTTTAGATATTTTGGTTCAAATTATTCGTGTACTATTTCGCAGTTTTTCTTCTTTCTCTGAAAATTTCATACTCACTCCTTGACGGTGTTCACATTGGACTTACTCAACCGATTTATTTTGACGTAAGGCCACCCTGTCGTATTCAGACGCAAAAGTAGTGTGAACACTCCAGACTCACTTTGACGTCTTGTAGTTGTCATAATTGTTGGCCATTTGCTATGCCACTACAAATATACAGTAGGTGCGTTTTATTATTCACAAATCTATCTGGATCCGGAATCCGGATCTGGATTAAGTTTTAACATGTATTACAAAAAGAATTTGGGATCCTGTTTTCTATCGGGATCTATTTCAAAGATCCAAAAATTAGTTACTACACTGGCGACTAGATGGCTTTTAAGGTAAGGTAGTGTTAGCTATAGTGTAAAGAAAAAAGACAAGAAATAATTGAAAATTTACAAACCCAAGGATAAAAAGAGACGGACTTATAACACTGCTGTCAGTAAGATCCGTATCGTTTTATTTTCAAGGGAAGATCCCGATCTGGATCCAGATAGATTTGTGAATGATAAAACACACCTATTACTATCGATTGTTTGAAGGAAATGATCTTTAAACTAACAGGTGTGTTCTTACTTTTATAATTCACTAGGTGCGTTTTATTATGCAAATTATCGATAAAACATAGATAATTTTATTTTGGCATCACCGTTTTTATCACGACTTATGGTGGATTTACCTGTATGTATATGCATTTGATTTCTGCAAAAAAAAGGGATGCCAAATTTCATATTTGTTAGAAAGAGAGAAAAAGAGAAGGACTCCATTTCTGCTTTATAGGAAATTCGAGAAATGCAGAAGTCAAGATTATAGTAAATATATGTAAATTTGCAATATTTTCACATTTTTCTATAATTTTTATTGACGGACGCATGATATGAAAAAAAACATTGAATCGAAATGGAAGAAAATGGAGGTAAGTTAAATTTTCATTGCATAGTTTCGTATTAACAGGCCAACAAGTTATAGCAATTTATAGGAAGTAAAAAAGAGTTACCACCTGTGTATCTCTCCCACAGGTGGTAACTCTTTTTTACCGATGTCGTTTTTTTCTACAATTCCTTATGAACTTGCAAAAAAACAAGCCTATTATTAATAAACTCAAAAACTCACATATTTCTTAGACTAACAAAACAGAATATGTTCGATTTTAAATTTCTCAAAAAATAAATAAATATCACAATTTGTATGCCGTTCTGTCCCTCTTGCAATCAAGAGTAATTTTTAAACAAATTAACTGTAAAGGTACTCTCGAAACACTTGTCATTAACAATAATATTCTTGTAAGCAGGCACCACGTGAATATTGTTTGGATATTCATTTTCTAATACTAGCCGTGTTTTTTTTGGAAAAGTTATCCGTAGTACAGTAGAATTTTATATGAATAAAAATTGCAACATCAGCAGTATGATCACTACCGATACTCGAATAAACGTCAAATCTCTATCCGAAGCAGAAATCCTGCTTCTCCTTTTATCGCCAGTGGTCCTACTGCGAATGTTGTATTTGTAATTGATATAAAATCCTACTGTACTACGGATAACTTTTCCAAACAAAAAAAACACGGCTACTGTATAGCACATACAAAATATGAGACTACTTATTTTCATGCTTACTTACAAATCAATACCCCATGTAGATTACATGTTTGTCATGTAAATATGTGGTTGAAGTGATGTAATTTTTGTTTGTATTTGCATACACAGTTGAAGCCTAGTACGCAGATCGGGAAAAATTTTGTCTCCCATACATTTTTTTTCCTGGGACAAATTTTGTCTCGGATATTTTTCCTAGCAGTACGCAGTTCGCGCGCAAAATTCATACTATTGTGAATTGCTCTTCAAAATGTCTCCACTAAATTTTGCCAGGAAAAAGAATGATACAAGCATTATTTTGCGGGACAAATTTTGACAGCCGAAAGTGATTTTTGTAAAAACTGTTTTTTTGTAAAATGTGCTGATGCTTCTCTTAAAAGCGTCGAGAGGAGATTCCAAGAAGGTATGAACGACTTTTGTAAGACAACCCGTTCCAGAGATATACTAAAAAACACATTAAATTAGATTTCATCTCTCCAACTTCAAACTTTTGCGCGAGATTTGGAAAAGTTTTGTAGAGATTAAAATTGTAGAGATAAAATTTGTCTTGTCTCGATCTGCGTACTAGGCTTGAGAAGCAAATATAGCGTGCTGCCTGCGACATAGGAAACACATAAATATGAATTTGATAGGATGTGTTCGGAGCCAACTAACTTCTGAGACCGTGTCCGTGGGGCTTCGAGACCCATTTTTCAAAAATAATCGATTTTTCATTTTTGTTCACAGATTTATGGGGACATTGAGAATACCTCTATAATAAAATAAGGAACCTCTAAATGAAATATTGAAGTACTAATATTAGCCGCAATTTAACAATCCTCCTGATTCATAATATACATTATCAAATAAAATTAAACCATTTCTTAAGACAAATTCACATAGAATGTTTTGCTTCAATACATCACAAATACATTATAGCCATTTTTTTGCTTCCCAAAACTATCAATTTAATCTAATAATATTTATATTAATCTTATTTATTTTAATTAATCTTTATAAATTACTTAAATTACACTCTATATAATAAAATTCATAATTGGAAGTTTTAAAAGCAAGCACTTTGTTTTAGAATAAACATAAATTTAAAATAATTAGACAAATTGTCCTTTAAAGTTGCTAAGTGTGTGCCCGGCCTCAAAGTGTTTAATTTCAGTTTGTCTTGCTGAATACGGCCAAACCAATATTTGTTCACCACACCTGTCAAACAACCAAAAAAAAGCATTTCGATACATTAAAGTTTGTCAATATTTATAAAAAATATTATGTTCTTAGTTCAAACGTACAATTAAAATTTAAAATATCAATCAACCGGATTGTCCAAATGGTAGAACTAATCGATACGTGTCGTATGTGCCTCGACAGCAAAGATGAATTCATTAATTTAGCGTCCAAACTCGATTCTGAAACTTCGAGCGTTTCATACTTGGATGCGTACAACTTTTGCACAAATCTAAACGCCGACTTAAATGATTCTTTTCCATGTATAATATGTGAGCAATGTGCCCATAATCTAAAATTTGTTTACCAAATACTACAGAGTGCTTTGCGCTCCGATCAGATACTTCGAGAGATAACCGAAAGGCAACAGTTGGTTGTGCTAGAGAGCTTCTCCGATTCCGATGATCTTAAATTTAACATCGAAGAAGTCCCAAGTGAGGATACCATAGAAGACTCTAGTCAGCATATTCAGGAAGAAAATAGCCTTTTCTTTGAGGAGAAGCCAAATAATGACGAAGGAATCAACTATGAACTAGAATACGAAGTAGATGATAGTGAGCAGAAGCATTCACCGGATGGATCAATAGTAAAATCAGAAGATGAAAACAGCCAAGAAGCCATTAGTCACATCGAACTGACTTGTGAGTTGTGTCACAAAGGCTTCTCAACTTTGGAAGGGTTATCACTGCATTACACGGAGCATGATGGTAAGTAGATTGATAACATTAAGAATATTCTCTAGCTCAACGGTACGCGAAATTCGTCAGCTTAAGTATTCAAATATGAAGACATACCCATATATGTTATACCAAAGTCCACATCATTTTAAATCAAAAATAGATATAGGTCGAATTGTTTGAAATGGCAAACCATGTCGTTTAGTCTATTCACAATATTGAGTGTGAGAGAAGTTTACCAATTCTTCTGCGCGATTTGTGTTAAATCTCCAAATCGTTATAAACCCAAATAGAGTTCTACAGACATGAAATAATAGAGAAACCGCCATTAAGAATGAAATAAAGGCAATCGAGTATTTAGTCGATTTAAGGCATTCATAATTTTAAAATTTATTTCTTCGAACGGACTTGTTTAAGTAAACCTCGATTTTTTCCATGAAACTATTAAACGAACTAAAAACCAAATACCTACATACTTTTCACATTAATCTCATTATTTTTTTATAGATAAATCTACGTCCAAAGATTCTCTAACTGTACAAGAAGATTTGCAAGAAAACTCCGGTTCAGTTGCTTTTGAAGATACCCCAAAGAAGAAACCTTCGAAACCACCGCCTCTGAAAACTTGGTGTTGCGAGGTATGTGGCAAGTTTTTCTCATCAAAACAAAAACTAACCGTACACAACCTTGTTCACACAAAGGAAAAGAACTTCGCTTGCAGTTTGTGTCGTAAGTTTCTCCACCATCAATAATCGAAAATGAAATAAAATTAATTTTAAATCCCACTATCCCCAAAGCCAAACGCCATGCCACAATATTTCGACATCGCGATCATATGAAAACGCATGAAAACATCCGCAACCATGAATGTGTATACTGTAAGGAAAGATTCTTTTCCAAAAGCACACTGGTATGTCATTTAAGACGCCATACCGGCGAACGCCCATTTAAATGTGAAATTTGTGGGAAAGCATTTACTCAAGCTTCAATCATGAAAACCCATGCTGCACTACATACTGGCAAGACCGTTGAATGTAATTTGTGTTCGAAAAAATTCACGCGTCCTTCGCATTTGATTCTTCATCGACGGAGTCATACAGGAGAGCGGCCATATCTTTGCACATTCTGTCCCAATCGTTATAGACAGAAAAGTCATTTGGATCGACATCTGGACACTCATATGGGAGTGAAGCACACCTGTAATATCTGTGGTAAAAACTACACGAAGAAGTCATCGCTGAATACGCATATGTTTGTTCATATGTCGACAAAACAATTTGAATGCGTCGAATGCCAACTGCAGTTTGCAACCAAAGACAGGTGAGTAATAAAATGAGTCAGTGTGATTCAGTCACATAAAGAGTGAAAATATGGGATTAATTATTATTTATAATTATTATTATTATAAATTCTTTATTTTTGATCAAAACTCGAGATATATACATAATAAGAAATAAAAGAACATTAGCATGGCAAAAAATATTTGCCGTCTGCCTGAAATTTGACAATTTCGAGTGTACAAAAATAGAAAGTATTATATGTATAATGATTAAAAAAAAATATATATATATATATAATAAAATCAGATTAACCTTAAATAAAAAAAATACATATTACATAATCCATAGATAAGTATATTTATAACCATAATAAGCTATCAATTTACTCTAAAAAACTGTTGCGGTAACCAAAGGCATGATGAATAAAATTATAAAGTTCGTTCCAACCCCATTCTCCGTTTAAAATTTGCTTCGTTTCATGGTGATTCAGGAAACTTTTTGAAAAATAAAGTCTTCGATGTTCTTGTAAAATTGGGCAAACGGCCAAAAAGTGATTGATATCTTCTATTTCATTACGGTTACAGAGGTTACATCTAGAATTATCACTTCTGTGCGGTTTGTAATTTAAATCTAACATTTCAGTTCTTGCCTTAAACAACGTGCTTATTTGACTTACGGAAAACTTGCTATGAAAATAATTATTTGAAAAGAGAGTGTGGTTGAGCTCTCTGTAGATCAATCTACTTGGAGATGTTTGAGCCCTATTCAAGGATTTCAGATAAAAGGAGTCATCGATCTTCGCAAGCCAAACGCCTATTATGCCAAAGCGAAAGAGGTGTATAATTAAGATTAAGATTGAACCCATGAACATTTGCTATATCATTCCATTCCTTGAACGGAGATAATTGCCTTCGGAAAGCAAAATGCATGATTTGCTTGTGAAGATTATCATTTGACCTTTGCATGACCTTAACTATGTAGTCGGCATTGGATTTAAGGTTTTTTAAAAAAATTGGAGGCAGACCTGATTCGACGTGTATGGCATATGTTGGTGTTGAAATTGGAAGTTTAAAAATTCGTTTAAAAAAGAAGCGTTGCACCGTTTCAAGTTCATCAAAGATCTGATAACCAAAAGCTTGGCTGGCATAACATAAGCACAAGTTTATTGTGGAATCGAAAACCCTAAACTTAGCTGAAATGTCTATGTATTTATTACAGAAGATCTTGTTCCACATAAGATTTAATGCAATTTTTGCCGACAAGCATTTTTCTTTAACATGAGGACGAAAACCTAGATTGCTAGAGAATAGAACACCTAAATACTTATATTGGGTAACCACCTCTATAGGTTCTCGATTCAGTGACCACGCTTCTAGAGGGTTTCTCCGCCGACGGGTACTTTCGAAAACCATAATTTTTGATTTTGAGGTGTTAATTTTCAGGTCCCATGTATCACAAAATCTTGTCAATCTATTAATTTGTAGCTGAAGGGTGATGGGGTTATCTGTTAGAACAACAAGATCGTCAGCGTAAAGCAGAACCTTAATTATAAGATCACCATGCCTAACTCCACCAGGAAACTCACAGGAAACATCATCGATGAACAGAGCGAACATTAAAGGACTTAAGGGACAACCTTGGGGCACACCAGCCTCTGTTTTAAAAAAAAGCGGACATAGAGCTACTATTGGAAACAGAAGCGCAGGTATTGGTGAGGAGAAGTTTATATAGCCTCAGAAATTTCGTCGATAAACCTTTAGTTGAGAGTTTATATAGCAAAGAATTCCTGTTGACAGTGTCAAAGGCCGCCTTAAAATCTATAAAAAAGGCATATAGCTTTTGTTTGTTGATGATGAACCTTTTTGCGATACTAGAGAGTGCAAATATTTGATCTACAGTCGACAGGCCAGGACAAAAACCAGCTTGAAACATGCTTAGTAATTTGTTCTCTTCTACCCACCTCATGAGCCTACAATAAAGAATTTGGGTAAATATTTTCCTCAGACATGGTAAAATTGAGATACCTCTATAATTAGCTGATATGGTTGGATCACCTTTTTTAAAAATTGGACAGATTTGTGACTTTAGAAATGACTGGGGTATTTCTTCGCTTTCAAGAAGTTTATTAAAAAACACAAGAAGAATTTTTAGAAAAGAAGGTGTATAGTTTTTATAAAATTCAGTAGGAATTCCATCCAGACCTGCAGCTTTGTTGTTTTTCATGTTCAAAAGAGTAGTTTGCAATTCAATTATTGTAATAGGCGCATCGAGGGATATGGGATTAATCAAATTATATTGCTGTTTTGCAAAATCCTTTATTTATTTGCTTTTACAAATACAAGTATTGTAATTGTATTTAAAGGACCCTGTTTTGAGTCACTGATATCATTGAAAGTTTCACCACACTATCTCAGAAAGTACGAGTATTAACACGTGTCGAAATATATTGAAAAGAAATTTCATGCGACTTCCAAATTATTGTTTTGAAACGATTTTTATATTTTTTTCCACTAATTTGCTACTAACTGAACCCAAAAATCTAAAGGTGCACATGTCATATATGAGATGAAATAACATACATATGGACGACTTAAATAGTTGAGTGAAATGAAAAATTTTTATTTTACAATTCACTCGGGTTCAAGGGTTTATTGAGAAACTTATAATGTTAATCACAGCACTAAAGATGGGAAAGTTAGAGAGAAAAATAAATGAGGTTTAAAGGACATAATGGACACTTTAAAATTGGACCAATCATGCTTTATTTGATTTAGAACCTTAATTTCTGGAAAAACCATTTGTTTATTTCTTCTTTGTATATTGATTTGAACTTGACGCGTATTTGGAAATGGTGTGTTTTTCTTTTAACTGGGTCTTTCAAATCTTTGGCTGCCTCCTTTGTTGACACTTTGAGGAAAAGCTTGATCTTAGATTTCTTCTTCAACTTAGCTTTGGCCATCTTTTTCGTCACTTTCCTGGGGTATCTATCAATGCCAGTTACCAAAGCATGTCCAAACTGCTTTTCAGCGTTACCATCATCGTGGGTTTTAACAATGATAGCTTTGCGTCCAGCGTATCGACCACTAAGGAAGATGACGATTTTACACTCCTTCATAATTTTCCTCATCTTGGAGAGGTCTTATGGCTGGCCGGATATATATTTTTTAGATTCCATATCATCAATGCATCGTTATTTAGACACCACTAAAATATTAAGTTCATAACATTTATTTATATAGAGTCCTGAAATAATGGTTCATTTCACTCAAACATTAAAGTCGTCTCTAAATTTGATTATTGGTTATTCTGTTTCCACACTATATCGAAGATTATGCAAAAATTTTGATAGATAATACGAAAAAAGTAGATCATTTTCCGTTAATATGTCTAAATTGCCTGTTCCACTGAATTTGTTTTCTTCAAACTTAGGTCGAAAAAAAGAGTTAGTGTGATTCCAAGAGGGAAAATATTATTTTCAGTAAGGAATGGAACAAACATCAGCGACTTCTTTCCTATCAATCAAGGTTTGATTTGATTTGATTCTTTATTTAGCTTCAGCTATTTATTACAATGTTTATTTAAACTAATTAAAAGAAAAAAAAAATAAATAATAATAATAACCTATTGATTAATTTAATTATAATTTGATTTTACATACATATAAGATTAACTTCTTTTTAAATAATATCACATTATTTTCTGATTTTATATAATTTGGTAAATTATTGAATAATTGAAAACCTTTGTGTTTGTTGAAAAGAAGGGTAGCCTAAAATTACCTCTGTTTCTTAACTGATACGGCTGTACATCGGATACATATACTATTCTATTAAACAGATAATTAGGTATCATATTATTTTTAATTTTAAATATGAAAATAAGCACATTCATTATTGTTCTTTGGTTTATATTAAGCCACTGTAGAGCATTTAGCATTAATTGAATGGGTGTTAACATATTGCACTTTAGAATACACCTCATTTCTCGATTGTGTAATTTTTGTAATCTATCAGTCATTCTATTAGTTCCTAAAAAAAGTATTGTTGAACAATATTCAAAATGAGGTTTAATCATTACATTAAAGATTTTTATTGCACAACTCGGTGATAATCTATCTCTTATTCTTTGAAAAAATACAATTTTCTTTGCAATTTTATTACATATATAGTTAATGTGCTTTTCAAAACTTAATTCTTTATCTAAAATTACACCTAGGTACTTAATTTCATCAACTTTTTCAATATTATTTTCATTAATTACAAATCAAAGTGTAAAACAGGGATGCGTTCTCAGTGCTCTGCTATTTATCTTGTTTTTGAATGACCTCGACTCTGATCTATCTATTGAATGCATATCAGCAAAAGTCTTACTTTATGCCGACGATATTATTCTTCTCTCTGACAATCACGCTTCCTTCCAAGCAATGATAAATAGCTTCGAAAATCATTGTTCAAAATGGAATCTGTTTGTGAACTTAAGAAAATCAGAAGTAGTGATTTTTCGAAACCATGAACGCCGGGCAGCTGAGAAAAGTGGACTTTTAACAAACATAAAATCAAAATATCTAACAAATACAAGTACTTAGGAGTAACTCTGACTTACAATATGTCGTGTACAGAGCATCTTACGCAAAAACTTGCAATATCTAAAAACTCAATAAATGCTGCCTTGTCAAACATAATCAAAAACAAAAACATATATCACTCAGCAAAGTACGAACATAATGAAGTCGAAAAATTGCAAAGGTTATTAATCTAGAAACTGGACTTCCAAAAGCCCTCATTTTAACACTCGAACTCCATTTCAAATACATCCAAAGAATTAGTACCCTTCCCGAAAATAGATTACCGAGAAAACTTTCAGATGATGATGTAAAGCAGATTTACTGGGCAAATGAGGTCAATATTGTTTTTAACTGGTCAACGAAATCTGAGTGGAAAGCATTGCATATAGAAACTTGAACAAAACAGAGCACTTGGATCACGGTTCCGCGATGAGTATTGTAACCTGGCGAAGACAGTTACTCAAGCGAGATGATTACCATGGTTTTAAAGTCAAGGTGCGGATTGCTCAATCTCAACGCAAGAGCATTTAGAAGAGATTCAATAGGCATTTGTACGATCTGTAAGCTACAGAAAGTGCATATCACTTTGTTGGAGTGTGTGTGTAAAAGCCTTAATCGTGACCAGTTCCTCGAAATTCTCAACGGACAAAACTATAGTCAACTTTACAATTTCTTAAAAAACGCTCTCAGATATCGAAACCTAATTATAAATGAATATTTTTAAAAGTATAATTCAATCACTAATAGGCCCCATACACTACGCAAACACGTTTGTTCAAACGTGTGTTTGAGCAAACATAGTTTCGCCACACACTACACAAACATGTTTGAGAGATATTAGTTGCGTGACGTTTTTCATCTCAATCAGCCCTACGGAGCAATGAGCGATTCAGCGTGTGCAGCTTTAATTATTGCCTTATTATTATTCATCTTAATTTTATGAAAATTGGCATCTGTTTGAGCGAAATTCAACACACACCACTCAAACATGTTTGTGCAGGCACGGAAAATTCAAAATTTTTTGAATTTCTTCAAACCGTTTGCGCAAATACTCAACATCGCTACACACTACTCAAACAGTTTGCACAAACATTTTTACAACAACAAAAGGCATTTGTTTGCTCAAACGGTTTGCGTAGTGTATGGGCCCTATAAGTTTTAATGAATTTATTACAGAGAACACTTTAACCTGACAGACAAATTAAAAAGTTAGTGTCATTTAATTTAATTTCAACATACGAGTAATGAAAATTAAGCCTTTGTAAAAACTTTCAGAAAATAAATTTTTGTATCTATCTATCTATTATTTTCAAATTCCTGAAATTAAAGGAATCTGCAAAATGACTGCTAAGATAATACTGATTTCCCTGGGAATGGTCTCAATTTTGCTGAAAAAAATATACGATTTGAATGAAGAATTGAGATTTTAATGCATAATTGATAAGTTGGCCCTATTGAATAGTTTTTAATCAATTTTTTTTACTAAAGGAAATGCTACCTTTAGTATATAAAACAAACACACAAAAATAAAATTTCATAACTAAAAAAATAAATAAAAAATAAAATGTTAAAATGTCTCTTTTAAGCTGGACAAAACTAAAGCCACAATTCTTAATATTTTGTGGAGAAACCTTCATTTTTTATAATCGCTCTGCAAATTGTAAGCATATTCAATATAAGATTAAAAAAATGAAACTTATAATACCACTCCAAGTCTCTTTGACTTTGACACAAAAAGAGTGTTCCTGTGCTTGCAAAATCTTTACTGGACGAGTCTCCGATAGTTTCTCTATGCACACTCCATGTTTTCAAAAGCATCCCCAGAAATTTTACTTTTGTAAACCGCTAATTAAGAGCCGAGTTGATTGATAAACCGTTATCAGCTCTTTGAAGAATCGTTCTTTGATCGTTATATTCATTCTTTAATTCCCTATGGGATTTAATGTGATTTTTTTTGTGTGTTCTACCTGGCCTAGCACCTCGTTTTGATGGAATCGTTAAATTTTAAAGTGTTATCATAAGGGATATTTGTGATATTTCACTTTTATATTCATTTAAAAATTTAAATTTAAACTCCGTATGATACATATGTACATATGATAATATGTTATTTTTAATAATACTGAAAATGAGTGAATGAGTTTCTTGTTTTACGTTTTGAAACATTTAATCTGCGCAGTAAAATTGAAAATAACGGGTTTTTTTCATCACATAACAAGCTTTAGTTCTGTCCAAAAGAAAATTGAAGTGAATTCAATTAAATTTTTAAATTTTCCGGAACTATTGATAAAGATTATGGTTTTTGTAGAAAAATTAACAACTATCATACCTATTGAAAAAATACAATTATTTTAGGTTTCTGATTCATGAATACGAACTTAACCGTTAGGTATTTTCAAAAGTATATATATGTAGTTATTTTTGTTGTGGAAAGGACTATATTTATATACATACATACAGTGTCGGACAAAACTAAAGCACGAAAAAACACTCGTGATACTTTTATATTTTTTATTTTTTCTTAATCACAACATATTATTCTATATTTTACAGCTTTTAATTTGATTTTAAATCTTAACATATTTCTAAAAAATAAAAATAGTTCAAAACTCATTAAAAAGTAGCGCGACAAAACTAAAGCACATGTACCATATTTCTGTTTACAGTTATCGAATTTTACCGCTTACTTTTTAAATACTACTACCTTCACTTGTTATTTTGTCAAGCATGTTCTAGGCAAAACAAAAAAAATTAATCGCGGATCTTTGCACCATGCTAACGGTCAAAGCTAATGAAGAATTTAAAATTTAAATGAAAATTGTTTAAATGGCGCGGAATAAATATTCCAATAAATTAAAAGAAAAAATAGTGCCTGACTTTCAAAGCGGTGAATCAATTACGTTTAATGGCAATAAATATGGTACAAGCCATACGGTTATTTCTCGGATAATAGCTCATTTTCGTGCTCGGGGTAGTGTTCAAACATTGCACAATGGTGGTAGACCTCGAAATACCACGTCGCATTGCGATAAAAGAATAATGAGTTTAATCAAAAAGGACCCTTATATTACCCTAAAAAAATAAAAAAATAACTAGACTTATAAATCTCTTGTAGAACGATCTGGCGAAGAGCGGTTGATAGTGGCTGGAAAGCTCGTCGTGCTGTAAAAAGGGCCATTTATTTCCCCTAATAATAAACGTGCAAGACTAAACGCACCTTAGCTGGACTAGGGAAAAATGGAAATGGTTCTATTCTCTGATGAATGGAAATTTAATTTAAAAGGATCGGACAGATTTCGTACGGTACGAAGCCCGAAAGGTGAACGCCTCAATCCTCGATTTACCAAGGCAACTATGAAGCACTGTGGGGGGGAACATTACTGTCTGGGGATGTTTTTCCAGTCAAGGGATCGGACCACTTCATAAGATAAGTGGTATAATGGATCGTTTCATGTACCAGGAAAGCCTTCAAAACGTCATGCTTCCGTATGCGGAGGAGAATATGCCGTTGCGATGGATCTTCCAACATGACAACGATCCGAAACATACCGCTAAATTGGTGAAAGATTGGCTTAATGAAGGTAATATCATGGTTATAAAGTGGCCAGCGCAATCCCCTGATTTCAACCCAACGGAGAATCTATGGGAAATGGTAGATTAGAGGATTGATCGAACGAAATGTAACAATTTTGACTCGCTACTTGACAACAAGTACAAACTGTCTGGGAAAACATCCCCATACAAATAATTGACAATCTCATTGCATACATGCCTCGTCGATGTGATGCAATTATCAAAAATAATGTTTACGACACCAAATAGTAACATTGAAACTTTTTTTTTATTTATTTTGTATATGAAATCAAAAATGTGCTTTAGTTTTGCCGCGCTACTTTTTAATGAGTTTTGAACAATTTTTATTTTTTAGAAATGTGTTAAGATTTAAAATCAAACTAAAAGCTGTAAAATATAGAATAATATGTTGTGATTAAGAAAAAATAAAAAATATAAAAGTATCACGAGTGTATTCACTTTTTATTCGTATGTTTCCAATGTGATATTTTTTCGTGCTTTAGTTTTGTCCGACACTGTATGTATGTGCATATAGTCCCAGCAAAATTACATTCATTTCGTAGTGTTTTTACGAGTAAGAAACTGAAAATCGAATAGATGTGCATATTTTTTACTTGCGACTTATAGGTACTATAAGGCAAGTTATGCATTCGTAAAAAAAATCGAACTCGAGATTTTGATCAAAGTTGACATTACGATGATAGCGAAGACTAAAAAAGTGGGTCTCGCAATTCTGTCTGTCTGTCTGTCTGTCTGTTCGACTACAGGCTAAACGACTCGGCCGATTTTCTTTAAACTTGGTAGATATCATTTTTAATTTTTTCCCCCCGCACGTTTTTTTCTTTTTTTTTTAAGACCAAAAATAACGGTACCCCCCATACGATTTTTTTTCGAAATTTTATAAACATTTTTTTTTCTCAAAAATTGTTCAACAGATTTTAAAAATAAAAATACAGAAAAATTTCATTTAATTAAATCTAGGTATTGGTTGAAAAAAAATTTCCGAAAAATGGTTGTTGAGGGTACCCCCCATGGAACCATTTTTTTTGTTTTTGATTTTCTCAAAAACGGTTCAACCGATTTTGATTATTTTTTTTTTGCTAAAGCTCCCCAAAAACATAAATAGAACTGTGTACTCAAATTTTCAAAAAAAAAAATTTTTGGATTTTTAAAAAAAACTTCAAAAATTTTTTTTCAAAACTCAATATTTCGAAAACCCCATGTTAGATTTTTTTTAAAGCTTGATAAATAAAAGTTTCTCAATATAATCTACAAAATGTGAAAAAAAAAATTTTATTTTACCTAAAAATAAAGGTACCTACCATACAAATGCTAAAAAATTTAAAAAAATGGTTTTCAAAAATCGTATTTTTCTCGAAAACGGCACCTAGAATTTTGATAAAATTTTTTTTCTTTCAATTAATTTTTACGATCTTTAATTTAATAAAAAAAATTTTGAAATTAAGATATTACAGCTTGTACCTACCATAGAACCATTTTTTCGAATTTTGAATTTCTCATTATCCACATAACGGATCTTAATGAAAATTTTTATAGAGAAGCTTCTAAAAAGTCTAAAACACATTGCATTTCAAAACTTTAAAATAAATCTTTTTTGAATTTTTGAAAAAAAAAATCTATTTTTTTTTTTCTTTTTTTTTAAAATTAATTCGATATCTCCGAAACGGGTCAATATTTCTTTTCGTAAATTTAATTTTTATTCGAACAATAATAAAAACTTTAAATTAGCGTACCAAAATTTTTTCATAAAAAGCTTTTAAAAAGTTTGTATATAAAAGCTTCTTTTAAAGAAACCACTACAAGGACTTATAATTTTTGTTCTTGCATAAATTCATATTTGCATAGCATTCTGTTACTACTAAAAGAATTTAAAAATTTATTTATCCTTATGAACAGTTTTCTCTAATAGCATTCGTTTTTAAAATTCCCAGTCGATTACATAGGAGCAAGTTCGTGCGACCCAGTCGTGCATTTTATTTCAAGAATTTTAGGACCTCCTGCATATTTAAAACAAAAAAAAAAAGAATCAGCACAGCATCTGCCAAAAAATGTTTTAATTGGTTAGCTAGTTTCATTGATTGACTAAACACCGTTTACTAAAAAAATTCTATGGCTGATCAATTTATAAAACTATATAGCTAACCTTTTCTGACCATACATGTTTCTTGTAGGTTCCACGAATAAGGTGTTAACATGCTGGAACCTGATTATTTTCATTCATTGTTTTAATCGAAGGCAAAAGAGCGGTAAATAAAAGCTCTTGGATGAGAAAAATCTAAATATGGAAAAGTTTGCTATATTTCGAAGTACTGTCAAACAAAATTAATTTTTTCTTTAGGAATAAAGTTCACACAGTACCAGGTTTTCATATACTTCAAAAATTGTATTAGAAGTACAACATTGGTATCAGACATTTGATATTATTTTTTGTTTTGTTTAAGACCATGAACAAATTATCAGGATAATATGAAATATTACTAGAAATTATTATTTTAATTTAAGTTTGTTCGTTGTTCAAACCTCTTCGCTTTATTTAATTTTTTTAAATAGGTTTGTTATTATGTTTTCAGTTTCATAGTCAAAATTTTGACAGATCCAAATCAAAATTAATTGATTTATTTTACCAATGAAAACACCATACACAAATTATAGCCAATTTGAAAGATATAGCTTCAACAATAGGTTTATTCGTTGAGCCCTGAAGTCACCCTGAGGTCGCCCTAAATCGTTTTTTGAAAAACCTGAAGTCACCCTGGTGAGCAAATTCTTTGTTTTTTGAGACCTGGGGTCGCCCTGAACTCGCCATGAAGTAGATCTAGGTATTTTGCTGGGGCGAGTTCAGGTAACGATCAAACTGTCAAAAGTCATATGAGATTTCATATGTATTTCTTTTGTTGTCGTTTGGCGATTCGCATGTTGATGTTATTGCTTGTATTTGCAATTAAATGTTTGTTGTACTCATCGGATGAAACATTCAGCAACAACGCGAAATTGTTTTCGTTCATTTTTAAAACTAATTTATAACAAATTTAAAGTTTTATCAGATCACAAAATGATTTTGTCTTGCTTTTAGCTGTCAACAAAACATTTGAAAGCCCTTGGGTGTTTTTTGAAAACCGAAAACCCCAGTTTTTGTTGACAACTCTGAGGGTTGTCAAGAAAACCTGGGTCAACCCTAGGTAAAGTTCAACGAACGAACCTAATATTGCCATAATCACCTTTCAAAGTTCAATAGTTACTATTGGTAAACCCTTTAGTTGTTGCGTCTTCGCCTAACCATACTTAATTTCAAAAGTGCTTACTAAAATATAAAACTCATACATTTCACACACGAATTTTTCCGAGATGATACAATTATAGAAAATGCGGTATGGATTTTGAATTTGAAATGGAAAATAAAATACTGTAACCTCAACTTTATGGATAAAAATTAATTTTCTTTGAACCATAAGTTGACTTAATTGAGCGAATATGATATTGGATTCAAAATTAACATGACCAAAATCTTTGGAAATGTAGACTATTGTCTGGCTTCTGTGGCAGAAAGTATATTAAATTTTGTACACCATTGCAGTTTCATGTTACCTCCACACTTTCTTGTAATGTTTTTATAAAAAAATTATTTTCTACCTTCATGTTGGAGATGGACCTCATTAGCTAAAAGACTTAAGTATACATAAAGCATTCAATGTCTTCCTACTCTCCAATTGATTTGTTTTATCTGAATTTAAATTGTACTTTGTTTAATACAGGAGTACTTTTACGTACTGTCGTTTCTCATAATTCTCGTACATACTCGTATGGGCTCCAGTCCATTGTAACTTTACAATATCTTTTCATTTCATAATATCGGCATTTTATCGTTTTTATAATTGAAACTAGGTAAACCATTTTCAAATAGTCGATTAAATTAAAAAAAAAATGTGATAAAATATGAATTCAACTTGCCCCCTGTGAGGTTTGAACTCACGACCCCTGGTTTACGAGACCAGTGCTCTACCACTGAGCTAAAGGGGCTAGTTTGGCGAGATGCTACCAAATGCCTAACACAATGTTAGCCTCCCTTTTTCGAGGGATAATGTTCTTATAGAACGATAGAAGTTGATATAAAAAAAAAAGATATGAAGTATGGGGGGGTTGTAAAATATTTAATTCTGTATAATTGGTGAGAAGTTTTTAAATAAACCCAGTTTTTGTAAACTGGAAATCAAAAACTATGAACTTACCTTATCTTGAAATCGCTTGTCTTCATTGTATGTCTCGATATCTATCTATCTATTTTATGTTCATTAAAAAAGTATAAGCTACAAGGAAATTTTGGACATAGTTATGAGCGTACGAGTATCACTAGCTTCTTAATATTCAGCCAGGAAGGCCTCAGATTCAGATGGATAAGAAATTTCCTTAATCTCTACAAATTTGAAATATGTATATCCATAAGCGACAACATGTACTGAAATTGTGAGCGCAAATACTTCGTTGAATTTCAAAACCATTCTGCAGTTTTGGATATTTTAAGAAATACCAAAAAGCTAGCAAATACGAACTATGGAATCAAAAAGGACCTCATGAAAATGGAACGTAATCTTAAAAACTTTCCTCTAAGAATACGAAGGGAAGTGATATACTAGATTGATTGAATGAAAGATTTCAAGTTTAAAAGAAAATAAAATGCACGACTGGGTCGCACGAACTTGCTCCTATGTAATAGACTAGGAATTTTATTATTATTATTATTATTACTTTATTAAAATGTAAGTAAATTACAAAGTTAATAATATCTTAGAACTAGAATTAGCTGCCAGGGCTTTCTACTAGATATTTATAAAAGATGGGATAAGAGAAACGTTTATTAATTGCATAAATAATATAAAAAAGATAATATATATTTAGATTTAGATACAGTTTTCTATATTGAGAGCTGTTATAATATTGAATACAATGTTGATGTTAACTAAATTGACTTCTGATAGTAGGTGTGAGAGTTTATGTTCGGTAATGCTATTGGTGATTGAGGTAACTTTTTGGCAGGATAGGAGATGATGGAAGGAAAGAGTAGGTTTTTCTTCGCAAAGGTGGCATGTTGCAGGTGATTCCCTTTTAAAAAGATGTTTGTGTGTTAGATATGTGTGGCCAAGTCTTAGTCTCATGTATATCTTCAGTTTCTTGTGGGAGACGCCGCCGCCGTTGGGGTATATTGGTTTAATACCGAGAGTATTAAGGTTTTTGTAGGCGTGGTTGTAATTATTCCAGGATATTTTTCTTCTAAATTTCCAATTTTCGAGGATAAGATTTTAAAAACGAATGTTATTAGAGAAAACTGTTCATAAGGATAAAATGAATTTTTTAAATTTTTTTAGTTGTAAGAGACAAAAACAGAATGCTATGCAAATATGAATTTATACAGGAACAAAAATTATAAGTCGTTGTAGTGGTTCCTTAAAAAAATTAGCTTTTATGTGACTTTTTTTCTAAAAATTGAAAAAATATTTTTTCTTAAATTTTTAAATGCAATGTTTTTTAAACTTTTTAGGAGCTTCTTTATAAAATATTTCATTAACATCCGTTATGTCGATAATGAGAAATTCAAAATTCGAAAAAATCGTTCTATGGTAGGTACAGTCAGTAATATCTAGATTTAAATTTTTTTTTATTTAATTATATATAGATCGTAAAGATTAATCAAAAGAAAAAAAATTTTAGCAAAATTCTCGGAACCGTTTTCGAGAAAAATACGATTTTCGAAAACCATTTTTTAAAATTTGTATGAAAGGTACCGTTAGTTTTAGATAAAACAAATTTTTTTTTCTCAAATATTGTAGATTATGTTAAGAAACTTTTATTTATCAAGTTTGAAAAAAATCGAGCATATGGTTTTCGAAATATTGAGTTTCCAAAAAAAAAATTTGAATTTTTTTTTTAAATCCAAAAAATTAAAAATTGAAAATTTGAATACGTAATAATATTCACACTTTGGAGGAGCTTTGGCATACAAAAAATTATTTAAATCGGCTGTACCGTTTTCGAGAAAATCAAAAACAAAAAAAAAATGGACCCAGGGCGGCTACCAAAAATAACAATTTTTTGTAAAATTATTTTCAACCATTAGCTAGTTTTAACTAAATGAAATTTTTCAAATTTGTTTTAAAAAATTCTGTGGGACAGTTTTTGAGAAAAAAAAAATATTTATAAAATTTCGAAAAAAATCGTATGGCAGGTACCGTTATTTTTGGTCTACAAAAAACAGAAAACAACGTCCGGGGGGAAAAAAATTAAAACCCATATCTACCAAGTTTGAAGAAAATCGGCCGAGCCGTTTAGGCTGTAGTCGAACCGACAGACAGACAGACAGATAGATTCGAGTCCAAATAACTTTTTAACAGTTGGAAGTTTGGCGTGATGTTAGATTAATGTCGTTTTTATTTGGCAACCCGGAAGCCTTCTGGACTCTTCTGAAAGCGTTCACTTGGGAAATAATAACAGTTCTGATTCTGAAAAGAAGAAAAATTTGCTTCTGGATTTGAAATCAGAATAGAAACCAGAAGCGGTGTCACATTCATTTATACTTAAACGTCAAACTCAACAGTTGTGATTTTTTTGTATCTTAATTGTGCGAAGTGTATCTTTCAACAAACATTATTCCTGATTTTCATTATTGTCCAAATTTGATGTTTCACATATACAATCATAAAAAACTTCAGAAGAATAAAAAAAAAGGGTGTTCAGTTGGGATTCCGAATCGGAGAGAGATTCCCGATTGCCAAATAAAAACGACATAAGTGTAATTTAAAAAAATCTTATAAATATTAACGAAAAAAATTAATTTAAATTATTTCTTACAATGTTTTTGCCAAAAGCAACTAAATTTTGAATCTTTTTTTTAAATATACCTATGTGAAGACTATATTTTGTTAACTGAAGATATTCAAAATTGTGTGGCTAAAAGAGATTTTAACGCTAGCATATGTGACATAGATACATGCCATTGAAATCAAATCTTAAAATTTACATACAAAAGAGTATCAAAGGACAAAATGGCAAAGGTAATGCGGAAGAATCTTCCAGAACTCTCCGATCCAGAATGCCAAACGATCAAGTTGCAGCATTTTGTTTTACTTTTCTATACTTTTTTCTTAGCTAACAATACTGAAAGTGGCCAGTTTTCGATATTTAATACCTCTAAGGTTATGTAAAGTTACCAGCCAGGCGTCACAGTACTGTGGGTGGACCGCTTCGCGGGTTCTCATGATTTTAACTCCCTTTTTGGGGGCCACACCCGCTCACGCAACTTCGTTGCTCAGCTTAGTGTATGTAAAGTCGCCAGGCAACCGCCTATGTCAACAGTTTTTTAACTTAAAATACTGTGGATTCAGAAGCTTCCCTTTAATCAATAATAATTCCCTTACAAATTTTACAAAAAAGGAAAAATTCCCAATAATGTAAAAAAATAACCCGACTATGGTTATACTTAAAAAAAGAGAAACATAAAAATAGACAAAAACAAAGTGCACTTTTTATGCAAGTTGAGGAACTTTAAAAATAGTTATAAACGTTCCCCCAATTTAAATTGTTGTATTAAAATGTTTTTATCTACCGAATAAAACTATCCGCGTGTAAAAATTCATGCTACCTCAGAGGAAAGTTGAGCCTTAAAAAACTATAACTGGTAAATTGTCAACAAAATTTGAAGTTTTTTTTTTCTTCAACAAAATTAACCCTTAGCTGCCACACTTCTGTAGAATAACATAGCGCTGGGGTCACCTGGACCCCACAAGTGCAGCTAAGGGTTAACAACGATTCATGAAAGCAGATGAATTACGTCGCGTTGTTACATAACCTCAAAAAATAACTAGACAGTTCACATTTCTGAGTTTGCTTAAATTTTGTTCGTCCATTTGACTGAGCAGATGAAGAAAACATTAGCCAAATTTCTCCAATACAAGCAAAAGTATTTTTCGCCTCTTAAGAACTCGACCGATTTTTTCAAACTTGGTAGATAGCATTTTCAAATTTTCCCCCGACACGATTTTCTTCTTTTAAAACCAAAAATATTGGTATAAAAAGTAAAAAAGTTTTTTTGAAATTTTAGAAAATATTTTTTCTTAAAAATAAAAAAAATCTTTTAGTTAAAGCTAGCTTATAGTTAAAAAAATGGTTATTAATAGAACCTTGCTGGTCAGCGTGCTGTTTGCTGTTGACGATGCTGGTGCTGTTGCTGGTTTAATCTGTTTCGCGCATAAAGCATCTAAAAAATTTTGAATAGTATTGTATTGAATTTTTTTTAAATTTCCAACAAAAATTCAGTCTCAGCTTTTTTAAAACAACGCGTTCACATTTCTAAGACGGTTGAGGTGTGCGATTTCCAAAAATCCTGTGTACTGGCTAAATATTTTTCTCCGAGAGTTACCTGCCAGTTAGTCGATTAGAGTAGTATTTTCTTCTTTTTTTTAGTTGTGGTGTTTTATAATATTTTATGAAACTCACACTAGTTTGAAGTTTTCGAAAACATCAATTTTATCGTAAAATGATCGTCATTTTTGACGCTATAATAAGCAATCGTCCTGCTTACACAAAAACTGTTTGATGATTTGTTTGCGAACGCTTTTGAAATTTACAAAACACGCTCTTTGACTTATTAATATTTTTGTCGTAAACTCGATTTTCTTTAATGCAAAATTGCGTCTGAGATGATATTATCGAACATTTGAAAAATTGCGTTGTGGATAATAATGCTTTTGCATAAAAATTTCGTTTTCGGTTTTCGAACAGTTGACTTCTGCAGTTTGCGTTTAAAAAAATTTTGCATGCATTTTTGACGCAAATAACTTTAGTAGCCACGCATGTGCACACATGTATTTACCGGTCTTAATCTTCAGTTAGGGAACGTCCTAAGTGCACAAGGTTCCTGCTGCTGGTCCACACTGGTAGAAAATATAGCCATTAATGAATGGAATTGCCTGTAGTGAAGATACTTTCAGCTTTATCAAGCCTTTTAAAATTTCAACCGTCCCTTTTCTATTTTCTTACGAGCAAGTACAGATATACATACATATATACATAATACGTTATTATTTCTTTAGTGTGGATTTTGTCAACAGTCTCATATATATTTTTCAAAAATTAACTATGCGCGCAAACATCACCAAATCCGTTCAAATTGACAATTTGTCTCGGATTTTCTATTTCGCGGGATTCTGTGATAATTTTTTTTCGGGACTCGTTACAAATTTACTCCAATTAGCATCAAGAGAAAAAGTGTGAAGACCAAAAATATTTTGCTTGAAATTCTGAATAGCGGGCTAATATCTTTTTGGGCAATAACTCCTCAAGTTTTCAGAATTTCAAGCAAATTTTTTTGAACGTTTTTTGTTATTTTACCAAAGACGTACATACATGGAAATAGTTGATTGGGTATGCTCGCATGTGATCAATTCTTGCTTCATAAAATAAAGATTATTTGTTGGTCGTTTTCGAAAATGACTTAATTTCTAATTATTGTCTCCAATAAATTTGAAAGACAACCGAGTCTTATTTTAACATAAGCCCTTAGTATTTATTTAAATCTTTTAATTTATAATTATTCTTCTTTGTTTTCAGATATAACCGGCATTTGAAGAACACGCATAAAACTCCAAAAAATAAAGAAAAAAACCCTAAGGATTCTTCAGCAAACGAGACCCTATAACGGCTTTTGGTTGTGCTTAACGATCAAAAACCCAAACACTCTTCTGAAACCTCAGATTCATGAAATACCTTATTCTAGAAATTCAAAAATGAGAGCAAACATAAATAAATTATTACAAGAATGTAATATCTTTCAAAACGCATCTTTTATTAAAAATAACTAAACTTATGTAACTGTAATGATTTGATTAAAAATATAAGAACAAAAATACGAATTCAAATTCCCCTTCGCACTGGTTTTGGGGCAAATAATATTTTGGCTGGTTTGCACAATTCCAATTCCGTACCCGGCCGCACCGCCAAACAGATATTTATTTCCACCGAAGAAGCTTCCGTCCAAACACTATGTGACAGAAGTATCGTGGTCCTCAATCTACAGTTGGTTTCGTGTTCTCCAGTTTCTGTCATGATCTTCTTGAAGTCCGATTGCTTTGGCACAACAGTGTGGACATTCTGATCGGGATATTTGATTTTAATTCGCATTTCTTGTTTCTGTGATTCTTGAAGGTTTCCAAATTCGGCTACGAATGGTAGGGCAGCTATAAGTCCGGCGGTGACTTTGATAGCACTGTCTTGTGTCTGATTGGGGCAGGGATCGACAATCCTAGCTGTGCACATCTTTATGTTGACATTTGCTGGTGGGGTTACTACTGGTGATGCCATTTGCACTATGGGTAGAATCTCCCGGAATACTCTTCCTGGCTTAGGATCTGATATTGTCGAAAGTTGACTCAGAAGAGAAGTTGTGAACGGATCTGGGGCAACGCCTTCGGTGAGGAAGTTACTTATGTCAGCTGCTGTATGGAGGAGCAATTGACACGGACCCAGAGCACTCTGGGAACGATCTTTGACAATCAATACGAGATGAAGAGCACTGGCTCTGAGACAAATTTGCTTCACCAGCAGCATGTCACTGTAGGTCAGACCTGAGAAGAAATTCTGAAGCTTCAGGCAATTTCGTATGAGCTGCGAAAGAGACTCTTTCAATGGTGTCCGACTTCTTTGTGAAGTCGTGAATGTTTGAAGTTGTTCGATGAGAATCTGGGCGGCCAGAAAAGTCCCCAGAAAGTTAGCTGTTCCAAACATCTCCGGATCAATTTCACCCAAACGATTGAGATTTTCCTGTGCCGTCTTCAACAAAGGCACTCGATTCCTTGTGATCGCAAAGGATGACTGAATGTTGCCAAGAATAGTGTCCAAAAACTGCCGAGAAGTTGTCGAACCGGTCATCTTCAGAGGCTTCTTAATGGAGGCACCTTCAATCGGCAGATGAGGCACCAAATCTGGCATTGTATCTCGCAGATATGCATAGTGCTTCAGTGTTACATCGGGAAATAGACTAATTATTGGCATTAGATGCTCCGCAGCGTTGAACAACATGACAAGGATGCAAATATACTCAGGATCCTCCACATCCCGTTCGGCACTGTCAAAGAACGGATGGTCCTGCAACAAATCAGTGGTAACAGCTAAACAGAGATCGGCATGTTTCTGGCCAACCTTCCTCATGCATCCGAAGGCCGAGTATTTATCCTGTGGATACTTTGATAGTACATCCAGAAGCTTCTTAACGACCATCAGCAAACAGGATTGAGTAGACACTTTGCAAGCGCCAAGCATTAGGTGCAGTCCTTCGCGAACATCAACGGAATAGTCTTCCAGAGAACTTAGCATAATTTCCAGTTGGTCCTCGCGAAGGATGATGTGCCTGGAAATCGCGGTCAGACTATAGATGGCTTTTAAACGGACATCTTCGATTTCATCATTGAACATATCGACGAGAAAGTCCAAACAAGTGACAGCGAAATCGGTATTGGTGACGGCGAGCTTGCACATGGAGCCCACAGCTGCTGTCCGTACTTCGAGAAATTCATCCTCCAGACCATGAACCAATGCTCCACAGGCACCTGAGGCAATCAGTGATATAGAAGCCGCTTCGAGTTGCTCCTTGGGTCCGTCATCTGCCCAACGCTTTCCTGTGGACCATTCCCCGCTGGAAAATAAGTCGTTGGAGCGCTCGTGTAAGCTCTTTTTACGACGCAGATTACTCATGAGTTTCTTGTCCAAGGTTTGGTGCAAAAATTCCGCGCTGACCTGCGTCATATTTCCCAGCAACTCGGCCGCCTGAGTGCGAATTTGCATCGAGAGGTCGCACAGAGCCCCACACACCTTCCCAAAAGCAGCATCGATAAGTCGTAACTCTTCTTCGTTGAAGTTGATCACATAATCGGGATGTCTGATGCCCAGTTCAAAGACCAGTTGCAGTGCTTCTTTCCTCACGCATTCATAGTCATCCTGCATTGCGGCGACAGCTCGATTGAACAGCGTATGTGGAAGGACAGCTCCTCGTTCACCGAGCGTCAGAATTGATCTGAATGCCTGGGCTCTGACTCCAGCGTCCTGGGAATCGGCGTAGTGAGCTATATTATCTAGAACGCCTTTCTTGGCTTCGGCGAGGCTGATGAATGCTCCCAGCACTAGCAAAGCATTTTTCTGTGTGTTTGGATTACCCGAAGTGATGTGACTCTGGGCGAAGAATCCCATTTTGGTGACATGAGTCGATGGGAGATGCGATGAGGCTGTTGTTCCAATCCTAAACAAACTATACAAACCCTGAGAGATAACCTTGGCCGACTTTTCACTCTTCAGCACACTCACAATCTCATCGATGAGCACATTCAAGATTTCACTTGCTTTAACTTCTGCAAAATCGGCGAAAAGTCCCAATATCTTGGTGCGGATTGTCGACTCTGGTTCTTGACGGAAGATATCAATCAATTTACGTATGCAATCATACAGTTCCGGAAGAGCTTCATCTAGATTAAGTTCATCGCATATTTTAACAAGGACTTCTAGGAGATCCTTGCTATTGTTGGCGGACGAGGCTACTTCCAACGAGGCAAGTATAGAAGTTGTTCGGCCGGCTATCGGTTTTGTTTGAATGCGAATCTTTTTTGGGGCTTTGATGGCCGCTTCTATGGTTTCGGAGACCGAAAGCTGTCGCTTAACGGCTACAGACATTTTTTAAAGAAATTATTTTATACTTAGCAAGTTTATTTATCAGAATGAAGACGGAATACGTTTGTTCGATCTTTTAAAGGTTTTTTAGTTCAAGCAAAACAAAATTTGTGCTTTGTGGGGCAATTTTATTTATTTTGACAGATAATTATAAAGTGCATTCAGGCAGACAAACACAAGTGCAATAAAGGGTGTTCGTTATATAAACTTTATGTTGTTTCAGATCAGATTACTTTCAACCATTTCAGATTACTTATTTTGTTATTTTAAAAAAATCGTCATTATTTATTTTCAGTAGAGAAATATTAGCAAAATAATGAATTATTACGAAACACTACAAATTGAAGTCAAATCGAGTTCTCGTATGTAGAAAATGTGCCCCACGGGAGAGTAAATTATTTCGTCTTTCTGTCAATTTTAGTTCAACACATTTTTATCAAAAGCCACTTTGATTTTAAAGAGAATATCTCATCGGAACGAACAAATGTGGGTTCTGACATAAAATTGTGAAATACTCGTATGAAATAACAGTAGCCATAGCCAGTTTTATTTGAATTTTATTTGTTTCGCTAGGTTTTTTTGTTCAAGGCATTCGTGTACATTTTAGCAAATTTCACTTCTCTCTGAGAAAATTTCATCCTCAAATTCTGACAGGCTGCGAACCTTAGCCCAGAAAGTCTCTAAACACAGCTATTTCAAACGGCTTCAATTTCTCACAGAAATTGGGCGCATTCACTAACCTAGTCACTACGTTTTCAACTCGTTCTGATTGGCTAAAGACAACTAAAAATTTAGTTGAAATTTCCCCTCAAACGTAGTGTAAAAATTTCTGCTTCAAAGCTAGTGGATATTGATTTTGACATTTCACAATCGTTCGTTCATTGAAAATACAAATTTAATTTTTGGTGGAAGATATTTTCGAAGTGAAATTATTAAACAAATTAATATTAGGGGTATTCACGATCTAATGCAACAGGTCTAGTATCATTGTAAAAGTGCAAAAGTGTAAAATCTTACAATACTACAACATGTTGTAAGATTGTAAGATTTTACACTTTTGCACTTTTACAATGATACTAGACCTGTTGCATTAGATCGTGAATACCCCTATTATATCTTATATTTGATGTTATTTAATTTGAACTGTAAAAAAAGTTTATTTAAAGTTCTCAAAACACAATTTTTCTTATTTTATATGTTTACATCTGTCATTAATATGACAGTTTGAATTGACTAGCTTTGTAGTGCAAATTTGCATTTACAAAGCTAGTTGACTTTTTGACTACGTAGTGACTAGGTTAGTGAATGCGCCCATTATCTTTCTTCGTATTTTCGATGTAATTTTCATGATTAAAATAAAACCACATGTACTGACAAAATTCTTTCGGTATTAGTATGTAAGATTTTCATTTGCAAAATTGATTTTGAATCTAAAAAAGCATAATGTTTTGTTAATGGAATGCAAAATTTGCCAAATCCAGCATTTGTACAGATTTAAATCGAAAATAAATTAATTTATTTTACCAATGGAAAACCATATTAGTTTGAATGAATTTATTAATCTTTTCTTGTGTGGCTTTTTGTTTGATATGAATTTTGATGCAAAAATAATTGCGTAAATTCATAAGAAATATACCAAAGTTTATGTAATTAGTTGCATTGTTTTGATAAAGTTAAAAACAACTTTATTTTACACAAATAATTATAAAAAAAAATACAAGATGAGTTGTGTGTATATCCAAGCTTCCCGGGGCTTGTCCATTTCAAAAAAAAATTCTTGATGTAATCTTATTTCTGACAATTATTACTCTAAATTATCAGTGTGCCATTTGTATAGAAACAATCTGAGCCATATCGATTCGAATTATTTTTTATACAAACAATCAGTGATGAGAAATATAGAAATCAATTTAAAATCCAGTTCTGTATCTAAAAATAAAATTGATCTATGCAATATCTCTTTAATGAGCCCGAAATGAAACGAAAAATCAATTATGAGAAAAAAGTATGTTAAAGTTTCATTTTGACCGATTTTCATATTTTAGCACGTACATATGTATTAGTATTTTTAGGCTTTATTAAAATCATTGGAATTTATTGTTTTTTTTAATCATATTTTCCTTAAAAAACACCCAAAATTCATCAGTTAGCTATGCGTTTTTTCCATCCCACTTGTTCTATTTCGGAAGAAGAAGCAAAACTTCATTGAAATCCACAGTTTTCATTGATATTTCGTTAAAATCTGAAATAAAATTTTCAATCGAAATATTTATTTCGTTTTTGTGGAACATATTAAGTGACGTTTACTAACTGCGCTTAAGCTAAAGCACAGAAGCTGATAAAAATTAATTTAGGTAGCCATAGAATAAAATGCTTGTTTGTTGCACGGCACGATCAGATATAAATAGGGGGTGGCATCACTTTTGAGTATAGTACTGCCCTCTACCAACTCACACAACTAACATGTTTAAAACCACCATATTTGCAATACTCCGAACTCAGACGACTGCCCATCGACAGCTCCGAAAGTAATCCGATTCCGCCATTTCTTTACGCGAAAGTGTGGTCGCGTTTCACAGTACGTTTATGAAACTTTTATTTTATCTCATTTTAAATATAATTTCCACATAAAATTCTAACTAAAACTAATCCATCAACTTAATTCAATTATAGTCAAGTGATTTATATGATCAAAGTTATTCTTATTCGTGTAAAATATTCAAATTGAAAAAAATTAGTTTCAAGTTAAAAAAGGAGAAGAAAAAAAAAGAACAAAAATGCAAAGTAAAATGGGTTCGTTCTTCATCGTCTCCGTCGGCAGTGGATGATTGGAAAGAAATAGGAAAAGTTTATATTGCGCGTAATGTGTGTGTGTGTGAATGAATAAACAATATTATCTCATTAACTAGAAAGAAAGAAATAGCATAACAAAACCCAGAGTTTCTCGTATAAAAAAAAAACGCTAGAGCGAGGCCAACACATTTTTTTTTATTTTTTGACAGAAGTAATATTTTTTGTGTGGTTTCGCGTGAATTTTTGAAAAACTCCGAATAAAATTGAAAAATATATTCGCAAAAAATAATTATTTCAATAAATTAATCAAACAATAAACTGTGGATCACCCACAAAGCGGTTGGGAGTAATTTTGTGTTGTTGTTGAAAAGCAAGCTTTGTCGCCGCTATTCGCCCATAAAAAAATGTCGGAGCCCGATAGCCCCACACGGCGGGGCGACCTGCATCATCACCAGCAGCAGCAGCTCCATCAATCAGTTGAAGAGCGTGATGAAGCGAATAACGTAAGCATAGGAATTTCAATAAAAAAAAATTACAAAAACAAAATCAATTTAAAATTTCCTTATAAAATGTCATTTATTATCATATTTCAGTCGATTATCGGAAAAGTTAGGTCACGCGTCTCGAGCATCTTTCCGCAGCAGCTTACCAAATGGTTCTCGCCATCGGCATCAGCTGCAAACGCTTCTACAAGCAACGGTGGGGTCGGGGCAAGTCGTAGACGACGCCGCAATGAAGAAGATGATCATGAACGCCGCGCGGATAATTCCGACAACGATGACAACTCTGAAGGCGAAGACGCTGACGAATATTCTTCTCCAATATCGACACAGCCGCCAACTAAGAGATCCCGACTAAATGTTGAGGTAAGTGCTACGATATTAAGCTTGTTATCAATGCAACTACTGTCTTATTAGAAAGCAACGCATTGATCTCAAGTGGGGTCAATAGAATTCTGCATCCTCATATACCAAAACTCTTAAAAACGCATTGCATCATTTCATTACGCGCCACTTTGTCTGCAACTGCAAGTGATGAAACTTGATTGAATGTGATGCTGTTTTAATCTTTGGTTTTAAATAATTCCTATTCACAGTATTAAAATCGATAAAATGTCGTAGTTTTGTATGGTTTTAAAAGATTTTTTTTTTTTTATAATTTCATCCATTAACGTGATTGAAATTTTTCATTCTTCTTCTGATCCGCTCCTCTTCTATTCGCTAAATATTTTGGAAACTTAAAAGTTATTGTCATATTCTGAATTGTGCCAGTCTGTTAAAAGAAATGTATCGAGAGGAAAAAAATTTCCTTACATTGAAGAACTATTGAATTTCTGCTACACAATTTTCTTTCCTTTTCATTTTTTTTAGAGACATGCACAGCAGTTTAGGTTTAAATTTAAGTTACTTTTTTATCTATTAATATTTGTATAATACTCAATACTCATGTTAACTAAAATAGGTCTGTTAAAACGTTTTCGTTTGGTAGTCCGGAAGAACATTCTGCAACTCTCCGATCCGGAATGCCAAATGATACTTTTTTGGATTCTAAAGTTTTGTGTCAATCTACAGTACCTTGCCATATTATTAGGCCCAAGCGAAAAAATGCAACATTTTTGTTTACTTTGCTTTATTTTTAATGTTTTTTTTAAATAGCTTAAATTTTTTGCTCATATTTCTTTATTCATATACCTACAGCTATGGACAAAGAAATAGCACACTTATGAAGTTTTGTATGAATATTAGTTTTATTTTATACTTATGAACTGAAACATTTTCATTTTTATTTCAGGACCCCTTACAACAAACAAATAACGCTTCATCTAAATATTAATTTAAAATTTTAAGCTACGAGTATAAAGGAGATTTTTAAAAATTATTTTAATTTGTGGTGACGTTATTTCTTGTGGACAAAGAAATAGCACACATTCCTAGAATTGTAAAAAAATCAACCTTTAAGCGAAAAATTCTTAGAATTTCAAATGTAACAATATTACCAAGTTAGTACTTTGTTGGGTGACCACGATTTTTCAAAGTTTCCTGGCACCTTCTTGGTAAGCTTTCAACTAATCTTTGGTATCTACTTTGTGGGATAGAATACCCACGCTTTCTTGATACTGGCCCAAAGGTCGTTCGAATTTTGGAATTTTTTCTGCCCAATCTTAACCTTAACATCATTCCATAGATGTTCTATGGGGTTAAGATCGGGACTTTGAGCTGGCCAGGTCAATACATCAATTTGTTCGTCCAAAAGCCAATCTTTGAATATGTTTGATGCATGTTTGGGATCATTGTCATGCATGAATATCCTATTTACTGGCATAGACTCAAAGGAAAATGGTTCCATGGTATTCTTAAGAATATTGAGATAAAAAATTTATCCATTCTGCCATCAATCCTCACCATTTTCCCATCTGGACCAATTCGATTAACTTTGGTTTCGTCACTCCAAAGCACTCTCTTCCAAAACTGCACGTTTTTGTTTTTATGAGTCTTAGCAAAAGTTAAACTAGCTTTGATGTTCTTCTTGGAAAGTAACAGTTTTTTCCTGCTCACACGTCCAAACAACCCAGCATCGTCGAGTCTTCTTCTTATCAATCTGCTTGAAATATCAACACCAAATTCTTCATTTACTTCCGCCATAATGTCTCGAGATGACTTAAAAGGGTCACATTTGCACTTTCTAGCAATGGCTCTGTCAATTCGTAACTCGATTTGCTCTCACTAAACCAATGGCATTATAAACCATTTTACGGGAATAATTTAGTGTTTTGGCTATTTGGGTAGGATTTTTACCTTGTGTATGAAGATCGAAAATAATTTTCCTCTTTTCGGAAAACAACACAAAATAAGCACTATCTCTCATAACTTTCGATCGCGAAATTAAAATTCAACGGTTAAAATAATGTGTGCTATTTTTGTGTCCAGGAGTAAAAGAGAAAAGAATATAATCAAAAGGCAAATGCAAGAATCTATCAAAGGTAACTTTAACTATTAAGACTTTTTTGCTTACATCAATTAATGTAGACCATTATGCCTGGAGAACAAACTTACCACAAACATTGGACATAACGTACATTTTAATCGCGAGATTTTTCTCATAAGTGTGCTATTTCTCTGTCCATAGCTGTATGTATAATTATTGCTGAAATAAAATAAAAATAAAAATCAATACAATTTTTGATACAAAAAACATAGATTAAGAGTAACCATCTTTATTATAATATTTTGTGTGTTGACCTTTTGCTGAAACAAGTGCCTTTATTCCTCGGGGCATATTGTTGATATACGCTTGAATTGTAATTTTGAGCTTGCTATTATTCTGCTACTTAGAATTAACCTTTTCCACAAGCTCAGTGTTGGTTGTTATAGGGGTTTTTGCAACTTTGAGCTTAAGAAGCTCCCAAGCGTTTTCTATGGGATTCATATCCGGAGAATATCCAGGCCAGTCCAATATTTAATTTTTTTTATTTGAGATAAGCCGTAACACTCTTGGCTTTACGGCAAGAAGCACCGTCGTGCATAAATATTGGACCTTCATGGCTCAAAAACCACTTCCGAATTTGTGGCAACAAAACGGTTTCAAGCACTTTCTTGTACTAGTCCTGCCTCATGGTAATTTTCACAACTTAAAGAAGACCTGGGGTAGAATCGGCTAAGGTGATAGTTGATTATGATTGTCATTTTGACTATAGCTGTCTCCATCATATCAATAAATAAATACAGAGAGAGCGATTGTCAAAATGACAATCACAATCAACTATCACCTTAGCCGATTCTACCCCAGCTCCTTTCCCTGATATTAAAGACCAAACAATTATGGATAGCGGGTGTTTAATTGATGGAATAATGTGCTCTGGTTTGTTTTGCTCGCCTGGTCTTCTACGAATAATTTTTTTGTCTTTTCAGTCTGGGAAAAATGCATTTTGATTGATTTTTTTGGTTGTATTATCTGAAGCAAAACAAAATGTTAATAACAATAGCTTATTCCAATCTTCTACAGTCGAATGTTTGTACTTATGGGCCCATTCCAGCAGCTTCTAACTCATTGCAGTCGTTAGTCTTGGATTTCGAACTTTACGTTGCGATATTTTGACTCCTCTATCTATCAGAGCAAACGCACTGTAAATTTTGTGTTTTTAAGGCAAACAACCCTGATTTTGCTATCTGTTCTTTGAAATGTGTGTCGTGGTGGACCACAGCAACCTTTTCTTCGGGGACTTAAGGTCATCCCTAGGTCAATCTTTTTTTTTATTTCTAACAGAACTTCTCGAAACTCCGACGGTGACCGCAATTTCATATTGGGATAGGTTAGTAGCCTTTAAAAGTCCAGCTACTTGCCCAACATTCCTTGGAGAGATGTCAGACGCTCTTCCCATCTTTAAACAATAAATAGGTTTTTTTTTGTTTTAATTTTAAATAAACATAAAGCACAAGATTTAGCACTCATACTTACCATAAATTTGTAGAAATTGTACTATAAAACAACTTAAAAATTAAATCGCTCTATTAAATTTTCCTATAAACTTCTGCACAAAATGACCTCCATGAAAGAAATGTGGCGTGTTGCATTTGGTGTAAGCTTTAAAGCATGAAACTTATTTTACAGTTAAAAAACAGTCTTAACAATAAATAATAGTAAAACTTTCAACTATAAAGTAAACATGTAGAAAATTATCGAGCTATGTTTCCGTTTAATTATTTTTTTTCCCTTGGGCCTAATAATATGACAAGGTGCTGTATTTGTGAAACGTCAACCTTTGCAAATGGTGAATTGAAGTTTTTTTTTTTATTTTTCATTATTTTTAAAAAGGAATATTCCTCAGTAACTTCCTGGAATTTCTGCTGGGCTCTCTTAGTTTGAGTGCCTTAATTCCTTTCGTGAGAATTCTACAATGCATTCATCTTCATCAGTTGAAGATAACGATAATAAAAAAGATGAAATACTTGAGTTACAGTGCACGACGAATATAAGAAAATCTCATATATGAAAAACTCTCTTATAAGAAACTTATTCTAACGCACCAAGTATAATGTCTATAGGGTTAAGTCTTAAAATATATTTTCGTTATTTTTGTTTTCGATTTTGCATTTACAAAAATAAATGATAAATTCTATCTGTAGGTAAGTGCAAATATATCATATCTCTTGTTTTTTTTGTTGCATGCGTGGAACATTTTTTTTTCATCCTTTTTATACAGGGTGATTTGCATAAGGTGTGACAAAAAGCTAGGGCGTGTAGGTTGGACTTAGACAAGAAAAAAATCGTGCGGGAGGGGGGGTCTATTTCCCCCCGTTTAGGCGGGAGGGGCAATTTAAGAAAAAAATCACTTAAAACAGAAAAAAAATTATTAAAAAACAACGGTGATACCTACAGAGTAATGCTATAGCATTTTGAAAAGCCAAAAATACATTCTTTAATTTTGTTTTTAAATAAAGTTGTTCGAGTAAATAGTTTTTGAAAAACTAATTTTCAAAATCAAAATTTTGAAGAAAAAAAATGAAATTTTTTTTTTAAACAATTTTTTTTTTCAAAATTTTACGTAATTAAGGCCCCAATTGCCCTTGTCGACTGCCAATCGAATCGAAACTTTCGATTGTTTCGATTGGTTTTCATATTTTGTATTGTGTAACTCAATCGATCGATAAATGTACTATTGTGAATGAACCCACAGAATATTGCGATTATTTCAAATTTGACAGTTCTATTATATGTTAGCTTTTGAAATCATTGTTTGTTTTTTCTGGTTTTCTTTTTGTAATATAAATTAAAATAGTTTATTTACATTTTAAAATGGGTGGAATAGATATATGGTTTAGCGTTTAGCGATAGTAACACACATACCGACATCTTGAAATTACCAGAAAAAGAAGACATATCAGAGACATATCTAAACCTCTGGAACTGGAAGAAACAATGTAAGATTTATAGAATAAAGATTTTTATTTGGTATACACATTAGGGCGGAGTGATTTTTTTATTTTTGGAAATTCAAAAACATACCCCCCGCAAAAGTTGCGTATGGTTAAAAAATAAATTTTAAGAATTTTTTTATTTTTTTAAATTCAGCGCTAGGGGTCGCGCAGTGCGAGAGAAAATTTTATTTTTGATTTTTTTTTTGTTTTTATTTTGTCAGTGTATCCGTCGCTCTATAACTTAGGTATGTAGCAATATGAACAAATTGAAGAAGGTTCTATTCATTGTTTAAAAGCTCTTCGTTTTTTTATCGTTCGGTGTCAGGTTTTCAACGTTGGAAAACCAACAAAAAAGCAATCAATTTTAGTTCATACAAAAAATTTAAATGACAAGTTTTTTTAGATAAATTTTTTGAAGGCTATGTTGAATTTAATAATATGATTTTTGTCAGTTCAGAAAATTCAAAACTATTTAAAATGAAAAACAAAGTTGCCTTCTATTTTCAAAAAAAAACCGTTTCGGTTTTAAATAAAATAAAAGTAGGCTTTGCATTTCGTGTTATTTGAATTCAATTTAAATCGAATTACCTTTCGCTTTCACTCGCGTTTTTTGTTAAACAAAAGAATATTCGAACATTAAAGTTTCACCTTGGATTACTTTATTTATATCAACTTTATTTTAAAAAAAGGTAAGTCTTGTAAAGTAATTTCAAAAGTGCCCTGAAAAACAAAACGTTGCAATGTTTGAGTGAATTTAATACATTTGCTGGAATTTTTTTCTAGAGATTAAATGGATACTTGTTCACAAAACAAAACTTGCCAGGTATTTGGAATTGGGAAAATGTTATTGCTGCGTGTGCTGCCAACGTACGAAGATGTTTGTCGCTACCTTACCTTCCTCGAAGATGAAGAAAACTCATCGATGAAGCGAATATCGCTCGCAGCTACGAAGGTCATGGAAATATACGTGATTTCTTCAATTCCAACAGTTGGTAAGTTCAGTGTTGAAAAAATGATTCATAAACTCAACGATAAAAGAAGTGCTCTCATAAAAACACCGAAAGCCTGAAGAACCAGCAATGCATTTCAACAACAGTTAAAGGAATTCAAAACTGATGCCAAAAGACTCTTTGACTTTAGTGCTTGTAAGTGCGTTGATTTTAAATGTTGTTCCTGTCCAAAAGTCAAAAAAGTTCCGGTAAAAGAACGCTCCTTCCTGGAAGATCAAAGATCTCAAAGAAAAATGGCTATTGGGACAGTTGATGTTCCTGGAACCATTAAGCTCCAAAGATCTCTCGCAAGAAGATTTGCCAGCTCTACATCTTCACCTTCAGACACTTTAACACCCAAGCTGAATGTATAACCGAAGACGATGGAATCCAAATTAATTCCGACATCGAATCTGTGATCTCAATGTCACCCTCGCCAGAAAAAAAACCACGTTTAGAGAATGAAGCGGTTTGTAATTTAAATCGTAAATCTCTCCCGAACGTTGCGAAGGTCGCAGACAGATTTAAGATATCTGTGCAACAGCAACTATTGTTACAGCCGTCTTAACGGATTATGGAGTTATTAATGATATGGATCGGTCAAATATTGTTGATAGAAGCAAAATAAGGAGGAAGAGATCCAAAGAGTGGATCAGAGTTCTAACCGGCATCCCGTGGGCATTTACTTCGACGGTCGCAAGGACATCACAAAAACAGCCAAAGGCAATGTGGTTGAAGAGCATATTGTGTTGATTGGAGAACCTGATAGCCAGTACCTGGGTCATATCACACCACACAACGGGAAAGCAGAGACAATTACCAATGAGATACTAAACTTGTTGGAAAAATCGTGTATATCAGTAAATAGTCTCAAACTTGTTGGATGCGACGGTACCAATGTTAATACCGGGGTAAGAGGTGGAATCATTCGGCAAATTGAGACGAAAATACAGCGACCTTTGCAATGGTCTATTTGCTTACTTCATGCCAACGAGTTACCTTTGAGACACTTGTTTGAAAAACTGTACGGCTAACCGCATTCTTCGAGTGTATGTTGCAAAACAATCCCCGGATAAGCCATTAAAGCAAATAGTTGAGTATATTGCTAAAGTGTACGCAGTAATGTGGTTTGACATAAAATCTCAACCTTCTTTCGTGTATGGTGCGAAACATTTTTTGAAATCTATAAAGTTGACAAAGTATTTGCCAAATGATTTGAAAGGAATCGTAGATGGTGTTTTCGCACGGAATTGATATTTTGGACACTGCGAAAACATTTTAGTAGCTATGTTGTTCGATGACCGCAAAAATATTCGAGAGCTAGGTCTTCGCCGCGTACTTAAGGCTAGAGCAGCAGTCAACAGCAACACCAGTGAAGAATTTGGCCGCAAGTTTCAGCTCCCAAACTTTCAATTCGAAGCAGGTGAATATTTCGAGTTAATAGATTGGTGGAAAACTGAAAATCACCGTTTAACTGAGCCTCCCAGTACTAAAAGATTTTACAGAAGAAGAACTTTGGGATATTGTGGGACAATAAAAAACTACCAAATCTAACTTTTTAAAACAGTTTCCTTGTCACAGCCAAGCAGTTGAAAGAGCGGTTAAGCTGGTGACTGAAGCTTCCCAAACTGTTTGTGGATTTAAGAACAGGGATGGAGTCGTTAAAAATACTTTAATTTCATGAAAAGAACTTCCAAATATAGAAACAAAAAAAAAATTATATTAAATAAAACTTAAAAAAAAAAAAAACAAATTAAAAATACAACAATTGTACTTGGTTTTCTTATCTAGAATTTTAAAAAATAAAAGCGTTTCCTAAAATTAATAGATACTAAGGGCGTTTGTTTTGTTCTACCACGTATGGTTTTGTTTTTTCTTTCATTAAAGTGCGCGCCCCCTAGTGGACATTAAAAAAAGTAAAAAGTGCTCGTAAAGCCAATTAAATGACCCAAACGAAGTTATAAAGGGGTATATAATATATTTAATTTTTTTTTGTTTTTTTTTTTTTTTTTAAATTGCGATGCGCGACCCCTAGCGGTCATTTTAAAAATTAAAAAAAAATCTTAAAAATATTAAAAAGACTTTACACAACTTTTGCGGGGGGTATGTTTTTGATATTCCAATTTAATTTTTTCCCCATACATCAGCGCTCCGGCCTAATACACATACACATATTGGCTTTTTTAAATAGTTTCGCTTAATTAATTGCTTAATTGCTAATATTTGAAGGTTCTGTGCTCATGGATCTTACCAAGTTTGTGTTGGTAATTAATTTTGTATTGGCCTTGCACAATCCAAAGTTCCTTAAGTGCTAAAGGAAAAGCTCTCAGTTATAGAAACGCATATTTGCGAATTGTAGCTTCGGGCTAGAAATCATATTTATGAAAAAGTGGAATACCAGGTGTGGTAGGGTGTATTGACAGTACATATAATTATGTATATTATCAATATAGTGTCTCAAAAAAAAGCAATTCAGCACGCATATTACAATCGTTAGCGAATTTCTCTCATCTTTGCTTTACTTGGCTCTTAGCACAAACCATCTTCGAGATGTCCAGATTTCCCTACATCAATCCGACCAAAATCTCTATTTGCCTTTTCTTCGTTATCACTTTCGTCCTGCATTTAATACATATTTGAATGTTTTGTCCTCAAAATAATTAATTAATTGTAAGAAACTTACATTTTGTTCTCAAGAAAAACTTCTGGACTTTATCTTCTATACGCGTCGATCAGAAAATGACAATCGAAAAGAAACGACTGTGAAATCGAAATGTTTCGATCGCAATCGACATTCGCAATATGAAATAGAGTAATCGACGATCGATGATCGAAAAAGGTCGATCATCGATTACAAAATCGACAACCGCAATATGGGCCTAAGTATTATTTTTTTATTCGATATTCAATGCTCTTATTAATTTTTGACACAAAAAACCGGATGTCAAAATGTTTTGTAGTTTTTGAGAAAATCAAAAATAACAAAAAACTACTTTTGTTCTAAGAAAAGCCTTTTATTTTAGTTTTTACGTTTGGATTCTTAGGTGAATTTACGATTGAAAGGATTAACTTTCTTTTTACTATTTTTTTAATTATCGTCTTATAAGCATACAATAATGTGACAAAGTACTGGATAAACCATATTTCACACATTTTTTCATTGAGAACACCTGCGTGAGTGCAGTGGTTTAAAATTGACCTGCCACTTTTTTATTACGGTGGGGTCGGCTTGGCTTAGGTGCATTTACGAAAGAAAGGATTAACTTTTTTTGTACAATTTTTTTATTATCAGTCTTAAAAGCATACAATAAAGTGACAAAGTACTGGATTAACACATTTTTTCATTGAGAACACCTGCGTGAGAGCATTGGATTAATATTGACCTGCGAATGTTTTTTAAATAATGCAACGTTACACGCCCTAACTAGTGACAGAAAAATGCAATTGCGAAATAAGATCAAAAATGTTCCTGAATCTTGAAATCAATTAAAATACATAATTACTGTTTATTTAAATTTTTAACTATTTTTTAACTAAAGCTTATTACAAAAAATTTTCGATATGATCCCCATTTTGTAGAAGGCAAATATTATAGCGCCTTCTTATTGCTGCACATAAATTTATACTTGATAAATTTTCCTGTAATTTGACTCCAGCCACTTCAATCCGTTGTTTCAGTTGTTCCAAAGATTCTATTTCCACTTCGTACACATAGTTCTTCATGAATCCCCAAGCATAAAAATCTAACGGAGTTAAATCTGGCGATCTAGGCGGCCATTCTATTGGACCTCCTCTTCCAATCCAACGGTCACTAAAATGTTCATCAAGCCAGTTCCTTACAGTGCGGCTGTAGTGTGCTGGAGCTCCATCTTGTTGGTAGATTAAATTGTCTGCTATGGCCAAGGGAACGTTGTCATTCAAATCGGGCAGAAGGTCTCGTGGTCTCAGGAACCGTGGTCCAATAACTGTTCGTCCAACAATACCAAGCCAAACATTACAGCTAAAGCGGTGTTGAAATTTGGTTTGTTTCTTGTTATGCGGATTGCCGTTACTCCAGTGATGTAAATTGTGGAAATTTGTTACTCCATCTCTGGTAAACTGAGCTTCATCCGTCCAGAATATCCTTCCAAAGTAATTATGTTCAGTTTCATCTCTTAGTAATAATGTTCGACAAAATGCAGCTCTCAGTAACTTATCGATTGCGGTTAGCTCCTGAACTGGTGTAGTGTAGTATGGGTGTAAATGCTCGGTATGAAGCACTACCCATACTCTAGTTTGGGGCAACTGAAGCATAGTAGCTATTCTCCTCGTGCTAAGGGAGGGATTACTTCGGAACATATCCAAAATTTTTTCCTCTATGTGTGCTGATGCAGAAGATGAACTTTCTCTCCCTCGGTGCTCCAGTACTCCGTGTTCTCGAAGACGTTGATGGATTCTTGAAAATATCGTATGACTGGGACACCTCCTATTGGGATACATTTCAGCGTAGAGTCTTTGCGCTTCACGCTTTCGACCATGAGCCATACCGTAGCAGTAATGCATATCCGTTAATTCGGCACGAGAGTACTTTGACATCGTGATATGTTGACGACTTGACATTCAAATTAGAAATAATTTGTGCAACAAAACAGGTCGCGTCGCCAAGCCGACCCCACCGTAATAAAAAAGTGGCAGGTCAGTTTTAAACCAATGCTCTCACGCAGGTGTTCTCAATGAAAAAATGTGTGAAATATGGTTTATCCAGTACTTTGTCACATTATTGTATGCTTATAAGACGATAATTAAAAAAATAGTAAAAAGAAAGTTAATCCTTTCAATCGTAAATTCACCTAAGAATCCAAAACGTAAAAACTAAAATAAAAGGCTTTTCTTAGAACAAAAGTAGTTTTTGTTATTTTTGATTTTCTCAAAAACTACAAAACATTTTGACATCCGGTTTATTGTGTTTGATCAAAAACTAAAATAAGAGCATTGAATATTGAATAAAAAATAATACTTAATTACGTAAAATTTTGAAAAAAATTGTTTAAAAACAAAATTTTCATTTTTTTTTTCAAAATTTTGATTTTGAAAATTAATTTTTCAAAAACTATTCACTCGAACAACTTTATTTAAAAACAAAATTAAAGAATGTACGAGTATTTCTGGCTTTTCAAAATGCCATAGCATTACTCTGTAGGTATCACCGTTATTTTTTAATAATTTTTTTTCTGTTTTAAGTGATTTTTTTCTTAAATTGCACCTCCCGCCTAAACGGGGGGAAATAGACCCCCCCTCCCGTACGATTTTTCTCTTGTCTAAATCCAACCTACACGCCCTAGCTTTTTGTCAAACCTTATGCAAATCACCCTGTATAAGAAAGTTTTTTTTCTTATTTGCATTCTTTTAGCTTTTTCGAACTTTCGTATATCCGTGCATGATTGTATTCAAAACAAAAAATGAAATTCCAGGATTTTTACGTTTAAAGAGTGCGCTTGTGTGCTTGCTGGTTCGAGAACGACAGAAGGGACTGGTACTGGTATTTTTGGGCCTAGAACCAAACTTTCCATACCAATGGGAGAATCCACTAGCATTTTCCAATCGGAAGCAAATCCGGAATGTACAGGTTGAAATCTTGAAAAGAATTACCGAAACTAAAGCATTAGCATTATGTCAGATAGCCAAGCAGCACTAAGCTGGAAAAGAGAAGGCCTAGTCCCTAACAAAATAGGCGTAATGGGGCCTATCCCTAGGAGAAAACAGGATTAAAAACGAAATCAAAACAGAGAAAGAGGCCAAAAGATACAAAAAACTGGAAAGAACTCTCACAAACTCCTTGAGAACTATAACCAAAATTATTTCAAGAAATGTATCAGCTTAAGTAGGAACAATTTATCAGCCCCACATGCAGATTCTGCAATACTCATCATGAAACGCCGGAACACATACTAGGCGGATGCGAAGCACTAATGCATCAAAGAAACAAGTATCTGAGATGCTACCAGATAGAAGGGAGTGATTTATTCTCTCTGAAGGTACTCCAAATAATCAAACTCATCAAACGGGTAAGCTTGGAGGAAGAGCTCTAGGGCAGATTTTAAGGTCGCAGTGCAAACTCCATTCTTGGATTGATTCTTTTTCAAATCCAGAATTGATTTTTCATTGTCACCTAGTGCCAAACAAACGATTCGGAATGCTTCCGCACGACCAAGCCAAAATGCTATTAATATGAATGTCAGAAACTTCGTTTAGAACTATATCTTTAGATAACCAATTTCTAAGCTTATTAATTTTTTCTTAAAAAAAAGGAATTCAAGATTTTTTTTACCTACTTGGCAATAGGAGTTTTCCAAGAATTAATAATGCGGCAATATTTTTTTAAATCTTAAATAGCTATTAGAGATTCTTAAAGTGTGGTTGCTTATTTAACTACCCGAAAAACTCTACAAGATGGAGCCTACGTCTATGGAAAAGAGCAAGGCAACTATCACCTTAGCCTATCCCCCCCTGTTTTGTCACCAGACAGGTGGTTATACTATTCCATTTAAGATTTGTCCTCTCAATAGCATCTTGCTTCAGGATAAGTCTACATGTAGCGATGGGTATACGTACATATATTGACCTTATTAGATAATATAGTTAATGTTGTTTCATTTTTTGGCGAGTTTGTCAGCCATTTAGTTCTCTGCGCCATTTCCATAAGAGATGAGCGGCAGTTGAGGGCTGTTATAAACTTAGAGTCCAGAGATATAGCCTCTTGACGATCCGAGAAGATTCGGATGTTAGTAGTTGATAACACGTATTCTTTGAGGCAAGAACGGACTTTTAATCGCCATAAGATTCGCCTGTAACACGCCGCAATGATTAGAAAGACAGAAAGAGCGACATAATTTGAGTCTATATGAATACACACTTCCACCAACCCCCTCATCAGTTTTCGTTCATACGGTGCAGGAATGGATAGAAGCATCTCCCAAGAAAGCATTACCTTCCAGAAAGATCTTGTAGGTATCGTGACTTAAAGTTTTTACCAAACTGTAGTTTTGGGATAACTTAACCGATGTGACTTAGATGCAATCTGAATTAGTTTAAGAATAATAGAACGGCCAATTTCGTTATTGATCGATCCATTGTGATATGAGAGCTTATTAGGAAAATTTACCAAACAAAAACTACCGCTCAGTGTGAATTCTACAATCTATATGGAGTTTTTGCGAAACGATTTACCAAAATTAGAGGATATTCTACTGATTCAACTAGCTTCAACATATTTCCAACCGGATGGTTCTCTAACCCACTTTGGTTGAGAGGTTAAGAATTATCTAGATGAAGAATATGGTAATCGTTGGATATAAGGAAATGGACCAGTTTTCCTGCCTTCAAGATAGCGTTGGTAAGAAAAAATTAACAGGTTTTGAAATTGGATATCTGAAGACCCCAACAAGATATGAACTTTATTTAAAAAGGCTTGTATATCTTCAAAAATAAGGTCCTAAAAGAAGTATCTACGATTCGTATTAAAAGGGCAATTTTCGTTTACATGGGTCAAGGTAGACCAAAGTAGGCATTTTTAAATTGATGATGAAAATTGATGTCTACATTGTAGATAGACCCATACTGTCGAATGATTTTTTTCTTAGAATATACCCAAAATATGTCTGACAAACTATGCGTTTTGATACGACTGAAGGATTTGAAGACAATCTTGACTATGGACATTATACTTAAAACCTGTTGAACAGCCAGAACTAATTTTAAAAATTTCGTATCCCTCATCTTCACTTCGGTTGAATAATTACTTTATGTTATATTTATAATGTTTTTTCTTCTCGATAATTAATTGCAAATTATTAACAAAATTGATGAAATATGATTGTTGGTTTCAAATTTGGATTTAATTATTGCCTTTTTTTTTAGATTTCTTTCAAGTTTTTCTATTCCAAAAAATAGCAAACAGATATAACAAAAATCGATTATGTAGGTATGTATGTATGTTCCATTTTGAAAATCTTGAAATTTTTTTTTATTCCTTACCTTACTTTGTCTGTTCGGAGTGATCTGCATTTGATTTTCATTCACATAGTAAATAATATGTTATATCTGCTGGTGTAATCAGTATTGTGCCAGAAATGATTTCACAAGAAAAAAACTGTCCTCAATATTCCCTTGTTCATTCACGAAACTGAGGAACTTGAAATTTAATAAGTCACAAAATTCGTGAAAGGAGCTCAATCCAATACCAAAAGGAAATAATAATGCTGGCTTATGTGTACTACTTTGAAGACCAAAAACAAATAATATCTATGAATAAATGCAAAATATTTATTTTATCAAGTTCGGATACTTCCTTAATATAATTTTGGTGTGTTAAAAGACAAATATGTACGTATAAATATTTCACATATAAATAAACAGATTATTTTCAGTTTTATGCTAAGCGTTTTTATATTAACTCTGATTTTCTGTGATTCTCATTTCATTATTTATTTAATCTTGAAAAAACATAAACTTTTATTAGCTTATAAGATTTGTATTACAGTATTAGCTTTTAAATGAAATAAACTTGAACTTAAACTTATTTGCAAAACTTATAAGTATCTCCAAAATACTATGTACCATTTAATTAGAATAACAACTTTTATCCTTAACAGAACAAAAGGAGTTGGTTCGAAAGAGAATTCTTGGTATGACTATGGCTATAAAGAGGTTATCAGGTTAAGAGAGTTAAACTTCCGATACTGCAAAACAATCCATATTGAGGGAAACCGGAAAAAGTGCAGACAAGCGAGGAATACCTGCAATGCTTATATTTTAAGAAAAATGTTCTTTGGTCATTTGGTTGGACATTTGGTCTTTTGTAAAAAAAACATTAAAAACTCAGTCATTGGTTCACAATAACACTCCTTCTGCCAGCTAGCAGGAAAAATCTGATTTGATTTAAACCATCATATTCGTATGACTCATCCTCTTCTTGAGAGCGTAAAAGGTTCTATGGAAAAAATCTCTTTTCCCACTCGTTAAGTCGGAAGAGTCCTCAAAGATTTTGATTTTGGTCCAGATTGTATTTTTTTTTTATAATTTTCACGCCTTAAAAAATATCCCTACACCTCAAATTACCGACCAATAGCACTTACATTCCTACCTTCTAAGGCCATGGGAACGCTGACCATCATTCTGCTTAAGCAATATCTCGAAGAACGAAAGCTCCTAAATGACAGGCAATACGGCAATACTGGGGCCAAATTACCTCATCGGTTTTCGAGTAATACGTGACTGAATTATGTGAGTTTGGCATAATCGCTTACGTCATCGAGCAATCGATTACACTTCTTGACATTTTCATTCGATCAATGATGGGACTCACTCACTCGGTCACGGAAGCCTTAATTTGGCCCCTGGTGTTCTGATGGCATATCTCACCGAAAAGTTAAACCAATCCTTACATCATTTTGGAGAGACAAATATTGTAATAGATATTTCTAAAGCATTTGATAGAGTAGTGTACGAAGCTCTTTTATACAAAATGTTTGCATTTGGAATCCAAGAGTCTCTTCTTCGTTGGATTAGAAATTACCTTTGGGACCGCTAAATACAAGTTGTTTCAAGGTCCGATATTCATAAAATAAATGCCGGTTTGCTCCAAGGCTCCGTTTTGTCTCTGACACTCCTCCTTATCTTCATCAATTATCTCTTGTCTGAAACTTCTTATCCACTTCATTGTTTCGCTGAAGACAGCAACCTTAGCTTTTCGTATTCGTTTGGAAATAACAACCCTGGATTTTCTATGTTTTAAAAGGTATCCACCGAGTGAAAAATGAGCCTTACTGCTGACAAAAAAGTACAATGATTGGTGATAGAACTATAACAGAAGCATTTGAACCTCGAGCAACGCCGCAATGTTTCCTGTCTTTCATTATTTTACCGTTTTCTAGTGAAATAGCCAATTGCATTCCTCTCCTTAAACAATTCAACCATGATACTCGCTCTTCAAGGAATGTCCATCAGTTTACCCTTCAGACATTCAAAACCTCTCCAACCTTTCTTAACGCTCGCATTGTGCTCAAATATTTTTAAGTGGTCATTATTCCTTTAGTGCAGTAGGAAAAGCTTTGCTCGCCGTGAAATCCATAGACTTAGGTCTTCTTTAACATTCTCTAACGCCAGCCATATTGTCTCATGAGCTTGCATTTGGATGATGAATGATCGCAAAGAGAATGAACGCAATACAGAGACATCTGTGAACTATACTTTAAAGTGTTCGTTATTATTAAAAAAAAAAATCGTTTCCACTTTGAAAAGTGAAAATTAACCATTTCAGTTTTCTGAGTTTGATAAAATTGAAATTGTAACTTTTAACGATTTTTTTGAACAAATATATTTGAATGTCTTATTTTGCTTACAGGCAACTAGAGCAAATTTCAAGGATAGTCAAAAGTTAGTATCCTCCACCCCTACATTAAGAGGACGCCAAAGGTTATCCTACATTAGCTTACATGGAAAACAGAAGGAGCCAGCTTACAATTTTGGCACTCAACCAAAATTAATATCAACAAATACACTAAGGAGTGTTGTAACAGAAAAATCTTCAACAGTTGATTCGGCTGATATAATCGAAGTTGTTCCCGATAGAAATCTATCTAACACAAGCATCAGGTAAGTTTTAAGCAAACAAACAAAAAAAAAAATAATTCTTAAAAAAATGTCTTTTTCATGAAGTTCCCGAAGAAGCCTTAATATACCTTCAAGCACATCTGTTGAATCACATCGTAATCAAAATGACTTTAAACGTCGCTCAATGATGAGCATAAGAACACCAGGCGCAAGTGGTTCGTCATACGTAACTCAATCCACATCAATAACAATTGCTGAAGGAAATGATGAGGATGATGACAACGAGGACGAAGAAGCGAACAGAACATTAAGTCAAACTATTAATACAGGGGACGAAGACATTGATATCGAAGATGAGGATGACAATGAAGAAAGTGAAGAGATTGCAAAGGCAACTTCAAAAAAGCCAACATTTACCAATGGCAATCGTATTGGCCGTTCTTCATCGGTTGCCACTGAGAGTGGAGAAAGTAGAAGTTCCAGTGTTGCCCAGATAGCCGCACCCAAATCGGGATTATTCAATCAGGGAAATCGAGGTCTGCGGACGATGTCGGGCAATGGATTGAATTTCTACAGCCATTTGGAGGGACGAAAATCGTTATTCTCGGAAAAAAACATGCCGGGCATGTTAAATAACTCTACACTCTCGTTAACAAGCCTGAATCGTCGTCAATTCAATTCTTCCATTTATGGAAGCACATCGGCCTTAAGTGACAGTCGTCTCCTGCACACATCTTCGCCATTTTACAAAGGACAAACAACATATGGCGGTGCTGCTGCGTACAGCAAATTCAACCGTAGTTTGAATCAATCGGTTCGTATTGCTCCCACTCTAATTCGACCAACTTCAAGTCTGTCCACATTATCATCGTCTAACAATTCACTTGCTCATGGAAACGATCAATCCAATTCAACCGCCATTTCCAGCACAGCGAAGAGAATCTTGGAACTAATAAATGATTTCTCCACACCCCTTAACGATGCAAAAAAAATGGCAAGCAACATTAAGACGCCAGGAATACTAGCAAGCCGTAATGCTGCTGGTAAGCGATTCAGTGAAGCTGATTTGGCATCGGCAAGAAGTGTACGACTCTCCTCGGTTCGAAAACCATACACACGTCCAGCTGTCACTTTAAATCCTACCAACAATGACTCCAAGAAACTCTTGCCTCCACTAAAGGAATTGCAGGTTCCCTCAATGTCGCAACTTCTGCAAATGAAAAAGATGCAAAACTGCACAGAGCGTTCTCGACAAATCGCCAATACATCAAAATCCGTTTTGAATAGGGAATGCGAGTATAAGTTGCCTTGTCAGGATGTTGCACAGAACAACAGTGACAAAAATACAAACAAACACGTCAGTAAGATCAAGAATAAGGTTACCGCAAGCTCAAGGGTCAGTTCAAGGAACAACCATACCGAAGATGAAGAGGCACCAGCACCCGCTAATCTTCCAACCATCGCGTTTCCATTGATGAAGTCGGTGCCAAAGATCGATATTGCAGTTAGTATAGCATCGACGCCACAGCAAACCAAGGCAGATTTTAAGTTTGCCTCCGCTCCCGAAGCTAAGCCCACAAATAATTTCAACTTTGGTCCCGCCAAAGAACCCGAAAAATCCACGGAAAATCCAAAACCTGCTGTGAACTTTAATTTTGCAACTAGCTCTTCATCACCGATTGTAACTCCTTCCGTTGAATTTACGTTTTCATCTCCAGTCAGCGTGAGTGGCACTCCATCAAAAGATGATCTTGCTCCTATAAATAATTTTAAATTCAGCTCACCTCTCATGGTGGGACAGAAGGAAGTTGAAAAGGAAAAGGAGGCTCCTTCGGCTGTATGTCAACTGAAGACTGGCAGCGTTCTCGATGCTCTGAATAAGCCAATTGAAAAGGCTACACCCACTGTGACTAAAACAAACGCTTCACAATTTGGTGACCAATTCAAGAAGCCTTCCAACGAATGGGAGTGTTCGGTGTGTATGATAAGAAATAAGGAAGCCGTTGACAAGTGCGTTGCGTGTGAAACTGCGCGCCTAAAACCTGTAGCATCGGCAGCAACTCCAGCTTTCGCTTCCACAAACACGTTGACAGTGAAAAACACCTTCGGGGACACCTTCAAACCCAAGTCAGACACTTGGGAATGCTCAGCGTGTATGGTGCGTAATAAGAGCTCTGTCGCCGAATGTGTAGCTTGCTCCACGAAGAAGCCTGGAGCAGCTGCAGCAATAGCACCTGCAAGTTGTCCAAAACTTCAAACTACAGATGCTGGTTTCAAATCGCTTGTGGCACAACAAAAAACATCTAAGTGGGAGTGTGACGCCTGCATGACCCGTAACGATGCTGAACGCAATAAGTGCGTTTGCTGTGAGCAAGCCAAGCCAGGCACTCAGGTAGTGAGCGATAGTGTGCCTCAGTTCAACTTTGGTACGAGTAGTGCCTCGAAGTTCACTTTTGGATTTGGTGGTGCTGCTGGAGTAAAGAAAGAAGACGAACTCAAAGCCGAAGTGGCGGCGTCTAGCAAGACTGACGGCAAGACTGGATTTACGTTCGGCATGCCAGCAAAGAATAACGATACGTCCGTTTCCAGTACCGGCTTCTCTTTTGGTTTAAAACCTCAATCAGACACACCTGCAATTACCTCCAAGGACGTTCCAGATGTTGTAAAAACAAATACAACGACAGGTTTCAAATTTGGCATTCAACCAACAGAGGCTAGTAAGACAGATACTACTAGTACTACTCCTTCAACGGGTTTCAGCTTTGGCTTAAAGCCTTCAGCAGCCGACACCAAGGTGGGTAGTGTCACATTTAATCTCCCTTCGACTACAGCTGAAATCAAAACCCCAACGAACCCGAATTCAGCAGTAACCTCCACATCTTCCAGTCCAGCGACATCTTCATTATTTAAGTCATCGGCATTTGGAGGGGTGAAGAAAACTGAGGAAACTAAACCAGCGGAAACTAAAGGTTTAATATTTGGTACGGCAAATACTCCAACACCTGCTACATCTATTAAACCCATCACATTTAATGCGCCAACTGAGGGGAACCAAATGACACCTAAAGTTACGTTTGGGAGCCCCAATACTGCGTCTAGTGCGGTCAGTACAACATCACCAAGTAGTGGATTTGTATTTGGGAAACCAACTGCAGCGACATCATCGACTTTTTCTCCCAAAGCTCCGAGTACTTTGTCTGCGGGTTTTGCCTTCGGAAAAGATATAACGAGTGGTTCCAGTGTCGGTTCTTCTCTGTTCGGTTCGCAGTCACCTGCATCCAACTCAGCAAGTAGTGTGACCTCAAATATTGCTACACCAGTGTTTGGAGGCCCCGCAGCTGCACCTACCACTGCAACAGTTAGCAGTTCTACAACTGGTTTCGTTTTTGGGAAGCCTGCAACAACTTCCTTGTTTGCAGCAGCAGCTCCTTCGTCAATATCAACAACAACTGCTACGTCTTCAGTGTTTGGTTCAAAACCTGCAGCGCCGATGTTCGCAGCTCCTGCCGCTGTGGACACGTCGTCAATGTCAATGCCAACTTCCGCTATCACCTCAACGGGTCTGTCAACCGTGAATTCTTCCTCAATAACGACCTCCTCACCTGCGCCATTTGTTTTTGGAAGTGGTGGTGGCTCATCGTCGGCTTCAAATGCAAATAGTAAATCTGTTTTTGGGGCGAGTGCATTTGAAGCTTCATCCACAGCTTCTGCTGCTCCTGCAACAACCGCATCGAGTTGGCCAACAAATTCATTTCCATTCGGTTCGACAAAACCATCCGAAAAAGCTAAAAGTACCGCTTTCGGATCATCGACAGCCCTTTTTGGCCAAACGACGCCAATGTTTGGCTCTACACAACAGCAACAGGTAGGTGAAGTGAAACCTATGGTAAATGCAGCTCCATCGGCAGTACCATCATTCGGAACACCCTCCGCAACTTCAACACTATTTGGTTCAAATACAACAGTCGCAGCAGGTGGTGTTCCTGCGTCTAGCAATATGTTTGGTTCCTCAAGTTCCACCCCGGTCTTTGGCTCCTCGATGGGTTTTGAGGGTTTCGGAGCGCCAGCCGCGGCAGCATCAGCCCCTGCTGCACCAACGAATAGCGGTACTAATCCAGTTGCAATGTCAACATTCGGTTCCTCTACGTTTTCAAGTGGTTTTGGCTCACTTGCAGCAGCCTCATCTTCGGGCAGTGGAGATGGAGCGCCTGCGCCAAAGAAAGCTGATATGGCGTTCAATTTTGGAAGCGCGCAGACTTCAACAAATGTAAGTTTTATATAAAAGGGGATTCCTTTTTTTCACTAATGATTTGTCTTTTTCAGAGTGGCTTTTCTTTCGGAGGAAACAACAACAAACCCGCGTCGGATTCTGTGTTCAAGTTTTCAACGTCGAGTACACCTAGTTTTAATTTCACAGGGGCAACAGAGGTATGAACTTATTTTTTTTTTTTCAAAAATTCTCTCAGTTTTGTATAAAATTATTTTTCCCAAAAAAAAAGATAATATTTTCTTTTCCAAAAACTGAATTTTTGAAATTATTTTTTGTCTTTATGTATTCTTTTATAGTTCCTGTAGTTGAACCTTGTTTATTTTTCATTCTTTTCTTATCTATTTTTTCATTCTTTCCCTTTGTATAAATTCTATCCACAACAAAATTCAAAAATCAAAAAAATATGCGAATCTAACAATGATGAAAAATATATAGTCAACCAACGTAGCACAACCGTTTCAATTTGGAGCTCCGACCAGTACACCGGCTGTTTTTAATTTTGGCGGTGTTGAGGTAAAAACAAATAATGTTGTGTTTTAATTTTTTTTTTTGATTTTCTAACTGTGCTTACTACATTTTTATTGTTTTTTTTTTTTAACTCAACACTTAAAAAACATTCATACAAAAACTATTAATGCAACACATTTTGTATTGACAAATCTGGATTTATAGGAATACTCATTTTTATCTGAGGTTGTTTATTTCACTCCCTTATATTCTATTTCAATTTTCAAGAAGAGTCTAAGCCTTGAGGAGTGTTCATATAGATCCAGGTTAACCATATTCATTGTTGATTATTTATTCGCTGCTCTGCTTTTCTAATGAAATGAAATATAATAATTAAAATATTATAATAAATAGATAACTATTTTGTTATTTGGCTTTTTTCTCACATTTTTGCATTTGCATATTTTTTATTTATGTTTATATGTTTTACTAATTTCGTTTTATTTACTAACATAAATACATTTGTATAGCTATTATGTGTCTGTGTGTTGTTTAAGATAGTTTTGTGTTGTATGTTCCCTTAAAAAAAAAACATAACTTAGTGCTTTGAAAACCCAATGCCGGTTTCCGTCGGCTAGTGAAATAAAATACCAGCCATATTCCCATTAATGGCACTTGCATCAAAGAAATTAAAAAACTTTTTTTCAATGTCGCTATGCATGTTGCTGACTATCTCCTATGGAGTAATCATATATTCGAAGTAGCCAAAAACTCAGCGAAATGTTTAGGTATTCTTAAAAGATGCAAGAACATTTGTTCCCCTTATGTTCTGGTTACCATATATAAAGCATATCATATCTGGGCTGGTGTCCCCATTACTTATTTGAACATGTTGGATAGAATCCAGAACAGACCTCTAAAACAGAAAAACATCCATTGCGGAAACTTTTTCTTCTCTTGAACACCGTCGTAACGTCTTCTGTCTTTCTTTGTTGTATCGCTTTTTCTATGAACAGTGTTCAAATAAAGTAGCCAGCTGGATGCTATTGTTGTGCTCGCCTAGATGTGAATGATCAACAGTTTACTTCTGGAGTCAAATTTCGGACGTCAAATATAGATTCTTTCTTTTGTCATACTTTTCTAATGTGCAACTTATTTCCAAAGTGAGTGCAGTGTAGCCCAAACAGTGCGTTTTTTTGAAAAGAAGTTTTGGCCGAAATGAACTCTTACCGCGCCTGCTGTACGCAAGTTTATGCTACTGGACAACACTTATGGTCTCCTTCATCGTACGGTGCGCACAGACGAGAATGTGGCTACTGTAGCCGAGAGTGAGACTCGATTCACGAACATCAACTCGCCATCAATCTCAACAGTTCAACATTTCACGCACTAGCCTGATTCAAATTCTGCAAAAAGATCCCTGATTATTCGCTTACAAGGCCTAATTGACTCAAAAATTGAAAGCGCAAGATCATCCATCCGCTTTTTTATAGCTTCGCAGTTTGGATAGCTTGAATTGGATTTCTCACGAGGCGCATCTCATCTCGTTGGCTACATTAACAAACAAAATTGCCGCATCTGGGGCTCGGAAAACTCCCTACGTTATTGTCCAGAAGCCAATGCATCCACAGAGAGTGACAGTTAGGTGCGGATTGTAGAGTGGTAGCATGATTGGATCATTTTTCTTCGGTCAACGGTGGGCTTTACAGAGGCATGTTAAATGACTTTTGCTGAAACTGAAGACATGGATTTGGACGAACTCTGGTTCATGCAGAACGGCACGCCATGCCACATAGCCATGCCACAATCGATCTTTTGCGCACCAAATTCCCATATCGTATTATCAGACGTCTTGGCGATGTGAATTGGAAGCCCCGGAGCTGCGGTTTGACCATTTTGGACTTTTTTTTTTTGTAAAGGACCGATGTTATGCCAACAATCCGGAAACGATTCATGCACTTAAGGCCAATATTATCCAAGCAATCCATGAGCCAGTTGAACGACTTTCTGTTCCATAATTAATGGGAATATTTGCTTTAACTAATAAAGCCATAATGCATAGAACAAATTTAATTTTGTTCATTTTATCGCATTTTTAAAAAGAAACTTGCTTTTGACCCACCCTGTATATAAAATAGTTTAAGCCTTTTTTTTGTAGTAGGGCATTCAATTTTCTATAAACGTTTAAGAGTGGCCAATGAAATTTCAAAATTTTAATAATTTTTGTCGCATATAATTTGTTTCGGAAAAATAAAATTCCTTAGTAAGAGCTAATGTTTTAGGGAGCTTTTCTTAATCCGCAACCAAATTTACATGGCTTCAAAAAGAAATAAAAACTATTTTATTTGACCAAATCTTGTTTTGTGGTTGGTAGATTTGATGTTAAATACTCGTACAACGTTATTTAATACCTAATAATCTAGTCATAACCCTAAACGCTTTCCGTCAACAGTAAACAATTGAAATAGGCTCCTGTAACTGCTCTAAGGACGGAAAACGCTCAAGAGTGGCTAAAAACAATGAAGCGAACTTTATATGCCCGGATGATTGGCCAGCTGGAAGTTCAGATATCAACCCAATGGATTACATGCTGCTATTCGTTTTGTAGGCGATACTCTGCTGTACCTGACTCCCAAATATTGAGTCACTGAAGCGAGTCTTAATTTGTGCAGTGACCATTTTCCAATAAATAAATTGCGTGCTGCGAATGATGATTAACTCGGGTGGTTCAGGTCGTTCCTTAAGACAAATTTCGGTCATTTCGAATGATTACGTCTATGAATTGAGTTGCCCAATATATGTACAGTCTTGGCCAAATGTATTAAGCACCCCCAAAAGATGCCATAATTTTAAAACCAAGTAAAATTTAAAAAAAAACAAGTATGCAGAAATGTTGTAATTTTTTTTTATTAAAGAAAATTTAATATTTTGTATGGCCACCCCTCGCTTTTATGACTGCTGCTATTCGTTTAGGCATAGAGCTTACGTGCTTGCGGCATTCGTCAGAACTTAATTTGAGCCATTCTTGCTCAAGAACCTTTTTGAGCATTTTTTTGATGTTGTTGGTTATTGTCGGACTTAACGCTTTAAAATTTCCGATAGATGCTCAATTGGGTTCAGATCTGGGGACTGGGCAGGCCATGGAAGCACGTCAATGGCATTTTCAGCAAACCACTTCACTGAGAGGGCGGACTTGTGACAGGGTGCATTGTCCTGCTGGAACAACACGCCCCGCATATTTGTATCACCAAAAATATGCTGGAAAGATTCCATCAGCGTGTTTTCCATCAAATTAATGTATTTTTTTGAGTCAAATTTTTTATTTCAAAATAACTAGTGGATGGCAATTTAAAACAGTTTTTAAAGTTTCCGAGTTCGGAGCTTCATTATAATGCTTACTTAAAAGTTTGATTCATCTGACCACAAAACGTTACTCCAATCTTCTTCAGTAAGGTTTTGGTATTTTTTTGCCGATTCTAGCCGCAACTTTCTGCTTTTTTCTGAGAGCCATGGCTTTTTCCTCGCCCTGCAACCTTTCAATCCAACTTCTCCGAGTCTCCTTCTAACGGTTCTAGCCGAAATCTGTTTCCCACAATGTTGTGTTATGTCAGCAACTAGCTCATTTGATGTTTTTTTACGTTTTTTTTTTATAGAGGTTCGTATTAAAAACCGATCTTCTCTTACCGTGGTTACTTTTTCCTGCAGGATTTTGTACGATTTAGATTGGATCCAGTCTTCCGAAACCGATCTTAGTCATTTTGCACGGCACAACGCGAACAATTCATTCTCCAAGAGAATATAGCGTAAAATATAGGGTGCCTAATACTTTTGGCCAAGGCTGTACATAAATATGTAGTATATAATCTTCTTGTTTTAATTTGACATTAATTTTTCTGTTTTTCAGTATTTATGATTATACTAGGTTTAATTACGAACCAAGTACTTCAAATATTTCATCGGAACTTGTCTCTTATTTGCTTTAAGTATCGATAACCTTTGAATGATAGCTAACTTGCATTTATTTTCAAACACACTTAATGACGATTATCGTCTTGAAAATTACAGAATGACCATACATGCCTCTAATTGCAAGAAGAAGAAGGAAAAACGATAAAAATTAATTGTTTTTTTTTTCTAATTGTGACAATTGGGATATGATTAAATCGAATATCTTTACCATAACAAATGCGAGGGTGGAGAGAACAGCCAAGTTTTAGTTTAGTTTTTTGCGAATTGTCACTTTCAGTGCGATGTTTCTCAAAACTGTTTAAAAAATAAAAAATAAATTTGGTGGTGCAACAGCTCGGAGTGAACCAGGACCTAGTGACTTACAACTCTCAACCATTCCTGGGTGCGTGTTACCAGGAACGGAGGGGACCTACAATTTTCTGCCGATTCCGAACGGCTAATGAGCAGCACTTTCCATGACAAGAGATACTCTTGGAGAATTTGTCAATTCCTCGCAAGAGGCAGTACACCCCTGAAAAAAACTTTCTTGCAGTGTTTTAGCGTTTTCTGTTTAGCTTAAGAAATCGCATCATTTAATAACGAAACAATGTATGGCTAATAAATAGTGGAAATATTGCTCTCTGTCCTTGTTTTCCATTTTAAATATGTATATGTATATTAAAATTATAGAAAAATTGGTTATCATCGAGCTTCGCAAGCTGATTCTTCTTAAAATCACAGCGGCCTCTATTAAGCCTGTGGTGGGTGGAGTGTTTTTTTAATATTTTTTAACTTGTGGATAATGCTTATGATTTTTTTTTATTTAAGAACCAGAAAACACATACATTTCTTTTTATTCTGTTCAACAATTTAATTTTACACAACCATTTCTTGCCATTGTAATCTCAACTATCCATTTTTTTTATTCTACTATTTGTGTATTTTTTTTCGATCATAGTTTGTTAAAAAAAGAAATAACAAAACAATTGAAACAAAAGCCAAAAACAAAACAAAAACATTTTTTTCTTCCATTTATTCTTTACAGGGTGCAAATTCCGGAGGGCCTTTCCAATTTAACGCAGCTGCTCCGACAGCAGCAACAAATAATATTTTTGCGTAAGTACCCGACATTGTCGAGTCGTTAAATTGAAAAGAAACTTAGTTGTTTAGTGAAATATTGTTTTGATTTTAATTTTTTTTATCTCATTATAAATTTTCGAGGAAGGGGTTGCTCCTCTTATCCGCACTTACATAATGTAATATTTTGTTTTAAGTTTCGCATCCAAAATATATCCTCATAACTTTGCACATTTTGTCCCACAAGCATTATAATCATTGTTTTATATTTTATTTTAACTCAAAAATTCTAACAACATAAAAAAAACATTTGTTTCGCATGGTTTGTGTATTATTCAAATTTGTATGTGTCGATTTGATCATGATCACACAATAATGTTTGTGTGGAAGAAACCCGTGTCAAAATATATTGGAGCTTATTGAAAATCACAAAATTTACCGTAATAACTTTTATTTATTTCTTAAAATTTTCAGTCCGATGCCAACGCCAGGAATAGTGGGAAGTCAACAAGCGGCTCGTCGAAAAATGCGGACAGTATCACGTCGAACGCAACCACGGTAGACCATAATGTTTTTGTTAGCAGTAGACAATGGTTGAGACCGATCAGGGACGACAAAAATAATAACAAACACACGTACATCAACGCCAATGCCATTAGCAGCAGCAGCATAAAAAGCATTACAGGATCACAACGAGCTTCAAAAATCGCTGCATTCAATAATCCAATCAATAATGAGCTTTTATCATTTTCTTCTTCAACTGGAACAGTACCAACAGCATTATCAACAACAACAACTACAATTCAATCAGAGCAAAAACCGTACCATTATAAAAAATCATTTCTAATGCAAAAATACAAATTTTATAGAACAACAACTGAAGCAGAATCAATTAGGAGCAACAGCAGCAATCGAAGTTGCAAGGTTAGCGATGGCAATGGCGGTGACGGTGACCACCACGACCCAAAGGACGACACGAAAAACAACGACAAAGCATCGGGTGCCCCCGGTTATAAGGAGCATCGGCATCAGGATGATCTAAACAATCTATTAAAGACAGACAACGTTAAGACTGGCGACGAATCGACAAATACAACTAGAACAACAAACACATCATCAATTAACTCAGTTAAGGATTTAAATAAAATTAGCCCAGAACAGCAGTTAGACCAAGGGAAGATCAATAGGATCAATAAAACTGTTCGACAAACGCCGCGTATTCGTCTGCCCTACAAAAAGATTGCTATTACTTCTTCCACCAGTTCTAATAGCAGTGAAAGTAGCAAATATAAATTAATTCGCAAGCGATCTATATCCAGAGAGGACAAATCTAAATCCTCAACAATAACAGCAGCAACAATTCCTGTCAGAAAGACTCTTCGGACTTTTCCGCCAAAACGAGGTAAATCAACTTCATTTTTAGCCAACAATAGTATCACCACCACAAACACGCAACCCTATCAAGATCCAGCAAAGTACAAGTACGTTAAAAAATCGCGGGGAAATTGATTGAGGAACTGTGTGACTAAAAGAAAATCATCAACCCAATTTAATGTATGACAAGATATATAAATAAAAAAAAACAACAAATAAAAAACTAACAGCGATTTGTTCCTAGGCAGTAAGATGAAAACATAATTTTGTTTTGAAATTAATTGAAAATATTTTTTTGTACTATTTTATTATAATTATTAATTATTATTCTTCTATAAATATTATATTATATATATAAAAAAAATATTTTCTTTTTTAATTGTTATTTTGTAATTTATATTAGTAAAACGAAAAAAAGAATAATAATAGTAATAATGCAACAAAAAAAAAATGAAAACTAAAAAAAAAAGTTATATAAAAAATAATGCTTATACAATGTTATTTTCTTTTTTGATTTTCTTCTTTTGAACAGAAACAAAATTTAGTTATTAATAATTATAAAATATTAAACAGTTAAAAAAAAGTAAAGAATTAAAAAACAATAAAATAAATTAAAACCAATACGTGTAAATAATGTAGGAGTAAAAAAATCGATATTTTTGAACCTTAACAGACGAACGATGTTTTTATTTTTCTTTATTTTTCGATTCTTTTTCTAAATTCAATTGGATTTTGGTTATTAGCATTGAGCGTTGCATTGCATCTGGTTTCTTTTTAGTTATTGTTCTATACTTGTTTGCCAATAAAGCTTTTGCTTATAATTTAGACTGTCTTGAGTCAATAAAAGCTGTTATGAATATACATCTTCATCTTTTCCATCCTAAAAATGTATTTGCAAGTTTTGAATTTCAAGGTGTTGTCAAGTGAAATGAATAAAAGAAACGACCAAATACATACATACCTGCTAAAAGACCTGTATTCGACTTTATTTTTCATAAACATAATGGGAGATGAAGGTCTATAGTTTCCTCAGAAATGTATTGGTATGGGGAATATATTTTCCGGAGCAGTTTCGCTGTCATTTTATGAGAATTTTTGTTGGTGGAAAATTTATTCCCGGGAATCTCACGATACTCAACAAATTTTATCTTATGGCTTATAGGAAAAAAGGGAATGTCGCGAATAATTGCAACCGACAACAAGGCTTCAACGGGATCTAATTTAAACCAAAGTGCATGTCCTGTAGAATTTGCCTCCTGAAAGCATTTAAAAAAAAAATCATTCGAATTTTGATTTATTCATAATGCGTGAGGGTCCAGTAATAATCTACACTTAAATAAATAAGAAGGAGCTGGGAACAAAAGTGGACTTGTTCAGCAAAACCATTTTTGTTTTACATGTTAGAGTATCACATTCTATAAAGCATCTGTATCTTCTTATAAATCCTCTCCGACTTTCCTAAACTCTCGCACTGTGCTCAAACATTTTAAGGTTAGTCATGATTTGTTTAGTGTGCGCAAAATTATAAAAAATGAGATTTTTGTTTAAAACGATTCTATACACATTAAACATCAACTTGTCCCCTTAACTGTTGAGAAAAATTTAATTAATTTTCGTTTTCATTCAAATCTAGAAGAAAAGAATTTGTATAAAATTTAAAAAAGTATCACTTTCATCAAGCATGCATAAATGCATCAAACCCGCATTAACTTATGGTGTACAATTCTTGTATGAAATGATGCGTAAACTTCAAACAAACTATAATCAAGGAAGTTCTTCATGTAATGTTGCTGATGCATTTTCAGATGCAAGGAGCTTTGTTTGGTTGATTTTGCATTTTCTTTATTCGCGAATTATGCGATTGCACGCACTTTCCTGACCTACGGGATTATTCATAATTAAAGTTTCACACAAAATAAAGTCGTGATGTGTAGAAAATTATTTGTTTTAACATGACATGTTTTTTGCATGATTTTAAACAACGTCAATACGCTTGGATAGAAGTCGACACACATTGATAATTCGGTCATTCGGAAGAAAATTTGTTACATGAAGAGAAATGGTTGCCGAACATTGGGTGTGTTTATAAATATTTCGTCTCATTTTATATTCCTTATATACTACTAATCTGTCCTTAATTGGGCTAAAGCCCACGAAAACAGAAATATATTAATGCCGTTTCCAATTTGTCGTCCAGAAGTCTTCTCAAACCCTCACTAGCGGAATTCAAAGGTTATCCGGAATTGTTTTCGCCAGAAAGTTGATTATGGAATTCGAAACAAATCTTTTTCAAATTCTTATATATTTTATCATAGTACTATAAGTAGAGTCAAACTAAGTTTTGATACATATTCATTTGTATGTAAAGCACATTCGGTCTAAAATAAAAAAAAATTGGTATACTATTTTTCGCAGCGCTCCCCTCATCTATAATGTTAGCCTTATTTTGTATATCGTTTGATCGTGAAGGCCAAAATTATTCAGCTTGAAATTTTGAAATTATGATATCACAGGTTAGATTTGACTCTGCAGTTAGTGCCTAAACAGATAGGAGGTGGCAAAGTTACCAAATATCAGTTACTTCATGTTTAAGCATCAGTAATTTTCACAATGGAAGTTTAAACGTAAGAGCCTGAACTCGAGTTTAAATTTGAAGTTCAACTCGTCCAGTTTCACAGTCTAATCTTGAGATCCGTTGAACGTAGTTTAACTAAATTGTTTTTTCTTTCTATCTGAATCAAAGAACAAACAATCAAGAAAAGTTTGCTTTGTTTCAGTTGTGATCTGTGACAGGAAAAAAAAATAAAATAAATTCTACATATGTATTTGCAAATGTGTGAAGCGGTTGTTGAACTGATGTTTAAACGACAGAATAGTGTCGTCTAACTTAAACTATAGAATGAACTCTGTTAAAGGTTTAAACGACGCTGTGAAACCAAATTTATTGTTGAACTAATGTTTAAACCAAGTGGGGCTTAAACTTCCACTGTGAAACTGGAAAGGAAAATACAAATTTGACTGGATCTGCGCTGGGGGAAAAACAGGTGTTTTTATTTTTGCAATTGTGCTATAGCTAAATATTGTTGCAGAATTATAATGAAATAAAACTCCTAATCATAAACCACTAGAAGTAACAATTTAGCGCTTATAAATATGTACATCTAAGGCCTGATTAGGGAATACGAAGCGAGTCGTTTTAACTATCGAAATTGAGATATACATAGGATAAATGTTTTCGCTTTCGTCTCTTTTGCTATAAATACAATACGCCCTTTTTTCTCAATCGAAAGCGAATGTGCAATGACATTTTGACAACAGCATATATTTTCGACAGGTATTTTTTGGCAGATTTAACGGTGGGCCAATATAAAAATAAATATATGTAAATGTGAGCTTGATTATTACTACTACTACCTACTTTTTCGTAAAAATATGAATTAGGTTCCTGCGGAGTCAGTTTAAAATATGTATTACCGTTTTTGTACACAACTTTCTCTCTAATATGTTTATCCTTTAAGCAGTGCCGGATTAAGCCAGCGCGGGGCCTGTAGCAAATTCTATTAAGGGGCCCTTAGGCTGTTTTAGGTTAGGTATTTATCAAGTTTATGGTACTCGTATTAAATAAAACAAAACTTTTCTTGATTTAATTTGGGAAAATTTATAAATAATGCTGTTGATATCGACTTCTCGGAGTAAATCATGTTCAAAATTCATTAAAGTGAGGTGATTAAGACGTTGTTGGCTCAATTCATTTTTAACACGTTTTAATGTTGAGAAAGATCGTTCACTACTGCAGTTGGTGATCATGAGAGACAAATAAATGCGCAAAGCAATTTCAACGTTCGGGAAACAAGATTGTAAAAAGTTATTTATCAACAGCTTGTAAACCTGCATTTCCAGAGCCTCAAGATTCCTGCTGTCAATAATACCAGCCACATCAGAATTGAGCATTGAAGCGAACTGCACTAATTCGTTGCTCAGACTGTCCTCCATCTGCGTAAGCACTTACTATGGTTGCAGATTTTTTCGAAATTTCTTCTGGTGGAAGAGATTTTATATGAAGGTTTTTATAAAACAAATTCTATATACGACTGAAATAAATCAGCCAAGCAGAAGACAGCACTATTAATGGACTTATTGAATTATTGATTCAAAATAGCTTTTATGGCCTTTAGTCCACAAAAATTGGCGTTTCGTCCGAGTGATCGCACATGGACTCATCAGTTGACTGTGAGGACCTTGTCAATACGCAATTTTTATTAAATTCAGTTCATTTTACATCGATTTTTTGACAAAAATCCAATGTGAACTATATCCAACCAAGATTAAAATTGTACTCATTAAAGTTGGAATATTTTGCCCGTGGCTCAGCTTTGATTCTATATGAAGGTTTTTGTAATACAAATTCTACTGAAATAAATCAGCCAGGTAGAAGACTCCACTATTAATGGACTTGTTGAATTATTGATTCAAAATAGCAAAATATTCCAACGTTAATGATTACAATTTTAATCTTGGTTGGATATAGTTCACATTGGATTTTTGTCAAAAAATCGATGTAAGATGAACTGAATTTAATACAAATTGCGTATTGACAAGGTCCTCACAGTCAACTGATGAGTCCATGTGCGATCACCCGGACGAAACGCCAATTTTTGTGGACTGGACTAAAGACCAAAATAGCTATTTTGAATCAGGAAGAGATTTTAGCTCTCGGAATATTCCGAAAATGCCACCAATTTTTTGATAACTGTTCTGTTCATACGTTTACCTAAAGCAGTGAGTACGTTACGAGTATCAATGGTGACAATAAACACCTGCATTTCATACCGTTGTCTAATTTGCGTGTAGTGCGGTGCGAAACATGATTTTTGGTATGACCAGCAGATAGAAAAATAAAATTTTAGTTGATCATTTTGGTGCAAATATTTTCTTCTTAGTAATTGTAACTAAATCTAATATATAAATAATACTTTTTTATGGTCAGAAAACGTTGGTGCGCGGGGCCCCTAAATGCGCGGGGCCCGTAGCATTTGCTACTCTTGCTTCGTGGCTAATCCGGCACTGCCTTTAAGACATTGAGTTACAGACTGTAGTGTGGTCACTTTGGGTGCCCTACCCAGCCTCTTTCCGGTGTGATACCTTTACACGTAATTTAAATTCTCAAATTTACGGCTAGTTTTGAAATTCAAGGTATACCATTGTTGTTATAGCATTATGTATGTATGCATATTCATCTTTTATTTCTTTAAAAACATGCAATAAAGCCTTTTTTTGAATATCGAAGCCGATTATGAATCAATATTTGTATAATGCACAAATTTAACAATAACCGTATTTTACTATCGCCAATGATATGAATCGTTTTTGTTTATTATTGAAAAATTTGTCTTTTTCTATACACTACTGACACTATTTACAAAGCTTAATAACCATCTGTCTGTGAGGGTCAAAACTAATTTTTGGACCATGAAACATGATCTCGATAAAGGGCGGGATCTCGCGTTGTTTTTGTAATACATGATTTTCAATTATCTATATTGGTCATAAATAATAAAAACCAAATAAAAATTAAATTCCTACACAAAAACACTCACCTAAGGAAAGGGTAAAATAGCACTTGTCAATAACTGTCTTAAGATTGGCATGGTAAAGGAATCTTCTACTTCCTTACGTTCGGCAAATAAAAACAACATCTAATGTCGTTTTCCATTGGTTCAAGGAACCACTCATTCTGAAATGCAATGGAATGGTGCTAACTACTTCTACTCAACTTTGAAATTTTGTCTTTTTATTAATATGAAAATCAACGACAGTTATTTGATTGGAATTTGGTTCCATAGAAAAGGAAGATACTAATTTTACAAGATTACTTCTTACCACTGGGATACTAATTCCCATTTTTAAAATTTGCTGATGAATAACATCCCCAACAACTATTGGCTTTTGTTCATAGGCAACAAAGGCTAGGACTCGATTGATGACATCCGGCGTGACTCAACGAACTAACCTTAATCTAAGGGATACTTACTTAATTCTTTATATTTTAATTATAAATATAAAAAAACCCTAATGAACAAACATTTTAATTTTTTTTTTAAATGTATTCAGTCTGAATATTTTTTCAGTTTCGAAGATAGTATGCATGGAAAACTGATCACAAAAGTTGGAATAAAAATCAAGTGTTGTTTGAGATTTATGATCAATAAAACCACCTTTAAAAACTAGATTAAAGACTCGTCACCATTCATCTGATTTTGAATTTTTGAGAAGGTAATAATCATGGCATATAATTTTATTTCATGCTAAGATTAAATTGTCTTCAGATGCGAGTATATGAATATAACTATTCGGAAAATAAATATACATATACTATTTATCCTTAAAAATTATAAAAAAAAAAAAAAAAAATTGTATATTGAAGTCGAAGACAGTCATTGGGCGTTTGATTAGACAATTATTATATACCATATTGATTTTTTTTAATTTGGTTGTGAATTTTATTTTAATCTTAATTATTCTTTTATTTGAAATAACTAATTCTTAATGCAATTTTTGTATTATTATAATTTAAATTTTGTCTCGTACAACACAAAAATATGTGAAAATAAAATAAACAATAAACATATTAAAAACAAAATCTATATACCATCGAAATATTGTATTTCATGGTTGTTAAGTTATGTACATAAATAATTTATTATTTGTAAGAAGAAAAAGTATAAAATAAATAAAAGAATAAAATGACTTATTATTACTACCATCAAATTAAAGAAAACAAAAAGTTATAATTATGAATTAAAATCTGGTTTTATTTTAAGTGAGAAATTGGAAACATGATACTACGGATCATTTACTTAGTTGGGAAGGTAAGGAAGATGTACATTATGTATTAAGACGTATGAACAATTTTGGGTAGACACTACGAGATGAATAGAGAATTGTTGCAAGAGTTCGTTCTCAAAACTCTGGCTCTATTTTAAATTGTAATTCATGCCATTACATATGGAATATCACATGGTATTGCTTTTCAATTTTATTTTTGACGCAAATGACGTTTTCGAAAACGGCCGTAAACTAAGGACTTCACGTAGCCCCTAAGAAAATAATCGAACAGCGTCAAGTCGGATAATGTTGGCTGAAAATTGATGAACGCTCGCCATGATGATTTTTTTGGCAAAATCCGAATCTCTGGGCAATATTTCCATCGCCTATTTAGAAAACTCACTGTCAGATAATAAACGAAAATTATAACGATTGCAGCAGGGTTGCGATTTTTTGAATTAAAAAATCCTTAAGTCATAAGTCTATAGATGACTTGTGAATTAAAAAAATTTAAATCATAAGATATTTGGTGACTTATGAATTAAAAAAAATTAATTCATAACCCCCAAAGTGACTTATGAATTAAAAAAAAAATTAAATCCTAAGCTACTAAGTGACTTATGAATTAAAAAAAAATTGTATTCACCACCTACCAAGTGACTTATGAATTAAAAAAAATTAAGTCATCAGGGAGTAAGTGACTTATGAATTAAAAAAAATTAAGTCATGAGCAGCAAAGTGACTTATGAATTAAAAAAAATTTAATTCACCACCTACTAAGTGACTTGTGAATTAAAAAAAATCAAGTCATCAGGGAGTAAGTGACTTATGAATTAAAAAAAAATTAATTCACAAGTCAGTTGGTGACTTGTGAATTAAAAAAAATTTTATTCATAAGTTAGTTGGTAGATTGGAAATTTTTAAGCTTATTTTGACTACATAATTATTTAATTATTAACGAAAGCTTTCAAATCTAGTTTTTAAATCATAAGATTATCACGCTAGCTTATAAATTATCCATTTCATAATTTTTCTAATCAGCATTTATCCATTAACTTATGAATTAATTTTTTTTTAATTCATAAGTCACTAAGTTGGTTTTGAATTAAATTTTTTTAATTCATAAGTCACTTGCTGATGATTTGAATTTTTTTAATTCATAAGTCACTTACTTGCTCATGACTTGAATTTTTTTAATTCCTAAGTCACTTAGTAGGTTGGGAATTATAATTTTTTAATTCATAAGTCACTTACTTGCCCATGACTTCAATTTTTTTAATTCATAAGTCACTTAGTAAGTTCTGAATTAATTTTTTTTAATTCATAAGTCACTAAGAAGCTTATGATTTAATTTTTTTTAATTCACAAGTCACCAACTGACTTGTGAATTAAATTTTTTTTAATTCATAAGTCAGTTCCTAGCTGCTGAATTATATTTTTTTTAATTCATAAGTCACTCACTAGCTTGTGAAATAAAGCCAAGCTTAAGCTAACAAGAGACTTAAGCTTTTGCAACCCTGGATTGCAGTAGCACTTAATCGTCAAATTGCGATTAAGAAAAACGAGAATCGTAAAAATGACGGTACTCGTATTTTTATTTACGAGTGCCTTCAGCTCTCGTTCAGCTTTCGTTTTCGCGGTAGTTGTCAAATGTCATTTATTTTTTTATTTTTGTTTGGTTGGTTTTTGTTTTGTTAAGTGAGCAAAAAAATGTAAGTAAATAATAAATAAAATTGTGAAAAACATAAAAATAAGTTATTTCTAACCTTCTAGGCCTACAAGTAATGCTAAGCGCTTTTAAAAAATTATCATTTTTCGTTTTTGCCTGGCAACTTTTTTTGCTTTCTATTTTCGTATATTGTAATCGCTCTTCGCCATGACTTTCGTTTCTTCGAGTTTCGTTTTTTCTGCCGTTCGTTTCGTAATTCATAATAAGGGCCCAGGCTACTGTTTCGGCTGGTTTGGCATTAGCACATTCTGCCACTCCAATTTTCCAAGACCTTGTTGATGGTTTCAGGCTGCAGCTCACGGATTGCTTGGATGATATTGGCCTTAAGTATTTGAATCGTTTCCAGATTGTTGGCAAAACATCGGTCTTTCACGGTTCCCCACAAAAAAGTCTAATGGGGTTAAATCGCAGCTCCGAGGCAGCCAATTGACATCACGGTTGCAAGTTTGGTCATTTATGACCAAATCTAGTCATTATTTTTTCATTTGGTCACATGGTCATTTTTTATTCCATTTGGTCATTTTTTCAACGAATTGAAAAAAAAAACTTTTTTTACTTTTATGTTCTTAAAAATGAAATTTATACCAAAAGCAGTTTTATTAGCGTATGATGTAAACAGTGCATTGATGTGTTTAATTGAACAACAATACCCCAGCACGATCACTGAATGCACAAAATCTGAATGCGTTCATTTCCATCACTTGCGAATTTAATGATAAATCGCTGGAAAACTTAAAATCGTGCGTTAGTTTTGCGCAATGTTGCTTCTTCGCTGGGTAAAAATAAAATATACTGTTTGCAAATTTAAATGATCTTTAAACTGATGAGGCAAGTGTTATGGTTAGTGAGCTTAATGACCATCAAGTCAAATTGAAAAGCAATGTCATTTTTTTAATGTACTTGCCATTCGCTGCATCTTCGCTTTGCATATTATTGCAAAAAGTTCCTAGTGAAGTTGAAAAAAAAGAGGCAGTTCATGCAATAAACTAAACAAACAGCCTGTTTTGATGAAGTTAGCACGATACTAAAAAAATAAAATAGGTATTTAATAAAAGGGTAGAGAAAGTATGATGCTAAATTCGATTGAAATTTGCAAAATCGTTCATACGAAAACAGCCTTAACATCGTACTAATTCAACTAAAATTGATTGATTGGAGCTGTATAATATACATAAGAACATAGGCTGTTTCGCGCATAAGTAGTATCATACTAATACCTTAATAATAGTATTATAATTATTATTATAATAATAATTTTGCGCCAATGGTATTTCCACAATAGATTGCGGAATATCATCTCTCCAAATGTGGCAATTCTGCTTATTGACATAGCCATTTAACGAAAAGTGAACAAAATTTTCAAAAGAAATTGGGGAAATATTTCTTCCGTTCCATTTATCAAATGTATACTCGAACAATTATCGCGTGGCTTCTACAAAACAAACTTACCTCAAAAAAACTGAGAACTATCAAAAAGACTGTCACATAATACTGTGTTACGAATTTTAATTTTTAACGCTTTTTGAAAAGCAGCCGTTATATCAAACATCAAATCATTATGATCCTCACGAGCCTTGGTTATATAGATTAACTTTGAAATAAAATATGTCTTTATTTTTCTGTGAGTAAAAATACGAGTAAATCGTGCTTGAAATCGAGGTTTACGAGTAACTTCTACGGTTGGACTATTTTTTACTTAGTATATGCTCAAAAACCTTCTTAAATATTATTGTTTTATTCGGAAATACCCTGTAACAGCCACACTAAAAATTTATCATAAACTGCAGCATAATCAAATCGATAAGTCGGGTACGTGTGTACAATTTTAAACACTTTCAGGTCTTCAAATAAGCTTTTATAACGTCAGCGAATATAATAATATCGATTCTTTCATTCAACATTGCTACAAACGGAAGACGACTCACTAATTGATAAGAAAATAAATACGAAAAACTAAGTTGTGGAACGAGTTTTATCAATTGTATGATACCTCCAGATCAAGTTCAACTCAGTGCTGAACATTAAAAGATGCATATATTATATTTATATTCTTAACAAAACTATGAAGTTAGACTTTTGTTTTTTCAGTCGTTATATAAATAACAAACACTCCAATTAACAAAATGTCTGTTGTCGCATGTTGAACTTGTGGCTTTTGTGCTAAGTTTTTTATAATATAAGAACAACTATGTTGGGGTTTAAACTGAAAAATAAGAAAAAGGCATGGCAAAAAAAGGTACTTAGAAACATTAAAGTCTGAGATTAGGTTTTAAGCCGTCTGAATGCGATATTGCAGTTCCATATATTTGTATTTATGCATAGGTGACTAGTATGTATGTAGGTGACAGAGGAGATCACTTCGCGATTTTCGGAATGTTAGCAGAGCTGAAGCTGCTAGCGGCCACTATCACCATTATAAGCAACGCTTCCGATCAGTATATACGTAGCAGCTGTCAAGAGACGCTGAGAGGTAACAACAAGGAGATCAATATTAGTAACAAGCATTCTACCTGATTTAAATATATGTCACAATTACAGCATTAAACTCAAGGCTAAACGCCGTCTATAGTTACGATGATAATTACCATAAACGACATGTGTAAGCCGACAGGTATTTCCGAAAATGTAGGTCAACAGAAAACTGTTCTGCAGAAGAAGTACACAGCAGGCTTGTAAAAGAATGCATTCTTTTATGAATGCAATCTTTAAAAATCATTCATTGAGTACAAATAAAAGATTGCATTCATTGACTTGACTTTAAGATTGTGACTTCAACTTGACAATAATCATTCACTTCACTTTAAAAAGATTGTAACTACTTTCATTCACTACTTTAATTCTATTCATTACATAGCAACCAATTGATTGCAATCTTCCGAAAATTCTTGCATTCCCTGCATTGTTTTGTATTCTTTTGTATTCTTCGCATTGTTTAGCAGTCTTTGTATTATTTTGCTTTCGTTGGCATTAATTTGAATCCTTGTTTTGCATAATTTACATTCTTTTGCATTCTTAAGCATTCCATGCATTAATTTGCACTCAAAGGAAAGGATTCAAATGAATGCAAATGAAAGCAAAAGATTACAAATAAAAATGAATGTAAAAACTGCAAATAAATGCAAAAAATACAAATGAATGCAAGGAATGTTAAAGAATGCAAGAATGCAAGAGTGTATGAATTCTTAGAAGATTGTATTGTAATGAATTGCGAAAAAAGTGAGTGCATCCTACCAGCACAAACTGTCCAGTGGTGGACATAAACGGCAATATTTTGGTGACAATGGAAGATCAGCTAAGAAGATGGATGGAGTACTTCTGCGCAATAACGATCAGAATGCGAACGGAGATCCGCAAGTGTTCAGATCTTCAAGCGTCATTGATACAAGCCCACTAACTATTGCAGAGATTAAACATGGAACCTTCTTCTAAGGACAGACAAAGCAACTGGATGTTATACCTGTCGAGTTTTTTAAAGTAAATCCAGGCACAAGGGATCCTATTTTCGAACCTTTGCCTAGACTGGACGGATGGTGTTTAAAACACACCTACTATTTAATCTAACGTTACACACAGTTTGTGTGTACTGTTAATCATAAAGATCTTTTATTTAGCCACACTACAGGAATGAGAATGCTTAAATTTATTTGTCCACCCCATTTTGACATTCAGAACTTCAAGACCAAATGTGAAGCGTTGTCTTCTTTTACACCTTTCTGAATGCTCGAACTTTTCTTTTCATTATTCTAGTTTAATTGAGATTGAACATTGACTATCTTATAATAATTATTTTTTGTGATTATTTTGATGCCAAAATAAAGCTGATGGCTTGAACTACTCTCGGAGACGACAATAATTAAACAAAATATGTGCAGCCATTATATGAGTGATTGTATCAAGTTAATTTAACATTCATGAAATGTATGTAGAAACTATTAATTTTGCATAAATGTACAAATGTTTGCCGCGGTTTCGCTGGCTGCCATGCATCCAAAACGTCCATAATGCTCCCTTATTCTGATTAATAATCAGACTTAATTTGACTAATGGAATTGATTATGTTGTCTTTCGGGGCAGTGGTGGGTTTTAGTTTATTGGCGTAAAACTATGACCACAAGATGGGGTCAAATCGTATGATCTCCGCGTGGGACATCCATTTTCGGAAATCCCTCAGGAAATTTGCCCATTGGGTCAATGGCTGTGTAGCACATAACGCTGGTGCTCTCCTGTTATATCGGTATTTATGTGAAATGTACAAATATAGGTACTACGTTTATATGCAGTATCGAAAGATAGAGTTGGATTAGGGTCGGATTTTCGACCCAGGTTTTTCGTCATTTGAGTTAAGAGCTCGAATTGGAGTTGAGTTGAAAAGGTGTTGAGCGATTCTGAAACATTTTGTTAAACCAACTTCTCGACCCAGGTTTTTCGTCTCACATTTCTCGCGGTGCTGAGCGAGTGGTATCAAGTCGAACGAAGCTCATTTCAACTCAATACATGTATACAAAGGGTCGAAGTGAGCTTCAAGCAATTTTATTGTCAGTTATATCTCTGTTTTCAAGTTAATAAGATAAAATTTTTTATTTTTATTTTCGTGTTGATACAGCTTTGTGGATTTTGTATGAATCGATTTTGATCAGCATATCTCACCGTATGTTTGTTTAAAAATAATAATAAACAAACTCTCTTCAAATTGATGCATTTGTTTTTGAGTAGCATAAGTCTACGAAAACAATATTTCCCAAAAGAGTCACACTTCATCAATATTTGTAAAAACTGGTGTTAAAAAGGTAATAATTGTGGGTTAAGATTACAAACATTATGACATCAAAAAACTATTGGAAAAATGTTTACTTGTACTTACTACATAAATGGAAAGTTATACATACATGTGTAAAAAAATCGAACTCGAGATTTTAATCAGTGTTGATTTTGGAATTCTGTCTGTTTGTCTGTTCACCTACAGCTCAAACAGATCGGCCGATTTTCTTAGAACTTGGTAGATAGCATTTTTTTAATTTTTCCTCAAAACTATTTTTTCTTTTTGTTTTACGAAAAAAAATTTCGGTAATCGCCATTCAAATTTAAACGAAATTTTATAAAATCATAAAAGTTCACAAGTAGCACAGAATTACTTAACGAAGTCTTTAAGAATTCTAAATCGGTATCTGACATCTTCTATAAGACGGATTTAAGTTCCTATTAAGTAGAGAAAAGGCGCAAGTGGGCGGTCCGATAGAAGGAAATAAGAAGATAAATTGAGTCTTAAAATGGTCTTAAATCGGGATATCATTCTTCTTAAATACTTCATTACTCCTTCTTAAATAGTTCCTTACATCTTCTTAAATACTTCTTAACTCCTTCTTAAAGAGCTACGCCAATTCTTAAAAAAATTATTAGAAACAATAAAAATAATTTTTTTTTTATTATCTGTTTGTTTTTTTATTATTGTTGATTATATTCTAGTCTTTATGTGAATTTTTGCTGGAATGAAAGAATTTTAAAAGTTAGTTTTTTTAATTTACCTTTATGCTTCCACTGAGATTCGAACCCGAGTCCTCTCGCTTGCCGTGCATGTGCTCTACCTATTGTGCCACTGTGACACTTAAAATATCTTGTCTCAAAGTGCTACTCAAATAACTCTCTCGTGTTTTTAATATTATACTCTTTAAGAAGACGTATTTAGTATTAAAGAATCGGAAAAATACCGATTTAATACCAAAATAAAAAGGAATGTTTTTAGAAGGATTAAAGAAGGAATTAAGTAACAAAAACAACCGATTTAAGAAATGCCCATTTAAGAAGTATTTAAGAATGCTTTAAGTAGAAGTAAACACACCATGTTAAGTTCTGTAAAGCAATACCTAAAAAAGACGAAATTAAGACGGAATTAAGTAGCCATAAATTAGCACACCTACCCAATAAAGAAGGAATAAAGTATGAATTAAGTATGGACATTTTGTCAGTTACATAAGCGGATGTCATCAAAAAAGTCACATTTTAAATAAATGTGACGTTAACAATCAAACAGAGGCTAAAAAAAATGAACATGAAACCGCGCAAAAGGGCGGAAAACTATAATTCCTAAAATATTTAAGTTAATTCAATGCAGTAAATTTTGTAAAATTTGTAGAAGTCTTTTTTATTAGATTGACCAAAAAAATACTAAAGGGACCTTTTATTTTCGTCCTTTAGTGAAATGTTTTTTTTTTTTAGGCAGTTTTGTTTATTAAAAATATATTTAGCGCGTTTTGAAAATAAGTTTCTTAAATTTTGATTCTCAAATGCCTGTAAAATTAAAAAATAAGAGAACATTTAAGTAAAGAAAAGTTCTTTTTATTGGAATTCATTAAAACTTATTTACTTACTTATTTATAAATCATACTGTTTCAGAAGACTTAAATACGTATTAAAGAATCTGAAAAATACCGATTTAATACCAAAATAAAAAAGGAATGTTTTTAGAAGGATTAAAGAAGGAATTAAGTAACAAAAAAAACCGATTTAAGAAATGCCCATTTAAGAAGTATTTAAGAATGCTTTAAGTAGAAGTAAACACACCATGTTAAGTTCTTTAAAACAATACCTAATAAAGATCATATTAAGATGGAATTAAGTAGGCATAAATTTACATACCTAATAAAGAAGGAATAAAGTATGAATTAAGAAATGTGATACCGAAATTATACCATTTTGTGCTACTTGTGTTGTTTCACGCTCTCAAAAACTGATTTTGATAAATTATGCTGGAGCTCCTAAAAGTTTGAAGAGGATTATGTATTCGAATTTTCATTTTTTTTTTTGGGTTTTAAAAAAAAACTATTCTTAAAATTTTTGGTTGATAACTCAATACATCCCCAATTTTTTTTTTTTTTTGAAACAAATAATAGTTTTTTTTTAATACTCCCTACAAGATGTAAAAAAGTAATGTTTTTACCTAAGAATAACGGTTACTATCATACAAATGTTAAAGATTTGGTTTTGAAAATCGTAATTTTCTCGAAAACGACACCTAGAAATTTGATAAAATTTGTTCTATTTCCATTAATTTAAACGATCAATATGATAAATTCAATAAAAATTAAATGCACAAATGGATAGCACGGACTGGCTCTTATGTAAAAGTACTCGTACTTTGGAATTTAAAAATTGCTTATAAATATAAAAAAATAGGATTTATTTGGAGAATAATGGTCAAATGCATGAAATTGCCGTCTGATTTCTAGAAAAGTCTGAATTTATGCAAACAAAAGATTAAAAAATCGTTTTATTATTGAATTAATTTTTTATATATGAAATTTCTTAAAAATTTTTGGAAAAAAATGGCACGTCAATTTTATATATTTAATAATATACATACAATTTAGGAAATATTTTCAAAAACTTATCGTTCACTTGTTTTCAAAATATTGATTTTTCAAAAAAAAAATGATTTTGAATTTTTTGGTTCAAAATCTGGTAAAATCAAATTTAGGTTAAAATCGTTGAAGCCGTTAATGAGAAAGTCAAAAATAAAAAAAAACGGTTCTATGGAAGGTACCCTTAATAACATTTTTTCTTATTTTTTTTCTGACCAAAATGTAGCCCATGCCAATAATAGCACACTTTATTTTTTATCAAAATTGCAAGAGTCGTTTTCGAGACGTTGCGTCGTTTTGGAAGCATCTGTTAAATCTGTGCTTTATAATTCAGTTACTGATGTCAAATCACCTTGGTAAGTAACGCGATTGAACAGCACATCCAAATGATAAAACTTCGTTATACAAATGATTGTTCGTTTATGCAAATGTTGAGTGTTTTGCACCCATTTTACGGTTGACGTGGTGGCCTTTTAAAGTTGACTCTTTAAAGTTTGTGGCCAAATTTGAGACGCTCGAGAATCAATCAGCCATCATTCGTACGTCAAGAAAACGTAAGATCGACTGAGAACGTCACCACGGTCCGTGAAAGCATAAAGCAGAACCTGAGGTTGTTGATTCCTTGCTGTGCACAAGAACTCGGTTTTTCGCAGAATTCAACTTGGCGAATTTTCCGTCAGGAAATGGGTTTGCACCCGTACAAGATCCAAGTGACTCATGGAGCTCAAAGTTCATGACTATAGACAAAAATGTTTGTTTACTGATTGCGCTTCGGAGCTTTTGGAAGAGGGCCCCTATTTTGGCCGAAAAATCACCTTCAGCGGCGAGGTGCATTTTTGAATGAATGGCTGTGTTAACAAGTGACACAAATTGAACCATATGGACCTAGACGACATTTAGTTCAAGCAGGACAGCGCTACGTGCCATACAGCGGACACCACTATCGGCATTCTGCATGAACGATTTGAGATTAAGTTTATCTCTCGCAGAGCAGATCACGAACGTCATTTGATTTGACACCGCTAGATTTTTTCTTCTCGGGTTTCCTGAAGTTTCCTTAAGGTGAACATAACATAGGCCATCGCCCAAATTGGATCCGTGTCACCGTTACTCGTAGAATCCGAGGTTAGAAGATTCTTAGTCTGTTAAACATAACAGGGAGTCATGCATTTTGATTTAAAATAGTAAAGAAATTTTATTTATACAAAATCGCTGCAGCGATTATTAAATTATATAGATATAATTGAACTGTTATGCTGTAGGTATATTTTCAATTCCCAGGCAATGCCTCCAAAAAAATATAAAAAGTGCATAAAATGTTTTTCAGGGTACTGCGAGGAAGTGACAAATCCTCCAAGAATACCTCTTGTTATGAAATGTGCTCATCATAAAGGCCAAATACAAGTTTCTTTTTAAAAATGTAATAAAATGAACAAAATTAAATTTTTTCCATGTTATTATGCAAACATTTTCATTAATTATGGAACACAACGTTCGTTCAAGTGGCTGCCTCAATTGAACCTTGTAAGCGAATAATCCGAGATCTTTACGCAGAGTTCTCCTCAGGCTAGTGCGTGAAATGTTGAGTTGTTGAGATCGATTGCAAGCACCCAACTTCTCGTCTGTGTGCACCATACGTCGACGACGGGGACCATGAGTGTTGTCCACTAGCATCAGTCTCAAGAATTTTTTGCTATCTTTCGTACAGCAGACGCGGTGCGGTGGGTGCTTTATTTCGGACAAAACTTCTTTAAAAAAAAAACGCACTGTTTGGGCTACACAGCACTTACTTTCAAAAAAAGTTTTCAAGATTTCCCAACGTTGTTCAAGCGTAAAGCGACTATGTTTCGTTCCGCGGAGGTATGATACTGACTTTCTGTCAAAATAACCTATGATTTAAAAATAAACCGCTAGATAGCCCAACCTGTATAAGCCATTGGACTTGGCAGTAAATGGTAGGTTTCCTTCATTGCTGCCGACAAAACGCCTTAAAACTGTAAGGGACTTGAACTATATAAGATCAATTTCTTGCGACCGAGTCATGCACTTTAGTATTAATCACATCAATTTTAGTACCCATAAAACATACCTTAAAGTCTCCGTCTTTATCGCATACAAAGTATAGAAAAACAGAATTTTAGAAATCGAATATGTATTTATTTTATACGACTTTGTTCCACATTATCCATAAGTTCACACTACTACACAGTTTGTTAAAAAAAAAATTATCACATAATCATTATCAGTAATTCAGATTATGGTCTATTAAAAAAATCGATTTCGAATTTTAAATCAACCTTCTTCAAGCTTTAATTGGGGCTTCTAGCAGCATCTTAAATTGAACGCTACACAAACACATAATGCTAAGCTCGCTCAGTGGAACTACCCCTTCTAATACAAGATCTATAATACCTGCAGCAAAAGAAACGGCCACAATAGCCTTGAACAAAACATAGCCCTTTTCTTTTAACTCGCACATAAGCTTATCAGCGTCATTGCTGAGACATAAAGACTTTACCATCCGAATACCCAACAAGGTCTCTAGGGGTTGGTTGTTCTGACTATATCTGAAGCTAACAACTACTATATCAAAGTCAAGTACACAGCCATACAATAACCACTGTGGTAATGACTACTATGGCTTGAATTGGAGTTCTAGAGAGGAAAGCTCTGTGCACACAGAAGTTTCTTCGCTCGCCAGTGGTTCACAATTAGTCAGTTCTAAACGTGCTTATGCCGTCTGATAACGTATGCTAGCGAGCTAGAAGTGTTTTTTGATTTTATTTTTAAGTTCTTAACTTGGACTTACGTACTTCGTCTTTTAAATTGGGTGTGCGCTAGCTGTCTGGCTCCGGGATACATTAAGATTCAAATTTTTAACTTGTTTTGTTTTTGCTTCAAATTAATTAATCGCGGGGATTCAAAATAAGCAATAAATACAAAATCGTGCATTTTATTCAAGGTTCCTATACTAAGATTGTCGTTGGCTGTTCTGGCAAATTGGCGCGATTTATTTAGTCTCTTGCTGTTTCTCTGTTTTTTTTAAGTGTTGAGTTCGGAGAAAAATATCCGTGAACATGATCGCGAAAAATATTCCAAGGCGACAGGCGATTCCTATCTTGTACACGAGAGGAACTCACTATGATGTCGGTTTCGATATGGTAAGCTTAATTCGTGTTTAATATATTTAAGATTAAATTTGCGGCGGTGCGGTGTGTGGAAGACGCATTATAATATTTGTTGCAGGCAATTACTGCAGTGTCGTTATAATTATATAGTAACTATATTTACCAAAATTGATACAGGAGATAGGAATTCATCACTTTGTGTGAATAAGTTAAGACATTAAAAATTGTTAGGAAAAGAAAGACGACTCTTAGCACGTTACAAAAGGAATGAATTTGTTTAGAACAACAATGTGTTTTATAAGGATAAGTACATATAAGTTATATAAGTTTGTATTGGAATCCAGCAAATAAATGTAGTTCTATAGTATAGGAATAATTAATTCATGTGTAGATGTTATAAGTAGTGATATTTTGAGTAAGTATTTATTGTATAACTCACAAAAATTAAAATTAAATTTAAAAATGAAAAGTAATTTTGGACTTTTGTTTATTATTAATCTGCCAGGAATGCTTTGTAATTAAATGTATCTTATTATAAAGTTTTATTTTTCACTTTGGTATATATGTATATTGTTGGGATTTAAAGTTTTTTTTTTAATTTTTATTGTTTTTTTTTTTTTAATTGAGCTTATATTTGGAAATAAGGTTTTTATTATGTATTTGATTTTACAGGGCTTAAATGTTATTCAAAATTAGGCTAGTATTTTCAGATTTTTATTTCTACGAGTATCTTCAACTTAGTCAGATGTTTGAACAGAAAAAATATATGGGCAAATTCCTAAACGCATATCTTGCGCAAATTCTGCTAAGCAAACAGTTCCAAAATGCAAATACAAAAATCTCTGCTAAGCAGAGTGTCCCAAAATGCAATCGATGCTACTTTCTCGCGCAAATGCAGAGGCATTTGTGCAAATGTCAAAAATTTCTTGCGCAATTCTCTTACATATGCATTTTCTGATTTTCTTTATCTGCTTTGCAAGTGTTTTGCTTTGCAAATCTTGCGTTTAGGAATTTGGCCTATGATTGCACTGCTCCAAAGTGTTTTTTCCTGAAGAAAAATGTACGTTCTTCGGATGGAATAAGCTCTAGGGAAATAATTAATTCCTTAAAAATATCGGTTCTGTTTTTTTTTTGGGGGGGAATGAAAGAATATTTGAAGGGTTTATTGCACTGGGTTGTGTTTTGGGGAAAGACAAACGAATTTTTATTTATTTATTTATTTTTTTTTTCTTCAATCAGAGTTACAAATTTCGTATAGACTATACATAATAAAGTATGATAATTTGATACTTAAACTCTAACCATCAGAGATTAAATAAGATAAAAAATTTTCCTTAAAACAATCCCTGATTAAAAACATACTGAAATCGAGAACGTTACAGACTAAATAAGCCTGTCTTAAACAATGGGTTATAGATTCATTTTAACCATAGTTTACTCTATGAAAAGGAATCTCAAATAATAAACGAGAAAGAAGTTCGCGTTCAGGACCATACCAAAAAACTAACGAAAGCAAGAAAGGGCAATTGATTTTGAAGTTAATTATATCTCTTATAATTATAATTTAAGAGTTTACTCTTATTCAAGGGATTGAATGCACAATAACAGACATCTCGAACTATAAGAAGGCATATCAATATTCCAGTGAAGAATTTTGATAGCCATTCTCGTAAAACGCTTCTGAATCCTATCAATTCTCATAGAATGAGTATTCCACACAATACAGCAGTATTCCAAAATAGATCAAACGAAACTAAAATATAGTGATCTTAACGTAAAAAGATCTGAAAAATATTTTGAATTGCGGTTAATAAAACCAAGCATGGAGCTAGCTTTAGAAACAATATAATATGTAGTCTATGTGATTGGTTAATTTTATATCAAAGGGCACGGTAGTGCCCAGCCAAGTTCTGGCACTACACCCTTTTTTACAGGAACAAACTCAGGCGATTTTTGACCCCTTCTTATCTTCAGTACCAATGAAGTCAGAAACTTAAAACTCCGAATATATACTAAGCTAGTCAGGCACAGGCGCCTCACCAAATATCAATTTTCTAGCATAATCGGTTCCTGAGATATAAGGCCTCAAAAATCACAAAAACCGTAACTGACTGACTGACTGACTGACTGACAGATCATCAAAATTATGGAGCACTTCCCGACATCGTAGAATCTTGTAATTTTGCACAACGGTAGGTCTTGTCATGCAAGCAGAGGAAAAAATCGAAAATTTGAAATTTTCCATTCAGGGGGCGTGGTATCCGCCCACTTTCACCGAATTGTCTCCGAATTGGTGTTGGTTGAATGGAGCACTTCCGACTGCTGTAAAACGATGAAATTTGGTGAACCGGTAGGGCTTATATTGTATATAAAGAAACAAAAATAAACACCAAGGTTTTCCTTTCGGGGGGCGTGGTATCCGCCCACTTTCTCCGAATTGTTGTTGGTTGAATGGAGCACTTCCAACTACTGTAAAACGATGAAATTTGGTAAAGTGATTAGGCTCAAATTGCATTCGAAGAAAAAAATATAAAATTAGCGGTTTTTTATTCAGGGGCGTGGTATCCGCCCACATCCTCAGAACTGATGTAAATTATATATGGCGCACTTCCAATTGCAGTAGAACAATGAAATTTGGTAGAACGGTAGGTCTCAAGTGGCATATAAAGGACCAAAAATAAAAATTGATGTTTTCCATTCAAGGGCGTGATATCCGCCCACTTCCTCAGAACTGATGTAAATTATATATGGGGCACTTCCAATTGCAGTAGAACAATGAAATTTGGTAGAACGGTAGGGCTCAAATCGCATATAAAGGACCGAAAATAAAAATCGAGGTTTTCCATTCAGGGGCGTGATATCCGCCCACTTCCTCAGAACTGATGTAAATTATATATGGCGCACTTCCAATTGCAGTAGAACAATAAAATTTGGTAGAACGGTAGGTCTCAAATCGCATATAAGGGACCGAAAATAAAAATCGAGGTTTTCCATTCAGGGGCGTGGTATCCGCCCACTTCCTCAGAACTGATGTAAATTATATATGGCGTATTTCCAATTGCAGTAGAACAATGAAATTTGGTAGAACAGTAGGGCTCAAGTCGCATATAAAGGACCAACAAAAAAAATTGAGGTTTTCCATTCAGGGGGCGTGGTATGTTTAATTTATATGGAGCACTTCCGATTACTGTAATTAAGGTAGGTATGTTAGTGTTATGTATCTTGCCAGGATAAGAAGAAATAATTGAAGCGCAAATCAAAACAACCAATAACAAAAAGAAAATATACCAAAAGAAATAGGAAGCTATAAACTAAGTTGATTTTAGTAGGAAGAGTCCACCCTTCTATCTTTCCGTATCTTTCGAGATTTTGACATGGAAAAATATTTAAATCTTTGCAAAAAGGAGTGAGATCAGACCAAAAACATAAATGTTAAAAAAGAGCCAAGTTCTTATATACAAAAACCTTTGTGTAACAAGTCAGCCGTGAAAAGTAATGAGATCTAAAAGTGCGCCAAGTTCTTACTTTATGAAGATTTAATACCGAATATTTAAAGTAGAATAATATTGAAACAGCTACAATGTAATAGAGAAATTTTATTATTTAATGATTACTGAGTAAAATTTGATTGGCTTACTTGGCAAGTTTTTTTTTATGCCCAATTCAAACGGTTTTAAAAACTTGACCAGTAAGCCCATCAAATTTTAGTCAGTAATCATTAAATAATAAAATTTCTCTATTACATTGTAGCTGTTTCAATATTATTCTACTTTAAATATTCGGTATTAAATCTTCATAAAGTAAGAACTTGGCGCACTTTTAGATCTCATTACTTTTCACGGCTGACTTGTTACACAAAGGTTTTTGTATATAAGAACTTGGCTCTTTTTTAACATTTATGTTTTTGGTCTGATCAAATATAACACCAAGATCTTTTTTTCCATTATTCTAGCTAAATGTGTTTCACCCACGCTATAAGGAAACTTTATTGGAAATTGATATCGGTGAAAAGACATACATTGACATTTGGACACATTAAGATGACGGTCATTAATTACACAATAATCACAAAGCCTGTTTAAGTCTTTTTTTAAAGTAATGCAATCTAGAGTTGACTTGATACTCAAATAAAGTTTAATGTCGTCGGCGTACATTAAACATTTACAATTCTCGAACTATTAATGAAAACAAGAAAATATAGAGGTCCTTAGTGGCTACCATTTGGAACGCCGGAATAAACATTCACCGAATCTGAAAAAATATTTATGATTTTTATGATTTGAACGCCCTGTGTTCTGCCTGTAAGGTAAAATTTTAAAATCGAAGAGAAAAAACCTAGTTTTTTAGTTTTGATACCAGTGTTGAATGATTTCCTTGGCCAAAAGCCACTACGTCACATTGAGAGCCTCATTCAAGGGAGCCAACTAAATAATTGTTAATAACAACAAGGTTGGCAGTAGTAGACTTCCTATTCACGATGCTGCAGTGGAGAAATAACTTCTTGTTATACAGGGTGTCCGGTAATTTGTGTGCAATACTTTGGGATATGAGTCTTGGTCATATTCTAAGAAAAAAATTGTTCTACAGTAAAGTCTGATTTTCAACTTTGACATAACTTTTAACGATTTAAAAACAGGCTAACTTTGGTGTACCCTGACCCATGCTAAGATCAATTTCTCTGTAAGTATCAATGATAGGCACCTCATTTTAGATTTTTTTTTAGTAAAAATACTATCCTTTAAAACTACGTTTAAATTAAGCTGATATGTTTTTAGGGTTACCAGATATTCAAAATGAGGTTCCTATCATTGGTACTGACTGAGAAATTGACCTTAACGGGTAAGGGTAGACCAAAGTTAGCCTTTTTTTAAATAGTCAAAAAGTGATTTCAAAGTTGAAAACCGGGCTTTACTGTAGAAATTTTTTTTTCTTAGAATATGACCAAGAATCACATTCTAATGTATGGCACACGAATTACCGGACACCCTGTATAATTTTATCAAAGAGCTTATTTATTGCTGGAATTTTACAAATTGGGTGGTAAATATTAACCTCAGTATTACAGTCTGGCTTACAAATTGGATTTATGTAAGATAATTTCCAATCATCAAGGAAAATGACTGAGAGTGGAAAAGCTAGGGTATTTGCATAATTCTTTAAAACTATGGGTACAATTCCATCCAATCCAGGTTATCATCTGTGCGTCAGTCCTTTTTTTCGACTACAGTCTAAACTAATCAGCCGATTTTCTTTAAACTTGGTAGATAGAATTTAAAAATTTTTCCCTCCACAGTTTTTTTTTATACCAAAAATAACGGAAATTTCATAAAACTTTTTTTTTAAACTGTTCTACAGATTTAAAACAAAAATCACAAAATTTCAATTAGTTATATCTAGGTTAATAGTGCTTAAAAAAAATTCCGAAAAATAGTTTTAATGGTACCCCACTTATAGGACTTTTTTTTGTTTTTCACTTTCTTAAGAACGGTAAAATGGATTTTGATAATTTTTCTTATTTTCATTTCAATTTTCTTCTCAAAATTAAATATTTCGAAAACACCATGCTCGATTTTTTCTTGCGGCTTAAAGGCACTATAAGGCAAGTTAAGCATTCTCAAAAAAAAATCGAACTTGAGATTTTGATCAAAGTTGTCATAATGATGATAGCGAAGACGACTACAGCCTAAGCAGTTCCCCCGATTTTCTTTAAACTTGGTAGATATCATTTTTAATTTACCCCCCCCCCGCGTTTTTTCTATTTTTTTAGGACCACAAATAACAGTACCTCCACATACGAGTTTTTTTTTTAAAAATTTTGTAAATATTTTTTTTTTTTCAAAAATTTTTCACAGATTTTTTTTTAAAGAAATTCAAAAAAATTCATTAAGTTGAAGCTAGGTAATGTTGGAAACAAAATTCCGAAAAATGGTTATGATTGGTACCCCGTTGGTATCATTGCTGCAACCGATTTTGATCAGTTTTTTTTATACTTAAGCTCCCCAAATGTTTGAATATTAAACGTATTTTTCTCGAAAACGGCTCCAAGAATTTTGATACATTTTTTGTCTTTCTATTAAGTTTTACGATCTATAATTTAATAAAACAAATTTTGAAATAAAGATATTACTGACTGTACCTACCATAGAATCATTTTTTCAAATTTTAAATTACTCATTATCGACATAACGGATTTTAATGAATTTTGTTTTAGAGAAGCTTCTAAAAATTTAAAAAACATTGCATTTCAAAATTAAAACATTTTCGTTTAATTCTTTAAAAAAAATATTTTTTTTAAAAACGGGTCAATATTTTTGTTTTGAAATGTTATTTTTATTCATACAATAATTTTTCCCGTTTCTTAATAAGAAATTATAAATACGAGCTTACTTGTTTTACCCTGACCCCTGCAACGATTTATGATATTCGTTCTTGCATGAACTAATATTGGTTTGAGAAATAACATAATATCCTGTTTTTAGCGCCAAAATGAATTTTATATTTATGAACATTTTTCTCTCATAATTTTTATTTTTAAAATGTTTAGTCTTTTACATAAGAGCAAATTCGTGCGATCCAGTCGGGCATTTTATTAACTAATGTTTTTCTTTTGGGTAACATCAAATCAATCTGTTTTTACTTAAAACAATTTTTATTTTCGATTCAACCAAAAATATCAATTAATTTTATTTGATAACGATTTTAGTAAGGTTTGATTTGAAGCTGAATTAATGTACATAGATATGTACATATATGTATCAAGCTTACTTTATCCGAAACAATGTTCTCTTCTTCGGTGAGCTTTCCATTAAATCACCAGCTGCTTAAACCGTATTGGCGGTTGTTGAGAAGCTTTCGATCTTCGAGATATTTCTTGAGCTGATGATTTATCAGATGTATGTATAAGTGCAATTGCTTAGTAGGAGAAGGAAGAGTAAAAGTCGACCTGGACAAATGCTGTTTTTCATCTTCTAGGGAAGATTCCAGAACAATAGGTTGGATGGAAAAGCTTACAAATGGGGGGTTCTTGCAACTGTGCTAGAGCGGAAATATACCTTCACCATCCCCATTGAATGATTTACGTTCTAAAATATAGGAGTGAAAATGCGTTGCTGTCTGGGAACGAAAAGCTGGCAGCAAAACTGAGCTGCGAGTCCATTTGCATTTCACTCTACATTGCCATATATTTAAATCAAGTTGATGAATATTGTCTTAAAGATAAATTAGATATAATGATTATTCCATCTCAAATTAAAAATATTTACGATCTAAATTAATTTGAATCATAGATTTATTGCCCATTTTCTCACATTGTTCTAACTTTTTAGTCTTACAAAATACCTTAGCGGCTAATAAGCATTACCTCCGATCGCTTTGGATGTTTATAGCTCTAAAAAAAAAGTACCACAAGTAAACAAGCTTAGACCAATAAAAACGTAAAATGTTATAAAATTGTTTACAAACAAAGGTTGAATAAACTTTTTTGTTTGACCTTTAAGCGATTAATTATTCAACTCCGAATTTAAATTAAATAATAATACATACATATCTAAAGTTTTGTGACTATACGAAAATCAGAAGGGGGAAAAGTCTAAAATATGTTTATTTAAACCAGACACATTGGTATATACGTATATGTGTAAAATTGTTAGATGGTTAAAATAACAAACTGCTTTGCAAGGGATTTTTAAGCAATATTTATAAATTATAATAATGAAATACATAATAAGAAGCTTCTGTGGCATAGTAAAAATACTACCTCCTTAAAATACAATACTTGATTATTAATACAAACCTGCATTGGAACCAAGACATATAGACATCATACGAGGAAGGGTTTTCACCTAATAATGTGCAAATTAGACTACTAGGCCCCACTAAAAAAAGAGTATAAAACTCCAACCTATAAAATTTTGTGTTGGCACACTCAAGTGTTGTTTGATCATCAAAAAATTTTCAATATCATATAAACGATTCTGACCTTTTTAAATGCAACCTGGATTGTGGGGCACTATAGTTAAAAGAATGTGTTAGAGTTATTGCGGCCAGAGTGGAGAGTTTAATATCTCAATATACCTCAATGGCGCCACCCAGTTGAAGCTAGGCGTGTATCTCTCAAAAAGAAATACAATTAGAATTTTATAAGGAAAAGTAGAAGGTGGATTATTTAATATTGCATATCGAGTTCGTAGATTATAGCGAAATAACAGGTTTTACTTTTTAATTGCAACATTTCTTAAACCTGAGCTAATTGAGTAATAAAAGGATTGAATTGCAATTAAGAAGACTAAACAAAAATATAATAGCTAACCGATTTCGGCACGAGGAAACCGGGTTAATTTGGCAGACGCGTAAAATTAAATGCTGCGACACATTACAAAACCCTGTCTGTGAAGGTCATTTCAAGAAAAACTGTGTTCTGCAGAATTGTCATATAACGCGATGTACGTAACCGACAAATCATCATAATCTCTAATATTTTGTATTTTGTATGAAATATGTTTTAATATTTTCAGTAATAATTTTTCATTTAAAAAAAAGGTAACTAAGACTGCACCATCAACAATTTTAGCAATTATTTTTATCACATTACATTTTCATGTGATTTCAATTGCTTTAACAATTTTATCTGAGTTAAGATAATGCTTTGTCTATCAAGATGAATTTCTCTTATCAATAAGTTACATGTGTATACAAATGGAGCTAAAAATAAATTATAAAATATAAAATGATAAACACCAGGCATTGTGCAATGTTCTCACCATACAACTGTTAATGTTTCTAATCTTGAAAAAAGAAAAACTTAAATGTGCACTCTTTTGATTACAAACAAACTTCTGACTTGGTAAATGTTAAAGTTTTCAACCATTATGCGATTTTTTTTTGCAAAAACGTGAAAGAGTATCTTCATTTCTCTTGAGCATTATGTTTGTAACGTGAAAACGAATCGTAAATAGGCTAGAGCCGTTGAGAAAATTTCACAAAAATTGACAATGATGTCCAGATAGCAATGATAGTTTTTTCAAATGTAGTGTTTCAGCAGCTGTCAAATTTCCCAAAGACATTCCGCTGTCAAAATATTCATCTGCCAATCTGCCATTTCATCTCGACTACCATAGATTATAGATTTCGCTAATTGGGCGCTGGTAATGTTGTGCGGAGATCCGGATTTTGGTCAACAAATCATCTTCTTACGAGGGGAATACGTCAACAAACTAAATTGCCCTTATTGGAACGAACACAATCCACAATTGTTCGAGTTTACTCATCCCAAATTTTAATATCCTCTTCCCCTAGTAACGACTACGTTTCAATAAAGATTACCGTTCCTAGCAAGTCACTTTACGTTATATAAGTATGTATGTTACGTCATTTTGCCTTCACAATCTATTGAATACTAGGAACTTGCCATGATTGCAATTGATGATATAATAGATCTATGTGACCCCCATGATGATATCCTACTATTAGGTGACTTTATTTAGAATCATCTTAAATGACATATCTTCACTTTACTGAACTTTACAAATGTACTTAATCCAAACACAGAATCTTTCTTCTAGTTTGTTAACTTTAACGAAAAACCGATTGTTACCCTTCCTTTCTCGGTTTCAATAATACTATACTATACCATACTATAGACCTATTTCTTATAAGCCGAATCGATTCAATGATGAGTATATTCCCGGTCCAGATGACATCCCCTCCATATTTCTCAAAAAATTCTCTTCAACACTCTCTCTACCCCTCTCAAAAATCTTTAGTTTTTCCCTATCTCAAGGAGAATTCCTTCATATAAAAATTCCCAATACATAAAAAGAGCCCAAAGTGTGAAGTTACAAACTATCGTCCAATTGCTAAATTTTCACATATTCCCAAAATATTTGAAAGCATTTTGTAAAAAATTTACTCTAAGTCTCACTTATCCCATAACACGGCCTTGTCAAGAGTAGGTCCATAACGACTAACCTCGTTAATTCGTAAATTTTATCCTCTCAAGCGTAGATAACGGAAAAGAAGTCGACATTGTCTCAATCGATTTCAGTATGGCCTTTGACAAAATATAAGCTTATTCTATTCAAATTGTCCATCCTTGGGCTTGAAGCTATTTTTTTAAGATGGATTTCTTCTTACCTGAAAAACCGTTACTACAAACTTCGATTCAGATCTACCTTCTCCCATGATTTCTTAGCTACCTTTGGGGTACCACAAGGCAGCCGCTTAGGACCTCTCCTTTTTATTCTTACAATTAACGATACTGAAAATATCATCAAATATTCCTATAGCTCACTCTACGCCGACGAAGCCAAGTTTTTCAAGACCATTTCTTAGACATACGCTTCTTCAACTTGATCTCGATAGTTACTGTTTCTGGTCCCTTAAAAATTGCTTTAGAATTTCCAAACACAATTCAATCACTTTTTTACGAAAACATATCTATTCTAATCCCCGTCTCTACTTTCTCCAATATCAACCCATATCCACTGCTGACTCTTATGGCTCCAATTAACCTATTACTCACATGCTTCGGAGGATTAATTGTAACATTGTCTGTTTTGACTTTAACCTCAGTTCACCCTGTCTAAAACACCATCTTCTTAATCATACTTCAAATTCACTCCTATCCTAGATTAATAGAGTAAGTACTATATTTAAGTTAGATTAAAAATTAGCTTCTATCTATTAAGCCCAATAAATGGAAGTATCGTCCCACAAAAATTAAATCCACAAAGATTGACTGTTTGGTCCGATTTATAGCAAGGTGGCCTTATCGAACCTTATTCGTTTCGAAATGAGGAATTAGACACCGATTCCGTCAATGGTCTAGGGTATAGAGCTATGTTAACCGACTTTGAGTGGTTAGAGGTTGGCAAAATCGATATATCCGAGCCGGGTTCCAATAACACGATGCTACATACCATTATGCCATATAAGTTCGAGGTTGTGAAGAAATTTGGCGACTGGATCATCTCACGGCGAGCATTCATCAATTCGTCGCCGTGATCATGCGACTTGACACTACACGATTATTTTCTCTGGAGCTATGTACCAATATCCAAGAATCAATATTATATCGCACACCGTAATTGTTTTACTTTAACTACATACCATTATGCCATATAAGCTCGAGGTTGTGAAGAAATTTGGCGACTGGATCATCTCACGGCGAGCATTCATCAATTCGTCGCCGTGATCATGCGACTTGACACTAAACGATTATTTTCTCTGGAGCTATGTACCAATATCCAAGAATCAATATTATATAGCACACCGTAGTTGTTTTACTTTATTTTATCTTCCTATCGTCCTTATCTGGTAACCCTTTAAAAGCTACACGTTATAGATGAGCTTAAACAAAAATTCGAATATCTGCTCACTTAGCATAAAAATAATTCCTACCAAATTTCAAATAAATCTGTCTATGTTTAGGTTCCAGCTCGATGTATATCTAGATAGACCCACAGACAAACAGGACTTCTTTATAAAAAAACTAAATTATAGGATTTCTTTGTCATCTGTCGGATTTGATTTAAACTTAACAAATTTTTTTTGATACGAAACCACTCTTCTCTCTTCATTTCAAATCAGTAAGAGCTTAAATCTACTATATAGTTTCTATTCGAGCTAAAATAAGCTAATTTCCAAATTCACGGAAAAAAGTGTTTCTTAAAAGGTTTACTAATTTAGTTAAATTGTTCTTTATGATTAATAAGTTTTCAACATTGGTTACTTAGAAACAAAAAGTGAAAGCTATAGTTTAAGAAATGATGTTTAAAAATTGTCTACTTAAAAGGCGAATATTTCATGAAAATGATTATGAAACTCAGAAACACAATGAATCATTAGGTGGGTAATGTTATAGTTTAGCGTGAGTCATGTAAAAGGAAATTTTGTATGAATACTTCTTAGTTTCTTTTTAAACCTGAGTCTCAGGTTGTCACTTAAGTTCTATACTTACAAAAGCGATTCTTAGACAGAATTTACTTTAGGTATACGAAAGATTAAAAATTAATCACATTTTAATCATCTTACAATCTATTCGTTCTTAAACGTATCATCCATTTATTTTGAAGTGACTCATTTGACACATCATTTGAAGTGTTGGTTTTCAGGTACATATCTAGCTAAACGTAATAATTTTCCGACAAATTAAAAAGCAAGAAGAACAGAGCTCCGCAGAAAATTAGTCATTCTTTGTTTGTATTCAAGGAGAAAACTCTTTGGCATTCACGATGGCTTGGTCTTTAAATCTTAGGTTCGGTCTTCCTGGCTCTCTCGAACCTTGGGGTGGGATTCGAAGACATTTATTTATGTTTATTAGCTCGAAGAGGCTTAGCGACGCAGCTGGATCGGATTTCTTTCGATCATAAGTTCGGCCATCGCACATATAGAGCTACTGAAGAAGATTTGGTTTATGGTCGATATGCTGGGGCAGAAGCTATACTGGTACTTGATGACTATAATGTTTCATAATATCAGGAGTTCTTTCTCGGTTGCGGTTGGTATAAGCTACGGTGGTTAAGCCAGCCTCTTTGATAATATCGCTATCCTAGGACCACTGATTGTTGGCGTCAGTGGTAGGTGAATGCACAGCGGAGAACTTCTCGCTGAGGTAATCTCTGTAGACTCTGGCAAGTCAAGGTCGAATTTTTTCTTCTGGACAATTTTTTTCCTTTGACAGTCGTAATGGTTAGAGCTCACATTTGCAGCGCCACCATTGCAAAAGATACGAGTACTACAACAGATTGCCAACAGAATCGCGTACAGAAAATTATTCTACGTTATAAATTCAATTTCAACATTTATGTACTGAACATAAGTATCTACTGTACATATATACATCTTAATATATATAATTCTTCTGTGAGTGTGTATGTCACTGAACTTCTCTTAAACGACTGGACCGATTTTGATGAAATTTTTTGTGTGTGTTCAAGGGGATCTGAGAATGGTTTAGATTCACAATTAAAAAAAAAATATTCGTAGTTAGCAACGCGAGCACGGGCGGCTAGTACTATATAAATATTTATCGTTATTTTAATAAATTATGTAGTTTTCATTTCAACTAAAAAAATCGACTTGGCATTTCATTCAACCAAAAAAAAAATTATTTTTTACTTGCGACTTATAGGTAGATACTATAAGGCAAGTTATGCATTCGTAAAAAGTTGACATTACGATGATAGCGAAGTATAAAAAAGTGGGTCTCGTAATTCTGTCTGTCTGTCTGTCCGTTCGACTACAGCTAAACGGCTCGACCGGCTTTCTTTAAACTTGGTAGATATCATTTTTAATTTTTTCCTCAAACGTTTTTTTCTTTTTGTTTAAGACCAAAAATAACTGCACCTTTTCGAAATTTTATAAATATTTTTTTTTTCTCAAAAACTGTTCGACAGATTTAAAAAATAAAAACACAAAAAAATGCCATTTAGTTAAAGCTAGGTAATCGTTGAAAACAATTTCAGAAAAATGGGTTTTGAGGGTAGATACCCCCCATGCAACCATTTCTTTTGTTTTTGATTTTCTCAAAAACTGTACAACCGATTTTGATCATTTTTTTTTGCTTAGGCTGTCCAAAACTTTAAGCGAATTAGGTTTCAAAAAAAATTTGTTTGGATTTTTAAAAAAAAACTTCAAAAATTTTTTTTGAACTCAATATTTCGAAAACCCCATGGTCGATTTTTTTTAAACTTGATAAATAAAAGTTTCCCATTATAATTTACAAGATGTGAGAAAAAAAAAATATTTTCCCTAAAAATAAAGGTAATCAGAATCACCATACAAATGTTAAGAAATTTAAAAAAATGGTTTTCAAAAATCGTATTTTTTTCAAAAACGGCACCTAGAATTTTGATAAAAGTTTTCGTTTTTCAATTAATTTTTATGATCTTTAATTTAATAAAAAAAATTTTGAAATTAAGATATTACAGCTTGTACCTACCATAGAGCCATTTTTCCGAATTTGGGGTGGGATTCGAAGACATTTATTTATGTTTATTAGCTCGAAGAGGCTTAGCGACGCAGCTGGATCGGATTTCTTTCGATCATAAGTTCGGCCATCGCACATATAGAGCTACTGAAGAAGATTTGGTTTATGGTCGATATGCTGGGGCAGAAGCTATACTGGTACTTGATGACTATAATGTTTCATAATATCAGGAGTTCTTTCTCGGTTGCGGTTGGTATAAGCTACGGTGGTTAAGCCAGCCTCTTTGATAATATCGCTATCCTAGGACCACTGATTGTTGGCGTCAGTGGTAGGTGAATGCACAGCGGAGAACTTCTCGCTGAGGTAATCTCTGTAGACTCTGGCAAGTCAAGGTCGAATTTTTTCTTCTGGACAATTTTTTTCCTTTGACAGTCGTAATGGTTAGAGCTCACATTTGCAGCGCCACCATTGCAAAAGATACGAGTACTACAACAGATTGCCAACAGAATCGCGTACAGAAAATTATTCTACGTTATAAATTCAATTTCAACATTTATGTACTGAACATAAGTATCTACTGTACATATATACATCTTAATATATATAATTCTTCTGTGAGTGTGTATGTCACTGAACTTCTCTTAAACGACTGGACCGATTTTGATGAAATTTTTTGTGTGTGTTCAAGGGGATCTGAGAATGGTTTAGATTCACAATTAAAAAAAAAATATTCGTAGTTAGCAACGCGAGCACGGGCGGCTAGTACTATATAAATATTTATCGTTATTTTAATAAATTATGTAGTTTTCATTTCAACTAAAAAAATCGACTTGGCATTTCATTCAACCAAAAAAAAAATTATTTTTTACTTGCGACTTATAGGTAGATACTATAAGGCAAGTTATGCATTCGTAAAAAGTTGACATTACGATGATAGCGAAGTATAAAAAAGTGGGTCTCGTAATTCTGTCTGTCTGTCTGTCCGTTCGACTACAGCTAAACGGCTCGACCGGCTTTCTTTAAACTTGGTAGATATCATTTTTAATTTTTTCCTCAAACGTTTTTTTCTTTTTGTTTAAGACCAAAAATAACTGCACCTTTTCGAAATTTTATAAATATTTTTTTTTTCTCAAAAACTGTTCGACAGATTTAAAAAATAAAAACACAAAAAAATGCCATTTAGTTAAAGCTAGGTAATCGTTGAAAACAATTTCAGAAAAATGGGTTTTGAGGGTAGATACCCCCCATGCAACCATTTCTTTTGTTTTTGATTTTCTCAAAAACTGTACAACCGATTTTGATCATTTTTTTTTTGCTTAGGCTGTCCAAAACTTTAAGCGAATTAGGTTTCAAAAAAAATTTGTTTGGATTTTTAAAAAAAAACTTCAAAAATTTTTTTTGAACTCAATATTTCGAAAACCCCATGGTCGATTTTTTTTAAACTTGATAAATAAAAGTTTCCCATTATAATTTACAAGATGTGAGAAAAAAAAATATTTTCCCTAAAAATAAAGGTAATCAGAATCACCATACAAATGTTAAGAAATTTAAAAAAATGGTTTTCAAAAATCGTATTTTTTTCAAAAACGGCACCTAGAATTTTGATAAAAGTTTTCGTTTTTCAATTAATTTTTATGATCTTTAATTTAATAAAAAAAATTTTGAAATTAAGATATTACAGCTTGTACCTACCATAGAGCCATTTTTCCGAATTTTTAATTTCTAATTATCTTAATGAAATTGTTTATAGAGTTGTTTCCAAAAAGTTTAAAAAACATTGCATTTTAAAACTTAAGAAAAAAATTTTTTTTTTTAATTTTTGGGAAAAAAGTAATTTTTTTTTCTTGGACAATTCGATATCTCAAAAACGACACAATAGTTTTTTAATTAATTTAATAGTTTAATTTCAATTCGTACAGTAATAAAAACTTAAAGCTGGCGTACCATATTTGTTTTAATGTTTTAAAGATTTTATATATAAAAGCTTATTTTTTTAAAGAAATCACCACCAATTCATATTTGCATAGCATTCTGTTTTTATCTCTTACTACTTAAGAATTAAAAAAATTAATTTTATCTTTATGAACAGTTTTCTCTAATAACATTCGTTTTCAAAATTCCTAGTCTATTACATAGGAGCAAGTTCGTGCGACCCAGTCGTGCATTTTATTTTTTCGACTTCAGATCGATTCCTCAAATCTCGATTTTTAGCAAGATTTACACGCACTTGCAAATATTTATATCAAAACAAAGTGACATTTCTCAAAATGTCGCTGTAATTTTTGTTTTTCATTCCGATTGCTCTGTTTAAGTTTCGGATCTATTACTCAGGGCCATTGTGTTTAAATGCGAAAACTGTTCAAATGAACATTGTTTTGCAGTGCCGTGCAACTCGTAGGGACATTTTTGAAGTTTTTTTTTCTTAAGATGGGGTAATTATAGGTATATAAATAAAATATTTTGTCTATGAGTCTTATCTTTCTATCGGCTACCCCTAGCTATTTGTAATCTTATGCTAAAGCATGATACCATGAAGAAAGCTAACCACAGATGGACCAGCACCCCAACTTTCCGGTCTACTAAACTGATTTGGCCATTGTTTGATGCTAAACGCTCAAAACAACTAATTTCTATTGGTAGATTGCATATTAGCTCCGTTATAGGTGTCCTTACTGGACACTGCCTAATAGGAAGACATGCTTTCCGTCTTGGAGTTACTGCAAATGATTTTTGCAGAAGCTGCATGGATGAAGAAGAAGAGGAGTCAGTTCCTCACCTTATATGTTCTTGTCCTGCCCTAGCGCAAAGACGTAGACTCCACTTGGGAGACTACTACTATAACGATCCTAGTGATCTAAATAATTCCGACATTCACTGTCTCAAACGCTTCATTATTAGCTCAAAATGGTTTAACGAGTAAGGGTGATTTTTGAAATCCTTGTGGTATCACAACGGACCAAATATTGGTCTAAGTGTGTTGACCTTTTCCGGTCAGCAGCCACTTTAACCTAACCTAACCTTATCTTTCTAGAACGTATAAAAATACTTTAGATAATAACAATCAGAGAAACATACAAAAAGCAAGATATATAGATAATATAGATAATCATTTCTAGCGCTAGTTTAGAAAATAAAACAAGACAAACATATACCTAAATAAAATTAGTTTTAAGATAAGAATAAAACAAACTTATTATAGGCTCTATAAATGTGTCAGTCGTTCATGCGCTGATATGGATCTGTTTTGAATTTTGCGTGGGTTCAATAAAAAAAGTGGGCAAGTGAAAGAAACAATTTAGTAGTTGATTATTTCCATTTGTTTAATTATTAATAATTAAATTTTAATTTAAAAAAAAAAAATTATTGGGTACATTAAAATATTTATATCGTCAAAATTATGTCCTGATCGTCGAAACTTTAGGCAAAGTAAATTTCTTTGTTTTTTCAAAATAACACAAATACCATTGCAATAAATGTCTTTTTAACAATGTAGTGGATTTTGTAATAGATCACTGTTTAGTAGAATGCGTGTTTAACTTGGTTATTGGTAGACGCCAAAATTAACTCATCTTTAAAGTTTAACTCGGCGTTACATAAACGCGTGTTTAGCAATCAATTATTGTTAAGGCCCCATATAAATTGTTTTATTTGATAGCTCACAAATATTTTGATGTTTCCGTAGAAACTATCGATAACTAAGTAAAGTTTGCATCGGTATCATAGTATTTCTCAGGAATAATAATGAAGTTCCGAAAGTTGTCTGGATTTCGCTTAGGTTCCTAGGGAATTTTTGTTATTGACTTGTAAATTGCTTAGAACTGAACTGGTTTTCATCCGATTCCCTTCAACCTTCGAAAAAGCACACTTTTTAATACAAAAGGTGCATATATATATCTTTATGTAAATATATTCTGTCTGAATTAGTTATTCGTGCATTAGTAGCGACACATTTAAATTTTACTTGCATTTATTATCAACGGAAATCCGACATTTGCGCTAAAATAAACACGACATTAACTTACTTTTTATTAATATATACTAAACATATGTATTCACTCGTAAGTATAACCACATCTTTAATAGTCACACATCATGATTTTGTAGGTGTTGTTTCAAACACGTCAGATTTTTTTGTTCACAATGTTGACGTACAGTAGATTCATTAAGTAGATAATGAATTATTTTTTTGAATTATTGTGAAGTTTGTTTTTAAATGTTATATTGTTCGGTGGTAAAATTATGTCATTTAAGGATGTTGTTTTTTGTGGTCAAGAGAATTCAGAAAATGTAAAAATAAAATTCTCAGAAATGTAATTGAATAGAAAGAAAGAAAATACTATTATATAAAATATTTAATTATAAGAAAAATCATTTTTACGTTCATTTAACAACAACTGAGACTTTTTAATCTTAAAAAATTAAGACCATTTAATAATTAACCAATAGTAAATTTAATAAATTTTAATGTATGAACAATATTCTAAAATTCATAAGTTAATAAATGCACAACTGGGTCGCACAAACTTGCTCTTACGTTTAATAGCTAGAATTTCAAAAATGTTCTGAGACATGGAATTAGGCTTAGGCTCTTTACAATACGTTAGCCCTTTTATTTTATTTTTTTGTAGGGCATAATTTTACCAAAAAAAATATTCCTTACAGTATATTTTCACACATGGAGTCTCGGCACCTGGCAGTCAGCTCGTGAACCTTCAATTGAAGATAGATTTTTCTCGTTTTGACGTTCAATGCATTTCTCATAAAAAAAACGAAAAAGAGTCTGAAAACCTTTAATTTAACTAATTAAAATTATATGAACTGGTATTCATATTATAATTGTAACAGAATAGTAATATGTGTTGATTTTTAAGTCAGGTGAAAAATATATAAAAAAACTAATTAATCCCTTGCGACTTGTCTTCAAAAACGTAAACAAGTCGTATGTGAATGACAGATGAAACCATTTTTTTTGTACAAGCAGAATTTTTTTTTTCTGTCAAAGTGTAATTTTTCAATTCAATTTCATTTCATTTCTTTTAGTTAACACAACACTACACAACAAAACAGGGGTGGCAAATTAGTAAACTTGCATGTTTTTCTGTGCCATCGAAATTTTTTATTTATTCTTTTATTGACATTATGTTGCTTATCACCAATAACATTAATCATTTTTTTTCTATTCTTAACCGTGATTAAAAATTAGTAAACAAATCACACCAAAATAATTTCTTTATATTTTTTTTTAAGTATTTGTTGTTGTTTTCTTGTGATTCGCTTAAACGTTTTGAGGAAAAATTACACAAGATTAAATATGTTTTTTGATATACAAATTTTCCACCTGATTTAGAAATAAACACATATTATTATCTGTTTACAATTATAATATTGATAACCGTTCATATAAAATTGATTAGTAAAATTAATGTTTTTTGAGCCCTTTTTTTTGGTTTTTTTCTTATGGGAAATACATGGAACGTCAAATCTAAAAAAAATCAATCTCCAATTGTCAGTACACACACTGACTTCCAGGTGATGTGGAAAGCAATTTACCAGGTGCCAAATGCCAATACTGATATTCATTTTGGGCCGAGTAGATTTTGGCGGCCTGTGTTGTCATGTTGTTTTGGTGACATCTGTCAAATCTATTGTTTATAATGCAGTTACTGATATCTAATCATCAATCATCAATTTTGCATCAGAATTTACACCTGTACAAGATCCAACTGACCCAGAAACATAAGCAACCATGACCATAGACATAGGCTTCGGAGCGTTTTAAAAAGGAATCCAATTTTGGAGCATCTTTAGCGACCAGGCGCATTTTTAGATGAATGGCTGTATTAACAAGCAAAATTTCCGTATACGAGAAAACATCATGGCAAGCGCTACAAAAAAATGATTTTCAATTTCTTTGGGTCCAAATTGAACCATGTGAATCCAGATGACATGTATTTCCAGCAGGACGGTGGCGCTACGTGTTTAATAAATTTGAATTATGTTTTTTAATCCTCCCAAAAAATTTCCTTTAATTTATGTCTATCAAATCTTTCAAACAAATGTTTGGGTTTTTGTTTTTTTAAAGAAATTTAGAAAATATTTGTTGAAAATTCGATATTTTGAAAAACGTTCAATGATTTTTTGAGTGTTAAATTATACTCCATATATACCAAATTGAACATCAATGCCTCTTCAATTCTTCGAAAAATGAATATCCAAAAATGACATCTTTCTATCAGCTATCTTGTACAAAATTAGTTTAAATCGGTTATACTGATAATATGAGATTTAAAAATAAAAAACATGGTTCTTAAAATGCACTGTTCGTAATGTAATTTGAAATTTTTTTTTTCTTGAAAATTGAAATAAAATCGAAAAGAAAGAAAAAAACCATTTCTTGGATTTTGTTCAACTAGCTTTTAATATAAGGAAATTTTTGAATTTGAAAAATCTATAGAAAAGTTTTTAAGAACAAATATATTCTCAAATTAACAAAAAATATATTTAAATGGTTTTGCGGTTATTTTTGTCTTAATAAAAAAATAAAAACGAATCGAAGGAATAATCAAAAATCGCCTGAGCGAGCCGTTGGGCGGAGAGATTTTTTGCGTCTTCCCAATAATTTTAATGTCAATTTTGATCAAAATCTCAAGTTCAATTTAACTTTCGGATTATAACTTGTCATTTAGTACTTGTATATCGCAAGTAAAATCATGAAGCCACAACGACATCCAACACATTTCCCGATGCGATGTACCGTAAAGCTAACAGTTAGATCGAGTGAATACTTAAAATTAGCTTGACTTATGAGTATCATAAAACAGAAACTGTATTATTAAAAAATTAGCATAAGCAAATTCGTGTTACTGAGTGTAATTTATCAATTTTGTCAAATAAATAATACCTCAAAGACTGCATTATCGTACTTGGTATAATATGACTCAGAATAGTAGTAATTAATGTTCACTTATTTCATATTAAAGAAACGATCACAAAATCTGTCTTCGAATAGAAAATTGACTGTGATCGATAGGCAGCAATAATAATTATTATCATCAATTTTCATTTTTTACTCAAGAGGTTGGACTTGGAAGAAAGAATTATGGTTCACTTGATAACATAATTACATAATTTATAATCTGACGCAGGAGTACTCGTACAATAATTGATCGTCACAAATTGAGTACTTAGAAACTTTCGATAACAATGTCTTGTCTCGAAGTTAATAGAAAAATGATTGTTTACGTTTCGATCGAACAGCTTTGAGTTTCTCTGTAGAGATACTTTATTAAGGCGTGTACAAAAGTTTAAAAGCATACTATTTTCCACAACCAAAAAATTAACATACGCTAAGCAAATAACAAGTTTGGCGGTCTAATCAAAAAAATCATTGATTGACAGGTACATTTGGAATAGCGTGAGTTACATTAAAAAATGCATTTATGTTAATTTATAAGTAATGCAATAGTTTTCCGAACGGGGCCATCGCTTTGATTCAGACACGTGTACCCACTTCAATTTGTAGTAATTAATGGGCTTAAGAAATAAAAAGACGGATTACGATTAAGATGTTTAAGTGATTTAGTAAGTGCGTGTTTTATGAACATACTTCTGACGGCATTTTTATCGGCGCTATTTCCGGACTGGTCTCTCTACTGATTTGGTGTCGAATACGGTCTCGATAAAATCAAAACATATTGATTTTTTATGCAGGTGTCTGAGGTGTGGAATTGATTTTTGTCTTGACTTTTCTTGAACACAGAATTTTATAACATTACACTCAGAGAAAAACGTCCTGTAAAAAGTTGACAATGGGCCTGTTAATATTACAGGACAAGAAACTCCATATAAAAAAAATTCCTGGCAAGAAATTTACTCGATATTTTTAACACTTTGCATAGTTTTATATTAACACTTTCAGATTGTCTACTTTTTTAAAAAGATTGTTGGTTGATTTGAAAAAAGATCATGTTTTATTACCAAGAGGGTAATGTTTTTTAAATACTTAATATGTTACAACTTTAATTCAAAGCTGTATATGCTTGCTTTGACATGTTTAAACAGATCACCTTTCAAATAATTCCCTCTAAATTTTTACTTGATCGCAGTCTAAAATCAAAAGTGTCATCACGGTGTTAATATTACAGTGTTCATAAGCTTACGTCAACATATTTTAAGAGATTATCGTGTTCTTCTGAAAAATATGCAGTTATCTCATTTAACCTTTAACATGGTAACAGTTCTAAATCTATATTGTACAGATTCAATTCGGTCAAAAAAAAAAAAACCTCCCATATATCATTATATACGTACATATATATTTTTTTTCTCTTAACCTGATACCAGTGCCAAATCTTGGCTTACACATTTTCATTCTATAGAAAAGAAAGAGATCACCTTGTTGCTACATAAATTTAGCTGAAAGCCAATCTCTTTCTTTCATATGTACGTAATGTATGCATCGTCTGTGGTTGATTATTAAAGTGGCGTGCGTCGGGTTGGTCGTTGGTCGTCGGTTGTCAGGAGTTTCGTCTTTATTCTCTGATTTAGAAATTTATCGTGTCGTTCTAAAAAAATTAATGGTGTTTATAATTAATAACAATGGAATCGGGTGAATTTTCCGAAGGTGAGTACTTACTGGAATAGCTTCTGCTGAAGACAGTGAAGAAGAAGGAGAACTTAAAACTTCGAGTTTAAGGCTCGTATTCACCAAGCGCTCCTAAACGGCTCTTAACTTTACGAGGCTCTTAACTTGAAATTTCTGTGGGGTATTCACCAACCACTCGCAAGTGTTTTTCGAAGTTCGAAAATGAGAGCCACTCTCTCTTGTTCAGGCATACCCAAACTGTGAAATGTTGTGGAATGTTGGTCTTGACAGCAAATGGATACTCATCTACTTGGCATTGCTCACATGGATTCGAGTCAAATGCGTGCGTGGCACACGCACAAGCGAACAAACTTTCGAAGAGAGCGCTCGTAAGTTAGGAGTGGTCGGGACCACTCCTAACTTATAAGAGCGCTCGTAAATCTTCACTAATATTGCTTGGTGAATAGGTTTATGGGCTTCTTAAGTTATGAGCGCTCGGTGAATACCGGCCTAAGAGTTACACAAATTCCTGTCGAAAATGCCTTCAGGCAAATTATTTGCGAAAAACTTGGATTCGACGAGGAATTATACCAAAAATTGTATGGTAAGTACTTTTTAAGCATTTACGTCCAGGAAGGTATATCAAGATTTGATTGATTTGCTTTCACCACGATACACGAAAAAACATGGCATTATCTCCCTACGAAGTGACGCCCGAAATCGACCACTTTAGTCAATTTTAACAATTTATTTATGAAATCAGCGAAAAAGTAATACCTACATATATTCTAATTCAATTTCAGACTACGGAATGGATGTTGAAAGTCTTTCCTTAATTCGAGATGAGGACATAAACGATTTATTTCCTGTATCGCAAATGGCCTTGCGGGTTAAATTTAAAGCTCGCCTTGGCCAATGGAGACAAAACGATGTAAGTTACACCATAAGAACCTATTTTAAATATAATTTAGACTTATATTGATTTTGAAGTGACCTGACTAACTTAAATAAAACTTATATATTTAAATTCATTTGTTTATTTTATTTTGAATTCTGGAGCAAAATGTTGATTTAACAGTGCACCATATTACTTAAGCATCAATTTGACAAAGAATGTATAGTAGATTCAACAGGTAAGTATTGTAAATTAAAACTGAGGATCATGTGACTTTAACGTGGTCACAAAGTTAATGTCATGTAGATTCACCAGGTGTACCATGTTAATTACAGGTGAGCATTCATAACTTAACATGGTACCTAAGATCAATTTGAAAAAAATATCTAGTAGATCCAACAGTTGATTTAACACAGATAATAAATTCAATTTACCAAAGATCATGTAAATTTAACAGGACCATCGTATTAATTATTGAAGTTTTCATTGAAATTTAACACCATTAACCGTTTTATTTTAACATTTAATCGTGTGAAAAAGACCGGATTCCACTTTTGATATAACATCAAAAAAATGTTACTTTAACGTTCATACTGGTTTAAGTTGACACGATATCAGGTACATGGGTCTAGTTTCTAATGGTGATATAACAAGATGAACAACAGAATATTCATATAAGCTTTACACTATCTAATGTTAATGGTAAAAAGATCAAAATCTTGTTAAAATATGGTATCATGTTAACACCTTAACCTTAAAATCATGTTGAAAAATAATAATATGAGAATTGGTAAGATTCTGTTTGATTTTACCTGATTTTTTCTCTGAGTGTAACAAACTTATGATGTAAAACCATTCTGAAAATCTTATGTATGTATTGTCTTAGATTGATTTCAAATCAAATATGTTCACAAAAAAGTGTGGGTTGCTCATGAATTATCTCATAAAATAAACTCACACCTCGTAGGCGACCTAAATGCATATTTTGCCCTAAAATTATCAACATTTTATTATTTTTGTATTTTTCCCGACAAATCAAATGATACTGCCCATTTCATGACTTTCCTATGAGAACAATGCCAGGCCACAGGCGCAATCTTCCAGGGTTAATGATTAAGACTTTTAATCTTGGTTGGATAAAGTTCACATTGGATTTCTGTTAAAAAATTGATTGAAGATGCAATGTATTTATTAAAAATTGTATATTGACAAGGCCCCCACTAGTCAACTGATGAGTCTTAGTATAAATGCCTGGACTCATGTTCGAAAAAAATAATATTTTCGAAAACTGTTTTCTTACATTACAATAGTAGTATCGATAAGTTTTAATAAAAGAGAAATTTTTATCTAGATCACACGGATACGGTGTCGTGCAAAATCCCCAAAAAAATAAATCTGCATTGCAAAAAATTACCAAAGAAAATATTTAGGGACAAAATCTCCAACGATTTTATTTTCACAGCCCTAAGATAGTTCTATTATTCCCAATAAAAGTTAAAATGGACGATGTGATGATAAAATAGGAAAATAACTTCAACAGAAATCGTGCGATTTAATCGTATGATTTACTACTTGAACAATTTTATTTTCTAGATATTGGCTTTGGGATTCTGGTTTGGAAATTTTATTTTGAGGATTATAACTCGATTAACTAGTAGATGTCAAGTAAGTATTTTATGAACATCCTACAAGGAGAAGTATATAAAAAAGTGGGTCAAATCGCAATCTCGAAGGCCAATTCACATCGCCTCCGTATGAGATAACCATGTTCGGAAATCTCTCGTGTAAAATTTCCATTGTGGCATCGGCTATGTAGCACGCAGCGTCTCCATCCCGTTGAAACCACATGTCGTACGTGTCCATATCATCTTACTCGCACCGAAATTCCACCGATAGCGCTCGCTGTTGACGGTGATGGTGTCGTTCTCAAAGAAGTATGGACCGATCATACCGCCAGCGCCAAATTCCAAACAGTGACTTTCTCTAGATGCATTGCAATTTGGTGGATCGCGTATTGTAATCGTTCCAAATTCTAAAATTTTGTTTGTTGACGAATCCATTCAGCCAAAAATGAAACTCGTCGCTGAATATGGTTTTTTGGGTGTAGGGCGCGAAACGTTGCTCAAATAGAAGACCCACTTTCATAGCAAAATTAATTTTGCTTTCCAAACTTATATGTATATGTAACTCAAAAAAATAATTAAATGACAGCCAATGTATGTAGCTTCAACAATCAGCTGTCAGGGTTCGAAAATCTCTATTGGAAAACCCTTAAGTACCTTTTGATGTACAATATCGAAAGGCAAAATAAGTAGAGACGCAGCAAAAAATAATTATATATCTATCGTACCTTCCTAATGTTTATAAATAAGGTTTCTAAGTTGGATGATTTTAGAAAGTTCTTAGACTAGAGGTATATAAATACGACTGTTGCCAGAACCGTGCTTGTGTTGCTTCCCAGGAAGTATTTTCTCTTTCCCCTCATTACCTTTTTATTTTAGTACATTCTTGTTGTTGCATTTCGCATTTCATTATGAAATACCACATATTACGACCGCTAAGCTATTGCATGCCAATTTATTCACAAAAGTTTTTATGTGACGAAAGAACAGTCACGAAACCAGTTACAATTTTTATAGTTTATACGTTAACTTATTATAGCTCTTAAAATTTATCAAAATATCAATCTCTTCACGAACAAATCGGATAATGAAGGCAAAAAAAAAAAACGTCGTCGTGACTTATTTAATTAGTTGACTATAATAATTATTATTAAGCGCAATTAAATTTTGAAACCACAAACAATCTCTACTCATTTTGAAGAATTTTATTTTAAAGTAATTAATTTATTAGTTTTACTTATGCAAATATTCCTAAAAACGTGTAAGACTACGAGTATTAAAAGGCACAAAACACAATTCCATTAAATCGAATATATTGAAAACCTAACAAAATACGCCCTTATAATACAAGTGAATCGAAAAATGAAATCATCGATAGATAAAAAGGTAGTCACACTTAAAATTGTTTATGGCACTCCAATTTGGTATCCAACGAAAGTAATAGTTTCTAAAAGTAAAGATGTTTGTAACTTATTTAACTGTATTTTAATAGATGTCTGAAGATCGTATAGACGTATGAATACAAACAATACCAAAATCCGGTGGCCTTCATATCGTCGGCCATATCGGTAGTTGACGCCCTTATTACGATTTTCAAAGATCAATTGATTAATCCAAATTGATAAGTTTTTGATCAATTGTGAACAACAAGCAAAAACGTATTGTGAATAGCTTCTATTGAGTTTGAGGTTTTTGGTGATTTTCTTTATTTTTTTTCCGATTTATTTTATTTTTGTTTAAAAATATACTAAATTTCTTCTAAATAGTTCTTTTTACCTTTATACCATTTGTAATAAGTGATTTTTTTGCTATTTTCTTTTTGGCAACACTGGTTTTGATAGCTCACGCACGTTTCGTGTTTTGTGTCACTGTCAAACATCTTCAGTTTGGTCTATAATTTAACCATGAATCGTCTTACAAACGAACAACGCTTGCAAATTACTGAATTTTATCATCAAAATGCATGCTCTGTTAAGAAAGTTCATCGCGCTCTTCTTGAATTTTATAGTCAGTTTAACCGACTTACTGATGCGGCTATTCGAGCAAATGTGACTAAATTTCGCACCACATTTTTGTACATTGTTGGACATTTAACCACCAACACGCTTACGTAGAGTGCGAACTGAGGTTAGGTTAGGTTAGTGTGTTAGCTTTTCCAGCCAGCAGCCACCTAAACCTGTTACTCCACTACGTGGAAAATTTTGCGGAAGGATTTAGGTGTGAAGGCTTTCAAAATACAGCTGGTGCAAGAATTGAAGCCGAACGACCTACCACAACGACGAATTTTTGGTGAATGGGCTCTTGAAAAGTTGGCCGAAGATCCACTTTTTTATCAATTTATCACGTAACAATGGACCAATTGAGAGGCGAGTTCGGTGAACAGTTTATTTCACGTTTGGGGCCGGTCAATTGCCCGCCTAGATCGTGTGATTTAACGCCTCTAGACTATTTTTTGTCGAGCTATATTAAGGCTCATGTCTATATCGACAAGCCCGCTTCGATTGACACACTGGAAGCCGAAATGTTTTTTTGAACGCTTTATTAGAAAACAATCCGTTTTTTTTTTAATTTGTAGGGGAATCTATGCAAGGCTTTGCTGGCACCAAAGAGCAACAGTCGAAAGGCTTTTCGAGAAACCAAAGTGATAAGGTTCTATAGACGATTTTGTATAAAAACTTTATACACTTTTCTCTCATGGTTCTTTAAAAGGAGACCATATGTGATGATATTTGGGAAGATTGTGCTGCCATCTTTGGATATAACGAAGAATTAGCTTTTAACTCTAACATTTTTCACTTTTTACAAAAAAGGATCAAACCAAAACTGGAAGTAAATTTTTTTCTGTTCAGCAAAGGCGTCTGCAAGCTGGGACGAAAGAGCACCCTCTCCCTCCGGGAAAAAATTCTTCGGGTGCCCGTGAAACTAAGTTTTTATGACTTTTACTTGCGATTTATACATAGGTATTATATGGCTAGTTGTTCGTTCGAAAAAAAAATCCAAGCTTGACATTACGTGACAGAGAAGACCAAAAAGTGGGTCTCACAGTTCTGCCAAAACTGGTCGGCGTATTTCCCTTAAACTAAATACATACATAGCAATTTTAAAATTTTCTCCTAACGCGTTCTTTTAAAGACCAAAAAGACCAAAAAAGACCTAATAGTCATATTATTTTTTCTCAAAATATATTCCATATTTTTCAAAACAAAAAGAAACAAAAATATATAATAATTTTAATGGTACCCCCCATAGAATTTTTGTTTTGTTTTCAATTTTCACAAGAGCGGTACAACTAATTTTGATTACTTTTCTCATGCTTAAACTCATAAAAAGTTTGTGTATTAAGTATGTTAAAATTTTAAAAAAATTTATTCTTTGATTTGATAGCGCAAAATTTTAAAGATTTCTCGTTTAAGCAATAAAACCGGCTCTACTTAACGCAGTCGTTTAGCTTGGAGACTTTGTCTAACTTTTTCATAATTTTAAACACGATAGACAACTTCTCTAACTAATGTGGGTTTTACAACAGAACCTAAGCGAATTTGCGTTGAACAACCCTTAATTTGACAGATACATAACTCACAAAATGTCCAAAAATATTTTTGGCAAAAGTCCAAAAATATTTTGGTCGAATTCCAAAATTAATTGGCCAAAACATTGAAAATCATCTCTCTAAAGATGGAGGAGGTTTACCTCCTCGGAGTTCTAAGAAGAACTGAATTTTTCCCGAACCAACAGTTCCTTAAATACTTTCCATTGGTTTAAAAATAGATCAAAATAAAATATTTGATTAATAGTACTAAAATAGTATTGAAAATTCCGCCAAATATTTCCAAAAATATCTGCCGGCGGGATTTTTATTTTTATTTTCGGCGGGATTTCGTGATTCGGGATATTGTGCGGCGAGATTTCGTTACTCTCCTTTAAAATTTCCTGAAAATTTGAAGCTCAAACGATTTAAAGCCTTCCTTGAAAGCATCCCATTACTAGAGAGCTCTTGTTTTGAATCATCATGTTTCTTATTTAATCGCTTGACTCTAAATTATAAAATGCATTTTAAATTGTTATCATGTTTATTAAGTCCCACTAAAAAGTCAAGAAGCAAAAATGCAAGAAGCTTACATTTGAAAATAAAAAACTTTAAGTTGTATCGATTATACAATATAAACTATTTTGTAGTTTATGTTCTGCTTCACACACAAAAATTACTGTGGGCTTCTAATCTACTATATGCACTATGCTCTATTTAATTCGTTACAAATTTTCTCTATCAATATTGATAACAAGAGACTGCTTGTATTGTCATAGATCTATTTTTGAAAATTGATCTTGATATGTCCTTTAAATAATCAAAAAAAACATCAGGGAATTTTGAAAATTCTTTTTCAAACTGCCACATTCGTCAACCTGCCACATTTTAACTCTTAAGCCGGAACCAAGAATGTCTCGTGTGGTGTGTTGTGGAGTGGTATATCACTGAGTGTGCACACTTGTGTGTAGTCATTATGAAAAGGAAAAGTACAGATCACGACATGACAGCAGTACAGCGGGCAGACGCAAAATTATAGTTAGCCAAAAATTTCAATATTCTGAAAGACAATACTCGTACCTTTTGGAATTGCAGCAGTGCCTCCGTTTGCAATAATTGCAATTGTTGCAATAGATACGAGTACGATTTTTGAATAAGCATAAAAACGGAACTTTTAAAAACTCGAAACTATTGTTTTGTGATTTGTTATTTAAGAGTTTTCAAAAAAAAATTAAGAGAATTTCTTAGTAAGATTTATATCTACTTTCTTCACGTTAAATTTGTGAGATAATTTTATCAACTTTGCATATAAATTTTGACAGCTCGTTTCTGCGAAGATAAAATTATCTCGTTTCTGAGGTTTATCTGGGTTTTCCGCATTTACGTGAATGCACTTATTGTAAATCTATCACACGTTCGACTTTCACACTTTCAAACATTCATACTGTTATACTGCAATACGGTGATGCATCCACTTGTCACCCTTTCAAACTGTCACTCTGCACTTTTGGTATGCTCGTTTGGCACAGTTGATTTTTACAAAGCCTAGTGTACGTAGATCACGCTCAATTTTCCACATTTCTCTCCTAACATCAGCTTAAATTCATGCTAAATTTGAACATAAGATCTTTGGGGAGAATATGTCATAGAAAATATATATGTAAATACAAAATATAATTCCAAAGCCTTGGTATAATGGTTAGTGCGTTGGACTGTTTTGGGTTCGATTCTCAGCCGCTGTAAAAAGTTTTTCAGGGGTGTACTGCCTCTTGCAAGGAATTGACAAATCCTCTAAGAGTATCTCATGTCATGAAAAGTTTTGCTCATTAGCCGTTCGCAATCGGCAAAAAAATAATTGTAGGTCCCCTACATTACTGGTAACACGCACACAGGGATGGTTGAGAGTTGTAAGTCACTAGGTCCTGGTTCTCTTCGAGCTGTTGCACCACCAAATTTATTTATTATTGCAAAGCCTTTGTTTATTATATTTGAAAGAGCTATAAAGGAACTTATGATTGGAGTATATGGCATCGTTGAAGTTGCAGTTGCCGATTTTTATTCTGTATATTTGCTGGAAGAGATTACTTTGCTCTTAATTTTTTTTTCGTGCGTTTGGTGTGTGTTTCAAAAAAAGTTTTATTTTTTTTATATTTCCTAAACATCAAGGTATAAGAATGCCTCGAAACAATATTCACTGCAAAGCTTGATTTATTATCTATCAAGAATCACTAAAATTTGACACCCCAATTATGTTGTGATATATTTTTTTTCAATGTTTCTAAATGACTATCCATCAGCAAAAAAATGATGGCATACCGTCAAAATCGAATAACTTTTTGGGATTTGGTTAGAAGAAGAATGTTATAAATTGAAAAAACCTTTTTTTATTTCACGGGGTGTTCCAAAAAAAATAATTTTGTGAATTTGATAGTTACAACAAAAATACAGGGTGTTCAAATTCAAAGTTAACAGTAAGAAAAAAAAAGAACTAAGTTATTTAAAAATTAAAAACGGAAACTATCAATTAATAAAAAAAAAACTATTATATCGGATAAAGGGTGTTCCAATAATAGTAACAAAAATAAATTAATTTAAAAATAAAAAAAACGAATTTTTTATTTGAAGAGCAAAAGTGCTTTTTATGCGTATTTTACATAAAATTTGATTTCATAGGCTGCTTATTACATCAGATCCATATCTAGCAAGCCTAAGGTGTATTCCTAAAAGAAAACGAAGTAACTTAGAGCCTGAGGTTCTTGAAATTTTAGATATTGCAAACTAATCTAAAATGTAAATAAAATGTGTTATATGCATATACATATGTTGAATGTAGTTATAATTATAGTAAAGGTAAAATTGTTCACAACAAAAACAAAACATATAAGAAACAATTAAATAAAATTGTTTTAAATTTGCTTTTTATTTTACAAGAATAACAGAATTGGTAAATAAAAATTGTCTATTCCAGTGAAACTGTATTTTTCGACAGGAAGTTTTCGGTTCTTTTAATTTTTGGTATCCTTGATGATGTATGCCAGAAAAATTTCGTGATACAATACTTACCAATATAAAAAAAAGCATTGATTGTGTAGAAATAAAACTAATTTAAAACTTCCTTTGAAATAGAATTTCTTGTAAGTTTTAATACCCTTTTTAAGAATGGAGTTTCTTTAGTTCATAAACAACGGCATTGACATATCGGTTTGCAAAAAAAAAAAAACTAGTAAATTCTGATAATAATTAACTTTTTTTCTTTATTTTATTCATATTTGTAATAAAATCAAACAATACATCATTCCTCAAAAGATTTTTTTGTAAATTATGATTTTATGATTTTTTTGGTGTAAACAACCTGTCACTTCAAACCTCATTTTACAAAAACTCAAATAAAATATGACCAAAATGTGAGTTACATTTGATTGTATAGACATTTTCAATGAACTAAACAGAAAAAAAACTACAAAAAAAATTAAAATGCAAGCGTTATTAATTTTATTCCGCTAAATTAGCGAATTCCCACACTGTGCGACGTCGCCATCGCCAGTTTATAAGTTTGACATACCTCCAAAGTATCGGGTTTTTCAATAAGAGCGCTATAAAAGTTTTTTTAAATAAAACAAAAACGGTTTTGGATATCAATGAAATTCTTTATTCTTGTGAAAGTACGTTTGATGCCATTATGTATGAAACTCGATTTCTTTTGCATGGCTACCACGGGCACGCTTGAAGAAGTCCAGACGCTGAACCCAATTTTCGACGGTTTTCAAGCATAAATCAGCCGATACTGCTTTAATTTCACGTTCGATATTCGTACGAAGTTCATCAATCGTCGCTGGCTTGTTGGCATAGACCATAGACTTGACGTAGCCCCACAGGAAATAGTCTAACGGCGTCAAATCACCTGTACTGTGCCTGTGGATTCAAATTTTTCCAATAGACGCTCAATTGTTGATCTGCTAGGACGATTATGACGACCATAAATTGGACGTAGCGCTCTTAACGTTGAGGCCACTGACTCACTCGTTGTTGGCTCGTATATCTTTCCATCATGAAATGGCAAACCTTACTAAAGAGAAATGTCAAAAGAGCGGCAAGAAATATGGCGTCGTTTGCTGTCCCTGTCGCTCTACTTTTGTAGCGTCTCTGTTGAAAAACCCTTTAGTTCCTACAGAATGTCCATGGTGGAATCAGCTGTGTGGCAGCGCCGTTTTATTTGAACTAATTTTCGTTCATATGCACATCATATAATTTGGGCCAGAAAAATTGATTATAATCAATAGGTAGCACTCACAATCCACATCAAATTGTGATTTTGCGGATGCATTGACGCTTGGTGACATGTTGTATGCGTATGTGCCAAAACTGCTGATTAACTTGTTGAAGGAAAGACAAACGTTCAACATATATTACTCATGAAACACTTAACGATCATTCACTATAGTTTATTAAATTTAGAAAACATAATAATTTGTTTATCTAGTTTCATTCTCTAAAATATTTTCACTGAATAAAGACTTATTAAATTATACAGCTTAACTTTATTTTCTGGTTTGTACTTGCGGTACAAAGCTATAAGGAAAGAAGAATTCAACAGATTATGAGACTTAATTGTACAACAGAAATAAATTAAGAAATTTAAAGAAAAGAATAAAAGAAACAAAAAGAAAATGGTAGATGCAGTAAAATCAAACATTACGAAACTAAACAACAACAATTACGGAAATTGGAAATTCAAGATGGAATTGTTGCTTCGTAAGCAAAATTTATGGAAAAAGGTTATTTTAGAAGAAAAGCCAATCCCAATCATAAATGCAGGTTCGGTTACAAATCAAACAGAAATCAACAATTGGGAAAGCTTAGATGATGAAGCTAGAGGTACAATTGGTTTATGTGTCGAAGATGATCAACTCGCTCATATCCGAATGAAGACAACAGCGAAATCGACATGGAATGCTTTAAAGGAATACCATGAGAGAAATACTCTTACAAACAAAGTATTTCTAATGAGATCAATTTGTTCATTAAAATTGGAAGAAGGAGCTGATGTTAGAGCACACATAAATAAAATGCAAGATTATTTCACGAAATTAAGTGATATTGGTGAAGAAAGTCTATCCGACAAGTGGAGTGCGGCTATGCTTCTAAGTAGCTTACCACAGAGCTATGATGCTTTAATTACTTCACTTGAATCTAGAAAAGAAGACGAAATTACTTTTGCTCTAGTGCAGCAACGAGTTATTGCAGAATACGAACGACATTTTATTGAAAATGGAAATTCAGGGGATGCTGTTTTGAAAACGGTAGCTAATACCGTTGTTTGTTATTTCTGCCGGAAGCACGGTCATCTAAAGAAATCTTGTAATAAATACAAGGAATGGCTACTGAAGCAAAATTTTAAGAAGGAATCAAAAGTTGCTCATAAAATAAATATAACAGAAGAATCAACGGAATACCAAACGAAATCAAGGGATAATTCAAAAGACTATCTTTTCAATTTTGGCCAAGAACAAAAAACAGGATGGATTATTGACTCAGGAGCAACTAGACATATTGGGAATTATGAAACTTTTTTTACGGATATTGACAAGACCTACAAGAGCTCAGTGGAACTAGCGAATGGAGATTCAACAAAAGTACAAGGAATAGGCACAGGATTATTGACATTTTTTGACGAAGAAGGAAATTCACATCAAGCAAGGGCTACTGAAGTCTTATATGCCCCTACTCTAACTGGTAACATGTTATCCGTCAAGCAATTGACGAAAAATGGTTTACGAGTTGAATTTGATAACAGAATCTGTGAAATTAAGCATGAAGGTAAGCAAATTGGTGTTGCAGATGCAACTGGTTCTTTATATGTTTTGCGACAACAAAATAAAGTATGTGCTGTACTTGAACATAATGAAAACTGTATTCATGAATTACATCGAAGAATGGGACACAGAGATCCAAATGCAATTCGAAAAATGTTTGGCAATGGATCTATCAATGGATTAAATATTGTTGACTGCGGTATTAAAGAGGTTTGTGAAATTTGCATGAAAGGAAAGATGACAAGACTGCCGTTTCCTAAGGAATCTAAAACTGAGTCATTGTCACGTTTGGATTTGATTCACACAGATGTATGCGGTCCTATGCAAACTCCAACGCATGCTGGAAAACGATATATGGTGACTTTCATAGATGATTATTCGGCTTTCACTGTAATTTGCTTGATAAGACAGAAAGGTGAAGTTGAAGAAACAATAAAACAGTTTGTCGAATTTTGCAAAACAAATTTTTCACAAAAGCCAAAAATAATAAGATCTGATCGTGGTGGAGAATACATAGGAACAAATCTCACAAAGTTCTTAAAGTCAGAGGGAATACAACAGCAGTTTACGGCAGCATACAGTCCTCAACAAAATGGAAAAGCTGAAAGAAAGAACAGGACATTAGTAGAAATGGCACGTTGTATGTTGATAGATGCTGAGCTACCGAACAGTTTTTGGGGAGAAGCAATATCAACTGCAAATTTCGTTCAAAATCGAGTAATAACAAGAGCAACTAATATGACACCATTTGAACGATGGAATGGTGTTAAACCAGGTATCGATCAATTTCAAATTTGCGATATTTTTGGGATACGACGAAAAAGCGAAAGCTTACAGATGCTATGATAAGACTGGACGAAAAGTATTAATAAGTCGAGATGTACGATTTTGCTCATCAAAACTTAACAATAAAAATAATGAAGTCTTCGTCGAATTATCAAAGCTAAATAAAGAGGGATCTAAAAACTCAATTATTCAAGAGGAAGAATATCCAGCTCAGGAGGAGATAGATGCTGAAACACAAGAAAATCAAAATGTTAAAACACGTGTTTCAAACCGATCAAACAAAGGAATTCAACCAAAGCGTTTAATTGAAGAAGTGAATACTACCAAAGAAGTAATAGAACCAAGAAGCTACATTGAAGCTATCGAATGTGATGAAAAAGAGCAATGGCTTACTGCTATGCAAGAAGAATTAGTATCACATGAAGAAAATGGCACTTGGGACCTTGTCGATCTCCCACCCGGAAAAAAGGCGATTGGTGGAAAGTGGGTTTTCAAACTTAAAACTGGACTAGACGGTAAAATACAACGATATAAAGCAAGATATGTTGCACAAGGATTTTCACAGAAGTACGGCGAAGACTATGATGAAGTTTTTGCACCGGTTGTAATGCATACGACATTTAGAACCTTGTTATCAGTCGCAGCAAAAAGGAAAATGATTGTTCACCATTTAGATGCAAAAACTGCATTTCTTAACGGAAAACTTACAGAAACAATTTATATGAGACCACAACCAGGTTATGAAGATGGTTCAAAGGTTTGTTTATTACGGAAAAGTATTTATGGTTTGAAACAATCAGCTAGATCTTGGAACAATACACTTCATAAGGTACTTGAAGACAACAAATTTCAACAAAGCTATAACGATCCGTGCTTGTATATAAAGAAAATCGATGGACAGTTTTGCTATCTAATTGTTTACGTTGACGACTTAATTGTGGCATGTACATCGATGGATCAAATGAGACACATTAATAAAATTTTAGAAACACATTTTAAAATACAAAATTTGGGACCAATAAAGCATTACTTAGGAATAGAAGTTACAAAGGATAAACATGGTAACTTTCTACTTTGCCAATCAGCATATATAATGAAAATAGCATCAGAATTTGGATTAAAAGATGCAAAACCGGCAAGGACACCAATGGATGTAAGTTATAATAAAACTGAAACTTTTGACAAATTTGAAGATAATTCCCAGTACAGACGTTTGATTGGACGATTATTATATTTATCAATAAACACCAGACCAGACATATCAGCCAGCATTTGTATATTAGCACAAAAAGTTTCAAGCCCAACAAGTCAAGATTGGAATCAACTTAAGCGTGTTGTTAAATATTTAAAGGCAACTAATTCTATGAATTTAATGGTGAGCAAAATAGAATCAGAAAATCTTTCATTATATGGTTATGCTGATGCAACTTGGGCAGATGACAAAGCCGAAAGGAAGTCTAATAATGGAAGGATATTTTTCTTGAACGGGGGGTGTATAAGTTGGTCATGCAACAAACAAACTTTAGTTGCATCTTCGACATGTGAAGCTGAATTTATTTCAATATCAGAAGCAGCAAAAGAAGCAAAATGGATACGTCAACTATTAGAAGAAATGCATGAACCAATTCAATCTCCTACACTTATCTATGAAGATAATCAAAGTTGTATTGATTTAGTACGTGATCATAAATTTTCATATAGAACAAAACACATTGATACTAAATATAAAGCAATACGAGATTTGGTAAGAAAAGAAATTATTGAATGCGAATATTGTTCAACAGAAGAAATGGTGGCAGATCTTTTGACAAAACCATTACCTGAATCAAAACATATTTATTTAAGAAATAAGTGTAATATTATTTGAACGAGGAGGAGTGTTGAAGGAAAGACAAACGTTCAACATATATTACTCATGAAACACTTAACGATCATTCACTATAGTTTATTAAATTTAGAAAACATAATAATTTGTTTATCTAGTTTCATTCTCTAAAATATTTTCACTGAATAAAGACTTATTAAATTATACAGCTTAACTTTATTTTCTGGTTTGTACTTGCGGTACAAAGCTATAAGGAAAGAAGAATTCAACATAACTGAAGTGTAAAAATCGTTATATACTCGTAACTCACTTTTAAAGTATGTAATTGAAAAAAAAAAAAAAACAACGAACATAAACTAATAAAATTTTTGTTATTATTTATTGAGATAAAAAAAAAACAAAGCATTAATGTTTTAAACTATGTATGTTGAGTTGTTATTTATAGCTGAGCTATCGATTTCAGCTTCTACTGAAGATAATCTTCTTAATTTTGGCAAAAATTGTACAAAAAAGCACATGTACACTGCAATCGAATTAAGAACCTAGAAAGTAAAGAAAGAAACAAATCTTAGATTTTAAGTTTCAATACTTAACTTAATACTTAGTTTATATACTTAACTTACTCTTTTTATAACCTTACAATCGAAAAGAAAAAATCCATAAGCATTGATTTCTAATTTCTGATGAAATATTTGCAAAGAAAAATTTTCAATCTGCAAATAAAAAGTTATTTAACTTTAGTTTTCTTGAATTTTCTTGGCACGTGCAGTTATCACCAATACGGAAAACTTCCAGCCTTCTATTGGATGCCTCATTCGATACACGTGGTAAGATGTATAAGTGGCCTTAAATTAAATTAAATCAAAGTGCTGCATTAGAGTTTATCATAACCGCTTTATTAAGTAAGTAGATACTTTTTTTTTGAAAAATTTCCTCTGATTTAGATTGATAAAAGTGGTAATAAAACTAAGGACAGATTTGTTTGCAATAAATATATTTTATATGTATTAAATTTGTTAAGTCACTTACCATTCTCATACAATTTCTGGATACAAGCAGAGGTATGATCATTTCCAGAGCTGCCGGTATCAACAGCAGATACTCTAAGAAGTCAAAATTAACGAAATCAATCAACAACACAAATGCCAATGCATACCAACTAATTCGTCATCATTGTAAATTATCCAAAATGTCCAATAAAAGTTAGCTAACACAATTGTGTAGGATTTGATAAAATTTGATGCCATAGACCAACCGAATGCATCTTTTAGATGTTCCAACATTTCATAGATTAATTGATAACAAAACATAATTTTTGTGATTTTTTGAAATTCCACTTGCAAAGCATCTCCCCGAAGCCTTCTGCATCTTCGTCTCAAGCTTTTCAGCTGCAGATGCAAGTCAGAAATCTCAGCTCTTATAAATTCGATATACAAAGCTACCTGCATTGTTCTTAAAGTGGTTATAATACCGAATGGCGTGAAAAACAACCAATTGAGCAGCCATTGGTCTCGATGACGAATTGCCACGGCGAATGCGGTTTCGAAAATAACCTTTATACCAAAATATCCATATAGTAGCCAGAAAAATAGCTTATATCATATAAATGGATTTTCGGTAAATTGTTGAGGTCTAGACTTTCGTAGACGACTAAATTTGATCCAAAACGATCGATCATGTTCCCGACTGACAATTGCCTCCACCAAAGAAACTTGATAAGCCAAGAACAAACTGACATATTTTGAAATGTCATTGAATTCACCGAAACCATTTTCCATAAACATGATTTTATTTTTGATCACAATTGTTAACATGGTTAGTGGTATAACTGACAATCCACAGATTATTGACCAAAAAAATAGAATTTTTTCAACTGCGCTCCGTCGCTGATGGATCAAGTTATCCAAAGAAATTGAACAAAAACCGAGAACATAAAATATCTTCATGTGATTCCGTATTACCCGATTAGTTATGATAAAATCCATATTCCGAGGAATTCTAAAATGAGAAATAATAACTTTATTGTATGGAGTAAGGAGTTGCACTAGGTATGTGCAATTTGTTTTGAACTAAAAGCAATCACAATTTGACATAAGCAATACTGTCAAGTTAATTACTGTGAATGTCTTTACAAGTGACAGGAACAGCATATTTATTATGTTCATGGTATTTTTTGTGTTCATGATATTGAAACGCTAATGTAATTAGTTACATTTTATTGGTGATGATGAATATTTATTAAACAATTTTATAGGTCAGAAGTCATTAGTTTGCAAAATAAAGCTATGTGGGAGATTCTTAATTCAATACCATCAATTTTATTCTAAAAATAAATTGAAATGGTATTGTTTTAAGTTTCGAACTTGAACTTAATAAAATACAGGTAAAATATCGAGTGTCATGTGGATAATTAAGGGCCATTTGCTGAAACGAAACTTAAATATTTATGTTCAACTTAAGCGCTTATGTTCTACTTTTTCCTCTACGTAAACTGTCACATAAGAGTTTATGTGGAACATAAGTATTTATGTTCCGTATCAGCAAATGGGCCTAAAACACTTTTAATTCGCAACTTTAAGAATTGATTAAATTAATGTGAGATCTACGATTCTACTGCTTTTCGCATTTTAATATTTGCACAATTATTTAGCAATTTAGGAAGTAAGAGCTGCTTTCAGAAAACCACTTAATAAAATGATATTTTTTTTTCAATTAATTGAGATAGAAATATCACACTAAGCAGCGTGATTCTAGTTATATCTGACTTGTTTTAAGGCCAATAAGGTTAGACAGAAATATTCGTGGTATTTATTTTTGTAGATAAATAATCATAGTATCGGACTGGACTTGAGATATGTCTTAAATTTTATTATTCGTTTGAAATACAATCAAAACATTTATGTATGTAATTGGAAGTCGTTTATATATCCAGCACGGGCACGTGTGCAGCGGTTGATTTGTTGAAAACAATTTTCGATGGCTCGGCCACAAAGTTAGACGGAAACGGCCGCTATATCTCGTTCAATACTGGCTCTGAGCTCCTCCAGCGATCAGTGGGCTTTCAACTTTAAGCTAGTTGTTAGCACCAAAGCTGTGGAAGGCATTTTATCTGTTAAATCAAATGCTGTTGGCCTCGATGCACAGTGCGGCCGATGGCATCTTTTTGCGGCCAAAAGTCCAAACAAAATAAAAGTTTTGAGTTAGGGGTTTTTTGTCATCAAGCTGTCTAAAGGAGACCCCATACTACGAAAAATGTTCGTAGTAGAATCTCTTGCCGCAAATCCCCCCATAATCTTAGCCTGAATGTGGCTGCTAAGTTAACGTAGTGACGAGTCGTTAAGATAGGCTAATGGACACTTCCATCAAAACACGTGTAAAAGTTTTTATTTCCAAGCAAATCTATTGCAATAAAATGGATTCAATAGCTGCAGGTGCGTAAAATATGTTAAAAAAATTTTGAATAAAAATTCCTAAATAGTACATTGTTAGACAGAGATATGTCAACACTATTTATTTACTTAAAAAAAAAATATTTGTTTGAGTGAAAACTTTTTTTTCTTGCTGTTTCTTGTTCTCAAACCTATTTAAGATAGTTAATAAAAGTATTGTGTACCAAATAAAATAAAGTTCAGCTGCCAGTAGCTGCTCGTTGAGTTTTTTTGTGCATTAAGGTACTATTACGGTCTCGAACGCCAAAAACGCACGATTTTTGAGAATTTTTTTCTCGGAAACTTTATTAGATAATAACATAAGTTTTTTTTTAGATAATAAATACATGCGTCAAGAATACAAATTTTTTGAAACTTTTGAATTTTGGCCGAATTATAGAGGGCTCAAACGTCGACTCATCAAAAAATACATTGTCCCATTGCGGACTGCTAATCTCAGGATTGGCTGGACTGAAACAAAAAAAAACAAAGTGGGATATTTTAAGGAAGATTTCTTACGAGACAATTTACCACAATTTGTTTTAAAAGAAAAAAAAAAACAAAAAATTTCAAGCTTTGAAAAAATAATTTTTTTTTTGGAAATTTTTTTGGTCATTTTTGGGCCGCCATTTTTTTGTTCATAACTTTTTGGTCAAATTGTGGTAAATTGTCTTAGAAAACATAAAGACAATCAAGTTGCAACAAGTTTTTTGAAAATCGGTTCAGTAGATCCGGAGATTAACTGCCCGCAATGGGACAATGTGTTTATTGATGAGTCAACGTTGGCGCCCTCTATAATTCGGCCACAATTTGAAAATAGAGACAGAAAAAAAAAAATGTTCTTGTATTCTTGACACATGTATTCATTATTTAAAAAAAATTATGTTATTATCTAGTAAAGTTTCCGAGAAAAAAATTCCCAAAAATCGTGCGTTTTTTGGCGTTCTAGACCGTACTAGTACCTTAATTTACAACAATATCCCTGGTGTTGTATGCCCACGTTAGTTCAGAAACTTTTAATTCATGGCCCCTAAATAATAACATATTCAGTGTTACCTATCTGTCAAATGTCGGAAGATGCACAAGAAGCATGTAATAATTTTTTTTAAATCTATCAAGCTAATTTCGCAAGAAACCAAAATCGTCAAAAGACAATGGAGGATGTTTTTAAAAGATTCCTAATCGCATCCGATCCATTAATATCTAGTTGTCGGGAATTACCTCTAAAAGTCTAAGGACTGTATCAATTTGTTAGCTCCTCCACCTGTAAATAATCAAACAGAAGATGAACAACAACCTTTTGACAGCTCTTCCGCTTCTGAAACAGATGCAGATGATTGTGACTGTTACCAAATGGGCAATGAAAACTTTTTCATGTAAATATCGGATTAACTTATATATTGTTTGCTCATATTGTATTTTGTATTTCTAAATTTATCATTTATAAATTACTGTTTTCGATTTCAATAAAAATATATAAATATTTTTTTTTTCCATTTTTTTGTTATATAATACTGCCATATACGAGTAGCATTCCACCATTTTGAATTTGTTCATTTTTAATAAATTTTCAAGCCCTAATAATATCAAAACAAAATTTTTTACTTAACTATTTCATTTTTGATTAGTTTTTTCGTATGACACATGACGCAATATTAGGTCGGCCACTTTGAATTTGCTGATTCTGCTAACAGATTCGTAATCAGCGACCCCAAAAACCCCTATATACCAATTTGTGGATCATTCTCTACGTTTTTCGACTTTTGGCCGCAAAAAGCGGCTTTCGGCCGCACTGTGCGATGAAATGAACCCTAAATTTCTGAAGCTAATACTAATCACTGTTCTACCATACATAATACATATCCCATATTTTTAGCACAATCTTAACTACTGGAGAATTTTCCATGATACCTGTTCCTAAAACTCAAAGGATGATGAATTTGGGCCTAATCGAAAGTTTTTGAAAGAATATTGCAAAATAAAATACATAACATCATACCTTAATACTTCAAACCTTCTAAAACCAAGATCAAAAGTAGTTTGCTAAAAGTTAATAAAAATGTAGGATCATGTGAAATGATACTTTTCTTACTCTCTTAGATTTCTCTTAGGCATTTGATATGGTGTACCTTTCCATTTTATGTGAAAAATGTCTTCGATTCTTTAATATGTCTATTTGGTGCTGTAACGCACTACCGGTCATTGAGAAGCTTTCGTTTCGTTCTTCAAGGTATTTTATCAGCTATTCCCATAAAAAATTTGTGGAAGAATTTTATCAGCTATTCCCATAAAAATTTTGTCCAGTCTCCGTTCGTCTTGTTCAAATGCTTCAATGTTCAAAAAATCAAAATATTGTGTAACGGTCAGGACATTGTAGTTTATTGTTCCTCTCAAAGTCGTAGTTTGACGTATTCTCTCTGCCAGCACTTCCACCCATTTCGTCACCTTTATTTTTTCAACCGATCTATTTTAATATGGTTGAAACATTGTGAGGAGGAATACGTCAAATATGTATGATTTAGACTTTGAGGAACAATAAAATACAAAGTAGAGCCTTTTACAAATTATTGTGATGCATCACCGATTTTTGTCTTGTTAGATGTAAAAAGTATCGAATGACATAACTCGAAACAATTTATGAATCAATTTTGCTTTAAAGATTTAATGAGCTGCAGCTTAATAGAGAGATGGAGAGATACTCTTCTATAACTTTCAATGCCTTAAAACGTGTAACAATAACAAAGTATTATTTGATAATTTAGAAAGTTAGAGAATAGTTTCGATAACAAATTGTTCAAACGACTTAAGTAATAAATAACTTGCCTCACATCTTAGGTACAGGGTAAGTCAAATTAAGTGAAAAGTGCTAAATAAAGTAAATAAAAATAATTGAAAAACGACTTTTTAAAAATTCATAATCTTAATTGTTTTTTATTTATGCTGATTTCGATAAAATGATTTTATTCATATATTAGAAAGAGTTTTCCAATAGGGATTTTTAAACTTTGCTATGTGATTGCGGCCATATTATTGTTAAAGCTACAGCTGTCAAATTGGCTGTCATTTATTAAGTCTGTTTTGCCAAATCAACATATAGCCTCCAACAGCATGTACAAAAATGATCAAATCGTATTTATAAAAGTGGATGTTGTGTTTGAGCAAGTTAACCCCACACAAAGTTGACCGACAACATGTGGCTTCAACAGCCCGTGCCAGAATGGACATTTTGAACGAGGAATTTCCAAACATAATACTCTCACGTGGAGGCGTGAGCCACCGAGATCGTGCGATTTGACACCCTTAAACTTCTTCTTGGGAGGTTTTCATATGTCACAGCTCACAGGTCTAAATAAATAAAAAGTTTCAATGATTTCTCACTCACAGTTGGTTTTATTCAAACTTGGAGATGAAAAACGCATAATGAAAAATCTCTCATTTTACTCGAAAGATTTATATTAAATTGGCTTAGTAGTAGATAGGTAAATCAAAGAAGTGATTTCGAGCACAACTCTAGGAAGCATTTTCAACACCATTATCCTTAAAAAATTCTTTTCAGTCATTTTTTATTCTTTTAAACTAGTCTGCATGCCGGTCTGATTTATATTCAAATAAGCCATTTTACATGGATATGGCTTAAATTGTTATTCTAATTATGTACATATTAAAGTGAAATTTATGTTCAATAATATTTAATTATAGATTAGGTAAAATAAGCATTATAATAATGCTAAGGGCTTTTTAATTTAATTTTAAATAATTCATACAAATAAATTATAATTTTATATTATAAAAACAAGCAAGTTATTGAGAAAATATGTAAAATAATAAAAATATAAGCTGCAAAACAAGTTATTAGAATACCTTATGGCTCAAAAATAGAAATCTCATCTGATTATTTGAATAAATATGAATTTATGCTAATATTGCATGAGTGGTACATATTTCACTTAACTGACAGAAGACAGCCTCATGATTTCGATTCATAACCACGTTGTTAATACCCAATTGTTTAGTGCTGCAAAGATCGCAATCTTATGATCTTACATAGTATATGTTCCCATTTCAATTCCACAGCTGAAGAACAGAGTTGAGAGCCTGGAAATGAATATGAAAATTTATAACCCTAAATTCTAAGATATCAGTGTTTTCAACTACTGGGCTTAACTTCTAGGTTTGTTTCCAGTTTGCAATTTTAAGAGCTGATGGATATAAATAATTTGTATTTTCGGTGAAAAATCTAATTTTCAACTAAAGATTAGACCTTGTGCCCCAAGGCAACTTTAAGTTATTTGTTCATTCTTATCGACTAATTTGATTATTTTGACTGCTCGTAAATAAATAAGCACTTTACTGTTCATGTATTTCTTGAAAGTGCACATATGCTTAGTTACATATTATTATTTTTCCAATTCAGAAGAATTTTCCGATCCTTGATACCAATAAAACAAACAAAAAGAACCAAGTCGATTCTGAAATTTTCGAATGTTGGTGTTGTGTGAAGAGACATGCAGACATGTTCTTTGTGCTCATTTTGAATTTATTTAAACTTGTTCATTCCAACCTGTTAATTATTGCCACTTATTTGCATAATCATCTCAAACTTCAAATTTAAGCATGAAATTGTGTTTACCTACAATGACGTTTCACAATTTTGACAACTTCGTCTGCGAGCGTATAGTAATTCTTCTGAAATTGAACTCAAAACCCAGAAGCATCCTCTCTTCTTTTCAGGAGAGGAACTGTCATTCTGAATTTCAATAGAACGCTTTAAGAAGAGTTTAAACGCGTTACGAGAAAGTGATTAAGATTCAAAATTTACCAGAAAATGTTTTTTTTTTACATTTTTACTTGCGATATACTATAGGTAGGGTGACCATCCGTCTCGGATTTACCGGGACTTTCCCGCATTTCAAAAACCTGTCACGTTTCTTGAGAAACCCGAGATATTATATACATATTAGGTGAAGCCATTTTTGTTTTTCCCAAGTATTTGTCCCGTGTTTTCACATTTCCTACTATAGGGCAAGTTCTGTATTTGGAAAGAAAATCGAACTCGAGATTTTGGTTAAAGTTGACTACGATGATAGTGATTCAGTGAATCCCTAGAGGAGAAATTGATTTTTTTTTTTTGGCTCAAAAACTAACGGTACCTGCAATACAGCCGATATGCAAAATCTTATTTATCTCGAAAACGGCTCTACATTTCGGCCAAACAAAATTTAAAATTCAAGGTACTTGTCATTTGTGCATTTTTCGTCCAAAAAAGCCCCAACCCTCAATATTCGTGTATCAATAATTTATTACATTCTTCTTTAAGACACAAAAACTCTTAAAAATTTGACTCTTAAATTTTGTGTAAATATTTTTATTTAATTTTTTATTTTACAAAAGACGTATTTTCAAAATGTCGATCAGTTTTCTAGTATCTTTAAATACGAAGAAAACTTATATAAGAAATGTAGGCTTAAGACTTCGAAATCTTATACAACAACAAAACAGTACTGGAAAAATCAATAAATGCAAATTCAAATTATCCAGAACTTTTTATTGACTGACGTCATTCCTGTAATTTTTTTAAGCACACACTGTAAGCTCTTCAAAAATATCTAACAGAGTATACCTATAAGCACATTACTGTTTTGTATTTTGTTCACAACAGTCAAAATCTTCACTTTGATGAATTTGACATTTTGTTTATCTATTCTTGAAAGCAATTGCTAGCGTTGTGTGCGATATTATATAAATATTAAAAACAACTTTTATTTCCACCTTGCAATTACTCATCTACCAGATTCACCAAACTCCTTGCTGTCACTTTTTTCATTTTAACATTCTTAAATTTTACGATCAACTTTTTACAAACCATTACAAAATGTCTTACATTCCAGACACACTGGAGAAAGGGTTAAAAAGGTTTGCATAGCTTTCTAAGCCTGTAGTAAAACTTTTGGTAGAAAAATGGGATCTAAGATAATTTTGTGGACATCACCATCCGTGGTGCCACCGCACTTACCAAAGCATAATAACAGTGTTGGCATCACAAGGGCTTTAAGATCTTGCCCAATTGATGCCTTAAGCGATAGTCTGACCTTGTACCACTTGATTAACACATTAAGTATCTAGTACCTGGCTGTGCATTAAGACTAAAGGTATCAAACTCTTGGATTGCCAAACATTATGGCCATAGCAATATTACGCAGTTGATTCCAATAGAGATTTTTTTCCCAATGGTCGCCATTTCTACCCACCTACCAAACTAGACGTATGGTATCGACTATCGAGTAAATAGATTTCGGCATAACTCCACTGAGCAAGTTGAACCAAACCTATTTCAAATTCAAAGCAGAGGTAAGAGGTAGGTATATTTTGCGGGCACTAAATGGATTATGACTACTATCAAGCAGCGTTACCACTTCCGGAAAAAAAGTCGAAGTAGATTTGAAGAAAAAAGTGAAGTAAATTGAGAAAAATCGAAGTAGATTTCAAAATGGCTTTTTACTTGCTTTTGGAAAAAATCTTGCATACGAAAATTTTTTTCCTTAAATGAATACATATTACCTATTAAATATGTATTTAAAATTGTCAATACATTTCTTTTAATTTTAAAGAAATTTCGCATAAATTTACTCATTTGTGTATTTGGATTCTGTTGACGTTCTTTTATTTTATGGTAATTATGAGGTTATATACTACTACTTAGAGTGTAATAGAGAAAAAGAAGTAGATTTGGGCTTTATTTTGTAAAATTGAAGTAGATTGAAACAGAGATTTTTAAAATGAAGTAGATTTCAGTATTTTGCTGATGCTGCGAAGTAGGAAGTAGATTTTAAAATATTTTGGAAAAAAGAAGTAGATCTACTTCAATTGAAGTAAAGTGGTACCACTGCTATCAAGATGTTTGAGCACAATGCGAGCATTTAGGAAAGTTGGAGAGAATTTAAAATTAAATACCGATGCACATTGATTTTGAATACCTATAAATATCGTAATTGGAGGGAAATATTATGCCGGGTAAAGCATTCTCCATTCGTGTAGTGCGGCTAAAAAAGAATCTCTGAATTTAACAGTAAATCTGAAATTGGGCTCAAGGGTAAGCTGATTGGCATTCCCAGAAGCAGGAATATTACGGTTGAATTATTTAAGGGAAAAAATGCAATCTCTATTTTACTAGAACACTGTTTTTATAAAATAATAACGGTAATATAATGAAAGACAAGAATCATTGCGGCAGCGCTTGAGAGATGCAAATGTTTCTGTTATAACTGTTAGATCTATCATCTATCAATCATTTTTAAGGCTCTTTTTTGCATTTTGTCCTCTCTCTTTTTTCATCTGGTACCGATGTATAAATTTTAAATACTCAACCACTGGGTAAAAACTACTGTGGATTTAATTAGTGTTTTACAATTTAAAACAATTTTTCTTACAATCATTCTCAATTTTAATTCATGTATTAACCTGATTTACGGTTATACAGTTCACATATATCGCGTTTTTTCAACAAATTAAGATAAATATAACTTTCGAAAAGACATTCTCATTAATATGTAAATTTAAAAAAAAAATTAACCAACGAATAATGAAGGGTATCTGCCACTATTTCAATTACAATTTATATTTATACAAACGAAAACTGAAAGGTTTCACATATTAGCTTTGAAAGGTAAGCTAAGTACTAAGCTAGATACTCGTACTTAAATACCTAAAATTATAAAAGTCTCAAGGCTCTTGAATTCACATTTCTACATTACTTCCTGCGGAAATACATACATACATATGTATACTATATTGTAAACTGACATGAAGCCAAAATGGCCTTGTTTCATATTAGAAACGTCATAAGATGCAAATTAGTATAACAACATGCATAAATATATTCACTCAGTTTTCATTGATAAATCTTCTAAGAAAAATAAAACACAAGTTCTCCAGATAAACGATTAAGTAATTAATAAAAATATGACATCTAGAAATGTGACATATTTGTACTAATTTTTATTCATATATTAAACGAGTATTATACGTTCTCTTAGTGTTCAATGAATGGATTGAATTATTATTAGTTTACGAGAATTTATTGATAATTCATATGTACTGTTCATTATTGCATTCTTTTGACTTGCCACTTAAAGGTATAGGTTATGCATTCGGAAAAAAAATCGAACTCGAGATTTTAATCAAAGTTGACATTATGATTATAGCAAAGACTAAAAAAGAGGCTGGGTGCGACCCACACTGATAACTTCCCATTTGTGGTCTTGAAAACTTTATATTTATTTTTTTTTTCAAATAACTAAATTTTCAACGAAACAAACTTTAGCTGTAAAATTCAAACAAACATTATTTTAATTTTTTAGAGAGATTTGAAATTGATATTGTTGATGTTGATCGTGAGCAACAAAAAATTTTGTTAGATGTCACTTAGTTTAACCAAAATTGTCTCTTAACACACTATGATTCAACTAGAACTTTCTTCGTTTTTTTCGTTTCCTGAACAATTTTAGAAATGTCGCTTAGTATACATTCTTACGGGAAGGTATCGATGTATAAAACAACATACTTTAGAAGGCACTATCGGTGTTCATTCCCAAGAAATTCGACTTGAAATACAATTTTAACTAGTTTTCACTAGAATTTTTAATAGTTTTTTTATTTAAAAAAAAAACTATTAATTCAATATTTGTCAACATTTTACCAATTGTACAAAATTATACTATGTATAAAATAAACGAAATTAGAAGTCAATATCACTACTAGTTCTCGAGAAATTTGAGTCGAAAAACAATTTTTACCAATTTTCAATAGAATTTTATATAGTTTTTTATTTTTTGTAAAAAAACTGTAAACTGATTTTTTTTGAAATTTTCACCAGTTGTCAAACACATTATTTTTCGTAAAATAAAATTATTTTGAGTTTCAAATTGTTTTCCGTTCTTAGAATATCTGGGTTATGAAATTTTTTTTTCAGTTTTTTTTTTATTTAAAAAAATAACGGTATGTTCATTTTTTTCCAAATTCATACCAAATCTGTATGACCTTATAATGAGTACATACAATTTTATTTGAAATCAATAGCATTATTTTTTTGTGAGATATTTGAAACTAACCAAAATTTTTACTTTTTTTTTAAACCGTTATAGTGAAAAAACTACTCACTGAATTTCAATAAACGCCCTTTCAGCCTCTTTCGAAGTTATGATCTATTAAAGAAAATTTATTTGAAGTCGATATCTTTACTCGTTCGGACGTACGAACGTACGAATGCAACAAATGCAAAAAAAATTGATTTATTTAAAGCTAGGAAATGGTTGAAAAAAAAATTCCAAAAAAATGCTTATTTTTGGTACCCCCCTTCGAACCATATTTTTGGTTTTTGATTTTCTCAAAAACTGTATACAACCGATTTAGATAATTTTCTTATTTTAAAGCTCCTCAGCAGTTTGAACATTAGTTTGTTTAAAAAATATTTCAATTTTTTTTTTCAAAACTCAATATTTCAAAAACCCCATGCTCGATTTTTTTAAAACTTGATAAAGAAAAGTTTCTTAATATAAATTACGAGTACAAGGTGTAAGAAAAAAAATTTATTTTACCTGAAAATAACGTTACCCCCCATACAAATGTTAAAAAATGGTATTTTTCTCGAAAACGGTTCCGAGAATTTCGCTGAACATTTTTTTCTTTTGTTCAATTTTAACAATCTATAATTTAATAAAAAATTGAAATCAAGTTATTACTGACAGTACGAGTACCTACCATAGAACCATTTTTTTAAACTTGGAATATCTCATTATTGACATAACGGATTTTAATGAAATGTTTTATAGAGAAGCTTCTATAAAGTTTAAAAAACATTGCATTTCAAAACTTAAAAAAAAAAATAATTTTTGAATTTAAAAAAAAAAATCTATTTTTTTTCGAAAATTCGATATCTCAGAAACGGCTGAATATTTTTTTCTTGTAAATTTAATTTTTATTCGAACAATAATAAAAGCTTTAAATTGGCGTACCAAATTTTTTTCTTAAAACCAGTACAGACTGATAATTTTTGTTCTTGCATAAGCTAATATTTACTTGAATCACATGGCATCCTGTGTTTAGAATTTTATGCTTATGAACAGTTTTTCTCTAATAACATTCATTTTTGGAATTCTTAGTCGTTTACATAAGAGCGAGTTCATGCGACCCAGTCGTGCATTTTATTTTATGCATGAATTGGCAAACTCAATTAATTGTATTTGAATCGAAGAAACGATGGATTGGAGGAAGTTTGAAAACGAAATCCTTGTCAAAGTCACGACATTTTCTAATCTCGCGAACAGTTGACACGGATTTGAAATTTACATATCCGACTGATTTAAAGTTCAATAAAACTAAAACTAGAGCAGCGAAGTTGCTATGGTAAGATAGTATCTGATTTATATTGCCATCGGACAAAAAGTTCTACGACTCATGAATTAATTAACTCGAAAGAACGAATAAGTTTTACTTACAAATTTATTGTCTGTTAAAGTGTGTATTAACCTGTATTAATTTAATTAATTTACTTCTTTTGCCTGGTTAAAGTAACTAAAAATAAAAAGAAACAGAATAATTGACAATAGAAATGAATCGGTCATTTCAAAAACCTCATAAGTCATTCAATTCGAATTTTTCAGGAATCAATAAAAACTGTTTCATGCTCAAACAAATGAGTTTTAAACCATTTTTTTATGCTTAACTTAGTATTTTAGTGGTAAGAAAATTGAAAAGCGAAAAAAAATCACAGTTTATCAATAAAAATAATGAAAAAAACCTAAAAAACTGTTCTTGACTTAAGTTGTTTTAGCAAGGACTGGGGTAAGTGGTATATAATTTAACCAAAAAAATGGTAGTAATTATATTGTGTATTGCTTATTATTGAAAATTACACTTAAGAATAACTTTTTGTCATGTTTTAATATCTTTAAAGTACATAGATTGATTATCTTCAACATTTTCTTATTGATGGGCACTTTTAAAACATAAGCCTTTGCTGATAGAAGTGAAACCGAAGTTGCAACTTTATTTATTACTAATAATGAATGTCTAATCAATCCATCAATATATTCCTATGATAGTACCTTTTCTATTTGAAGCATACTTAAACTCATATATACAGGGTGATTGGCATAAGGTGTGACAAAAAGCTAGGGCGTGTAGGTTGGACTTAGACAAGAAAAAAATCGTATGGGAGGGGGGGGTCTATTTCCCCCCGTTTAGGCGGGAGGGGCAATTTAAGAAAAAAATCACTTAAAACAGAAAAAAAATTATTAAAAAATAACGGTGATACCTACAGAGTAATGCTATAGCATTTTGAAAAGCCAGAAATACGTTCTTTAATTTTGTTTTTAAATAAAGTTGTTCGAGTGAATAGTTTTTGAAAAATTAATTTTCAAAATCAAAATTTTGAAAAAAAAAAATGGAAAAATTTTTTTTAAACAATTTTTTTTCAAAATTTTACGTAATTAAGTATTATTTTTGTATTCAATATTCAATGCTCTTATTAATTTTTGATCAAACACAAAAAACCGGATGTCAAAATGTTTTGTAGTTTTTGCGAAAATCAAAAATAACAAAAACTACTTTTGTTCTAAGAAAAGCCTTTTATTTAAGTTTTTATACGTCTTTGGATTCTTAGGTGAATTTACGATAGAAAGGATTAACTTTCTTTTTACTATTTTTTTAACTATCGTCTTATAAACATACAATAATGTGACAAAGTACTGGATTAACCATATTTCACACATTTTTTCATTGAGAACACCTACGTGAGAGCATTGGATTAATATTGACCTGCGAATGTTGTTTAAATAATGCAACGTTACACGCCCTAACTAGTGACAGAAAAGTGCAATTGCGAAATAAGAACAAGAATGTTCCTGAATCTTGAAATCAATTAAAATAAGAAATACATGCATATTTAGATAAAATACAAAATTACTGTTTATTTAAATTTTTAACTATTTTTTAACTAAAGCTTATTACAAAAAATTATTTAAAAAACATTCGCAGGTTAATATTAATCCAATGCTCTCACGCAGGTGTTCTCAATGAAAAATGTGTTAATCCAGTACTTTGTCACTTTATTGTATGCTTATAAGACTGATAATAAAAAAATTTTACAAAAAAAGTTAATCCTTTCTTTTGTAAATGCACCTAAGCCTAAGCCGACCCCACCATAATAAAAAAGTGGCAGGTCAATTTTAAACCAATGCTCTCACGCAGGTGTTCTCAATGAAAAAATTTGTGAAATATGGTTAACCCAGTACTTTGTAACATTATTGTATGCTTATAAGACGATAATTAAAAGAATAGTAAAAAGAAAGTTAATCCTTTCAATCGTAAATTCACCTACATAAGAATCCAAAAACGTAAAAACTAAAATAAAAGGCTTTTCTTAGAACAAAAGTAGTTTTTGTTATTTTTGATTTTCGCAAAAACTACAAAACATTTTGACATCCGGTTTTTTGTGTTTGATCAAAAATTAATAAGAGCATTGAATATTGAATAAAAAAATAATACTTAATTACGTAAAATTTTGAAAAAAAATTGTTTAAAAAAAAAAAATTAATTTTTTTTTCAAAATTTTGATTTTGAAAATTAATTTTTCAAAAACTATTCACTCGAACAACTTTATTTAAAAACAAAATTAAAGAATGTATTTCTGGCTTTTCAAAATGCTATAGCATTACTCTGTAGGTATCACCGTTATTTTTTAATAATTTTTTTTCTGTTTTAAGTGATTTTTTTCTTAAATTGCCCCTCCCGCCTAAACGGGGGGAAATAGACCCCCCCCTCCCATACGATTTTTTTCTTGTCTAAGTCCAACCTACACGCCCTAGCTTTTTGTCACACCTTATGCCAATCACCCTGTATATGTCGAAGGTGCTTTTTTCTGTTTTTGTGGGATTTTTTTCTATAAGATTCAGTTTCAGACAAACATGTTTTTTTGTACAAATTTGGCCACAATTTCATGAATTCCAAAACATCTTCAGTTTTTAGCTCTATGACTATATTTTCTAAATTTCGAATGACATGGACGTGAATTTGACAGACGTGACGGATGAATATGAAAAGCTAAGATAGACAATGAAGTGCAAATCATCAGATCATTCAGTTTCGGAGATCATTCATAAAAATGAGAAAGAGAGTCTGAGACTAAACGGATACCTTGGGGTCCCCAGCATTTATTTTGTAAAGATCCGATTTGAAACTTTCCAAAAAAAAGTATTGAACAATCCAGTAGAAAATTTCTAATCTATTTTCGATATAATAGCTTGATGCCAAAATCCATCAAATGCCTTAGAAATATCAAGCTCAATGATCTTACTTCGACATATGATTCTACTCTTCTGCAACTTGATATCAACAGTTCCTCGGTTTTTCAAATCTCTTAGATAAATTAGTTTATGTCTTGTCTTTCAATTTTATAATTTGTTATAACATTTCATTAAGGTATTACACGTTCTCTTCTTTTTCGGCGCACCATCACTCTCTGTTTCACTTGAAGACATTTTTAAAGCTAAAATTACTTTTCACAGAAAATAGTTGAATGAAAAACGCAAATTTGACATTGATGACGGTTGTTATCAAATTGAAGATTTGAATATTGTTGAACCAATCAGAGCAAACCAAATTTAAAATATCAAACTACTCCCGCCATTTTGGTAGTGCATGCAAAAACCTCGTAAGTCACTGACTTATGTTGTTTATGCAATGAACGTCTTTCCTACGGTATTATTTGAAGAGGAAGGAATGTACAGACTTACGTGGTTCTTACCCAGAATACGCATCTCCCTTTAAGGAACCATTTTCAGCAAAAAAGCATTTTGGAAAAAAATGTGACTTAAGAGGTTTTTGAAATGACCGATTCAAATATCAAAGGGCACGGTAGTGCCCAGCCAAGTTTTGGCACTACACCCTTTTTACAGGAACAAACTCAGGCGATTTTTGACCCCTCCCTATCTTCAGTAGCAATGAAGTCAGAAACTTAAAACTCGGAATATTTGCTATGGTAGTCAGGCACAGGCGCCTCACCAAATTTCAATTTTCTAACATAAGCGGTTCCTGAGATATAAGATCTCAAAAATCACAAAAACCGTAACTGACTGACTGACTGACTGACTGACAGATCATCAAAATTATGGAGCACTTCCCGACATCGTAGAATGTTGTAATTTTGCACAAAGGTAGGTCTTGTCATGCAAGCAGAGGAAAAAATCGAAAATTTGAAATTTTCCATACAGGGGGCGTGGTATACGCCCACTTTCTCCGAATTTTAGGACTTCCCGACATCGTATTATGGAGCACTTCCGACTGCTGTAAAACGATGAAATTTGGCGAACCGGTAGGGCTTATATTGCATATAAAGAACCACAAATAAACACCAAAGTTTTCCTTTCAGGGGGCGTGGTATCCGCCCACTTTCTCCGAATTGGTGTTGGTTGAATGGAGCCATTCCGATTGCTGTAAGACGATGAAATTTAGTAAAGTGGCAGGGCTTAAATTGCATACTAAGAAAAAAATATAAAATTTGAGATTTTCCATTCAGGGGCGTGGTATCCGCCCACTTCCTCAGAACTGATGTAAATTATATATGGCAAACTTCCGATTGCAGTAGAACAATGAAATTTGGTAGAGCGGTAGGGCTCAAATTGCATATAAAGAAACAAAAATAAAAATTGAGGTTTTGCATTCAGGGGGCGTGTTATCCGCCCACTTTCGCCGAATTGGTGTTGGTTGAATGGAGCACTTTTGACTGCTGTAAAACGATGAAATTTGGTCAAGTAGCAGGGCTTAAATTGCCTACAAAAGAAAAAAATATAAAATTTGATATTTTCCATTCAGGGGCGTGGTATCCGCCCACTTCCTCAGAACTGATGTAAATTATATCAGACCAAAAAACATAAATGTTAAAAAAAGAGCCAAGTTCTTCTATACAAAAACCTTTGTGTAACAAGTCAGCCGTGAAAAGTACTGAGATCTAAAAGTACGCCAAGTTCTTACTTCATGAAGGTTTAATACCGAATATTTAAAGTAGAATAATATTGAAACAGCTACAATGTAATAGAGAAATTTTATTATTTAATGACTACTGACTAAAATTTGATGGGCTTACTGGTCAAGTTTTCAAAACCTTTTGAATTGGGCATAAGAAAAAAACATGCCAAGTAAGCCCATCAAATTTTAGTCAGTAGTCATTAAATAATAAAATTTCTCTATTACATTGTAGCTGTTTCAATATTATTCTACTTTAAATATTCGGTATTAAACCTTTTTAAGTAAGAACTAGGCGTACTTTTAGATCTCAGTACTTTTCACGGCTGACTTGTTACACAAAGGTTTTTGTATAGAAGAACTTGGCTCTTTTTTTAACATTTATGTTTTTTGGTCTGATATTGTTTACATGAAGATCTGCTAAATAAACTTATTTATGTGCACAAAAATAATTTAACAGTCTATAATAAAAGTAGTATTTTAATAGTTCTTGCAAGTAAATTTTTAATTTAAAAGTACCTAATGTACTAAATTGTTGCCTCAGTTTTTAAAATCACTTGACTTAAGCCTATGATATAAAGATTGTTATATTTCCAAATCCAGACTTATGATCTATGATCTTATGAGTTATTTAGCATTGTTTTATTTTATATCCTCTTAGGATCGTAATAGATCGTATTCCCTTTATTTACTACTCATATACATATGCATGTACTCCAATTTATCTATTTAACGGTATTTTTTTTTAATTGGCTTCACTATTTCCAGGGATAAGGTACCTCTTGACATATCTAATGGTTAGTGCGTTGAACTGGTCATATCGGAAGTCTTTCAAAATTAAGCCCTGATCAAACCTCACGTAAGTTATGGAGTAGCCGGCTTTTATTTGGTAATTGCAGAAAAGAAGTTGTTGACAAATTTCCGGATCCAAGTAACCTTAATAAAGGCTCTGTGGATAACAACAAGAACCTACAGGCATCTAACTTTGAAAATAACAACTAAGCCATTTTTGAAGTCATTTCTGAGAATGAATTGGAAAAATTTTGTCGAACCAGATTTCAAACCGTAACTTATTTTCTCCGTTGCAGTCAAGATTTTGAGCACTCTAGAGCTACTCTACGGTTATGGTTAATTTCCTTGAAGATATGCGAATTCAGTATGACCAAGGAATATTAACGCTTCTCTGTTTGCTGGATTATACAAAAGTCTTTGACGAAGTTAATCACAGTATTCTGTGCAAGAAATTAAAACTACACTTTGGATTTAGTTTAAGTCATCGAACTCAAAAGGTTAAAGTTAGTAATAATTCTTCTGATTCATTCAGCTTGCTTGCTGGCGTCCCACAGGGTTCCATTATGCGTCCTATTTTAGTCTGTATGCTTGTAAATGATTTACTACATGTTTGCAAAAATGTTATGTTATATCCAAAAGCTCAACACTGATGAGGCTTAAATGTATCTTTCAGGATCTTTTAACTTATTGGAAGATCTAACTTGCAGAATAAATGAAGTTCTGGATGAGACGCTGAAACCAGCGAAAACCAAAATTGTTTCCATCTCTAGACGCACATTTGATACCAGCAATCTACCACCTGTTTTTCTAGCACAATTTAAAATTGAGTTTTCCAGTACTGTTTTAAGTCTAGGCTTTACAATTTTGATACAATTGCTCGAAACGCATTGTTGTACAAATTTCCATTGCAGCAGATTAGAATGTTAACTTAAAGCTCTATCGAAGTGGTTCCAGAAAAAGATAGGAGTCAGGTAGGGTTGGGCGATAAGATCAAGTTTATTTGCACTATTCATCGAAGACATAATAAGAACATTACCTGGACGTGCACATTATGCCGGAATCGTTGTAAAAGTACTCCTTGAGAAAACATTCTGTTGTTTGCGTACACTCTGGAATCGCTGCAGCTCTGGATAAGCAAGTTATCCGTATATTCCAAGAAATGGAACATGGTTGTTAACTTGAGTAATTTGAAGGTGATGGTAGTCACAAAAAGTACAGGCAGATCAAGCTGGTGTCTTAACAGGGAATGAATCGAGTTATCAAAGAGTATACATAATAACTTAACTAGGAGTTCTCTTCACAAAAAATTGAAACATGGAACATTAACGAAAAGCTATTAAATACTCGTACTAGAACCGCCATTAATATGACATGAAGAGAATGTTTTAAAAATAAGAACATTCCGCATAGCCGCTGCTCAGGTTTTACATAAAACGAATTTTACACCTTCCTCCAAGTACCACAACCTATACAGGGTGTCCCTTAATTCAAACATAATATTTTAGGACGTGTTTCTTGAGTATATTCTAAGAACAAAAATGATTCCACAATAAGGGCCTATCTCTAATTTTAAATATAATATATCAGGAATTTAAGAAAAGGCTTACTTTGGTGTACCCTGACCCATACTATCGGTAATTATTGCGCTGTTAGTACTTATGATAGAAACTGCATTTAGGCCTTTATTGTTAGAAAGAATACCTACCTTTGTAATTGCGATCTTGATATATCCTGTTTTTAGCATGTTAACACATGACATTTTTAATTTTTCGGATTAGCCGCGTTATGTCAAAAACTCAATTTGATATATTTTTCTACGATGTGAATTGAAAATGAAATTAGCTTCAGACTTCAGCCAAAATATCGAAATATTTTTAAATCCATCCGGCTTGTCAACCGCTTCCGACTGAACTAAATCCTTCAAACTTTTTTTGACGTTCCTGTACTTATCTCACTTTCTCTGTCAGAGATTCATAAACCTATTGACATCATTCCCATCTTGTAAAGGAAATTGTACAAGGAAATATAAGCGGAGAAAACTAAAATTTTTAATGCATTGGCATTGGCGTCGTAGTCATCATCCAGTTCATGGCTTCACAGACGGAGAACGATCTGTATTTTAATGAATGTAAAATATTTAATTCAAAATTTGGGATTATGTGATTTGACGGATAAGGGACAACATAAATTTTGACGTACCGAGAATATTTCGTTGCAAATGTCAAACGATTGCCCTGAAAATGCATTTTCCAGAACAGAAAATAAAAACCAACATTTTTCGGATTTTTTAAATGTCAACTCTGAATATGCATTTTTACGGAGCATAAAATAAAATACAATCGTCCATCACAAACGTGAAAAGTATTCGTTAAAAAGGGTATTCGTTTGAAGGAAATTATTCAATCTTGAGGGGAACGGGAGTCGTCTCCTTTCGACGGAAACGTGGTTCTAAGGTTTTACTTTTTTCCACTTTGGAAAACTGAGCAACGTGTTTTTTTGCTGAGGCCTTCTTTCAAAATTGGCTATCTTTTGGAAAAAAAATAATGTTGCACACCCTGTACTCGTATATGAGCAATTAACAACGAGATTAAATCCAAAAAATGTTTGTACATTTTTAACTAAACTTTTCATTATTTAAATCAATGCTAAGTTTTTGTAACGCACGCCATTATCATTATATATGATACAAAATAAATGTTTTACTTTGGTCTCAGAAATTCTTTATGCAGATTTATATCATGGACATTAGCAGGGGAAGCCAATGTCGAGGTCAAGAATTGATTTATCAGCTGCTGGATATCGTCGCTCGAAATGCAAATTTTCAACTAACCAACATTAAATCATTAATCGACACAGTTAACCACTTAATCATGTGTCGCAAAAGAGGTGTGTCTCCTTTTCTGTGTGTAGTAATGTCTGCGGAACATAAAAACGGAATGGTCACTGTGGCGTATACGAGTATGTAATTTTTTTTATTAATGGGCCATTTTTAGCACATACTCGTACTTTTCAAAATTCATGTAATTTAATGATAATCTTAGTTTTGTCCTGCAGAAAATAATAATTTATTCTCAAATAATATCTGATATTAGAATTATTGTATATATTTAAATTTAAATAAAATGCACGACTGGGTCTCACGAAATTGCTCTTAAAGTGTTAAGAATTTTACAGATTTTATGTAGAAAACATGAAATTATTTAGAGGAAATCTAGAAAAGCATGTAATTTAATCATTAAATTGCTAAAACAGCTGCTTAAACATATTTGTAATTACAAAAAAAATGGTAACTTATTCCTTTCGTAAATAGACATAATGGTATGCAAAAGAATGTCAGAAATCGAATTTTATGCACTTCCTTATTTACATACATGCATATATGTAAATATATATAGAGTGATTCAAATGAAATTTAAAATAAAATTACTTTTAAATTTAACACTTAAAAGATTGGAACCAAATTTGTGGTCTAGAGTTAAATATTTTTTAACTTCAAAGTTGCCTTATTGACCACAAATTTATAAATAAAATAAATCTTGTGGTCAATAAAAGGACTTTGAAGTTGAAAAATATTTGAAATTTAAAAGTTTTGTTTTGGTGTCAGAATACTACAGTTAAAATTTTAATATTAATTTTAAAGGCTTAAATTTTAACTGTAGTATTAAAACACCAAAATGAAAATTTTAAGTCTGTTTGCTTGAAAAAATGAAAAAAAAAATCATTTGAATCGCGCTAATGTAAATACACTTTAAAACTATATTTTAAACGAATTCATCTAGCTGATTTTACTGACGATTTTATCAGCCTTATTCTGCTATTTACGTAAACCGTACATTCGATTCCCTTTCACTCTACCTTTGCATTCTGCTATCCATCGGGTGAACTGCACTACCTCAACCTACTTTGACATTTTTACTTAAACAGCTGTTCATGAGAAAATCTTTGAATGTTTGAATAAATTGCTTCGACTAATTATCTTAAGTTAAATAATAGAAACAGGAACTGATAGTATTTGCCTTTTTTCTACTTTCAAACAGAGTGGTTTCTTTTTATTGTTCTAGCCCTAGGTTAGGTTCGGTTTAAGTGACTGTCGGCAGAGAAAACACTTAGATCAAATAATGGTCCGTTGGAATATATCAAGGATCTGGTAACGTTTATTCCTTACTCGTTAAAACATTTCGAGCGTGCAAGATTATGTATTTCAGTTTTTGCCAATCACTGGGATCGTTATAATATTATAAATATATAAAATTATAAATATTTTTTTTTTCAAAAACTGTCCCACAGAAAATTCAAAAAATATCATTTAGTTAGGGCTAGCTAAAGGTTGAACAAAATTTACGAAAAATGGTTATTTTTGGTACCCCTTTTGGAACTATTATTTTTTTGTTTTTGATTTTCTCAAAAATGGTACAACCGATTTTGATCATAGCTCCCCAAAAGTTTCAATATTGTGTATTCAAATTAAAAATTTTTTTTGGGGTTTTTAAAAACATTTTCAAATTTTTCTTGCAAACATCAAAATTTGGTCGATTTTTTTTAAACTTGCTAAACAAAAGTTTCTTAATATATATAATCAGACCATAAACATAAATGTTAAAAAAAGAGCCAAGTTCTTCTATACAAAAACCTTTGTGTAACAAGTCAGCCGTGAAAAGTACTGAGATCTAAAAGTACACCAAGTTCTTACTTCACGAAGGTTTACTACCGAATATTTAAAGTAGAATAATATTGAAACAGCTACAATGTAATACCTAGAGAAATTTTATTATTTAATGATTACTGACTAAAATGATTACTGACTGAAAAATACAATAGCGTAAAAATTGTAGTTGTGTTTGACAGCTTACTAAATGTCATTTCGTATTGCCTGCAGTAATTCGTTTGCGTTTTTTGTTTGCAATTATAAGGAAATGGAAATATTGGTGCTTATTTTGACATTCTCTTTCGTTAGAAAGTGAGTCGAATTCGTTGAAACTTAATTTTGAGACTCGGCGATTAGAATGTTAATCGAACAAATCGAAAGTTCACCCAATCCATAGAAAGTTCATTCATTTGCGAAAGCTAATTCAATTTTGACATTCGAAAGAATAGAATTAAATGTCATTTTTGTGTCGTTTGAATTTTTCTGTCGAGTAAGCAACAAAACATGTAACTTTTTAATTATTTCATGGAAAATAAATTACTTTTATTATTTTTATTATTATTACCGCGAACAAAAGGAAAAGTTAATTAAAATAACGGAAGAAAACCCGGAGGTAGCAAAGGGTTTTTTTTACCACCCGCGTTGATACGGAAAGAAAGAAAGCATCCGCTATTCTTCTCCTCTGCAATTCTTCAACACCATCTTAATTTATAAACAACACAAATACCATATTTTTATTTATTATTTTATGTTTTTATCCAAGAAATTTAAATTATTAAACAATAAACAAAACAATTACAAATAAACAAAGATTTCACCTTTTGGTTTTGACATTTCACAAACACTTCTCTTTTGTTTTTGATATTTTAGTGTGACCAAGAGTATACGAAAAAAAATAAAAACTTAGAACGCGTCATGAACAACTTATTTTTTTTTTAAGAATAGTTTCAAAACAGCTGAGTTGACACAAAAAATGTAATAAATATGTAGTTCTTTATGGTTAAACTTTAATTTATAATGAAAAAGTGTATTATTTATTTTGTTTCTTGATTATTTATCCAACATCTATAAAATGTTTAGAAACAAAAAAAATGTAAAACGGTCATACTAATTCAAATAGAAATATAGTAAATGTCAAACAGCTGACCAGGGTTCGGACTTCATAAATCGCAGATCGCAGTAAATTGGCCAAGAAATCGCAGTAAAACCAAAATTCGCAGTAGAAATACATATATTTTGTTGATTAGATAACACAAAATTATAAACAAAGGAACCAAAGTTAAATCACATTTAACTCATCGTTGATTGTTAAAATAACATAAGTGATATTTTAATTTTTTACGGAAGAGAAAAAAACCATATTAAAAATCCTTAATGGTTTAAAAGTAGAAACACTCTTATAAGATTTTTGGGTTAAAAAAATGACAATGACTACACGACCAAAAATGTAGGATTTTCTGTATTTCCTGTGAAAAAAAAAATTAAAATTTCAGTTATCTTGTTTTAACAATCACCGATTCATTTACATAGTATGTGGGAACAAATATACTCTTACTCGATAATGAAAACTTATAGTTTTAGCAAAAATATATGAAGCTAAGTAATGAACATAAATTTACCATCTACAAATTTGTACTTTTTGAACCAAGAACAAATTAAAGAATAGTGGCACTAAAAACGTATACTGCTGGCAAGACTTGCCCTAAAGAGGCGAGAATCTTTTAAAATTTTGACATTGTGTTATGAGCACATTTATTTCTATGACTAGTGCTGCTATTGAAACAAAATCTGAAGAATCGCAGTAGATTGTAAGAAAAGTGCAGTGGTGCAGTAGATTTAAAAAATAAGAAAAAAGTGCAGTAGATCTACTGCTTTCGCAGTAAAGTCCGAACGCTGCAGCTGACAATGAAAATGAATCTTTTTTGAAGTTCATTTTATGCTATCTTTCGCAAATGAATGTTATTCGTTCGAATCTCAAAATTAAGAAAGTTCATTCGAAGGAATAGAATCATTCTAACGAATAGACAATTCATGAGAATGTCAAAATAAGTATGATTATATTTTAAATTTTGACGTTTGCTCAGTTTTGCTAAAGATAACAAAAAGTGCGTTCACGATCTTGTAAAAAACAATAAAACTTTTACACTTTTGCTAGAACTCAAAAATGACATGAAAATGAAAGCATTTATCATTTAGTACTGTTAAGTACATGTTTTGACAAACATTTATCAGAATGAATTCAAGAATCGCATAATGTGAGTTTATAAAATGGAAAAATGAAAAATGTCTGTGAAAATTGAAATTATAACTTTTTTATCATTTCATAGATTCACAGATAGAGAATTGATCCCCTGCTACACCGGACCTTGAAAAACGCTACAATGATAAGGGAGTCCAAATGAGATACATGAGTATAGTCCGTCTGAGTATACGCCTCAACTAACCACGTCTTCTCTTCGGATTATAAATTAACCGAATCATCCATCCAAGTCGATCTAAATGGGATGGTAACGAGTGCATTAATTCGTGCTCAAAATTATTGACAATACCGACTTAAATCAGATTTACTTCGAAGGAATAGGACAATAGTTATGTGTCAAAAAATTATTTTTTTTTAGTATAGTAAATTTAAGAGGTAAAGTTTAAGAAGAAGATTATGAATCATATGTACGAGTACCTTGATGATTGCAACTTGACCTTACTAATAGAATTTCTCCAAACTTCGGCACAAACATTATAATAAAAAGTCCGCAGCCAACTTCGGGTTAAAGAACGAAGAAGAAATATTAAAAAATTGTAAGACCAACGGCCACGGCCGCCTTAAGCATATTGATACAAATATAATAATAAAGTAATTTTTAAAACAAATCTAGTCTATATTATACTCTTGAAACCTAAATCTGTCTCCATACTTTGAGTATTTATTACTGCAAATTAATTTCTTTTTATTTACTAAAAATAACTTGCATTTCTTTTGATTTCAGGGTCGAACGTTTTCTTCGATTATAAAAAGCTTTTTACAACTCTCCCAGCCTCTAAATGAAGTTTACCTGCCACTATATGCTACCGATGAAGGAAGTATGTTCAATAAAACATTTTGATTTACTTTTCTTTCTACATTTTATTTCACTTAACTATTTTCAGGAAATGCTTATAATGAAACTCTTGAATGTGTTAAGCAATCTTTTCCACAGTATATACGCGAATTGCAAGGAGTCTCAGATGGAGCTCAAGTCGAATTCCATAAAGTAAGTTACATACATAGATTATATTTCAATTCCTATTCATGTTGTTGTCTTGTTATATCTTATTGAAAATTATGCCGAAGAATATTTGTGACTTATACATTAAAATGGGCTTATCTAATTATATTCTGACAAATATGGTTGGCGTGCACATAATTGGCAAGCTACCAATATTAGAAATCGTGAATGAATAAGTGCATAATAATTCCAAGATGTACACCTTTTTTGCGCGAAATACATCACATGATAGATTGACCGGTAAGGTACTTACAGTTTGGTCTTGTTCTTTATTCTATTTGCAAACGATCGTTGCAATGAACGTGCTCTGAAATCTTAATAAGTTCATTTGGAAAACTGGTGCAATTCAATTATGAATATTAATAATAATAGTATTGCTGGAAAATTATCAAATTGAGGGGCATACATAATAAGCTACTCTTTAATTTATCCGAATATTGTTTACTCTAACAACATAATTAATTCATGTATGAATGGGAATTTAATAAGTTTTTTACCGACTCGTATTTTAGTAGTAGGTCTTTGACTTCATACAGAACATAGAGATGTATTTAATCAATTTAATGCGTTGGCGTATTAAAAACCTCTCATTTTCTAATTTTTTTATTCGTGTTTCGCAAAGTGTTGATTTATTTAAAATTATAAAGTTTAATTTTTCAACTTATCTTATTAAGTTGGAATGGATCTAAATATATGACATATGTACATATGTATTAAGCGGTGTTCTACAAGGCAGTCTGCAGGGACCCATACTTTTCAATGTTCTTATGTCCAATTGAGAATCTTTGGACGTAAATACAAACAATTTGCTATGTTCAAGGCTGAGACAGTTCTATTTGTTTCAAGCATACTGTCCCAGGAAGTTCTCGGTTTATTCTACCAACGCCAAGTAAAGGTCTTAAACTTGATAAGGTATGGACTTTTGTTTATAGAAATAACTTATAAATCAAATCCCATTTCCATTCCTATACTATTTCAACCCACGGAAATATCTCAGAAATGCCTGTTTATCTATCTGTTTGAACTACCGATTCAATCGCTGAAGGCATTTTCTTAAACATGTAACTATATGCAAGGTTAACCGTGCAATTTTATCAATGCAGAAAATATTTCATTAAAATTCTTCGAAGAACTTGCAAGAGAGATATACAATTTTTTAAAATTTGCATTTTTATTTTTAGATAGAAGAACATTTTATTCTTAAGGTAGTTCTAAAAACTGATAAGTGATAAGTTAAAAAAAAATCAATAAAGTAGTTTTCGAAGCTTGAACTTTCAAAAAAAAACTGATTTTTCTTTAAACCCAAAACAATTTTTAGAAAACTTTGGCACCCAATACTATAGGACGATTTTTATGTTCCAGGTGGATTTTATTTGGTTGCCATTTTTGTGTGAATAAAATTTTGTCAGTTTGCATTTGATAATCGTAGAGAGTACTGTAAGACATTTTTTATGGAACATGGAAATGACCATCAGCGTCGCCGGGATTGGAGTGCTTGAGTTTTACAGCTTGCTATAGACGACCGCCATTTTTGGCAAACAAAAATCGTTGTGAGCTACGAAATACTTGGCTGGCTTTTATAATAAATAAAATTGCCACTGTAGCAGTTAGTGGTGACCTCTATCGGGAGATGTTGGAAAACTTTCTCGTGCCCGAATATTATCCCTCCCATTGTTTGGAAGAGGTGTTCTTCAACATTTGTCCAGCCTGTCCCTAAAAAAGGTGAATCTTCTTCCTCTTCTATCTATCGTCAAATTGCACTTACGTCTTGGAAAAGCTTAAAGCAATAGATCCAATACTGATCTGATGGTACATCTCACCGAGGAGGGGCACAAATCCTTACACCGTTTCGAAGAAAGTAAGATTATGGCACTTGATAATCATTTGATAGATTTTGGCATCAAGGTCTTTTATCGAAAATGTGTGTATTTGTTGTGTTGAGTGTTTTAAGCCTGAAATTCATAAAATAAATTCTGGTGTACCACAGGGCTCCGTTTTGTCTCCGACTCTCTTTCTCATAATCATCAACAATCTTTGTCTGAATCTTCTAATCCATTAAATTGTTTTTCTGACGACAGTGCTCACAGATTTTCATATTCGTTCCCGATTTACGTCACTGTTCTTCGGTGGTGGATTTAGAACGGCAGCGTATTGTTGTGAACAGAGCTTTATACTACTACAGCGCCATCTGTTGGAAAACTGCATATCTAATTTATGGAAGAAACAAAAAGCTCTTTTCCAATGTCAAATGTATTTCCCCTTATTCCAAACATCTAGAACATTCCAAGACAAGAACTTTCGAGAACAACTAATTTGAGTATATAAGGGAGTGTTCACGGTGAGCGAGACACAGTTGATTTTGGATTATGAAAGTGTGCAAAAGTATTGCTTATTGGATTGTGTGATTTAAATTTGAATAAAAGTATTTGAGTTGTTTATAAATTGAGATTTACTGTTTTGAATTGGAAAGTGTGAATAAAGAAGAAATACTAAAAAGAGTAATAAGTTTTATTTAACGAACCTTGGAAAAATATTACATTGGTGTCAGAAAAGTGGAATAAAACTTATTGTGCAGTGAAGTGTGGGAAAAAAAAAAGTAAAATAAAAAAAATGAGCAAGTTATTGAAAGAGCTCAACTGTAATGAGCTGAAAAGTGAATTAGGGAAGCGAGAACTTTCTAGAGCAGGATCGAAAAATGAGCTTGTTCTGCGTTTGGCCGAATATTTGAAACAACAAAATGAAGACCCGGACATTTTCGTCTTTGAAGCTGACGCTGAGGAAGCAGACGTAAGTAAAAATGTAGATGTTTCAAATATGATTAGTCTTCTGCTTCAACAACAAAAGAATGTTCTCGAACGTCTCGAAGAGCAACGAAATGAACAAAAGAAAGAACAAAAGAATGTTCTCGAACGTCTCGAAGAACAACGAAATAAACAAAAGAAAGAACAGAAAAATGTTTTCAAACGTTTCGAAGAGCAACAAAAGAATGTTCTCGAACGTCTCGAAGAGCAACGAAATGAACAAAACGAACGTTTCAATGAGCAGAAAAATGAACAAAAGAATATTCTCGAACGCCTTGAGAAACAGCATAGCGAACAAAAAGACCTTCTCGAAGAGCAGAGAAACATGCTAGAAGGCAAGCTTGTTAACATCGAGAATAATGTATCTGCACTTGATGGACATGTTTCATTGTTGGAGAATAAAGTCGACAACAAAATGGAGACGTTTTCAAAAGAGTTAGATGAACGTGTTTCATTGCTAGGGAATCAAGTCGACAGCAAAATGGAAACGTTTTCAAAAGAGTTAGACCGCGTTCGAAATATAAAAATTCGGGAAAGTTCTGGAGAAACCTTGAGGAAAAAGGAGATGCAACCTCCAACCTTTGATGGACAAACTTCTTGGTCTATATACAAGAAGCAATTCGAGGCTGCTTCCACAACAAATGGCTGGGATGAGGCTGACAAGTACATAGCCTTAACTCTTGCTCTTAGAGGAGCAGCTGCTGAGTTGTTGCAAACCATACCAACAGATAAGAGTGGTGACTTCAATTCCTTGGTTTTGGCTATAGACAAACGCTTTGGTAACAGCCACATGAAAGAAGTCTTCAAAGTGCAACTCAATTCCAGAGTTCAGAAGAGGGGCGAAACTCTACAACAACTGCAAGCGGACATTGAAAGGCTTGTTCATCTTGCATATCCAGATGTTGGAGAGGAAATTTGTAACCAGTTTGCAGTTGAGGCATTTGTTCGCGCTATTTCCGACATACATCTTCAAAGGGCCGTGCGAACTGCTGGAAAACGAACGCTTTCTGAAACATTAGCGTTTGGCCTTGACAATGGAAGCAGCTGAGCAAGCTTCTCACGGAGTACATCGACTTAGAGAAGCCATCGTCGAAGAATGCTCATGCCAAAGAACTGATGTCCAAAGGAACCAACGAAACGGACTTGCAAAGTGCTGAAATTGCAACAAGACCGGACATTTACAGCGTCAATGTCGATTACCACCAAGAAGAGCTTGTCAACATTGTGGGCACGGAGTTTCAAACTCAGAACAAGGTAACAATAACACCAGTGTTACTTCCCGAACAGTTTCCCAGCAGGGAAACGAGTAAGAACCAACTTCGAGGGGCAGAAGCTGGTTTCTGGTATCGATGGCCCCAGAAACACCATCCAGGTCTCTCAGACTAAACGAGACAATAAAAGTCTGACTGTCGAGGCAACTTTAAATGGCAACAAACGTGTGGTCACAATCGACACCGGTGCCACAGCCTCCATTGTGCGTCAAGACCTAGTACACCTGAATTGGCTACACAACACCAATAGCTACCGTCTAAGAACTGCTACAGGAGAAGCAGCTAGGGTTTATGGTGAGGTCCGACTTGGAATAGCAGATCTAGAATTCTCACACAAATTTTTGGTGGCAGATATATGTGACGAGTGCATCATCGGAATGGACTTCATGAAAGAACATCGAGTAGTTTTGGATATCGGCAACCAGGTACTCAAATACCAGAATACAGAGATTCCAATGATCTATGGGCACGAAGGAATAACAACTCTAAGGACTGTCATCAAAGAAGATGTGGTTATTCCTACTTCTTCTGAGGTATTTCTTTGGACAAAATTAGATGGTGAGTGTGGACGCCATCGATACCTAATGGTGGAACCAGGCCCAGACTGTTCTTCCCAAAAGGTCATCATTGGGAAGACACTTGTGGCTCCGAAGAACAATATGGTCCCCGTACGGATACTCAACACCAAACCGTATGATGTAAAGTTAACGAAAGGAGAAATTATCGGTAAGTGCGAAACTGTCGCAGCCATAACACAAATCGACGCTGAAACACCGAGAAAGACATTAGACCCTGAGGAGCTCAATACCATCAAGGCAAAGATACTGTGATGTGCTTTTTGGTTTCCAGCCGAGGTTTTGCTCGTCGGTCTTGCCAAGGTCTTTCTGAAGAAAACACGAAACTCCAGATTTAAAGGTCTTCAAACCTTATTACAAAATCTTTATTGGGAATAACTCTTAAATCTATAACACACAATATACTACTGCTAATATTTCACTTATTCTGGGTATTTGAATAATCCACGGGATTCTTGGTGCTTCGTATCGGTCGTACTAGTTGCGGCTGTCCTGAATCTGGTACTCGGTTACTGGTACTTCGTTTCTGGTACTTCGGCTTCAAACTGGTCCTCTTATTCGGCTTATGATGTGATTCAACGGTGTTCCACCCCTGGTTGTACTGATCGGCAGGTACTATACGCCCCTGGTGGCACTAAAACAGCAGGCTTAAACGCTCTGGTTGATCAGCAGGTACTATACGCCCCTGGTGGCACTAAAACAGCAGGCTTAAACGCTCTGGTTGATCAGCAGGTACTATACGCCCCTGGTGGCACTAAAACAGCAGGCTTAGACGCTCTGGTTGATCGGCAGGTACTATACGCCCCTGGTGGCACTAAAACAGCAGGCTTAGACGCTCTGGTTGATCAGCAGGTACTATACGCCCCTGGTGGCACTAAACGGCAGGCTTAAACGCTCTGGTTGATCAGCAGGTACTATACGCCCCTGGTGGCACTAAACGGCAGGCTTAAACGCTCTGGTTGATCAGCAGGTACTATACGCCCCTGGTGGCACTAAACGGCAGGCTTAGACGCTCTGGTTGATCAGCAGGTACTATACGCCCCTGGTGGCACTAAACAGCAGGCTTAAACGCTCTGGTTGATCAGCAGGTACTATACGCCCCTGGTGGCACTAAAACAGCAGGCTTGGACGCTCTGGTTGATCAGCAGGTACTATACGCCCCTGGTGGCACTAAACAGCAGGCTTAGACGCTCTGGTTGATCGGCAGGTACTATACGCCCCTGGTGGCACTAAAACAGCAGGCTTAGACGCTCTGGTTGATCAGCAGGTACTATACGCCCCTGGTGGCACTAAACGGCAGGCTTAAACGCTCTGGTTGATCAGCAGGTACTATACGCCCCTGGTGGCACTAAACGGCAGGCTTAGACGCTCTGGTTGATCAGCAGGTACTATACGCCCCTGGTGGCACTAAACAGCAGGCTTAAACGCTCTGGTTGATCAGCAGGTACTATACGCCCCTGGTGGCACTAAAACAGCAGGCTTAGACGCTCTGGTTGATCAGCAGGTACTATACGCCCCTGGTGGCACTAAACAGCAGGCTTAGACGCTCTGGTTGATCAGCAGGTACTATACGCCCCTGGTGGCACTAAACGGCAGACTTAGACGCTCTGGTTGATCAGCAGGTACTATACGCCCCTGGTGGCACTAAACGGCAGGCTTAGACGCTCTGGTTGATCAGCAGGTACTATACGCCCCTGGTGGCACTAAAACAGCAGGCTTAGACGCTCTGGTTGATCAGCAGGTACTATACGCCCCTGGTGGCACTAAAACAGCAGGCTTAAACGCTCTGGTTGATCAGCAGGTACTATACGCCCCTGGTGGCACTAAACAGCAGGCTTAGACGCTCTGGTTGATCAGCAGGTACTATACGCCCCTGGTGGCACTAAACAGCAGGCTTAGACGCTCTGGTTGATCAGCAGGTACTATACGCCCCTGGTGGCACTAAACGGCAGGCTTAAACGCTCTGGTTGATCAGCAGGTACTATACGCCCCTGGTGGCACTAAACGGCAGGCTTAGACGCTCTGGTTGATCGGCAGGTACTATACGCCCCTGGTGGCACTAAAACAGCAGGCTTAAACGCTCTGGTTGATCAGCAGGTACTATACGCCCCTGGTGGCACTAAAACAGCAGGCTTAGACGCTCTGGTTGATCAGCAGGTACTATACGCCCCTGGTGGCACTAAACGGCAGGCTTAAACGCTCTGGTTGATCAGCAGGTACTATACGCCCCTGGTGGCACTAAACGGCAGGCTTAAACGCTCTGGTTGATCGGCAGGTACTATACGCCCCTGGTGGCACTAAACGGCAGGCTTAGACGCTCTGGTTGATCGGCAGGTACTATACGCCCCTGGTGGCACTAAAACAGCAGGCTTAAACGCTCTGGTTGATCAGCAGGTACTATACGCCCCTGGTGGCACTAAACGGCAGGCTTAGACGCTCTGGTTGATCGGCAGGTACTATACGCCCCTGGTGGCACTAAAACAGCAGGCTTAAACGCTCTGGTTGATCAGCAGGTACTATACGCCCCTGGTGGCACTAAACGGCAGGCTTAGACGCTCTGGTTGATCGGCAGGTACTATACGCCCCTGGTGGCACTAAAACAGCAGGCTTAAACGCTCTGGTTGATCAGCAGGTACCGAAGCCCCTGGTGGCAATTAGGACATTAAACTTCGAGTCAAGACCCCTTACCACTGCTGTGGGGAAGCCTCAACAAGAAATAGCTGGACAATCTCACCTACCTAACTTGTCTTCCTACGAAACCCCTTACCACTGGTGGGGGGAAGTTCCGCACAAAGCAAGGAAAACTAAATGACCAACTCGTCTATACTAATCGTCTACGACTGGTTTTCAAAAGATTTATTCAATCAATCTACTGGGCCGCCTGACTGTGTGTATGAGTGAAGAGGTACCTTTCGTTCACCCAAGTAGGTCCTCTTGATGGTTTTTCAGTAGAAACTGAATGTGAACTATATGAGTGGTGAACGAAAAATATCCATATAGTTGATTTCGCTGTGACGTCAAATGCTCATGGTGTTTGTGAATTGAATTTGAGTGAAATACAATTCTTGGTATCATGCAGAAGTCGTATAGAGTGGAGTAGCATGGAACGCTTCGTTACATACCCCTCCTCCTTCGGAGACGAGAACCCTCTCGTCTTGAAATTCGCTTCAACTGGAAAACAAAATTAAATTCATCTTTTTTTTATACTTTAACTTACCAATTACAAAAAACTTTAAATCACTTCATAAAAAAAATCGAAATTGTCGGAAACTTAAATCAACTTTAAAACTAGGACTTCAACCTTTATACATTACTAACGTCTAAAAAAAATTGTCTCAAAAAAACTTAATTAAAGAAAAAAAAAAATTTTGTCTGATAAATTTATGGCGAAAAGGTTACTCTCTTCTTGACGCCATTTTCACTGTGGGTCAGAATGGCTACTCCTGGCTTCATGATTCTGACGTCTACTCGTCCATAGCGCTGTATAAACGTAAATCGTTGGCGTCTATACCGTGGATTGTATGTCGGATGTTTCTTAATGGAGATTCCCACGAAAGGATCATCTTTCGGACGTGGTTTGCTTACTCGTGGCTCGGTCTTACTAGTTGGGAACTTAAGATTCCGTACGGTCAAAGATCTGGTCATAGCGGTTGCAAGAGCGGCGGCGGCGGCGGATGTTGACGGCATTGAACTATAAATGTAATCGTTGGTAACGTGTCTGGCGGTGGGTATCATGTTGCTGGGAGCTGCTGCGAAGGGGACCGATAAAGCGGCGGTCGATACCTTGGCAGCAAAGGCGGCGGCGGTATTTAGTGTAGTGGCTTTCGGTAAGGTAGTAGTAACGGTAGTTGCGGCGGACCGAATGGAACAAAGAGGCCTTCTGGTACTAGCGATTTTCCTGGTGGCTGCAGCGATGGGCATTTGTATCTTGGGTGGGTCGTATGAACGTTTGGTTGGGACAGCGTTATCTGGCTTATGATTAAAGCGCCTTATTCCAATCTTTTTGGGTTTGGTAACAGCAGCAGTAGTTGACAGCTCAGCTGCAGAATTGTCCTGAGGCGATTTTGTTGGCTCATTGCGTGGCCCAACTGTTCTCCCTTGGCTAGACCTCACTCCAGGTCGCATTTTCGCTGGTCGGGTAAGTTGCCTGTTCCATAGCTGGTCGGTATTTTTGCTAATGTACTGCTTCATTTGAGTTGTTGATTGCTCGGCGGTTGTTAACTTACTGGTGGCTAGCTTGCCTCTGTCGTTCCTTTTATTTTTCTGTACGGCTAATCCTTTAAAATTCTTTAAGTTTGATCGAATTTTACTGCTTCTCATTAATCTTTTCGGTACTACAATACTGGTAGAGTCATATCGGGTGACTTCGCAAGGGTCATCATAGCCACATGCTAATTTTGTACTGGGCGGACGGTCGAGCTTTTGGGGTTCGATATCGAGCATTCCTCCAAGGAATTCTTGTTTCCGTTCTCCTCTTACTAGACAAAGTTGGTTCCGGTATTGTTCTTGAACGTTACTTATCATAGGAATTTCTTTACCACGTAGAGTCATCTTGAAATTCGCACTTGTTAGCAGGTCTACACCAATAACCATATCCTCGGTCAGTTGACTCATGTACGTTAGTTCACCCTGAAATGGCTCATCATTGATGTACAAAATCAAATTATAGTGTTCTCGGCTAGCTACAGATTCTCCATTTGCTAGCTGCGTGAGCTGTCTCCGATATTGGATTGGTACTTTGTTTTTATGTAAAATTCGGCGGGTCTTTGTATTAATGAAAGACTTGGTAGCTCCGGTATCCAATAATGCCATAACAATTTGATCATAAATTCTCACTGGTATGAAACATCTGGGATCTTGCCTTGGTTTCAACAACTCTGGCAGTGGCCGTTGCTTAAAAGCTTGAACTTCGGCTTTCTGGTTCTGGTTTGTTTCTTCCAGTAGAGATTCTACATTACCGTTTCTTAAAGCTTCTGGCTCCTTTATAGCTAGTCTGGTGTCTTTGTACATTCTTTCCTTTTCTTGTTGTATCGGTTGTTCACTTAGCGAGTTCAGTATAGACGCTTGATGTGGGTGACAGGTACAATCATCGGTCAGGCGGCCATCTTCACCGCAGAAGGAGCAAAACAGCCGGAAAGGACGACGGCAGTTACTCTTCGTATGCCCACGCTGCTTGCAGTTCCAGCAGTGGGTTGCTCGATCATATTGAACGGTGGGTACGGCGGGTCGGTCAAAATTACTACGGTTAAATGATACTCTCGGCGGCGGCGGTGTGGGACGGTTATTATTAAACGTCCGCTGGTTTGTTGTGGATATTGCGTTTACCCCTGGGTTCGGTCGTGATGCAGGTTGGCGTTGATTACGGTCTTGGCCCTGTATGTACTCGTACTCTTCGGCTAACTTCATTAGTTCATCTAAATTCTGGAAGTCTCGTCTCTTGATGTACAAGTGGTATTCTGGACGAAGGCTGTCGTATATTCTATCGACACTTTCCGAAAGACTCATACGGGGGTGCTGGTATATAAGGTATTGAGTTGCCTGTATAAACTCTTTAGCTTTCTCTCGGGTACCTTGTTTTCTCCGCATGATCCCATCCTCTAACTTATAAACGAAGCGGACTGGCAGGTAATGCTCCAAGAAACATGTGCGGAAGTCTCGCCATGTTCTGAGTCTGTCTCGATTTATCCTGAACCACTCTAATGCCGTTCCTCTTAGAATTTCAGGAAGAGTTTTTATCAGGTCGTCTGGTCGGATATCGTAGCACTCGGTCAGTTCCTCAACCCTCTCCGGGAATGCTAACGCGTTCCCTGAAGAATCAAATTTCAACCCCCACTTCCTTACCGTATTCATGACCTCGGCATCGTGACTGGGAGCGAGTCTGGCGACGGGTGCACTCGAAGTTTGAATTACAGGCTGTCGACTGTGGGCGGTAATAGCGTCTGGGCTAGCGGTGGGGTGTGGCTCGGGCGGCTTGGAGTATATTTGGCTAGGGCCGGCCATGTTTGGAGCAGGACGAGGTGGAACTTGGAAAAATATTTCCGTGTAGTTAGGAGATTTCGGTATGTCAATATCTTCGGTCTTTTTCGAACTATATGTTGCTGGAACTGTGTTGTCCTCTTCTTTGTATTCTCGGTCGGTAGTGGTTTTTACGATTTCCTCGCATAAGTTTTGGGTGGACTTCCTCTGTCTGGCTTCTTTAATATAAGCGCTGAAGCGGGCTCTTAACGCGGTGATTGAACCATCTGTTTCTATTCCTAGCTGGCTCATTCGCTCCATTAACTCTTGTTTCCTTAAGAGATATATGGCTCCTAGGCTAGCGAAACAATCGAATTCCTCTTCGCTATCAGACATGTTGAACTGGTTCTTATCGGACGGCGGCGGCGGTTGTGTGTTATAGTTTGAGTTTTCCGGATCTTGTTTCTTACGGGGTTGGACCTTATAGGTCCCTGCTCGGGCGCCAATTTGTGATGTGCTTTTTGGTTTCCAGCCGAGGTTTTGCTCGTCGGTCTTGCCAAGGTCTTTCTGAAGAAAACACGAAACTCCAGATTTAAAGGTCTTCAAACCTTATTACAAAATCTTTATTGGGAATAACTCTTAAATCTATAACACACAATATACTACTGCTAATATTTCACTTATTCTGGGTATTTGAATAATCCACGGGATTCTTGGTGCTTCGTATCGGTCGTACTAGTTGCGGCTGTCCTGAATCTGGTACTCGGTTACTGGTACTTCGTTTCTGGTACTTCGGCTTCAAACTGGTCCTCTTATTCGGCTTATGATGTGATTCAACGGTGTTCCACCCCTGGTTGTACTGATCGGCAGGTACTATACGCCCCTGGTGGCACTAAAACAGCAGGCTTAAACGCTCTGGTTGATCAGCAGGTACTATACGCCCCTGGTGGCACTAAAACAGCAGGCTTAAACGCTCTGGTTGATCAGCAGGTACTATACGCCCCTGGTGGCACTAAAACAGCAGGCTTAGACGCTCTGGTTGATCGGCAGGTACTATACGCCCCTGGTGGCACTAAAACAGCAGGCTTAGACGCTCTGGTTGATCAGCAGGTACTATACGCCCCTGGTGGCACTAAACGGCAGGCTTAAACGCTCTGGTTGATCAGCAGGTACTATACGCCCCTGGTGGCACTAAACGGCAGGCTTAAACGCTCTGGTTGATCAGCAGGTACTATACGCCCCTGGTGGCACTAAACGGCAGGCTTAGACGCTCTGGTTGATCAGCAGGTACTATACGCCCCTGGTGGCACTAAACAGCAGGCTTAAACGCTCTGGTTGATCAGCAGGTACTATACGCCCCTGGTGGCACTAAAACAGCAGGCTTGGACGCTCTGGTTGATCAGCAGGTACTATACGCCCCTGGTGGCACTAAACAGCAGGCTTAGACGCTCTGGTTGATCGGCAGGTACTATACGCCCCTGGTGGCACTAAAACAGCAGGCTTAGACGCTCTGGTTGATCAGCAGGTACTATACGCCCCTGGTGGCACTAAACGGCAGGCTTAAACGCTCTGGTTGATCAGCAGGTACTATACGCCCCTGGTGGCACTAAACGGCAGGCTTAGACGCTCTGGTTGATCAGCAGGTACTATACGCCCCTGGTGGCACTAAACAGCAGGCTTAAACGCTCTGGTTGATCAGCAGGTACTATACGCCCCTGGTGGCACTAAAACAGCAGGCTTAGACGCTCTGGTTGATCAGCAGGTACTATACGCCCCTGGTGGCACTAAACAGCAGGCTTAGACGCTCTGGTTGATCAGCAGGTACTATACGCCCCTGGTGGCACTAAACGGCAGACTTAGACGCTCTGGTTGATCAGCAGGTACTATACGCCCCTGGTGGCACTAAACGGCAGGCTTAGACGCTCTGGTTGATCAGCAGGTACTATACGCCCCTGGTGGCACTAAAACAACAGGCTTAGACGCTCTGGTTGATCAGCAGGTACTATACGCCCCTGGTGGCACTAAAACAGCAGGCTTAAACGCTCTGGTTGATCAGCAGGTACTATACGCCCCTGGTGGCACTAAACAGCAGGCTTAGACGCTCTGGTTGATCAGCAGGTACTATACGCCCCTGGTGGCACTAAACAGCAGGCTTAGACGCTCTGGTTGATCAGCAGGTACTATACGCCCCTGGTGGCACTAAACGGCAGGCTTAAACGCTCTGGTTGATCAGCAGGTACTATACGCCCCTGGTGGCACTAAACGGCAGGCTTAGACGCTCTGGTTGATCGGCAGGTACTATACGCCCCTGGTGGCACTAAAACAGCAGGCTTAAACGCTCTGGTTGATCAGCAGGTACTATACGCCCCTGGTGGCACTAAAACAGCAGGCTTAGACGCTCTGGTTGATCAGCAGGTACTATACGCCCCTGGTGGCACTAAACGGCAGGCTTAAACGCTCTGGTTGATCAGCAGGTACTATACGCCCCTGGTGGCACTAAACGGCAGGCTTAAACGCTCTGGTTGATCGGCAGGTACTATACGCCCCTGGTGGCACTAAACGGCAGGCTTAGACGCTCTGGTTGATCGGCAGGTACTATACGCCCCTGGTGGCACTAAAACAGCAGGCTTAAACGCTCTGGTTGATCAGCAGGTACTATACGCCCCTGGTGGCACTAAACGGCAGGCTTAGACGCTCTGGTTGATCGGCAGGTACTATACGCCCCTGGTGGCACTAAAACAGCAGGCTTAAACGCTCTGGTTGATCAGCAGGTACTATACGCCCCTGGTGGCACTAAACGGCAGGCTTAGACGCTCTGGTTGATCGGCAGGTACTATACGCCCCTGGTGGCACTAAAACAGCAGGCTTAAACGCTCTGGTTGATCAGCAGGTACCGAAGCCCCTGGTGGCAATTAGGACATTAAACTTCGAGTCAAGACCCCTTACCACTGCTGTGGGGAAGCCTCAACAAGAAATAGCTGGACAATCTCACCTACCTAACTTGTCTTCCTACGAAACCCCTTACCACTGGTGGGGGGAAGTTCCGCACAAAGCAAGGAAAACTAAATGACCAACTCGTCTATACTAATCGTCTACGACTGGTTTTCAAAAGATTTATTCAATCAATCTACTGGGCCGCCTGACTGTGTGTATGAGTGAAGAGGTACCTTTCGTTCACCCAAGTAGGTCCTCTTGATGGTTTTTCAGTAGAAACTGAATGTGAACTATATGAGTGGTGAACGAAAAATATCCATATAGTTGATTTCGCTGTGACGTCAAATGCTCATGGTGTTTGTGAATTGAATTTGAGTGAAATACAATTCTTGGTATCATGCAGAAGTCGTATAGAGTGGAGTAGCATGGAACGCTTCGTTACAATACTCAATTCATCTAACCTAGACCAACATCAGGTTAAAACGGCAGAAAGCCTTCTGAATGAGTATGCCGACATTTTCGCTTCACCAAACGGGAAATATGGAAAGACACAAATGGTGCAGCATCGAATAAATACAGGAGATGCAAGACCCATTCGTCAGCCCGCAAGACGTCTGCCACTGGCCAAACAAGGCGAAGCTGAGGAAATGATTACCACCATGAAGAAGGATGGTTTGATTGAGAACTCCAAGAGTCCTTGGGCGTCACCAGTGGTCCTAGTCAAAAAGAAGGACGGAAGTACACGATTTTGTGTAGACTACCGAAGGTTGAATGACGTGACCAAGAAAGATAGCTATCCCCTTCCAAGAATTAGCGACACCTTAGATGCTATGGAAGGAGCACAATGGTTTTCAACACTGGATTTGAAAAGTGGATACTGGCAAGTTGAAATTCATCCTGAAGATCGAGAAAAGACAGCGTTCTCCACAGGTAATGGGCTCTGGCAGTTCAAGGTGATGCCGTTTGGTCTTTGCAACGCTCCGGCAACATTTGAGCGTTTGATGGAGTGCGTCCTTCAAGGCCAGACGTGGAAAACTTATCTTGTCTACTTGGATGATGTTATCGTTTATGGAAAAACATACGACCAACACTGTAAGAACCTAAGGGGTGTGTTCCAGAGACTTCGAGAGGCTAACCTAAAACTGAACCCAGAAAAATGTGCTCTGTTCAAGACTGAAGTGAAGTATTTGGGACATATCATCTCGTCCCAAGGAGTCAAGACTGATCCTGAAAAAGTTGACACCGTCAAAAATTGGCCAACACCACAGGACAAACATCAACTACGAAGTTTTCTTGGTCTTGCTACTTATTACAGACGTTTTGTTAAGAACTTTGCCGGAATTGCGAAGAATTTGCATCAGCTTACGGAAAAGAACAAGCAGTTTAAATGGTCAGGTGAGTGTGAAAAAGGCTTCCAAGAACTGAAATACCGTCTATGCAATGCTCCGGTGCTGATCTATCCGACTCCAGGCAAGTCTTTTATCATCGATGCTGATGCAAGCAACGTGGGAGTCGGCGCTGTTCTGTCTCAAGTTCACAATGGCGAGGAAAAGGTTGTCGCCTATTTCAGCAAAGTATTGTCGAAGACCGAAAGGAACTACTGTGTGACCAGAAGAGAACTATTGGCACTCATCTTGGCAACGAAACACTTCCACAAATACATCTATGGACAGAAGTTTCTTCTACGAACCGATCATGGTGCTCTTAACAGGTTGTTGAACTTCAAGAACCCAGAAGGACAAGTCGCAAGGTGGATAGAAAGACTGCAGACTTACGATTACGAAATTCAACACCGAAGGGGAAAGCTGCACTCAAATGCCGACGCACTATCCCGAAGACCTTGTAAAATAGATTGCAAGCATTGCAGGCGACAAGAAGAAAAGGAATCCATCAACATTCTGCGAATAAGGGCTGACCCCATTTGTGGATGGAGCAATGAAGAAATAAGATCTGCTCAACAAGAGAACCTTGGAAAAATATTACAGTATGATAAGCTGATTAAATTCTGATCTCGATAGCATTGTTAAATGGGGAATGAAAACCGTATATAAAACTTAATACTATCTCGGGTCGTTGAAGCGAGACCCACTCACCATGTTGCTATCCATGGGCGGAAGCATTTATTTCTCTATAGTTCCATCAGAGAGCACGTCATCGTGTGCAATATTGACATATTCGACGTCCGTCGCCAAAAACGTTGCTAAGTACTTAGGTTTTCTTGAACGATGCAAGAAATACTGCCAAAATACTCGCGTTTTAAGGAATGCCCAACAGTTTACCCTTGAGCCCAACTTCGGAAGTACTGTTAAAAACAGAGATTCTTTCTTCAGCCGCACTTCACGAATGTGAAATGCTTAACCTAACTCCATAGATCCCTCCCATTACGATAATAAGACATGTACATCGGTATATCTTTTTAAATACTATCCAACTTTCCTAAACGCTCGCACTGAAGCTCTCCTGATTTTTTCTTATGGAGGTACTTAAAGGGTGTCTACATAAATAAAACAACCACAACCTCGATACTTCAAGACAACATCCAAAATTGCTGAAATTATACAACAGAAGTCTGCGAACTTGTTATGCAAAAAGTGCTTAAAAGAGGTGGCCTTTACGCCACAGTCAGAGGCTCCTACTTGGTCGACATTATTTTCCATACATAATGTAATAAATCAGTAAAATATAAATTATGAAATTGTATTGCATTTAACGAAAAACAAAAAACATTGACCTGTAACATAAAACGCACCCTGTATTTGAACTTTTGGACCTTATTCGGAATTCCCCCCCCCCCCCCCCCCCACCAAAATGAACTTTTTTTTTACGAATCGATAAAAAAGTGTTTGCTGTTGATAAAAAACATCAAATTATGGAGGAGAAACACTTTTTTATGGTAAAAAAGTGAAGTATAAGCGGACCACCCCCAGTACTGTTGGCCCTTATTCGGAATTCCCCCCCACCAAAATGAACTTTTTTTTTAACGAATCGATAAAAGAGTTTTTGCTGTTGATAAAAAACATCAAATTATGCAGGAGAAACACGTTTTTATGGTAAAAAAGTGAAGTAAAAGCGGACCACCCACAGTACTATAACTAAAACTACTTTTGTATGGGATATTTTCTTTTTTTGCTTGCTTACGCATTACGGCGGCGTTTAAACAGTGATATATATATGGGGGGGCATGCTGCCCCCCTGCAACCCCCCTGCTTGGGCACACTATAGGATTTGGGTTAGGTGCGAGGTTGGGTGTATGCAAGGTTTCTTTTGCATTCACAGAATCTGGATTTAAAGAAACTTTGAATTTACCCTATGGCCTATGTTAATTTTTTTATACTTTACTTTTTTACCATAAAAAAGTGTTTCTCCTCCATAATTTGATGTTTTTTATCAACAGCACACTTTTTTTTATCGATTCATTAAAAAAAAAGTGCATTTTGGTGGGGGGGAATTCCGAATAAGGACCGAACTTTTTACAAACTTCCACATACAAAAATTGATTAAAATAATTGTTACCGAAAGTAAAAATGGTTCATGGCAGAATCGGTTCGAAGTAATAAAAATTGTTTGTGTTAAAACAGCCTACGTCCAATATGGAGACCATTGCTATAGAAGAAATGAACTGTCAAACGTTATACTGTAAAAATTGCTTAATGATGCTGAGCAGAATCCTGCTTCGTTCGAGAAGTTATAGCTTGAAAATCAATTGAAAGGTGGTAAATAGACCAAAATTATAGCTGTGGATGTCTATTCCTGAACAAATCCCATTTTGCTGGTATATTCTAAACCTTTCACAGACTCAGTAACTTATTCAACAAATTCGTTCGATCATCCAGCTTCTTCTCAAAAACCGTCCACTGGTTGATCGCCATTTCATTCTGCTGAGAAAAGGAAGAGATCAATAGAAATGATTGTTTTTGATTGTTAGATAAGGTCGTCAAAAACCTCAATTTTGCTAAGGCAACAAAAACAGAGAGAACAACAAAAACAAAGGCAACAAACAAAGACAATAAATTAGCAAAATATTTCTGTTGTCGCTGAATGAGTGTCTTATAACTTAACCGTCTGGTCAATGGTCGGCTCTCTAGGTTGAACCGTTCCACAGCTATCTATGCCTTGCTAAGGTTAAACTGAGTCATAAAAACTGTAGGAAAATTTGTACGTCTTTTACTTAAAACATTTTAAAGAAACATTATTAATACAAATAATAGCAATTACTGTAAATATCATGGTTCTAAATTAAAAAACTGAAGCTCAAAACAATTCCATAAGTCTTTTATTGATAATGCTATAAAAAAAAAACAAAACTCATAAACTAAAAGCGGCGTTAATAGCAGGTTTCACAGTTTAGCACTCAATTAATAACTTTACACAGTCATCATCACTCCATAGTAATTGGTTTCTATAATTTCAATCGACGCACGGTCAAGCAAGCATGTAATATATGTTCAACAAGCTACACCGCATTATCGCTGAGTTATTCAGCACCAATTAAAACTTTATAACTACCAGACCCGCTTGACTTACCTCAAGAGCATGCTACAATCAAACGAAGAAGTTCAAGTTCGGATTTAGCATTTTGCTGTATTAAGTTTAGGGGTCCTGTGAACTTCTTCTACGTTAGACAAGCTACCATATAGTTTGATGACAAGGCTGGTTAGGTTCGGTTCTGGCCATTAGTTTTTCAATTAAATGTTTAACACATTCTTCAGTTCTTTAAAATATATTTTAGCTTCATTGTTGCACTACAAATGGTGGTGTCCTTGGTTGGATTTTGATTAAATTAGGTTCGCAATGTGTTCTTTAGGTGTATTGTGTGGCTTCTTTGGCTTTTTTACGTTTTTTTAATTGGATTTGCGCACATCTGTTACCGTGTTTGTTGTTGTTTTAAGTGCGATATACGATTGATGGTTGCATAGTGTAATTGTACCGCTGCACTTTTTGTGTTGCAAGGTTATATTTTCTGAAATCTATATTGCAGTAGTTAAAGAGTTTTGTTATTTTTTTAAGTAATGATCTATAGATTCTTCGTGTTGGATAAGTGGATTTTCAATGGCTCAATAGTCTGGAATTTCCTTTTGAGGAGTAAAATTAACTTAAAAGTAGCTTAAGACCGAAACCAATTAACTCAAAAGTAGCTTAAGACCGAAACCAAGGGCATCCATTAATTGTATCAACTCAACTATTGGATGGGTGTCCTTCAGTTTTGAAAAAAGCATGAGAGCATGTATTGCATTTTGCTAGTTGAGAATCTTTCTGACTCCCAGTTAATGAGAAGCATTGAATTATCTTTAAATAGGTTGGACAATTAAAATGCTTGAAATTAGCGAAGTCGTTAATAGAGAAATTTTATGGGGTGGAACTTTAGTGGCCATATTCCACATTGTTACATTTCGCTTAGTTTTGTTCATTTTTACTTTTCAAGTGAAGAGCGCTATCGTACTCAGGTCACTTCTGTGAAACAGTCATTTGGTGAAAGGGGAATGATTTCTTTCAATTACATACATACATACTCGTAGATAACTGCATTTATTTATTTATTTCATGAAAAACCTATGAACATTAAGTCGTAAGGACTTATTACCTAGATAATATGCTTCGATTTGATATAATTAATAATTTATAAAAGCTAGGATTTGGCAATTCGGTGCAAAAAGAAAAACAAAACATTGGAGTTCAAAAATGAAAAGAAATTAAATGAAAGAAAGAACAAAAAAAAGAAAGAAGAAGTAAGAATGTGGAAAAAAAAGAATGAGAATAAGAAAAGGAAAAAAAAGTGATGAGTTTGTGCAAAAAGGCGAGAAATTATTGTGAGAAGTGGAATTTCAATCTGGCCTGTAAATTCAATACGTCCTCTATTTCTATTATGTACCGCGGAAGAGAATGCCATAAGCGGTTAAAATATACAAAAAAGTTTGGATAAATTAGGTACACTATCATATGTTCGAAGACCAAAAATATAACGTATTAGGTTATTACTCGTAAATGCAACGTTTAGCTTTCTTTTGCTAACAGAATTGCAGTGTGAGTATAATTCGCAACCATATATGAGGGTGGTTATATCTAGCGTTTTTGCTTATAACATGCGCACTCATATGGAGGTAAAGGATTTTTTTACTTATATGGTTCGAACGATGCCATTATGTTTTACCCACCACAGTGTTTATGTGATTGTTCCAGGTTAAAGTTCGATTAAACACTATTCCAAGATTTCAAGCCGTTTCAACATATTAAATCGGATATTTATGCCAGGGGCACAGATTTCTTAGGGTTTAATAAAAGACCATTTCTTTGTGACCAACATGTTATTTTTTCCAAGTCTTCATTAAGATTGCTCACTCCGTTTTTCGATAAGGCCTAACGGGCAACTAAAATACATTTGGACGTCATCAGCATACATGTGGATTAAACTGCTTTTTACTACGGACGGCAATTAATTTAAATATAGAGAGAATAATAAAGGACCCAAAATTGAACCTTGTTGAAAACCGCGTGAAGTTGGAAGGAAATCTGAGAAATTTTTGTACAATTGAACTGCCTGCATTCGATCTTTTAAGTAGTATAGCAAAAGTTTTACAGCAGAAAATGAGAAGTTAAACTGCTGAAAAAGTTTTTCGCATAAAACAGAGAAGTCAACCATATCGAAGGCTTTCGATAAATCTAGGAGGATAAGAAATTTAATATTACCCTTAAACTTGTCGCATATCTTCTGTAACTTTAATCCGGGCGGTGATACAACTTTGGCCTTTCCGAAAACTAGGGGTGGAATCGGCTAAAGTGATAGTTGACTATCAATTTTTTGATTGTCATTTTGACCATAGCTCTCTATCATATCAATAAAGAAATATAGAGAAATCAATTAATTTAGTGATCACTTTACTCTTACGCGATACGAACCCAGACTGTTTAGTTGTCATTAAATTAGTAGAACCGAGATACGCGGTGATTTGGTTCTGCAAAATTCTTTCGAAGACTTTGGACAAGAAGCTTAAAATTGCAATCGATCTATCCCAAGTAACATTTTTTATCTCATAAGATGCTCCAAGCGTTCAACTATAGACTAATTAAGAGGAGTTAAAAGTAATCTTAAAGAATACTACGAGATAGTTATACTCGTAATACTGTTAAAAGCCTTAAATGGCCTAGTTATGGGAGGCTCTTCCTTCTCATAGCAAGAATAAAAGTTTCTTTATGAGATGACAGATGCACGTTTATATTAAAATAGCGCTTCTAAACTCTTATAAAGATCGGCAAAATCTTTCTATGAGAAAGCGTTTCTTCCAATGAGAGGTGGTAAAAAGAGAACAGAATATTTGTAAACTTAATAAAGAAAGAAACAAAATACTTTTTAGGTTTGCGTGTATACATATGTGCTATGTCAACAAACTGATATTTGTGATAGTATTTATTTTGTAAGTCGATCAATTATCATATAATAAAACGGCGAACATGTTTTTTTGTGATACACTTTTCGCGGCCCACAAAACTGAAGGGGCATAAATTACATATTAAACGAAAGGATTTTTTGCTTAGATGTGCAGAATGCCAAAATTTTTTAAATATACTACACAGAAATTGTTTACAACAATAAATACAAATTGCAAAAGAATTCCCGGAAAACAAAAACTATTAGAAATGTCAAATCGACTAGCGACATCTGTTGCTGAATAGAGCATACATTTACACTATACAGTCATACAGATTAAGTTTAGTAAAAGTTAGAATCATTTTATCTTTTGCTTTAGTTGTTGTTTGGAAAAATACAGTAGGGTAGGTAGCATTAATTATGGAAGGAGCTGAAAGCGATACAAATTGTCTGTTGAGTTCATTGCAATCTTTATCATCGACACAACAATTTTTGCTTTTAGCAACACCTATTTGTCGAAGATTTTTCCACAATTGTCGTCCGTTTAATGAAGGATTTAAATAGTTTGAGTAAATTTGGCGCTTTGCGGATCGTATTGCCATGATGACTTGTTTCCGAAATAATTTGTAGCTACTGAAATGTTCATTCAAGCGAAAGCGTTTCCAACTTCTATAAGCGATGAAGCATAAGAGACCGAATATGTTCGGAAAACCCAGGTTTTACTAAAGGTGTACTATTACTCGTCACCAATGGGACATGCCTGTCATCTCATGCCATCTTTTAAGAAAGCAGCGGCTGAAAGATGGTCATACAATTTCACTTTTTCCAAACAGCTTACCTACCTAAAATATGTTAAGTAGAGTTGGTATATAATTTAAAAAGTGGTATTAACAGCACTCAAACTAAATGTACTCATTGCATTGAGCAGTGATCGGTCTACTAATATGTTGGAATTAAAATCACCACATACGATTGTGCTAGGACAATATCATGGGTGTGTTTTCCTTTTGACGATTCGGAATGTCTGTTCTGCTGCAAGTCGATTATCTTTAACTTGCTAAACGTGTTTTTTTTTTCGATATATTTTTTACTTGCGACTTATAGGTACTATAAGGCAAGTTATGCATTCGTAAAAAAAAATAACTCGAGATTTTGATCAAAGTTGACATTACGATGATAGCGAAGACTAAAAAAGTGGGTCTGTCAATTCTGTCTGTCTGTCGGTTCAACTACAGCCTAAACGGCTCGGTCTATTTTCTTCAAACTTGGTAGATATGAGTTTTGATTTTTTGCCCCCACACGTTTTTTTCCTTTATTTTTAAGACCAAACATAACGGTACCTGCCATACGAATTTTTTTCGAAATTTTATAAATATTTTTTTTTTTTCTAAAAATTGTTTGTTTTTTTTTGTTTTTGATTTTCTCAAAAACGGTACCACCGATTTTGATAATTTTTTTTTTTCGCTAAGGCTCCCCAAAAATTTAAATAGAATTGTGAATTAAAATTTTCAAACAAAATTTTTTTGGGTTTTAAAAAAAAAATAAATTTTTTTTTTTTTAAACTCAATATTTCGAAAACCCCAATCTAGATTTTTTTTAAACTTGATAAATAAGAGTTTCTTAATATAATCTACAAGATGTGAGAAAAACTTTTATTTTACCTAAAAATAAAGGTACCCACCATACAAATGTTAAAAAATTAAAAAAAAAATGGTTTTCAAAAATCGTATTTTTCTCGAAAACGGCACCTAGAATTTTGATAAAATTGTTTTTCTTTCAATTAATTTTTATGATCTTTAATTTATTAAAAAAATTTTGAAATTAAGATATTACAGCTTGTACCTACCATAGAACCATTTTTTCGAATTTTGAATTTCTCATTATCCACATTACGGATCTTAATGAAATTTTTTGTAGAGAAGTTTTTAAAAAGTCTAAAACACATTGCATTGCAAAACTTTAAAATAAATATTTTTTGAATTTTTGAAAAAAAAAATCTATTTTTTTCTTTTTTTGAAATTTCGATATCTCAGAAACGGCTCAATATTTTTTTTTTGTAAATTCAATTTTTATTCGAACAATAATAAAAACTTTAAATTGGCCTACCAAAATTTTTTCTTACAAATTTTGTATATAATAGCTTTTTTTTTAAGAAACCACTAAAACGACTTATAATTTTAGTTCTTGCATAAATTCATAATTGCATAGCATTCTGTTTTTGACTCTTACTACTAAAAGAATCTAAAAAATTAATTTTATCCTTATGAACAATTTTCTCTAGTAACATTGTTTTTTAAAATTCCTAGTCTATTACATAGGAACAAGTTCGTGCGACCCAGTCGTGCATTTCACTTGTTTTTAAGATGTATAGGAGGCCATTACGTCCTAGTTTAATGTCATATGTAATCTTTATTGCTTGCATTTTAGCTCTTTCTGCTTCATATGGACGACATAACTCCGCAATCAATAAAACATCAGAATGAGATTACCAATATCAAGGATATTAAAGAACCAACTGGTTGTTCAACAATCATGCTCAACACAGAAAACAGCGTGAGTATATATTCCAACTATATTTGAACATATCCGATTTGTTATTTCAATATTTTTCATTAACCTCTTACAGAAAGTTCTAGCGCATACGGAAGATGCTCTCACGGAAACTCTGAATCACTACTATTTCGTGGTTGCACACATTATTAATGATACCCCTCAGGGTAAATACAATGTTGAAGAGGAACGCTTCATGTCCCTGTGCTATGCCGGACACTTGCCAGGTTATACCATGAACTACAACCATCATGGATTGGTCTTCTCCATTAATACCCTATCAGCGGAGTACTTACGCAGTGGAAAGACACGTGAATACCTACAAGAGATTCCTCCAAAGTTGACTTTACTTTAATTCCACCGATATTTTCAGCTCGACACTTCATAACCAGGGCTCTGTTGTCGGCCGATAACTTTAATATGGCCCACACTATCCTGAAAGATTCTGGAGTTGGCGCTGGAGATGGATGTTCGATCAATATGACATTTTTAAAGTTAGTCATTAACAATCCCTATACTGTATTCGTTTGTTCATGTCTTATATTTCCAGTGTTGAGCCTCAACCTTTCTACAATATCGAGATGGCTCCAGCTGTCGGTGACAAAAACGAATCCCAATTGGACGTTAGGGAGATCGGTCCCGGAGAACATAGCTATCATGCGAATAGGTTAGTATTTTTAAACTTAAATTTTAGCACATTTCAGTGTTATATTCTCTTCCTAGCTACCTTCGTTATAAGACAGCTGAGGCAAATGAAATTATGATAGATTCCAGCGTTTCACGAATGAACACCTTCAATAGCTATGATCCTCCAAAGAGCAAGGAAGACATCATAAATATGTTAGGCGATTGTTCTGGTGGTGAACACTGTGTTTTCCGTGAAAATGGTGATTTATCTCAAGTTGTCAAGACCATTGCCGTTGGAGTATTTGATTTAAAGGAAAAGACCTACACCTTGTATTCGGATAATCCTAGAACAAGTTTGCCACATGTTACTATTCCGTTATTTTTAAAAGAATGAAAACTATGTATGAAGTTGAATGACAATATTATGTCATTTAAAGTTTAATTGTTACTTAATTTATGTTATTTTCGTTTATAGAAATACAAAAAATATATACATATTTTACTCCAATGAGGTTTGGTTTTTTTGTTTGCGCCAGAAATATATATTTCAGGAATACTACTTAAAAGTGAGTAAAAAGGGGCATAAAGACTACATACAGTGCAAATAATGGTTTCTGGTATGAAATATATCGAGGTTTTAGTCAAACTTAACATTACGACGGTTTTTTCATCGTTCGTCCATCTGTATGTGCGTCTGTGTCGACCGCACATTGAGCTTTTTTTCATAAATGGGTAGACTGGTTTGCTTTAAATTACGTACGAAAACCTAGTTGGCAAGTAATTTTGCCGGATTTAGAGATATAAAATACAAGCAATTATTGTTGGAGAGGTAATACCTATGCCCCCTCTCCCCTTAAGGTTGAGGGGGTAATTAAAAAAAAAATAGTAGGAGCGTATTCAAATTTGAAATAATATTGTATATACAAATATTTTTAAGAAATAAATCAATTTTTTTTCAATATTTAATATCTTTAAAAGGGATGAACGATTACTTTTGAAATTATTTCCTTTAACTCATATAACTAAATTCTTAATAATATAATAAAATAATAATAATAAGTGAAAGTTTTTAAGTTTAGGATTTAGTTTTAATTTAGTTTAAAAAATTTTTTAAAATGAAAAGTGTTTTTTGTTAATTTAATATTGAAGGAAAGATACAATTGACATGCATTTGACTGAGGTGTTGAGATGCATTGTATTTTTGCCGCAAATTTGGCTTTACATTCTCAGCACCCAGAATGTACAGCCAAATTTGCGGCAAAAATACAATGCATCTCAACACCTCAGTCAAATGCATGTTCTCCGCCATTTCTTCTATAATGTTAACTCCATTTTTTAAGTCAAATATTGCTTTTTATAAGCGTCAGTTATGGACTTATAATTTAACGGTTCATAATTTGGCCACAGATCAACCTTATTACTAACATGAGAACATGGCGAAGAGAGGCGGTAATGAGATGACATGTTGTCTGTTTAGATATTGATGAAAAAGTTCCTGTTGACATCAGTAACCTAATTTTTTATAGCGATTCCTGTCCGGGTAAAAAAAAACTCTCATGTGAGTTGCTTGTTCATAGCTGCTTTAGCCAATAGTAAACAATTTAAATTTATTGACCACAAATTCCTGGAACCAGGCCATACTCACATGGAATGTGATTTCGATCATTCTGGTATTAAAAAAAAAGAATACTTCAGCTAAGATTCACCATCCCAGAGACTGGCTGAACTTCATTTCCAGCATAACGGACAGAAATCCTTTTAAGATTAAGAAAATGCAGAAGTCAGATTTCTTCGAATTTGCAACAGCCTCCAAGGACAAATTCTCGTGACGAAAAGTTAATACTGATGGAGAAAAGCATTCATGGCGGGAATTTAGATGGCTAAGGTACAAGAAAAATGAATTTGGTTCATTATTCTATGAGAACATCTTAGGTGAGGATGAGCCATTCAAGACAATACAGTGAACATTGGAAAACGTGAACCCCCCAATACGTAAACTATCCCAAAACATGAACACTGTAATTTTTACAGTGCACTGAATTAATTTTTTAAAACTTCCGGGGGGGGGGGGGGCATAATATTGACAATGCGTAGTAAAAAATATTTAAAAAGGCTTTGGAATGGTGTTCAGATGAAGGCTTTGACCAAAGCGACATAAACGTACACAAACGCCTAAGAGAAATTGTAGTTGTTAAAATGTTGGCAAAAATAGTACAGAAAAAAATTACAAATTTTGTTTGTTAAATAAAACTTTTATTTGTAAAACGTTCTACTTTAAAAATGAAATCTAATCAATTTTTTTAATAACAAGTACCAGTATGAGTAAATATGTAAAAATATTCATAAATCTATACTACTGCAAGCAAAAAGAAAATTAAATGAAAGAAAATATGTTTTATTTTAAGAGCAGTAGTAAGACAATCCGGTAGAAATACTACATATTTTAATCATAAAATGTTACATTCCAAAACATGAACAATCTCAAAAACTGGTACAAAATGCATAAGGTCAGAAAAAAGAAAAGAAAAAGAGCAAAAACAATTAATTAATACTTCGTTATAAGACCCTTATTGTCTTTGACAGCTGTTAACCTGTTTGGCAAAGATTTAACCAATTTTTGGCAATAAGAAGGAGGTATTTTTGTCCACTCTTCGAGCAGCACCTTTTTAAGGTCATTTTTATTGGAAACATGGTGCGATCTTACCCGGTCTTCCAAATAACTCCATAAGTTTTCAATGACGTTAATGTCGGGTGATTGTGGAGGTGTCTCAATCACATTCGGACAGTTGTACAATAGCCAAGAACGCACTTTGTAGGCTTTGTGCTAGGGATCGTTATCTTGATAGAATTGACAACTATCTCTTAATCCAAGTTTATCCGCACTAGCTATATATTTCTACTATATTTCCTACTCCTGAAGCCGCCATACAACCCCAAAACATGACCGATCCGCCACCATGCTTAACCGTCGTTCTTAAGTTTTTATTTAACTTTTAATTAACTTTACATTAACTTTTCCATCTGAGCCAAAAAGATTGAATTTTCTCTCATCAGTGAAAATAAATGTCTTCCAATAGTTAAAATCTTTGCAAATGTTCTTTTTAGCGAATGCAACTCTCTTCAACATGTTGATTTTACTTACGAAAGGTTTCCTTCTGGCTACTCATCCATTGTTTTGTTGTTTTACTTGCGATATAGGTACTATAGGGCAAGTTCTGCATTTGGAAAAAAAATCGAACTCGAGATTTTGATCAAAGTTGACATTACGATGATAGCGAAGTCGAAAAAAGTGGGTCCGGCAATTCCGTCTGTCTGTCTGTATGTCTGTACCTCGAACTACAGCCTAAACTACCGGAGGTATTTTCTTCAAACTCGGTAGTTAAGGGTCTTCGGTGATTCCCTAGAGGATAAATTGAAATTTTTTTTTTAGCTCTAAAACTAAGGGTACCCCCCATACACCCGTAATGCAAAATCTTATTTATCTCGAAAACGGCTCTAACGATTTTGATAAAAAAAATTAAGTGTGATATTATGGACATGGACTATATTTTGGTGAAAAAAAAATTTGGGGGGAAATGTTATAAGGGGTACCTGTCATAGAACGGTTTTTTTGATTTTCGAATTTCTCACCAACGGCTCTAACGATTTTAACCAAAATTTTTATGCAGGAGCTGCTTTACATTTGAAAAAATATAAACTAAAATTTTTTTCGAAAAAATAGTTTTTGGATTTTTAAAAAAATAATACAATTTTTTTTTTTTGAAAATTCAATATCTTGAAAACCGATATACGATTAAATTTTTAAATTACGTTTTAAAATGTATTTTATTAAATACTAACAATTTGCATATCAATTTTTCTTATAAAAATTTTAAGGAAAATTTAGTACACAAAAAACATGTTTCAGTGTGTCTGTATGTCTGTACCTCTCACTACAGCCTAAACCACTGGACCTATTTCTTTCAATCTCGGTAGTTAAGAGTCTTCGGTGATTCCCTAGAGGAGAAATTGAAATTTTTTTTTTAGCTCCAAAACTAAGGGTACCCCCATACACCCGTAATGCAAAATCTTATTTATCTCAAAAACGGCTCTAACGATTTTGATAAAAAAAATTAAGTGTGATATTATGGACATGGACTACATTTTGGTCAAAAAAAATTTTGGGGCAAAATGTTATTAGGGGTACCTGCCATAGACCCGTTTTTTTAATTTTCGACTTTCTCATTAACGGCTCTAAGGATTTTAACCCAAAATTTTTAGCAGGAGTCCCCTTAAGTTTAAAATAATATTGTATATAAAAATATTCGAAAAAATATGTTTTGGGTTTAAAAAAAAAAATTTAAATCAATATCTTCAAAACTTATGAACGATTATTTTTTGAAATTATTTCCTAAAACCAATATTATTAAATACTTAAAATCCGCATCCCACATTTTTTTCTTGAAAAATTTTAGAGAAATTTCTTATATAAAAAATTTATTTAATAATAAAACGATTTTTTAAGGTTTATTTGCATAAATTCATACTTTTCCGGAAACCAGACTGCAATTTTATGCATTTGAACATTATTATCTCACATTAAATCCATGTTTTATATTTATAAAATAAATCTTAAATTCCAAAGTACTTTTACATAAGAGCAAGTTCGTGCGATCCAGTCGTGCATTTTATTTCTTAATATAATCCGAATGGTCTCTGGAAAGGCTTTCATATTCAGATAATTTTCGGCCTCCTCAGCCAGCTTAGGAGCACTTATTTTGGGATTTTCTTTAATTTTTCGTACAATCCACCGCTCATCTGAATCATTAAAAATTTTTCTTCCGCTATTTTTTTTTTCTTTTATTTTGAATTGCTCCTTCCTTCCTTGAACCGCTAATTATGTATTTTTCTCGCATAGTCTTTCCATTCTTGAAATGCATTATAACTAGATTTCGCACATCTACAGATGTTAAGCCGTTTTGTCTACCCATTTCATATATACTCAAATATTTTATTGTTGAAAAAACTCACAGTAATGACAGCTTAAATAATAAATCTTAATTTGACTTAAATTTATATTGAATATGGCAAACTTAAATAAAAAAAAATTGTTGTACGAGCTTAACTGTGAGGTGTTTTTTTGACTAATTAAAGAAATCCTTGCTTATGGTAATTTAACAGTAGATTTTTCTTAGTTTTTCTTAAGAAATCCACGAGTGACTGTTTAAATTGTAAAATAGCTAAACCTGATTTAAAACATAATGGTTCCGTATTACTTATTTCTTCGTTTTCATAAAAATGAATGTTTTGTACGAGTTTTATTTTGATTTGTATGTTATTTTTCCTTGTTGCCATAGACGTGATGATTTTCGGAAAAAGATGATCGAAAGCTCTCAGTAAACGGTTTGTGTGTCATCGAATATCTTAGTTGGAATAAGCACATTCTCAAGAGTGCCATAACAGCTGCTTTTTATAATTTTTCTGTTGGTGTAAGAAAAATGTCATCTCTTCTGATCTGGCTACAATTTATACGTCCAAAACTAGAGTATAACTCATATCTTTGCGTAGATGCAGCCCAAACTTCTCATAATTTTTTGGATCGAATCCAGAGCGGAGCGTTAAAACTGATAGGAAACAGAACTATTGTGGAATCATTCCCAGCCCTTGAACAAAGGCAGAATGATTTAGGTCTTTCCTTGTTTTATCGCTTAAGCTTAAGCAATATTCTCACGAAGTCGCCATTTGCATTCCTTCCCTCAATCAGTTCACCCGTGATACTCGTTTCGCTAGGAAGGCTCATCAATTTAACCTGGAGGCTTATTTTGGATGTACCGTAAAATACAGAGATTCGTTTTTTTAGGCGCCCAACACGATTATTGAATAACAGCTGATGGGGAAATGATCAAATAAAACACCAAACTACACTGTTCTAATGTACTACATTGTTCTGAAAGTTTTCACACAGTTGTTATTTATTCTGCTCTGTTTCTAGATCTAGTTTTTTTTTCATTAAACACAGCTAGCACCTGTTCGATTATCAAAAACCAGATCAATATGATTATTAATTATCTAGGTTCTATTAAAGACCATTCGTTTAATTCTTAATGTAAATGCTCATAGCTATTTGGCTTGCAATTTTAATCTTAATAATTTAATTTCGGGCTTCGTACAACTCGTTTTTATTCCCCAAACTTCTAAATAACCATGCTTCAGAATTCGTTGAATGGTTCGTGTTTTTTTGAATTGCAAACAACCTATTGCAAAATAAATAAATGTAACAAATTTATGTAATGACCAAATAACATAAAATCTTATTATTTATTGACTTTGATTTTAAATATCAGTAAAAATTAAATTATTAGAGATTTCATTACTTAATAATTAGGTACCTATCGTTGAATATTTGAATTAAGCACTTTGAATTTTTTGATTAGGTGCATATGAAGTGCAATAATATTTCATAAATAATCAAAACATCTAACACATTATGTATGTAGTTAATTTTGCACTTAAAAAATGAATTTGAATTTATTATTTCACATATATATGTACTATGTAGGAGTACGAGTATTTATGTAGTTGATTCTGGCAACCTTCGTTCGAGATTCGAGACTCTTAAAGCAGTCAGTGGATGATGCAATATGCAGTTGAAATTATTTTTTGTTTAATGTATGCTTTACTTTAAGTTAGCTCTTGAATCTGGGATGAACCTTCGGGGTTTTCGGAAAGTCATAAAAAAAACCATAATTTTTTCGGGTCTTTGCAGTTTTATGGAACTTCATCTTCCCCCTTCTTCCTGTAAAAACCTATCACCACTATTTTGCAAATTTTAATCGAATATAGCATCAAACTTTCTGTACCCTTTTATTAAAGTAAAAACTAAGAATACCTATTTTTTTAGTACCGTGCTAACTTTATATGACTCGTTGACGTTCACAAACGTCATAAACGTCATACTTACGAGTATGTCGATAAGGATTTGATCTTTGTCAAAAAAAATCGATTTTTTTTTGTGTGAAGAAACGTAAAATCTGTCGTAAAAGTCAAAACTTGACAAGGGATCGAAATCCCTAAAATCCCTAGTGTGTAAAGGAAATCGACATTAGTTTTTAGCACGAACTTTCATTAGGTTCGTTCGTTAAACTTTACCCAGGGTTGACCCAGGTTTTCTTGACAACCCTCAGAGTTGTTTTGGGTTTTTCGGTTTTCAAAAAACACCCAAGGGCTGTCAACTATTTTGTTGACAACTAAAAGCAAGACAAAATAATTCTGTTCTCTGATAAAACTTTAAATTTGTTATAAATTAGTTTTAAAAATGAATGAAAACAATTTTGCGTTGTTGCTGAATGTTTTATTTGATGAGTACCTACAACAAACATTTAATTGCAAACAAAAGCAACATGCGAATCGACAAACGACAACAAAAGAAATGCATATGAAATCTCATATGACTTTTGACAGTTTGAACTCGCCCCAGCAAAATATCTAGATCTACATACTTCAAGGCGACCCCAGGTCTCAGAAAACATAGAATTTACTCACCAGGATGACTTCAGGTTTTTCAAAAAATGATTTAGGGCGACCCCAGGGTGACTTCAGGGCTCAACGAACAAACCTGGGGTAGAATCGGCTAAGGTGATAGTTGATTGTGATTGTCATTTTGCGATCGCTCTCTCTATATTTCTTTATTGATATGATGGAGACAGCTATAGTCAAAATGACAATCACAATCAACTATCACCTTAGCCGATTCCACCCCTGTTGTTTTATGTGTTTTCAGAAGCAATTTAAAAAAAAAATGGCCTAAGTATGATACTCGTTACAAAATGTTTAAAATTAAGAAAGAGTTAGCAAACTACTTTTAAGCAAATTCAAAACATTACACTTAATTATTCAATGAACATTATCTATGGTCACCGGGACCACGCTCAATATAATTTAATGCGAAACGTTCAGAGTGAGTACTAAAGTGCACTCTGTATATTTTAACTACGCGGGCAATCGTGAAAACCTTAAAAGAGCATTATGTATATATTTTGTTTAATCTAATTAAAATTTCACAATGTATCTGATACAAAAAATTTCAAAAAAAGGATGAAAAAAATGAGAAAATGCCTCCTGTTGAACTTGAGGAGGACTTATTTTGTTATTTAAAAAAAAAGTCAGTTGACACTGACAAAAATTTGCCTCTGGGAAGAGTACGACAGTATCGAACTCTGAGCGATAAACTCTTTTAAATTGACATTTTTCTAGTCTCGTCCAAATAATTATTAACCTCTGAAAACATATTTTGATTATTATTTGGCTTAACACTTTAAATTTAATTGTTTTAATTAATATTTACATTTAATTTAATTGTGGTGATTTTTTTGTCATCCTAAATATTATGGCTCAAAATTTTAAACACTTAAGCCAGATCTTATTTAGCTTTTAGATAGAAGTCGACTCTAAAATATAATTTCAAAATGAGAGTCGACTCTTTGTTAATTTTAAACTATATTAAGTATAAGTATACTTTATTGTTTAAATGATCATTTTACTTTAAAACCAGAAAAACCTTTCTTTATCTTTTTAAAGTATGCTTTTATCCATTTGAAATTAATCATTTTATAATAAAAATAATAAGAAAAATATTTCCTGAGAAGAAATATTTTGCAATTTTTGAAGATTTTCAACTTTATAGAAAAAATACAGTATTATAGGGGGTGGCTGTGGCGCGATGGATGTGTGCTCGCCTGTGAACCTCATGATCACAGGTTCGATCCCTGCCGTCGTCTATGTCGTTTTAATTCCATTAAAAACCTTCTAAAATTGTCATCAATGGGTTGCTGGTTTACTCATTACATGTTGTTCAGGCATAACACTAACAACATGTAATTGAGTTAAACTAGTATGCCCAACAAGGATGAACACGAATAAAATAATGTGAATTACAAGCGGCATAGAAATAAGACACCGCATTCTCCGCTTTAGTTCAGCCGCCATCCCTGGAGATAAAATATCTGAGACAACAACCTTCAGTCTCAGAACATCATGCCACACATCTTTCCTATCCTTCTTTCTCTTCCTTAACTTTACGCCCGCGCTGTGTTGAAACATTTAAAGGCTAATCATAATCCCTTGAGCGCGTGTAGATTATAAAAAAAAAAAAAAAAAAAGACTCGAGAAAATCCTTTTGAAGATCATGATAATCTTTAATTTTATTCAAGATATCGGTTTGATAAGACCACGCCACGGTTCGGTTCTTGATTGAAAATCTTAGCATAAGGGAGCCAGTGACGAATCGTGGTCTTCCCATTTATCCATAACTACAAGCCCTGGTTACTTTTAATTTTTTTGGAAGAGATGTCCATGAAACCGATGTTGTTAAGTACTTTCAAGATTCCAGACAGGAAAAAAGGTTATTTTTCAATATTTAAGAAGCAATACATACGAGTAGTATCAAAGATCATAAAAAACAAATCAAAGTGCAGAGCAAATCATTTGCCATATTTTATAAAGTTCCCTATGGCATCCCAAGAGGTAAATCAGACCAAAACATAAAAGTACGCCAAGTTCGTACTTCATGAAGGTTTAATACCGAATATTTAAAGTAGAATAATATTGAAACAGCTACAATGTAGTAGAGAAATTTTATTATTTAATGATTACTGACTTAAATTTTATGGGTTCAATAGTCAAGTTTTTAAAACATTTCGAATTGGGCACGAAAAAAAAACTTGTTAAGAGTTTTTTTTATGTAAACTCATAATTTTTTCAGGTATGCAAATGTAACATAGAGTACCAAATTGAGCACTCTAGTTCTAAGGAAAGTCATGAATTTTCAAGATGCATGTATAGATTCAAAATGACAATAAAAAGACACTTCGAATGAAACGTACATTAAGCTATACCGCTCTACCAAATTTCATTATTCTACAGCAATCGGAAGTGCTCCATATAAATTAAACATTTTCTCAGAAAGTGGGTGGATACCACGCCCCCTGAATGGAAAACCTCAATTTTTATATTTGGTCCATTATATGCAATTTGAGCCCTACCGTTCTACCAAATTTCATTGTTCTACTACAATCGAAAGTGTGCCATATATAATTTATATCAGTTCTGAGGAAGTGGGCGGATACCACGCCCCTGAAAGGAAAACTTCAAATTTTATATTTTTTTCTTTGTATGTAATTTCAGCACTGCAGACTTCCATGTGACTCTGCTAACACCACAATATCATCAACGAATATAAGTATTTTGATTAAAAGATCCACCGAAACACGAGCTCCACCTTGAAATATCTCTTCTTAGTCGTCTATGAATAGAGCACATAATAGGGGACTCAATTAGCATCCTTGTCTCAGTCCTATTTCTACTTGGAATTGTTCCGATACTTTGCTTCCAAAAGCGACTGCAGAAGTTGTTGAATTATAGAGATGCTCCAAAACGTTCAAAAACTTCGACGATACTCCCTTATTGCACAGCTTCAGCATTAGTGCTCTCATGTCCATAGTATCGAACGGCGCGCCTCCGCTCCGCCTTGAAATCGATGAAAAAAAACTTAAAGTTTTCTCTTTGTTCCCATAAAGAATTTAGCTTTATTGGTAAGCGAATGAATCTGGTCGATTGTCAAATAATTTTTTGGTAAACCCGCTTGTGACTTGCACAGTAAATTGTTGTTGTCAACCCAATGGTGGAGCCTGTTGCAAAGGAGTTTTGTAAAAAATTTCATAGATGAATTCAACAACGATATTCTTCTTCCTTATCACCTTTTTTTGAAAATTGGACAGGTAGATAAGCTCACTCGTATGCATAGTTTAAAGTGGCAAAAGGAAAGGATTTCTATAAAAAAGGGGGTATGAAGCTAAGTGTACACGATTGGTAGATCTTACAATATTGTAAGATCTTACAATGTCTGACAATTATATACCAATGAGCTGACAAATAAGTTGTGTGTGTACACGGTTGGTACAAAATCTACCAATCTCTTACAATTAATTGTCAGAAGTTGGCTGACAATTCATTTTCAGATAGTCAGCTTAATACCTACCAATTAATTGTAAGAGATTGGTAGATTTTCTACCAACCGTGTACACACACAATTAATTGTCAGTTTTTGTTGGTTATGGAAACTGACAATTAAACCTTGGCTGCAAATTTTCTGACAATGAAAAAATTGTATGATGCTAAAAAACGAACATCTTACAATTTCTTCATTGTCAGAAACGTCAGACAACGATAAAAATTGGCAGGCCTGACAATAAATTGTGTGTGTACACGATTATCAAATACCTTACAATTTACCGTCTTACAATTAATTGTCAGATACATTTTCTGACAATTAATTGGAAGATTACGCGATTGTCAGCTAGCGTACACACGATTGTCAGGTTTCTTACAATTAATTGTCAGACAATGATCTAACAATTAATTGTCAGACAAATTTTCTGACAATTAATTGTAAGACTACACGATTGTAAGACATTGTAAGCATGTTTTTCACTGACAGATCTGACAATATTGTAAGATCTACCAATCGTGTACACTTAACTTTAGCTTGAGTTTTATAAAACTCTTGTGGTATACCGTTTGAATCCGGAGACTTGTTGTTTTGGAGTTCTTTTAATACAATGTGAGATACAGTCAAAAATCATGTTTCGGAATTTGTGTAACACTTAGCTGGTACAGTTATGTTGATCTTAAAAACGTGCCCGGAAAAATTTTTAAAAAGAAAATCGGATGAGCCGTTTAGACTGTAGTTGAACAGAGTAGACAGAACAGGAAAAGGAATGACACTATTTATTGGGGGTAAAGAAAAATGCTTAGATTGGTAAGAACTTTTTTTTTTAGAAGAGCGACGAACTGCGTTTTGAGAAAATTTGTTTTTTTTTTCTTCTAAGAATAAATTCCTAAAATAAATGTCTGTAAGTATTAACAGAGAAATTTCCGTCAAGATAGATCAGGGTACACCAAAGTAGGCCTTTCCTGCCTGTCTTTTCCAGAAAGTTTAAATTCTCATTGTATCTTATTAGTTGTAAATTTAGTAAAATTGGTTTGGTTTGATACAAATCTAAAACAAATTATTAAAGGTTTTCTGATAATATATTTCTCACAATTATTATTAAATACACATATTTTATAATACAGTCCAACCTCGATAAAAACAACTCACACCAAAAAAATAAAAACAAATTTAACGACATAAAAGAATAAACTTCGTTTTAGTAAAGTTACTTCTACTGGAAATTAAGTAGGTATTGAGTTTACTGAACTATTTCATCTATCGAGTGTTTCTTTTATCAAGAGTGTACTGTATATTATAAATAATTCTATTTTAGACTTAATAATAATTAATTTGCATTTGGTAAGTCACATGTGTTATATTTCAACGCACAGTGATCAATTGGAAAATCCTACCGTCTTTGCAATCATTAGTTATTACTTATTAATAAAAACAACATTAAAATTAATCTACAAATATATGAAGTAATCATTAACTTGATTTTAAGGAAGGTTAGCATCGGCATAAACAACTAGCTATCGGCATAAAACAAGACCAGGTGCGTACTAATACGGATGGATATATGGATATCAGGTATTTGAAGCCGCCACTCAAGCATAGAAAACATAAATGTAAAGCTAAAAGGAAGGTAAACCAAATCAAAGAAAACTTCCAAACGAAAATGATTTTCATGTAAAAATTTTGATATTAATACATGAGTGCTAATTATTATTTGACTGACGTACAAAATCTAGATAAAGTAGAACATGTGGGCAGGTACGAAGGTGGTAAGAACAAGACTTATGACCTTCACTATGAACTGACTTGGGAACGAACACATTACAAGGAAAACCTAGAATTCAACATTTATACAGGCATTTAAAGAAATAGATATCAATTCCAATTCAGACTTACACTCCTATACATAATTTCAGATGCCTTTGGCCAATTTTAATTGAAGCAATGAAAACATTAAATACTACGCAACAAACAAAATTGGAAATATTGTTTCCATCAAGCTCAAGGTGTTAATTAAATTAGTAGGTATAGTTATAACTTTTAAAGTTGGAAACTTTTGGCAGGAGTATTTAGAAATAAAGTTGTGGACAAGGAAGAGTCCTAGTGGAATGTGTATATATGTAGTTAAGTTAGATACTAATGGGGAGATGATGTATCCACTTCGCTGGATACATGCCAGAACCATGTCCAGGCTTTTGTTTTGAGAGGGACTTATCCCAAAGTCTTTCCAGCAATTCTCCAAACTCAAACATTATGTATAAAACTTTTGAAAATACACTCTCAGATAGTTTTAAGCACTTGTTTATAAATCACTCAGTACAAAAAAAAAGAGATATTTAGATCAAAGTAATATTGTTCATTATTGTTTTTGTGAAAATTAATTTTATTATTAAATAGGTACTCATCGTTCATTAAAACCAGTCGACTTATTATTTTATTTAGAACTTTTCAATAGAAACTATTTATCTAACATATATGTATAATAGAAATGTTGTTTATCTATTATTTACAGCAAGTTGGTGCTTAGTTCTTTAAGAGAAAAATGACACTCCGCAATTGGAAAAAAAAAATACCATTTTTTGTTCTATTTCTTTAGAAAAATCTTCAATTTTCGTTCAAAATCCCAAATAGCAAAAGGAAACCGACAATAGTCCTAACAATTTTAAACGGAGAATTTTACTAAACAACACCAAACCTCACGAAGTTCACCAAGTAACAATGCATCCCCAAAAAGTTACAGTTTACACAGATTTTGGGTCGGCCGCGTACTTTTAAATTTTTGTTCAATTAGTACGATGTTAAAGCTGTTTTAGTATGAAACTTTTAATCGAATATAGCATCATACTTTTTTTACTCTTTTATTAAAGTACGAACAGTCATTGATTTAGGTGTGTTCAGAAGCAATTTATTAAGAAAATTGCTACGATACTAGTTAGAAAATGTTTAAAATTAAGAATGAGTAAGTTAACTGCTTTAAAGTTAGGAAATTGTTAAGTAGTATCATACTAATACCAATAGGTCGTTTAAAATTTTGCGCCATTGATTGTGTTTATTAAAAAAAACAACACTTTGAATCAGAGTTGCAATTGCCTAGTTGATATAATTCATATGGCATTTTCTTCGATTTTTGCTACGTAAATTTCAGAATTTAAGGTTTTTAGAGTTATTGATAGAAAATATTTCTACTTTAGAGAAAAATGTGTTGCCGCTTAGTGTTTTTCTGTTTAAGGTTTTCTTTTTGTGTATGGAAAAACCTTTAAGGTGTGTAATATTAGAAAATAGGGCAGTGCAATAAAGAATTACTTTTATGATTTAAGTAGGTACCTATTATTTTTGTACTGTGTAAATTTACATCAAAAATGGTTTCAAGTTCTTCGAAGGACACAAATGCAAAGAAAAGACGGGAGATCGTTGACTCAACCAACAAATTATACGACCTTGTTGAAAATAAGACAGAAGCGGTTCAAAAAACAGCAGACTTTTTTTCCCTATCAAAACGAACCGTCTATAATAAATTGTTTAAAGGAAAACAAAATCAAAGGCCACAACTGACCACCAAACAAGAAAAACAAATTTGGTAAGAGCAAAGTCGATGATTTTGATAGGTGTGCTATCAGCAAATAGTTCATAAGTTTTTCACCAACAATGAACTTCCAATACTGGAAAAAATTTTGATTGGGGTTAAGCTCAATGAAAATATAAGTCCCTTCATTCAATTTTAAAAAGCAATAAGTTCGTCAAACATCAACGGAAGAGCCTTTTGGAAAGAAATTATATTATAACACGGAGAAGAAGTTACTTACGTGAGAGAACAGAAACAAAATATCGTCGCTGTAGATCGAATACCTCGTAACCCAGAAAAGTCGATTTTTCAGGAGAGACAAAAAACTTTTTATTAAATCAATGAGAGACGTGTTGTTAATTATGCGCGTGGCTCTGCAATTATAGTTTTTAGGTTCACAGGATATTTTTCTTTAGATCCGGAATTTTTTTCACAATATAATTGCATCATTACCTAAAAATCGGTTTTTTCTGGGTTACGAGGTATTCGATCTACAGCGACGATATTATTTTACTGATGAGACTTTGCTCAACAAAGGACACACCCGTGAAAAAGCTTGAACTGATCTAGCCGTAAAACACCACGGCAAGCATTCAATGAGGGATTGTGAACAACACTCCGTTCACCATTCGGAAAAGGAAAGAGACTGATAATTTCCCACACAGGAAGCTCTACAGGCTTCGTGTCTGGAAACAGTGGAGACTATCATGAAGACATGAACGACGAGGTACATGAGAAGTAGTTTTGAGAGATTTTAACGCGTCTGGAACACACTAAATTATAGTTTTGGACAATGCTTCGTATCACTCTCGAAAAATAAACAAGGCTCTGTCAACTTTTACCAGAAAGAACGAAATAAAAGAATGGCTGAGTTATGATGGTATCAACCTCGAAGATGATATAGCGAAAGCTGAGTTGTTGTGTATCGTGAAACAGAGCCCAATTTGAAACCTACGTCGTTGATGAAAATGCCAAAGCTCCAGGACATAGATTGTGGCAAATCAAAATAAGTCATTTAAATTAGCAGAGATAAAAGAACGTTTAAAAGCTGGATTTATAAAGGTTGACACTGAAAAATGGCATCGTTTTGTCGAGCATGTTTAAAAAGTGATTGAGTCAAGGATGTGGGAAATGGATGTTTTTACTGAAGGTGCAATGGAAAGTTTGATAATAAGCTTGAATGGAGAAAGCAGTAGCAGCAACTACTCGTCGGCAACGAAGCAATGACGTGATTTGTTATTACTTAATTAAGTTTTTTCTGTGATTTATTTTGTACCTAGAAAGAGATTAGGCCTACTGGGGATACTCTTAAAAAAAGAGGCTGGGTGCGACCCACACTGATAACTTCCCATTTGTGGTAAAAAATAAAAACATATTGTGACGTTTTCTTCAATTTTACCATAGCTATTAATGGAATTTGAATATGTGGGACTTGGGTACAACTGAACAACCTTATTCATATACGTATGTACAGTACATACATTCTTCTAAAAACTAAGTTGATAATAAAATTATAAAATTATGTATTATATTATAGAAATTACTTTATTATTTCGGTTCCAAACATTTTAATTGAAAAAAATTTAAAAACGAAATATTCAAATATAAAAGATATGGTTTGGTTATTGATGGAAGGGTACTTACAAAATTTATCCGCTCTAAAACTAGATATATGTCAAATATAAACCATTTGTTAGAAATTGTATTATGTATAAAATTAAATAATGGCAAAGTCAATATCATTGCTCGTTCTCAAGATATTCTAGTCGAAAAACAAATATTACCACTTTTTAGTAGATTTTTTTTATATTTTTGTTAAAACTGTCAATTCGATACCTGTCAAAATTTAACATATGTTAATAATTGTATTATGTCGATACCTTCCCGTAAGAATGTACTAAGCGACACTTTTTTCGAAAATTACTTTTTGATGAGGAAATATACTATATGTTAAGGGCCACGTTTTGGCCTGGGTTTCGCCAACCTATTATGCATGAAAAGGAAACTAGAGTACAAATAAAAAAAATTATCAACTGCCATGTTTTCTCATTAAAATAATGTTACCCCCTGAAATTTGTATTATCCGCCAAAAAAAATTATGCTAAGCGACATTAATAAAGATCTCATTGTCGTGAGCAACAAAAAATTTTGTTAGATGTCACTTAGTTTAACCAAAATTGTCTCTTAACACACTATGATTCAACTAGAACTTTCTTCGTTTTTTTCGTTTCCTGAACAATTTTAGAAATGTCGCTTAGTATACATTCTTACGGGAAGGTATCGATGTATAAAACAACATACTTTAGAAGGCACTATCGGTGTTCATTCCCAAGAAATTCGACTTGAAATACAATTTTAACTAGTTTTCGCTAGAATTTTTAATAGTTTTTTTATTTAAAAAAAAAACTATTAATTCAATATTTGTCAACATTTTACCAATTGTACAAAATTATACTATGTGTAAAATAAACTAAATTAGAAGTCAATATCACTACTAGTTCTCGAGAAATTTGAGTCGAAAAACAATTTTTACCAATTTTCAAATTTTCAATAGAATTTTATATAGTTTTTTATTTTTTGTAAAAAAACTGTAAACTGATTTTTTTTGAAATTTTCACCAGTTATCAAACACATTATTTTTCGTAAAATAAAATTATTTTGAGTTTCAAATTGTTTTCCGTTCTTAGAATATCTGGGTTATGAAATTTTTTTTCAGTTTTTTTTTTTATTTAAAAAAATAACGGTATGTTCAGTTTTTTCCAAATTCATACCAAATCTGTATGACCTTATAATGAGTACATACAATTTTATTTTAAATCAATAGCATTATTTTTTCGTGAGATATTTGAAACGCCCTTTCAGCCTCTTTCGAACTTATTATCTATTAAACAAAGTTTATTTGAAGTCGATATCTTTACTCGTTCTTGAGATATCGACGACGAGAAATGGTACCAGAACGTACGAACGTACGAACGTACGAACGTACGAACGTACGAACGTACGAACGTACGAACGTACGAACGTACGTACACACACTCTAAAAATGATTGATATAGCCTCTAGGGACTATGAAACGTCGAGAAATGTCAAAAATTCCAATTTGACAAATCGGACCGATTACAATAACTCCCTATGGGAAGTTAAAAAGTCCCTGCTATTTTACCTCTTGGTGGTTTGGAAAAATATAGATTCAATTTATTTATGTTATAGTATGGTAACCTTATTGATATTTTTGTAAGATTTGAGGCAATTTTAAATCTCACTACGGCAAACCTGTAAATGCTTTACATAAAATAAAGATAGCTTATTGAAATCCATAATGGTCAGAAAGAATGGCAGATATCCTATCTTACCGGTACTGCAGAAATAATTGAACAGAGTACAGATCACATGTGCTTCCAGCAGAACGCGCGCGGCGGCGGCGCTACGTTACACACAGCGGACGTCACGATTGACAATATACATGAACGATTTAAGGTTTTCTCTAGACTTTTTTTTTTTCTTGGGTTTCCCGAAGTCACAGGTCTATGCGAATAAATCACAATCGATTTCAATTTTACCCAAAAAAAACTAGAAATAGAAGGCAATCGACCTTATTCCATGAAAAGGAAGAAGAAAAAAGGGGGTCAAGCAATTTTGTATGTCTGTTCGGTTGGAACCGAAATATTCATGTCTATTTTTCATAAGCTTAGTGAATATTTTGAGCCTCCTGACAAAGTCCGTTTTAAGACCAAAAATAACGAATAACTACATATATGTTATTTTTCTCGAAAACGTCCCCGACGATTTTGATAAATTAAACTGCAGAGTTAACCATATTTGCTCTAGATCCGCACAACGTACGAGTTGCTTGAGATTTGTCGAATGTCGTTAACTGCGTGACTTGTGGCCTGTAATAACCACCATGTCTCGACCTCCAATGAAATGTTTGAAATTTCTAATAGCTGGCAGCTCTTTATCAAAAACTGAGTACTTTGTTTCGGATGCCTTAAGCCTTTTATTTTAAATTCGAGCGGTGTCCAGCTTTCTTTGCTAGAATCAAATTACTGTTAAACAACCTCCACCGCGATGTCAGACGAATCAGTTGAAACGTTAAATTTTCCATCGGGTGAAGAAGTCGCTAATAATACAAATCCTTAGGTTTTAATTTCGGAATACTTGTTTTCCTCTTTCGAGATTTCTTTTTTTTTCCAACGTCTATATGATACGTTTAAAAATTATTCATTCCGGGAATTGTTGTGTCTTCGTGATGATATTTTGTGGTTTAGGGAAAGTATAGCTTAAACTCTTTCGTTGGAAGATGAAACTCCACCCTTGTTTATCGTATGTGCTAAAAATGCTAAACTTTCAACCCCAAAAACAGACTTTGAGACATAAATTTATATATTTGTATATCATATTCGCTTAAACGTTCGAATAAGTGTTCTAAATGTTTTTCTTTCGAACGGCTAGCTAACAATATATCATCTATGTATATAGGGAAATACGAAATCCAAATGGTGTTGTTAAACGTAGCTGTTTTGTTCCTATTTTTTGGAAATATGCACCTTCTCATTTGCATTGCGAAATTTTGTATATGCGGAATGGGCTACCGATCTTGTGAAACCGTTTAGAAAGATGACTGTAGCTCCGCATGGCCTCCATTCGATTTTTTTTTGTTTCTTTACTAAATCTAAAGGAGACAATGCCGGTGACGAGGCAAGGTTGACAAATTCATATATACGTTTAGTCGTCGCCTAGAAGTTGATCTTTAGTTTAAATTCAATAGAGGCTCGGAGGGAGTTAGTTAAGCATGTAAGAAATTAATATATTAATAAAACTCCTTTAGCGTTTGTTTCTTTTTGTTTGCACATTTTATTTTTTCCTGTTTGATCAAAATCTGAAGTTCGATTTTTTTCCAAATGCAAAACTTGCACTTTACATAGAATACACCCACACATCTATATTAGCGCACACACCCTTCGCAAGTAAAAAAATCAAAGGGAACCATAAATTAAGTCCACTTTTTAAAACACACAAGTTTTTTCTTAAATTTTTATTTTTAAAAATTATAATTTTCAAAGCAAAATGAATGTTTTCATAATGTGCTCTTGAAATATGCGCTCATTAAGTCGAGTTCAATACAATCTAATGTTATAAGTAGTAGTCGCCCGTTTTTTTGCTTATAGTGCCATTTTCCTTCCTTCGATTGATATCTCTACGGCACGTCGGGATTCCTTCATTCGCTTTGCATCTATAAATTTCTTCATGTGCTTTTCATACCGATTTGGTTTCTTCTTTTGAACCTGTTTTATTTTTCAATGATAATTAATCAATCAACGTTTCACTTAACAGGTTCAAGATATGCACAACTTACCGGATTGACTTCACCTTCCACAGTGGATCGTGGTCGAATCACGTAGTCCTTATTTGAGGGCATTGGCACTCGAGCTCTTGCTACCCAACCCTTATCACCGGGGCGGAGGGGACTATCATCTGTTGAACCAAACGCCGTATTGAGACTGCCTTTTTTATGGCTTCTGTCCGACACTGTTGCCTCCGGTTCTGGGGCTTTCTTCTGCCTTGGCATCTGTTCCAGGTCACGTTGCTGACGTTCCTCTTTCGACATTGCTTTGAAATCACAACTGACATTGAATATTGGTCGAGCCCATGCAGAAATCAGCCTACTAGCTCGTTCTCTGTTGTATTTTGTCTCCTTTGGGTGCTTGTACAAGTACATGATTGCTTTTCCGATGCCAGATTGTTTGAGATAGCTCTTGTCGATTGTGGGGAACTAATCAAAAATTATTATAAGTAGATTTAGGTTTGATAGTAAAAAAAGAAGCTAACTTACATCAGACAGAAGTTTTAGAATACTTTCCCTGATTTGTAGGCACGGAAGAGCTTTGTTGGGAAGTGGTGCCAGCCAATCAGTCAGTACGTTCAATATATTGTGCTCCAGGAAAGCCAGTTGCAGATCTTTCTTGATCAACTGTGACATCACTTGTTTCAGCATCGAGATCTTCTTAACTGCAGGTTTATTGAGCTTGTTCAGTTCTCGATCTTCATCGGCGGCATGTTTCATATTCATTATGAGCTGATCGATCAAATCATCGTTGTCATTGATAAGCTCAATGTCTCCCCTACGACGACGAGGCTTCTTCTCTTCCTTCTTGCGGAGTAGCATTGCATCGAAATCTGATAAGAAGTTATCGTTCCTGGAGGAGAAGGTATTAGAAATATTTATAACAGTTGTAGAGGAAAACAAATATCGTAAGAAATTAACCAAAAAATTAAAGAGATGAAGTATCCACAGCTCATGCTCATTAAAAATTACAATCACATTCAAATCAAATGCAACTTACTGTTCGCTGTTCATCGGCATGATTTCATCGTCCGAGCTGTCGACAATGCCTTCTTTGGGAGCTTTTTCAGCGTCTGGTGTTTCACCTTCTGGTTTTTCAGTGGGAGCATCCTCGTCTTCATTGTCGGTGTCTGTTATTTTTGGTCGTTTCTTGAAACTTGCAGCGGCACTCTCTTCGTCTTCCGAATCACTTAGCAGAGCGCGCTTCTTCTTGGAGGCGACAGGTGATTTGGACGCGCTTCGTGAACGGGACCTGGACCGTGCCCCAGATTCCGATCTGGATCTTGATTTGGAGCGAGCACTGCGTTTAGCTTTAGAGCCACTTCTGCTACGCCTGGAACCGCTTCTGCTTCTACTTTTCCTCGTAACGCTGCGACTTTTTCTCGAGCCACTGCGACTTCTCTTTGATCCACTTCGACTACGCCTAGAGCCACTTCGACTACGCCTAGATCCACTTCGACTTCGCCTAGATCCACTTCGACTTCTTTTCGAGCCACTTCGACTTCTTCGTGATCCACTTCGGCTTCTTCGTGAACCACTACGACTTCTTCGTGAGCCACTACGACTTCTTCGTGAGCCACTACGACTTCTTCGTGAGCCACTTCGGCTTCTTCGTGACCCGCTACGGCTTCTCCGTGAACCACTCCTTCTTGATCCACTGCGGCTTCTTCTTGAGCCACTACGGCTTCGACTACCAGATCCACTACGACTTCTCCTCGATCCACTGCGACTTCTTCTTGAGCCACTTCGGCTCCTTTTCGATCCACTTCGACTCCTTCTAGAGCCACTCCTGCTGCGACTTCCACTACCAGATCTAGACCGCGAACGACTGCGTCTAGAACCACTTCGACTCCTACTTCCGGAACCACTCCTACTCCTTCTCGATCCACTTCGATGTCTGCTTCCACTCTTGCTTCGGCTTCGTCTGGAAACAGCGCTTCTACGTGAACGCCTTGAAGCAGCCGAACCGCTTCGTGACCTTGATTTAGACCTCTTCGATGCAACACTACCACTGCGACTTCTCGATTTCCTCTCGGCACTTACATTGGCTGCATTTGAGCTCCGTGATCTGCTTCTGGACTTGGAATTTGTTTCACGAGATATGTTTACTGCTGAACCTCTGGAAGCACTACGGCTCCTGTGCGATGTTTTAGATTTTCTAGAACTATGCGATTCAGCCGAAGGGGAACGTGATTTTACGCTATCATCACCTGCAAATTAATTAATTTCTATATTATAAAATGCGTTTCATTGGCTATTTTTCGAGGAGGAACAAATAAAATTCTTGAGCATAACCTCAAAGTTATCGATTGAAAGACGGGCATTTCTTAAACTCACCATTTGTGCTCTCCATTTTTGTATTTTTTGGAACCCAAGCAGCAAATGGAAACCACAAGGCGTAATTTCCTTTTTTATGATCTTACAGGTAGAGGAAAATAACTTTTTCTGCTTTTTCAACCCAAATGTTTTCTGCGATTTAATTGAAATCAAACTTGTGATGTGATGCTCTGTGCCTCTTGTCCAGTTTCTTTCTATCTATATCCAATCTTTCTTTTTGTCTTCTCTGCATCAGCACTACAGCAGAAACGGGCATTTTAATTCCCAAAAAAAACAAACAGGTTTGACAACATGAAGAGACAAAACCAACTGTCAGAATTCATGTGGCCATAGCCAAATTAAATTAGTGATGCCAAAAGTAATTAATTTAAACTTTTATGCGCTTTTGCATTAGGTTTGTTCAGTGACGCTGTTCCGAACAGTTTAGAGCAGTTTGGAACAGAAAAGTACACCTTTTTGCTGTTCAATGAGAAATTTTCTGTTCTAAACTGTTCTGATTTGCTGTTCAATGAGTCTGTCTGGAACAGTTTGGAACAGTTTAGAACAAGATTTCTTGCCCTTGCTTTTTAGTTAGAGAAAGGTAGAACAGATAACTGACTGTTCTAACTTGTCTGACATTTCTCATGGAAACTGTTCTGCTCTGCTCTGTTCTGCTCTGTTCTGTTCTGCTCTACTCTGAACTTTTATTCACTGAACAAAACTATTTACAGGTGTGTTTTTTTGCAAGTCCATAAGGCTAGGCGCGCACAAGTTGCACAACTGTTTGGTTGCTCATAGAAAACAGGTGAACTATTTGGTTGAATGTCCGCGCAGGTGCATATAATTATATGTTAAACAAAATAGCGAACTCATTTTAGGCTAGGCGCGCACATTCAATTTTTAGTTTCGCAACTGTTTAATTGCTAAAATGAAACAAGAGAGAAAAAGAGTGTGAACGTTAAAAAAGAGTTGCCAGTGCGCGGTTTTCTTTCAACTGTTAATTAAACTGATTTCAAATCAAATAGTTTAATCACCAGTTGAAAGAGAACCGCGCACTGGCAAGTCTTTACTCACGCTCGCAATCTTTTCTCTCTTGCACTTATAAAAAACAGCTCAACTGTTGCGAAGCAATCGTTTAGTTTGAGTCAAAACACAAACTTTTTAGTTTCGAGAATCGAGTTGCTCTAAGTGCGCGGTGTCCCATATAAGCCCATATATAATTAAATGTGCGCGCCTGGCCTTAGGCAATCGTTTAGTTTGTGTCAAAACACAAACCTTTTAGTTTCTCGAACCAAGCATTTGCGAAACTAAAAATTGAATGTGCGCGCCTAGCCTAAGTGCGCGGTGTCCCATATAAGCCCATATATTTCAGTTTAGCAACTAAACAGTTGCGAAACTAAAAATTGACAGTGCGCGCCTGGCCTAAGGAATTGTAGAAAAAAACGACATCGGGACTTAGGAATTCTTTTCAAATAGGGTTGTGGCTGCAATGAAGCCGCAGCCAAATTGGAAATAGAGACATCGTGCAGCGATAGAGTAAATATTCTACGATGCATCCATAGAATGAAGAAGCTCACATAAGAACCTTTCTGTTTTGGCCATCAAGCCTAGTACGCAGATCGGGAAAAATTTTGTCTCCCATACATTTTTTTTCCTGGGACAAATTTTGTCTCGGATATTTTTCCAAGCAGTACGCAGTTCGCGCGCAAAATTCATACTATTGTGAATTGCTCTACAAAATGTCTCCACTAAATTTTGCCAGGAAAAAGAATGATACAAGCATTATTTTGCGGGACAAATTTTGACAGCCACCGTATTTCCGAAAGTGATTTTTGTCAAAACTGGTTTTATGTAAAAGGTGCTGATGCTTCTCTTGAAAGCATCGAGAGGAGATTCCAAAAAGGTATGAACAACTTTTGTAAGACAACCCATTCCAGAGATATACTAAAAAACACATTAAATTACATCTATTCTCTCCAACTTAAAACTTTTGCGCGAGATTTGGAAAAGTTTTGTAGAGATTAAAATTGTAGAGATAAAATTTGTCTTGTCTCGATCTACGTACTAGGCTTCAAGCATTCTCTAAACATTCGAAAATGTTATCGATACATCCAAATTTTGAATTTGGCAGCACTTATTTAGCACATCTCTATCTACAAACGTCATATCACAATTCTTCATTTTTTTTTGTATCCAAATCAAACCGAGAAAAAATGCACTTCTAGCAAAATTTCTTCCTTTGATTTTTCTACAATAAGTTTTATACACAAATTTTTACAAACAAATAACGAACACTACACCAAAATAAATTGAGTAAAACAAACTAGTTTTTTACATATTGCAGTTTAAACTATAAAAAAGTTAAAAAATAAAAATGATTCGATACCAAGGAAGGGGTATTCCAGCTGGCTACGAAGATGACAGTAATGACGACGAGGTGGGTTCCTTCATTTTCCTTTTTCCTATTTCCTAGAAATTAAAAATTTTATAAAAAAATCACAATTCAATCAAAAGGAATTCGAAACAATGGAGATTTTCACTCAGAATCTGAAAATAACCGTCGTTCCTAATATAACAAAGTCTGCTGGACTAAATGGTGAAGATTTTGATGCCCAACTCCCAATGGCTCTGGAAACATGGTTCTCATCATATCAAACCATGTGGAACTCATGTAAGTACAAGAAAGTAGAAATGCTAGGTGTAATGACCTACATTTTACATTCTTTGCTTTTCATTTTGCAGACAAAAGCACTCCAACCTTGAGTGAGAACCTCAAAGCGGTTTATATGAACGATGAAAATCCAATGCTGTTGGCCCTTAAACTTTTTGCCAACTGTCCAGGCTGCAACAATTTGAAGAACAAGAATTTAGCATTATTCGGTGAGATTTTGAGTTTTGAAATAATTTATTATACTATGATAAGCTTAAAACAATCTCTCTTAATACGGCCACGTAGTTACCTTAACAAGTTTTTTTTTTATTTATTGGGGATGTGATATGCAGATCCTTAATTTACAAGCGATTGGTTGCTTCTTGTTTCCCTTAATCGAATGGTCTCATTATTTTCTCGCAACTTTCGTACGGTATATGTATCAATTGCAAATAAACCAGTAAGTTGAAGTTGTTAAGATGTGCCGATATGGAGTAATTTAGAACCAAGTGCTGTATCACAGACCCTTTAGAAATTTTAAGTAATGGTCATTGCAGTTGCCGTTTCAATTGTATATTTTTATAAGTAGTAGAGTAGAGTAGCCTAATTTCGAACACTCCCAGTAGTCGAACACTTTTTGAGAAAAACGGTCTAAACTGTGTTATTTCTGAAATTTTCAACTTCAACAAAACTGTAAGGAACTAGGTACCAACTGCTTGACTTAATGTCAAGAGTGAAAAAAATGCCAGTTTGTAATGAAGCTTCAGACAGTTTGGTTATTTACAGTTTTGATAGAAATAAAAACTGTGTCGGGTATTGTGAGAAACTGTTTTTTTTCAATAAATGAAGGTATATATCTATTTTTGAAGTTTTTTCATTAAATAGTATCGAACATTAGATATAAAAGCAAGATTTTTATCTTAAAACTTAATTATTTTATTATATTTTTACTGTTCGATCATATGAAGCTAATCTTTTTCGAATTTCCTATTCGAACACTAGTGTTCGGACATAGGCAACTTCGCCAAAATCGTATTTTTCTGTTATGCAATGAATATTAGATCAAATTAAATTTTGTTAACGTTTTTTTCTCAACAATGATACCGAAAACTTTAGGGCCAGTATTCGAACACCTTTTCTTCAGTGTTCGATTAAAGGAAACTCCTTCTATTTTTGGTTTCGTTTGTTCGAACACTTTCATATTTTTATTCTGTAGGTCCTTTTCTTGACAAAATGAAACGTAGATATCAAACAAATAGTAAAACTTCATTAGTAAATGCTTTGAATTTGCTTGATTCCTGACAATGGTTTGAGCTTTCAGTAGTGAGAAGGAAATTTAGTGCACTTTAAGTATTGTATTCCCCTAAATATGCAATCCATCATCAAAAGTTGTCGAAAGTATGCTGAAAGATTGGATCATTTGACGTAATAATAATCATTTTCAACTACTGGTCCTTTTACTTTTTGACATAAATCACATTAGTCAATGGCCATAAGCGAGCGTTTAAAGGCTACAAAAAAATGAAATCAATTTTGAACTATTGCTTAACATTTTAGCAAATGCCAAAAAAACTTATTGAACCTACGAAATCCAAAGAAGGTTTCGAAAAAAACACTGCCCCATCAACCAACAAAAATTTTGCTCTTAATTTTCAAACCAAAACTTTAAGACTTAATTTTATTTAATATTTTTATTTTTTTCTTTGCTTCTTAGCTACAGTTGTTTTTATATTTTAATTATTAATTTAAATATAACAAAATAATTTTATTTTGTTTTTGTTTTCAATCAAATTGAATATTCAAAAATATAAGTATTTTGCTCATTGAAACCGAGATAGAAATTCCAAAATTTACTTTTATTTTATTTAAGGATTGAACCATGCATGAAATCTTCTGTTCGAACTAAAAAAACTTTATGTTCGGGTTCAGGCAACCTACTCGTATGTTCGATTACTGGGGAATTTTTACTTTTTTCTATTTTTATTTTTTTATAAATAGACAATTAAATATTTTAGAAAAACTTTGAATTTAATATCAACAGTTTGAGTTTAAGCTGCTAATCGATTTTACATTACATATTAACTCTTGAGGGTTCTTTCACAGTTAAGGATTCCTTAACAATGAACCACTAAGTGTTCGACTACTGGGGACATGGCTCTATTCTCTTTTTGAGAACAAACTGAACCTGATGAATACCATTATTTATTTCTTGATTCCTTTATTGTTTGAATAGTCTATTCTATAATAATTAAAGAAAAACTTTTAAATTAAAATTCTGTCAATGAGAATCTTCGACAAATATGCTTGTCTCTACTCCACTTTATAAAACGAAATTGACACTCCGCTTTACTCAAAATTGACATTTATGTATCCACTGATATTCTTCTCGGACAGCCAAGCCGCTCTCAAATCTCTCGCGTCTGTCTCCACAAACTCTCAAATAGTCCACGATTGTCGATCATCTCTGAATGAGATGACAGTTTAATATTCACCTTATTTGGGTGCCGGGCCACAGAGACATTCCGGGAAATTGCAAAGCCGATGAGCTCGCCAAAAACGGAACACTTCTGCCTACTGTTAGACAAAAACATAACATAGGAACACCACTTGCTACATGCAAATATCTTCTCAAACAATATGCTCTAGAATCAACAAATGCTAGATGGTCACAGGGTACCACCTGCCTGGCAACTAAACAAATATGGCCAAGCATAGACCTAAAACGGTCAAAAGGCTTGATCTCCCTGAGCAGACAAAATATAAGCTCTACAATCGGAGTTATAACAGGACACTGCCTCATAGGTAGACATGCTTTGAGGCTAGGAGTCTACACAAATGACTTCTGTAGAAGCTGCATGGACGAGGAGGAAACAGCCCAACACCTTCTATGTACATGTCCAGCACTCTCTAATAGAAGGAATAACTATCTCGGTAATCCCTTCTTCGATAATACCAGTGAACTGGCAACGATCGACACAAAATGTCTCTCTAACTTTATTAAAAGCACGAAATGGTTTGTTTAAATTCATTACTCTCCCATGAGTAACTTCTTTAGTGGTTACACAACGGATCCTTGAGGTCTAAGTGAGTCAACAACAACTAGACAGCCACTCCAACTAACCTATCCACTGATATGTACAAAACTTGATTTATTACAGAAATCAATTAAACTATTTCAAAAACGTTAAATTAAACGGAGAGCTTGTTGCAAGTTTTCAACCTCACTTGTTGTTGACAATGGGCCGTACCAACAATCAAATTAAGAGACGACTTTAATAAATGGAAATGGACCATTATTTAAAGATCTCTATAAAGTTAACCATACATGTTATGAACTTAATATTTATGTGAACTCTAAATAATGAACCATTTATTGTACGGAACCTAAAATATAAAATGCAGCATATATGGTCAGTTATATAGAGTCCATTGAATAATGCTTCATTTCGCTCAAATATTAAAGTCGTCTCTTAATTTGATTGTTGGTAAGGCCCAATATCCCTGATCGTCAGAAGGCAGTCTCGAAGACATATTATATTATAAACTTTATACAAGCAAGCTTAATACATAGACAGGGTGGGGGATCAAACATGCAATTTCTTTAAAAAAAAAACTCCGAAATTGCTGAAAATTCGTAGTTGACCAAGAGTACATTAAAAAAACAACCCAAAAAATGTTCAGCCATTTCGGAGTTTTAAAAAAAATGCAGACTCTCTTCTGACGATCGGCGATTTTCTTTGCCGACTAAAATTGGCAATCCATTTCACGTGTGAGGTTGAAAACTTGCACCCAGCTCTTAGACTAAATATGATTAACGGTTCACTTTTAAATACGAACACTAATCAGAAACATTAATCAAAAAATTTAGTTACATTTTTGTATTGCTAAATGGGATCATCATATGTAGGTAGGTCGAAAAGGCGGCCACAGAAAGTCTAGCCCTATGGTCCAATTAGCGTTGAATTGCACCATTTTGGTAGCATAACTCGTATAAACCTGTGACGAAATTGATATGGGAAATTGTCGACAATCTCACGGAGTCATTCAAAGAAAAAAGGATCTAGTAGGTTTTGATGTTTTTTATTGTGTGTTTCCTTTTACGCAATCATCCAGAATTCGAATCACTCACTCAACCGGACCACCATACTCATTCGACACCATCCACACTGTGCAAAGCTAGGCAGCTTGTTGTCTGATGCTGAAACAGTCATCAATTCGATTGACGCCGGCAAAGCCCTCAATCATTAGCTCGGGAATTAAAGAATCCAATGGAACTCACCGTACAGAACTAACCAGGTTTGTCCTAGAGCAATTTCGTCGTGTAGAGAAAAGAGATCAACCCCCTATTACGGTTTGCGAATCGAACGTTCGAGTTGAGATTTTTTCATTACCGAACTAACACATTCGACATACTACGGTTGGCGAACTTTAGAATTCGAGTTCGAAATTTGATTGTTTATTAAAAATATCAAATATATGAGATTTAAGCCGAATCAAAGGTTCTCGAATACTAATTTCTCACACATGTTTATTTGTTTGACTCGCCAGCGGTAATAAGAAGGCAAGTCTGATCTTTATTTCCAAAAGTTCGTCAAAAAATGCCATTCCAAATGATTGTTCCCTAAGGGCCATTTGCTGAAACAAAACTTAAATATTTATGTTCAACCTAAGCGCTTATGTTCTACTTTTTCCTCTATTATTATTATTATTACTAATTCTTTATTTTCTCGATTTGTTTTACATTATTACATACTTAAGAATAATAGCATGGCAAATTTTGCCGTCTGCCTGAATTGACTTATTTCGAGTTTTTTTTTATAGAAGAAAGTTAAAGTTTAAAATTATGTTTGAATGTAGAGCAATAAAAATTATACATTAAAAAACAAATATTAATTGAAAGGTATAATAATTAACATATTTAAAGATAAAAGAGTATATTTTAACTATTTTATTAATCTAAAAAACTGTTACGATAACCTAAGGCATGATTTATAAAGTAACAAAGACTTTTCCAACCTGAATTTCCATTTAAAATCAGCTTTGTATCTTCGAGTGTAAGAGCGCTCTTTGAGAAATAAAGTCTACGAATCTCCTGTAGCATCGGGCATACAGCTAAAAAGTGGTACACATCTTCAATTTCATTCCGGTTGCACAAACTACATATCGGGCGAAGGTCAGCTCTATGGGGCCTATAATTTAAATTGAGCATTTCCGTCCTAGCTTTAAATATAAGACTCATTTGGTGTAAAGATAGTGTTTTGTTAAAATAATTATTTATGTAAAGGGTGTGGTTTAATACTTTGTATATAAGCCTAGTTGATGTCGTTTGAGCTCTATTTAAACTTTGCAGATACATGGTGTCGTCTATCTTTGCTATACATTTGTAGAATAAATTCTGCCATTCGGACAGGGATGTACTGTTGAGCTCTAGATTTAGACAGTGTTGATTAGCTAATTCGTTCCATTCTTTAAACGGTGATAGATGACATCGGAGAGCATGTTTCATTATTTGTTTTTGAAGGTTTGAGTCTGCTCTATTCATAACCTTTATCATGTAATCAGCATTTGATTTTAAGTTTTTTAGAAAAATTTGTGGTATGCCGGTTTCAACGTGGATTGCATAAGTGGGGGTTGAATTAGCGAGTTTAAAAATGCGCTTGAAAAAAAATCGTTGGACAGCCTCAAGATCATCTATATATTGGTAACCAAATACCTGGTTTGCATAGCAAAGACATGTTTTTATAGTTGAATCGAATACTTTAAATTTTGAAACAGCATCAACATGTTTGTTGCAAAAGAATTTGCTCCACATAAGATTAATTGCAGTTTTGGCTGCAGCGCATTTTTCTTTAACATGTGAGCGGATATCCAGGTTGTAAGTCATTAAGAATCCTAAGTACGTATACTCACTAACTATCTCAAAAGCTTCATCCTCTAAAAACCATTTTTCTTGAAAAGTTCTTTTATGTTTGGTGCTTTCAAAAATCATTATCTTTGACTTTGCACAGTTTATGCTGAGATCCCATAAGTCGCAAAATCTTTTTAACTTATTTATTTGGAGTTGTAGTGTTGTGGGATTATCTGCTAATATGACAATGTCATCCGCATAGAGAATCATTTTTATAAGTACCCCACCAACCTTGACACCTCCAGGGAAATCATTGGATACATCATCAACATACAATGCAAACACAATCGGACTCAACCCACATCCTTGAGGAACACCAGTGCCTGTAGCAAAAAAATCGGACATTGATTTTCCATTCCATACGGCAGCAGAAGTGTCAGAAATAAGGAGCTTATATAGGTGAAGAAATTTTGTCGATAAACCTAATGTTGACAATTTAAAAATTAAAGAGTCTCTGTTCACGGTATCAAAGGCCGCTTTAAAATCGATAAAACAAGCATATAGTTTTTTCTTCTTCTCTAAGAAAGTTTTGACAATATTTGTAAGTGCAAATATATTATCCACTATGGAAAGTCCCGAGCGAAAACCAGCTTGGAAAATACTAAGGAGTTTATTCTCTTCAACCCATTTCGTCAACCTATGGTATAGAATATGAGTGAATATTTTCCTAAGACAAGGTAAGATCTATGTCAACTGTCACATAAGAGGTCAGAGCAGGGGATTTTCAGAGAAAATGGAGAACAGTTTCCTTTTCCCGCTAGTCTCCACAGCTATGACAGTTAGTGTTGCGAGGAATACCTAGCATCGAACAGTTTCCTTTTCCCGCTAGTCTCCACAGCTATGACAGTTAGTGTTGCAAGGAATACCTAGCATCGCTACATGTTCTCCTATTGGCCAGTGTCCGCTACAGGTATCTTCTATCCTGACGGGTCTGAATTTCAGATCAAGTATTCGGGATTTATCATAAGTGGGCCAAATATTTCTAGATATAATGCAGAAAGTTAAACAGCTCCACCTAAGGTGTGATTCATTAAGAAACATAGAGATAATATTGGTCTTCGTAACTCCGAGGGGAATGTTGACTCTTTACGCAAGTAACTCACTTAAAGGCTGATACTTGCCTGGTCAGATTGTTTGCCCGTTTATTCCCATCACAATGGCCCGGAGCCCAAATAAGAGTGACATTGTGGTTAAAATTAAGGCTAGTAAGTTCATTTGGAGGATGATGTACTAGAATTAACAGCCCCCTGACTGTCTTCCCTGATAGCCAGTAATTCAGCTTAAAAAACGCAAAGTCGGGTAGCCTAGACTACGTTGATAGGATCATTGCATAAATTGGAAGAGCTTTTGTTCAAAATTAATCAAATAGTGTTAGTCGTATTTATTAATATACTAACTACACAGCTACACCGTTTATAAATTAAAAATTGATGATATCATGCAAAAGATATACAAAAATCAACTTAATTCAAAGTTCAGACAACAAATTCCGTGGTCATATTCAGACTGCTCAATGTTAACAAAATAAGGCTTCTTTGCGTTGAAATTCAAAAACAAATTAATTTTATTTCAGTAATAGAATACATTTTTATTATAATGAAGATGAAGTAAATTAGGAAACTTTGTCTGCTTAAGTTGAGCGATTGAATATTAACTTAATTGAAAGTTCAAGTGACCTCGGTAAACATCGATCATTATTTGCATTTGAATTTTCAATTGAATACATTGACAGTTTCAAATATTTTTGAACGTACTATTCAAGCAAATAAGTAGTTATAAAGTAAATAAGTAGATTCAACACTGACTATTAAAGCTGTTTTTAAAAATAGCCGCCGAAATTCATCTCGAAAATCTATTCATATTTTTTTTGCAATTTGATTCAATTTGCTTAAAAAATCTATGTTCATATATTCACGAATGTCAATCGGTTCAAAAACAAATTGTCGGTACAGTATATTCCCTGTAGGTTTGTGACGTTTTCTTCTCAAATTTTAAGAAATAATACACTAATAATATATAATAAAATAAAGATGCAGCTATACGGTTTGCAGAATAACATTGCTTATAGGTACCATTATCACAAAGAATACATCGTAAAATGGGAGAGTATAAACCGAAAATAAATAAACGGGCAATGTATTTTGTAAGATGCCTTGTGTTTTGGTGAAACTTGTAACCAGCGCAGCAATTAAAGTTTAATGAAACGCTTAATCTCATTTTTATATTCAGTTTTTTATATTAAAATCATTGCCCCATGTGACAAACGCTCTACATTTGTACACATTGTTTGTGTGTTAACATTTTGCTGAGCTGCTTAGTCAGTCTTTAAAAAAAAACAGCTATGAGTAAATTTGAAATGTTTTACATTAAACAATATACGAGTAGTTACTGAAGGAAGAGCCACTACTACTGTTTCTGGTGACAGTAAATTTGACAGACCATTTATATTCAGCATACTCTGCCAGAATAAAACTTGCAAATTGTGATTATCTTTGCTTTAAGGTTGCGCTTAAGTTCGAACCAGATAATTCGACGAAGCATTAATCACAGAAAATTATCTTTTAAATAAACCATTGCTGTTAACATTATTCTTCACACAACTTCCTTCGGAAAAGCCATGAAGATATGTAAGTGGGTGCTTACACGACGAGTGGCGTTTCATCCGACTGTCATCTGAACTAAAAGCTTTCAAGGGCCGAACATTTTAAATTATAATGTTGGATGACTTAAAAACAAACGTTTGTGAACGTTTTGTATATACGAGTATGTATGTACATACATATGTTAATATATTCACCCAATTTTAAATTGAGTTCAACATCATACTGTGTATAACTCTTTATTTAAGTTAAAATCTTCAAATATACCTATCTTATTGCGTATCGTGCTACGAGTAACTTCATATTTACAAACGTCAAACGTATGTTTACTTTGTTTTTGTACCAACTGGCATTGTTTTAGGTGTGCTTAAAAGCAATCAATTAAAAAATATTGCTTAATCAAGATACTATACGAAATGTCTTAAATTAAGAGAGAGTTAGTAAACTATTTTAAAGTTAATAAATTGTTAAGTAGTACAATACTAATATCTTAACACTGAGGGGAAATCGGCTAAGGTGATTGTCATATTTATGAAAATCAAATGCGAGCAAATTAAATTTTCTTTCTGTAAAAATCATAATCATCTTAAGCAGGCGGAAGTTGTTTATTGTGATTATCAACTGCCACAAATCACCTTAGCCGATTCCACCCCTGGGCTGTTTAAAATTTTGCGCCATTTTTTATAAACATTTGTTTGAACCGAAAACATAATTTACATTTATTCTGTAAACCTAGGAGATAATGAAATAAATAATAAGAGGTTCTAAATTATTTTGTTTGTTTTTAATTTCAGTTCTTGAAAAGATTTGTGCCCTACACAAGACCAATCCGGAAATCGCCAACTTGTGCAACGACAACATGCGAATGGTTGCATTTAACTTTATTAAGACATCGGGCATTTTGCCACTCTACAAAGGCATTACAGCCGCCTATCAGTTAATCAAAATAAAAGACATTCTGGTGACGAAGATTCAAGAGCTTATTGATGAAAAGCGCTACAAAGATGTAAGGTGTTGGTAGTGAAGATAATCCGTTAGAATGGGTTCATGTCAAAGATTATTCTCTTTCTTTTTGTTTTATTTATACTTTAGGCAGCATACTGGGCTATCTTTTTGGAGGCTACTCAATCCTTTGATATTTATCAAATAGTATTGCCCCTCATTTTGCAGAATAAACCTAATCTTGCTGTAGAATGTCTAGACAAGGCCAAAGATCAGCAGGAGGCAATGGTGCAGTATCTTGACTCGCTGTTGGATAAACGAAAGACTGTGATCGATCATTGTTATCCGATCATTGAGTGAGTGTTGTGTGCATAAATGCTGTTCGATCGTTCTTTTGCCGCAAAATCCATAGAAATTATATTTTTTATGTGATTCTTTGTTTTTTTTTTTTCATTTCAGACGTTATGGATACACTGATCTAAATCAATCTATTATAAGCTTCCGACCAATGTCGAAGCTTGTAGCTCGCCTCGCCAAAAAATACCAAATCGATGAACAACTCACCCCAAATCTGAGTTACTCCAAATCTCGCTCATACATGTACTACCTCTATAAACGATTCAAAGATGGCGAAATGAGCCGCGATTCATTCCGCGAGCTTGTGAAAGATGCAGCAACCACAACAGTTTTGAAGAATGATCTCGTGTCGAATATTTCTTCACATGGCGATCGAGAAGAGGCTCTCTACTGGGTCAAGCTCTACCAGATTCCCACCGATCAATGGCCGCCTACCCTTTACGTCGATTACAGCGACCACAATAGCAGTAATGACACGGTCGATGGTAGTTGGGGTGGTGGATGTGATGATCGTTCGTCGAATAATTCTGGATATGCATCCCCATCTGGAATCAAAGATGATTTTCTTCAGTTAGAATTGAGAGATGATGCTATCATTCTTGTCGATCGCAAGTCAACTTTCACCGATATGTTAAAAACGCTAGAAAAACACAGTTTAATTGGTTTCGATTCGGAATGGAAGCCTTCAGCTTGTCAGGTGGAGGTTGTTAGTTTGCTACAATTGGCTACATTTGACAAAGTTTACCTTATCGATGTGATGTCAGAGGACATAACTGACGATTTATGGAAACTCTTTGGTCGTAATATTTTCAATAATTTAGAAATTTTAAAAATTGGATTCGCGCTGCGACAAGATTTATCAATGTTGCAGAAAAGCTTACCACAAATGAATCTATGTTTGTCTAGTGGATCTTGCTACTTAGATTTGAAGGATTTGTGGACACGATTGCAATATATGCATTCGTTTACTTTTCCATATAGGAAAGGTGATTTTTTTTTTTAATTTTTGTATTGATTTGAATATTTTATAAATGATTTCTTTTTCTAGATTCGAAATCAGGAACAAGTCTGAGTGCTTTATCACAGGTTTGTTTAGGAAAGACATTGGACAAATCAAATCAATTATCCAACTGGGCCAAAAGACCATTACGTCGGGATCAAATTATCTATGCAGGTAAAATATAAAGTCTACTTTCAATGAAATATACCTGAACACGTATTAGATAGAAGTGATGCACTTGGGCACCAAACATAGGTATCTGGGTAGTCACCACATAGAAAAAGGCTACCTATCCTCAATGAAAGTATTCCTAATACTTAAGTTTCTCAAAGAAACAAATTTGGGGAATAGTTGCCGGATGATCAATCTCAACCAACTCAGCATGCTAATCAAACTTGAAACATGTACATATATACTGTTGTTTCATTAAGCATAAATTATTATTTCAGCACTGGATGCCTACTGCTTGGTACAAATCTACAAAGTAATAGCCGAATCATTAACCCGTTTAGGTTATGACATTGATCAAATTGTCGACCAAATAACATCGACAAATAGTACAAAACCCGAGAAATCGGCCAACAAACAATTAGAAAGTAGCTCGTCTTCAAGAACTTCCCGTAAGAGCTTTCGCAGTAACTCTATAGAGTGTATAAGGTAAAAATTTGTAATTTTATTTGTTCTAGAATTGTATGAAATAATTGTTCTAGTTCCACGAAAATTAAATTCATCTGTGATTCAATAATTGGTGGACTGCTTCACAATCTGCGTCGTCTTGGAATAGATTGTTTGGAATTAAATGTACGTACAAGCTTAGATCATTATTTGCGCAAGGCTCAACAAGAAAACAGATGCATTCTCTGCCGCGATTCTCATTTCTTACACTTCAGCAAACTTCTACCGAAAAATCTTTGTATTGAGATTCCCGAGGATGCTGCCGATAATCAAGTTGTTAATGTGATCCAGTACTTTAATATTTCGATAAATAAAAACGAGATTATAACACGTTGTCCAAAATGCAATGGCATTGAATTTATATCGGCATCTGGCCCTCAAATCCGCCTTCTCAAATTTGGATCGGAAACGAAAAAAACGTCTTACCCAACAGGGCCTAATGGAGGTGCAACATATGCAAAACCTGTTAGATTAGTATTTAAATCAAGTAATTTTTTTTGCTACAAATAGAAAAACAATATCCATAACAATTTTCCACTTTACAGAACCAATAACAGATGAAGTGCTCCGAACGGGTAGGACATTTTCGTCAGTATTGATAAAAACCGATAAACTCAGCAACAACGCTGTTTACTCACAAACTGACTTTTTTATATGTGATGTAAGAATGAAATTAATATTTGCCTCTAAATTTTTAAATATTTTTAAACATCTTTTTTTTTTTTAGAAATGTGGTAGAATTACATGGCCCGATGAATATCGTATGAGCACCAAAATTGTAAACCTTATCCTCGAAGAATAGCGCACGCTTGAAGAGTGTTTGTTTGGTGAAAAACGAGTAGAGCAAGTGATAAATAAATAAGTATTTTTAAATAGTGGATTATATAATTTGGTCATGTTTTTTTATAAATACATATATATAAATATTTACTATTCATATATGTAAATCTCATTATTTAATTTTGTAATGTAGTACAAAAGAAATAAGAAACAAAATGCAGATACAATTGAACATACATACGTGGAAAAATATAAAAATAAATTAATGTTTTATGGTCATTGGATTGTCGTCTTTTAAATAATTGATGGATTTTACTTCCGATATAGGTACTATGGGGCAAGTTCTGCATTTGGAAAAAAATCGAACACGAGATTTTGATCAAAGTTGACATTAAAATGATAGCGAAGACAAAAAAAGTTTATCCGGCAATTCCGTCTGTCTGTCTGTATGTCTGTACCTCTCACTACAGCCTAAACTACTGGAGGTATTTTCCTTCAAACTCGGTACTTCTTCGGTGATTCACTAGAGGAGAAATTGTTTTTTTGTTTTTTTTACTACAAAACTAACGGTACCCCTATACACCCGTAATGCAAAATCTGATTTATCTCGAAAATGGCTCTTACGATTTTAATTTAAAAGATTAGAAGTGGATAAAATTTTGGCTGAAAAAATTTTTTGAAGAAAATGTTATTAACGGTACCTGTCATAGAACCTTTTTTTTACAAATATTTACGTTTTGCATTAAGTTACTTAAACTGGAAGGACCCAAATCACCTGTTTTCATATAGCAGTCGTCTTCTATTTCTGATCATAGCAAGTCTCTGGTAAAACGCTAAAAGTCTACCGATTTTATTTTTTTACACCAAGTCCTGGGGCCGAATTACCGCTTCAGTGACGAGTGAGTGAGTCTCATCAGTGATCGAATGAAAATGTTAAATTGGAGTAATTTATTGCTCGATAACGTAAGCGGTAATGCCAAACTCACATAATTCAGTCACGTATTACTCGATAACTGATGCGGTAATTTGGCCCCTGGTTGGTTCATTTGTTCTATTGTAAGAAGCTACAGTTCTCGGAAATCTGAAATTGTATGACAATTAGGGTCTTAATGAGTCACTGAATCGTATGAAACATGAAGCAAATAAAAACCACGATGTTTTCGACAGGAGTTATTCAAAGAATAAAATACAAATAAATATGTATAATGTATGTATGTATGTATGTAAATTAAAATATTTTTTGTATTTGAAAAAAAAATAAAAATAAACTAATTCAAGATTTTTTGAAAATTTAAATTTTATTTTCACAGTAAAATATAATTAAAATTGGTGAATAAGTATCAAAATTAAATGTTTAAAGAATTATGGATATACCTACGAGTGCATACACATGTGGACATAGAAAACATCTAAAATGTTTGTTTTTTCATAAGTTGATGTTTTCACAAAGCGTTCTTTTAAGCTCTTAAATGAGTTCTTTAAGCCATTAAATAATATTTTTTTTTAAATTGTAAGTCTAAACCATGAGATCAAGTTTGTGCGACCCAGTCATGCAGTGTTCAATATATAGCTAAAACTTTTAATCGGTCGTAAAAGACAGATTTCAAAAACCTTATCGGTTCTTTCATACTTTTCAGGAGATTTTTCATCTGGAAACCAAGTTTTGTAACCGATTCCAAAATAAAAACGAATCAAAACCGACCAATCGCACTTGATCTCTCTTCTTTCCAAAGTCATCGTCATGGAAACGTTGATTAACGGTCAGCTTATGAAATATCTTGAAGCAAAAGCTTCTTAAGTTTGAAAGATAGATCAGACCAAAAACATAAATGTTAAAAAAAAGAGCCAAGTACTTCTATACAAAAATCCTTGTGTAACAAGTACGCCGTGAAAAGTACTGAGATCTAAAAGTACGCCAAGTTCTTACTTCATAAAGGTTTAATACCGAACATTTAGGCCGGTATTCACCGAGCGCTCTTAAACGGCTCCTCCTAACTTTACGAGGCTCTTAACTTGAAATTTCTTTGGGGCATTCACCAACCAGCGTTCTGACTTTACTGCGAAAGCACTAGATCTACTGCACATTTTTCTTATTTTTTAAATCTACTGCACCACTGCGCTTTTGCTACAATCTACTGCGATTCTTCAGATTTTGTTTGAATAGCAGCACTGGTCATAGAAATAAATGTGCTCATAACAAAATGTCAAAATTCAAAAAGATTCTTGTCTCTTTAGTGCAAGTCTTGTCAGCTATATACGTTTTTAGTTCTACTATTCTTTAATTTTTTTTTTTCACAAAGTTTTCTTTTGATCTTGGTCATATAGTGAGGTTATGTGCGCAACTGTGCATACACTTAGACTAAAAAGAACAATTGCACTTTTTATTAGCTCTAGAACTCACTTGTCTTTATAAATGATGGAAGATAAAGATATCAGCACTAAAATTACAAACTTTCGATAAACAAAACTGTTTAAATTCCAAAATATCAAACTTTTTAATAGAGCGACTTTAAAACAGACTTTTCCTAAATTTGACAGAAACGTCAATCCTGAATATATAAATTTCTTGAATAAATAAATCCATTATACCTAATGTTTATTGAATTTATCTAAAACTTTAAAAAAAAATATGTTAAAAATTGTATAGTGAAATGTCAATCAGGCAGACGGCAAAGCCATGCAAAACTGATTTTGTAAATAACAATGTAAAATATACAAAACAAAAGAATGAATAAATCTAATCTAATCTAATCTATCTAATCTAATCTTTAATTTGTTCTTGTTTCAAAAAGTACAAATTTGTAGATGGTAAATTTATTTTGTTTACCTAGCTTTATATATTTTTGCTAAAACTATACATTTTCATTATCGAGTAAGAGTATATTTGTTCACAAATACTCGTATCTACTATGTAAATCACTTATGTTGTTTTAACAATCAACAATGATTTAAATGTGATTTAACTTTGGTTCCTTTGTTTATAATTTGTTGTTACCTAATCAAAAAAATATATGTATTTCTACTGCGAAAATTTTGGTTTTACTGCGATTTTTTTTGCCATTTTACTGCGATCTGCGATTTATCAAGTCCGAACCCTGTCACCAACCACTCGCAATTTTTTTTCGAAGTTCGAAAATGAGAGCCACTCTCTCTTTTTCAGGCATACCCAAACTTTGAAATCAAACTGTTTTCGAACTTGAATGACAGCTGGCAGTGAGAATCCTTCGGTCAATTTCGTATTTTGCTTGGGGAGCGTTGCTGGTGACGATAACTGGTTTTGGTTTTGCACTCACTTTCATTTGTTTAGTTTGTTTAGTTTTCGAATTTTCGAACAAACTTTCGAAGAGAGCGCTCGTAAGTTGAGGAGTGGTCGCGACCACTCCTAACCTTTAAGAGCGCTCGTAGATCTTCACTAATATTGCTTGGTGTATAGGCTTATGAGCTTCTTAAGTTATGAGCGCTCGGTGAATACCGAAATATAAATACCGAAATGAATAGAATAATATTGAAACAGCTACAATGTAAAAGAAAAAATTTTATTATTTAATGATTACTGACTAAAATTTCATGAGCTTACTTGGCAAGTTTTTTTTTATGCCCAATTCAAAAGGTGAACCCATCAAATTTTAGTCTCTGACTTCATTGGTACTGAAGATAAGGGAGGGGGGGGGGGGGGGTCAAAAATCGCCTGAGTTTGTTCCTGTTATGGTTAAATGAAAAGATAACCATTAAGTTTACAATATTCAAATGTTTATTTAATCTAAAATTACAATTACTCTTAATGAACTAGTTGACAAAACGTTCTGTTGGGCGATGCTTATAAGTCGACGATCGGTGAACGAATGAATAAAAGATAATGTGTCTAGGACGTTGTTTTGTTGTGTGTGTATCTGTGAAAGAATGCAGATTCTGCAAAACACAGTGTTGCCACAGCACCCCCTGCCTAGTGTTAGCGATATCTTGCGGGCATAACCACTCTGCGTCCTAGTCTAGATGTTGTTGCTTCAGCAGGAGTAGTGGATGGAGAAGGTGGTGATGATTCGATGTGAACCGGATGACTCGAGGATGAAGGCTGTTGATCATTGGTTTCGGAACTTTCTTCTGAATCTTGGATATAAGCTGGCTTAAGCCTATCAATAGAAATATGTTTATTACTGTTTTTAATATTGATTTTAAAAATTTTCTTGTTTCTACTAATAATTTTATAAGGGCCTTCATAAGGATTTTGTAAAGGCTTTTTAACTGAGTCTGTCCTGACAAATACATGAGTGCACGTTAGAAGATCCTTGAAAATAAACGATTTGTTATTAGAATGGTTTGAAGCTGCAACCGGTCGAATTGAATTCATTCTCGATTTAAGACTTTGTAGAAAATCATTCGTGTTAGCTGTTTTCGTATCAGGTGATTCGTGGAAAAATTCGCCAGGAATCCGTAAAGTGGTTCCGTATAACATCTCAGCAACCGTTGCTTCAATATCCTTGCGATAAGATGTTCGCAATCCTAATAGAACTGTTGGTAAGACTTCGGTCCAGTTAGAGGAGTCATGACATTTTATTGCTGCTTTTAAAGTTCTATGTAGACGTTCAATCATTCCGTTGGCACACGGATGGTAGGGTGTGGTCCTAATGTGTTCGATGCCTAGAATCCTGCTCAGCTCCTTGAACAATGTTGACTCGAATTGTCGGCCTTGATCCGTGGTTAATCTTAAAGGAACTCCAAACCGACAAATCCAATTGTTATAAAGTTCTAGCGCCACAGTTTCTGCAGTCATGTCGACTATCGGAATGATTTCCGGCCACCTTGAGAAACGATCGATCATCGTGAGACAGTACGAGAAACCATTGGATATGGGTAGTCGACCTATCAGGTCGATGTTTAAATGTTCACATCGATTGTCTGGAATAGCAAAAAGTCCTATGGGTGATTTGCAGTGTTTTCCAATCTTTGACCTTTGACAAGCAATGCACTGTTTAACCCAAGATTTTGTGTCCTTACGCATGGAAGGCCAAACACAACGTGACTGTAAAAGTTTTAAAGTTGCATTGCCTCCTGGATGTGATAAGGAATGACATTTCTGAAAAATTTCTTGGCGACATGAGCTCGGGATGTAAGGTCGAATCTTTTGTGTAGATGTGTCACAAAACAGCTCTACATCATTGTAGCCGGGAATTTTAAAACGCTGCAACTTTAAGGCATTTGCTCTGGTCAAAATCTTTTTTAAATCTGCATCAGTTTTCTGCTCCATTGCCACTTTATGGAAATCCATGGTACTAGTCAATTCAAGAGTGTCGATGCGAGACAAACTGTCTGCCACCACGTTGTCCTTACCGGGAATATACTCAATGTCTGTTGAGAACTGACTTGTGAAACTCAAATAACGCTCTTGCCTAGGTGAAAGTTTTTCGGGATTTTGATGAAATGCGAAGCGGCTTATGGTCGGTGAAGATGGTAAATTCACGTCCTTCTAGCATGTAACGGAAATGCTTAATCGTGAGATAGACCGCCAGCAATTCCCTATCATAAGCGCTATATTTTCTTTGCGATGGTTTTAATTTCTGGCTGTAAAATCCAAGCGGCTCCCAGTCCTTACCGCGTCTCTGTTGCATCACACCTCCGACCGCTGTATCTGATGCGTCAACCATAACAGAGAATTGAGCTGTGGGACAAGGATGAGTTAACATTACAGCTTCTGACATGGCTTTTTTGCAATTTTCAAACGCTTCAGAAGTTTTAGCTGTCCAGAATAAATCTTTGTTTTTCTTCGGATTGCCTTGCAAGAAATCATTCAGTGGGCTTTGAAGATGAGCTGCATTTGGTAAATATTTTCTATAAAAATTTAGCGTTCCAAGGAAACGTCGGAGTGCTTTGACATCTTTTCGCTTCGGAAAATTTAAGATGGCCTGTACTTTATGAGGAAGTGGTTTTATGCCATCACTGGAAACTAGATGTCCTAAAAACTCTACGCTTTCTTTGCCTAAAGAGCATTTATCGATGTTGATGACGAAATTGTGATCGTTGAGTCTCTGAAAAAGTTGTTCCAAGTGAGCCTTATGTTCTTCTTCTAAACCCTGCACTACCTCGTGGACGTAACGTTGAAAAGTTTGGGTAGCATTACGGAGTCCAAACGTCATCTTGCAAAATTCAAAAAGCCCAAATGGTGTAATAATTGCGGTTTTTTCAATGTCCTGAGGATCCATCGGAATTTGATGAAACGCCCTGACCAAATCTATTTTTGAAAATATTGTTTTCCCATTTAAGTACAGAGTAAAATCCTGGATGTTAGGTACCGGGTAACGATCAGGTTTTGTCACGGCGTTGAGCAAACGAAAATCCCCACAAGGCCTCCATTCACCATTTGCTTTTAGAGCCATATGGAGCGGGCTTGCCCACGGACTCTTAGAAGGGCGACATATTCCTTTTTCCATCATGTATTGAAATTCCTTCTTAGCTGCTGAAAGTTTATCTGGTGCCAACCTTCGAACTCGACAGTGAACAGGAGGTCCCGAGGTCACAATTTGATGCTTGACCCTGAGAGGAATGTTAATTTCCTTGCGAATGGTGGTAGGTCTTGTTAAATATGGAAATTTTGCCAGAACACTGTAGTATGCGCTATTTTTGTCAAGAGTTTTAATGGTTGAGTAACTGTCTGCTTTTTGCAACTTGCCTGGGACAGTTAGTTTGGTTTTATTGTCAATGAGGCGCTGTCTCTTTAAATCCACCAATAGATCGAAATGGGTTAAGAAATCAGCCCCGATAATTGCGCGGCTGACATCAGCAATAATAAAATGCCAGCTTAGCTTTCGCCTCAATCCCAAATCTAAATCCAACAACTTCTGACCATGGGTTGTAATTTTTGAACCATTAGCCGCATACAGATGAGTGCCTGCCTGAGCAGTATCTTTTTTAGTGCGAGGGCACACAGAAAGATCTGCACCTGTATCTATGAGGTACTTTATATTCGTTTTATGGTCTGTGATGAATAAGCGACAATTTTTATTAGTAAGGCCACTGTCGTCAGTCGCCATTAACGACCGGCCGGGAAGTTTCCCTGACTTTTTTGAAAGTTGCACGGTGGCTTGCAATTTCTCGCCTGGCTCTTAAACCTCTGGTGAAACCAGCAAATTTCAGAATTTGGATTAAAACGGTTCTTGCGATTGGAAAGAGAACGACGTCTGCTTGAGGAACCTGATTGTTTTTCTCGATTACGGCGACTTTGGAAACCGTGCGAGGATTCTAATCGCGAAAGTCTTGTGCAAAGTTCACTCAATTGAGAGGAAATTTTCGATGAGTCTATGGAGGTAGAAGGTGTGTTGAAACCAACCGTTGCGACCTCCGAAGTTTGAGAAGTTTCATGAATTTTATCGGCAATTGTGCCAAGCTTCAATATGTCCGTTTCTTGAATTGCAGATAGAATCGCCTGGGTTTGAGAAGGCAACCGTTGCAACCAAAGGGTACGTAGCACATCGTCGCCAATCTGCTCAGTTGCAAGGCCCTTCATGTCACGTAATAATTGTGATGGACGTCTATCTCCCAGATCTATGTCTTTGAGCAAGGTACGGAGGCGCTTTTCTTCTGTGTCCGCGAACTGCTCCAGTAGCCGTTGTTTGAGGGTGGCATATTTGTCTTTCGACGGCGGATTTGCCACAATGTCGATGACCTGAGAAATTATGTTGCCATCGAAGCTGCCTACGGCAGTGTGGAATTTTGTCTCATCGACTGTTATGCCTGCCGTTGTAAACTGGGACTCTAATTGCATGAACCAGACCCGTGGATTCGCTTTCCAGAACGGCGCAGGTTTGATTGCAACTCGTGAAATTTCTACTGTGGGTTCTATTTGCTTTCCTCCCTCGTTAGCCATTGTTTTTTTTTAAATCAAAATATGCAATAAAGAAATTGTTTATGTACTTACGTACGAATTTTATTTTTGATGTTTCTGCAGCTGCTCCAGACAAGAAAGGTGGTCGGTGGCGACAGTCAACTGTTGTAATTTTAATTTTTGTTATATGTATGTGTGTTCTGTATCTGCGGTTTCCCAGTAGGAAATTTCCAAAAATTCACTAATGAAGAAGTAGGTGTTTCCTCAAGGAAAAGGAGCTGCACCCATGAATTTCCTACGGAATCCTATGAGGAATTTAACACAGGCTTGTCATTGGAAGGAGGTACACACTTTCTCGATGCATATTTTGTTGTGAAATCACTATGCTCACGGCATCTTCGATTTCATGGGTAATATTTATGTATGAAAAAACTGGTTCTATTGATGTGATGCTTTCCTCAATGGAAATAAATTAATGAAAAGTGTGTCAACATTTAATCAATTGCATCAGGGAAAGAATCATTGAAAATACTAATTATTCACTACAGAATTGTGTACATATTTTAAGCTCGTTTTTTCAGTTTTGAAAAAAGGAATGCATTTAGGCGATGTTTTATTAAGAGAAGGAATATAAATGAAATCATTATCCATTTCTTTTCTTATTTCATCAATAGAAGAAGCGCTTGAAATGTATAGGCAAATTTATCGCTTGAATGAAAAAAACAAATTAAATTTGTGTTATGTACGTATTTATTTTATTAACTATTATAGTACATTTTAAAAAAGTTAGTAGATATATATGTCTTACATTGTCTTGTCTTGTTGTAAGACGTAACACAAACAGTTGGTCGAAAAACTCTCCTTTGACACTTGGTAGAATTTGGGGAGCAGTTTAGGGATTATTCATCTTTATTTTCCTGTTCATTTGAGATCTAAGAAAAAGAGGAATATTTACTTTTGGCAAAACATTCAAAAGAATATAGGGAATTTACCGTTGGTGAATTGTTTTCCTTCTCCATGGTTGTTATTTAATCTTGAGTAAATTGATTGAAAATACAGAAAACACCGCACAACCGTTTTCTTTGATCACAAAATTGACACTAAATCATTCCAAAACAAAAGAAATAACTCATGACAAAAAAGACCTATTGAGCGTCGCTGAGACGCCGACCCATCGCGGGAAAAACCCAAAAAAAAAAGGATTGTTTATTGCAGGTCAAATTCTCTCTTTTTCCTCTCAGCACGCAGACTATTTTGCTCAGTAAACGAAGTTCATGAAAAAATACATTCCTTTTCCCTAGCAATATCACCTGATCACCATAGTTTTGCTCTATTGAAAGGTTGTTTACTGATTTTTAATTCCAAAGAAAAGAAAGGGTTGTTTTCTCTTTCACTACGCAGGCATTAAACACTCAATTGTGGATTACAATAACCACTGAAAAGATGCAGGAATAATTACAACGTGTTCAGCATTGTATTCATTAACATTAAGGATGTGAAAGAAGGATATTGCTTTGTTTCATTTTTTCTGTACCTTCTTTCGAGAACAAAGCACAAGATGCAACTGGGATTGCAAACTACTGATTCATTGCATGACTTTCGATGAATGAAACCAATGCAGACCTTCTACTCAATGAAAGTACCACGTGATTTCTACGAGGAATTCAACTTTATTTTTCCTTGAGGAGCAAATTTCCTACTGGGTTATATCTAATTGATGCGCAAGCAGTAAAAACCAACACGAAAAGAAAAAGATAGAAACACTAGAGACAAAAAAAAACTTTTTGGATGTCAATGGCCAATGCGTAAATTCAGTTTTGTTAGTCTTTTTACGGAATTTAAAAATTATTTTCGGAACCGTCGCACGTCGGGGTCACCAATATGGTTAAATGAAAAGATAACCATTAAGTTTACAATATTCAAATGTTTATTTAATCTAAAATTACAATTACTCTTAATGAACTAGTTGACAAAACGTTCTGTTGGGCGATGCTTATAAGTCGACGATCGGTGAACGAATGAATAAAAGATAATGTGTCTAGGACGTTGTTTTGTTGTGTGTGTATCTGTGAAAGAATGCAGATTCCCAGTAGGAAATTTCCAAAAATTCACTAGTGAAGAAGTAGGTGTTTCATCACGGAAAAGGAGCTGCACCCATGAATTTCCTACGGAATCCTATGAGGAATTTAACACAGGCTTGTCATTGCAAGGAGGTACACACTTTCTCGATGCATATTTTGTTGTGAAATCACTATGCTCACGGCGTCTTCGATTTCATGGGTAATTTTTGTGCCTGAAAAAACTGGTTCTATTGATGTGATGCTTTCCTCAATGGAAATAAATTAATGAAAAGTGAGTCAACATTTAATCAATTGCCTCAGGGAAAGAATCATTGAAAATACTAATTATTCACTACAGAATTGTGTACATATTTGAAGCTCGTTTTTTCAGTTTTGAAAAAAGGAATACATTTAGGCGATGTTTTATTAAGAGAAGGAATATGAATGAAATCATTATCCATTTCTCTTCTTATTTCATCAATAGAAGAAGCGGCTGAAATATATGCAAATTTATAGTTTGAATGAAAAAAAAAAAACAAATTAAATTTGTGTTATGTACGTATCTATTTTATTAACTATTATAATACATTTTAAAGAAGTTAGTAGATATATATGTCTTACATTATCTTGTCTTGTTGTAGGACGTAACACAAATAGTTGGTCGAAAAACTCTCCTTTGACACTTGGTAGAATTTGGGGAGCAGCTAAGGGATTAATCATCTTCATTCTCCTGTTCATTTGAGATCTAAGAAAAAGAGGAATATTTACTTTTTGCAAATCATTCAAAAGAATATAGGGAATTTACCGTTGGTGAATTGTTTTCCTTCTCCATGGTTGTTATTTAATCTTTAGTAAATTGATTGAAAACACAAAACCCCGCACAACCGTTTTCTGTGATCACAAAATTGACACTAAATCATTCCAAAACAAAAGAAATAACTCATGACCAAAAAAGTTCTATTGAGCGTCGCCGACCCATCGCGGGAAAAACCCAAAAAAAAGGATTGTTTATTGCAGGTCAAAATCTCTCTCTCTTTTTCCTCTCAGCTCGCAGACTAGAAAAGAAGAAGAAAAGAAAGGGTTGTTTTCTATTTTACATCGCAGGCATTAAACACTCAATTGTGGATTAGAATAACCACTGAAAAGATGCAGGAAAAATTATAACGTGTTCAGCATTGTATTCATTAACATTAAGGATGTGTAAGAAGGATATTGCTTTTTTTCATGTTTTCTTTACCTTCTTTCGAGAACAAAGCACAAGATGCTACTGGGATTGCAAACTACTGACTCATTGCATGACTTTCGATGAATGAAACCAATGCAGACCTTCTACTCAATGAAAGTGCCTCGTGATTTCCACGAGGAATTCAACTTTATTTTTCCTTGAGGAGCAAATTTCCTACTGGGTTCTGCAAAACACAGTGTTGCCACACTGTAAAAAGAGTGTAGTGCCAGAACTTGGCTGGGCACTACCGTGCCCTTTGATATACATACATACATACGTATGTTTGAATCTGAATCTTAAGAGATACGTGACAGTTTAAAAACTTAAACCCTACACAAACATACTAGGAGCGAATAAATTTAATGCCCGCATCAATTATACGATTTTTATTTAACCAATAAAATATTAAATTTAAAATTTTATAGCATTAATTAAATTATTTATTTAAGGATATTTTTCATTAATTGAGCACAATCCCGGGTATTTAGGATTCTTTCCAGTCTTGCATTCAGAAGTCGCTCTTCCCGGCTTATAGAGTTTTGCATTGTTTATGTTCGTCCATGAATAATTACACGTAAAAACAGTTTTATTACTCTTTATGTGCATAATGGCACACCCTAAATGTGTATTTCTATCCGCTATCATTACAGTAAAGTGACCACATTTCTTTTTTTCTTTGTCAAATATTACTGTTCCATCGCTAGAACATAACCGATGCTCTCGGAACCACCGATCAATACCATGATAGATATTATATTCAAGATTCTCTGAGGAGATTGTATCTCGGAAAGTTGTCCGCCTAGCAATGTTTTGTCCAGAATGCTTGAAGGTCGGTGTATTGCGACATGAATCGTGAGTACCTGTGCAAGATTTGACATTTAACTCGGCCATTAGTTCTAATTCACCATTCCATCGCATAGTCGCCATTCGAGCTGCAGACGGTAAGTTAGGCACTTTTCCTAAGGCCAGATGGTTTCGGTATTGATTGTGTTTATTAATGATGTTTTGTTTTATTTTTGGTGAAAGCTTGAGCATTTCACTGTAGCGAGCACATGATGAGTTGATTTTCTAAAAAATAAAGTTGTAATTTTTATTATATTATTTGAACAAATTATCGGAAGTTTTAACAATCGTTTTTATATATTAATTTTTAAATAGAAAAATCTCAAGCGAATACGTATTTTTATACAATAATAGGCAATGATTTTTTGTAAAAGGTGGGCAATAAGTCAACATATTTAAAATTAATTTTTTTTTATTTTTTAAGAGTCACAGACGAGAATTAGAAAACTCATGATGTATAAATACGAAACAGTTCAAACCAAAATTGGAAAATGCAAAAAATGCCAAATCAGTTTTTTTATATCTCCAAATCAAAAGCAAATTGATTTATTTTACCAACGAAAACCCTCTTAAAAAGAAATCAAATTCTATCACAACTTTACTTTGAAGGTTAAAATGCACCCCTATTACGGTCGTCCATTATCGATACAGTATTTTACGTTTTATCAATAGATCGGTATTATCGTTGTAGGCTATTCAAATTTTTGATGAAATGTGACCGCCCTTTAGATTAAAGATCTATTGTGAATGGTTCAGTTGACAATCTTGGTATTATCGTTGTCAAAAATATCGATATTTATCAATTGCAAATTCGCTGTAGATATGTAAATGTTTTTTTGAGATCATATTATTGAAAAAATCAATAATATTAAAAGCGCAATGTTATCAATCGAACTTTTTTTGGAAACAAATTATATGGAAGAAGAAAATAGATTGTGGTAAGCCATCAAAATACATTTAAAGCCACTTACTGCCTCTTCTTCTTCAGAGTTGCTAAATGAACAAAATCGTATAAGCCCAAACGCAAAATAGTGGCCTAATATTGTATTTTTCAGAACAAAATATTTTTGTGGGTTTTTTGTACGCTGAATTAATATGGCAGTAATTATTTATAAGCATGATTCAGGAACATTTGTTCTTGTCAATGCAATTGACAATTTAGCACAATGATTGTTTTCAAACGTTTGAATGAAAACATTTTTTTTTTTGTTGCAAACTCAAGTAGTTTTTCGGGGCAAAATAGTTGGCCCAAACCGTTTTATTTCTCTCTCTCTCTCTCTCATTCACTCTCTCTTTTGACATGAACCGTTAATTGATGATTTATTCTATTGCACAACAGGAATTGATTATTATTTCAGTCAAAGTTCACAATGGCGTGCGGAAAATGCTTATCGGAGGTCATGCGCAACAGAATATTAATATATCAAATGAAAATGTTTCCACATTCGATATTGAAAAAAATGGAAAGTGGGTTCGGGCTCATCAAAACTGGACGAAGCAAACATCTTGGAGCTTCACCTTTTGCCCTCAATTCCAAGGCTGCAAACAAAAGATGGCTGTTTTACTTTTCAACAAGATGGCGCATCATGTCATACAGCTAAGCGAAGTATGAACTGGCTTTGAGAACACTACATTCCAGTTTAAACTTGGACTGCAATAGCCCAGACCTGTTTCAAATTGAGACTAGAACCCTATCATAACCTAGTGGAAACACTTCCAAGTCGAATAACGTCCGTTATTAAAAACAAAGGTGAAGTCACTCTGTGTACATTTTTTGTGTTAAATAAATTATTATTATTTTATAAATTTTTAAATGTTTGTCTAGCATATTAAAAATACTGAAATAAATTTCTTATGACTTTGTTAAATTTGTATTGCCAACCTTTTATTTCTAGTTCGTAAGAAAATTTGTCAATAGGGCCAACTTTTTTGCGTATGGGTCGTATAATTACAAGGAACTATTTACTTTAATGACATGACTAACATTTTCAATCAAAAACAAATTAAATGGGAAAAGAAATAAACAATGCAATCGAAAATTATTTGCAAAATTCAAACAAATTAACAAAAGTCAAACTCAATAGAAGCTATTCAGTTCACAATAAGTTTTTGCTTGTTGTGCACAATTAATCAAAAATTTATCAATTTGTATTTATGTATGTATAATATCAATGTATTGACCTTCGACAAACGTAATAAAGGTGATTATCTTAATTTTTTAATTTGTGCACAAATATTGGGATGAACTTAAAGGATTTTCTAAAAAAAAATTAGGTATTGTATTTCGGCGATGATTCGATGTTTGAATGTATGTACGGATGTATGTATGTTTTTCAAAGATTGTGAGTTAAAAAATAAATTTTCACTTTTTTTTCAAGTAAATAACACATCTTACTAAATTATTATCACACGCAATGTGTACACGTTCTCCTTTACACAATTTGGGATTGCAATATTGATTAAGATTTGCACCAAAACTAGCAATCAAATTTAAGAATAAAAAACAACTGAAACCATTTAATATCCTTTTCATCATTTTTAAAGACTAAAACTAATTTTGAGTGTGTTTTTATTTTTTTCAAAAAATGTGTCTTGATTCTACAAGAAATAATCCCAACTAGATTTTAACACTAAAGGTATATGACTAAAATGTTTGACAACTTCCAATCTTCGAAAGAAAGCATTATCAAACCAGACGTGATATTCTTAAATTTTGTAGTTAGATTATAAAGTTATTTTGATAGTATATAATAATATGGTAGGTAGTTAAAATGCAGTTAAAGAGAGAAAGCATTTTGTATGTACAAAGTTTTTTTTTTAAAGTCTACCGGTATCTGAGTGAGAAATATTTCTTCGTAGAAGGTACTATGTGTCAACTTGGCTATATGAACATACGAGTGTTCTATGAAAATCATTGCATTCAATTTGTTGTGCAGCTCGCATGCTTTAGAATATGGATATGCAATCCGATCTCACTATCTATTGGAAATATTTTTATTTTTAATTGCGATATCTTACTTTTAACTTGCGACTTATAGGTACTATATAGGCAAGTTATGCATTTGTAAAAAAAATTTAACTCGAAATTTTGCTCAAAGTTGACATTATGATGATATCGAAGGCGAAAAAAGTGGGTCTCGAAATTCTGTCCGTCTGTTTGTCTGTTCGACTACAGCCTAAACGGCTTGACCGATTTTCATTAAACTTGGTAGATATTGTTTTTAATTCCGCATCCCCCTCCCACCAGTTTTTTTCTTTTTTTTAAGACCAAAAATAACGAAACCTGCCATACGATGTTTTTTTCGAAATTTTATAAATATTTTTTTTTTCTCAAAAACTGTCCCACAGATTTTTTTTAATTCAAAATTTTGTATTTAGTTAAAGCTAGGTAATGGTTGAAAATTTTTTTTCCAAAAAAATGTTATTTTTGGTATGTATGTATGTATGGTGTGGTTTTGGAACCAATTTTTTGTTTTTGATTTTTTCGAAAACGGTACAACCCATTTAAATCATTTTTCTTAGGCTTTAAGCTCCCCAGCAGTTTAAATATTATTGTGTATTAAAATTTTCAAACAATTTTTTTTTTGGATTAAAAAAAAAAAATCAAATTTTTTTTTTTTGGATTTTTAAAAAAAATTTAAATTTTTTTTCTAAACTCAATATTTCGAAAACCACATGCTCGACAATTAAAAATAAATAAATAAAAGTTTTTTAATAAATTCTACAATATGTGAGAAAAAAATTGTTTTACCTAAATATAACGGTACCTCCATACAAATGTTGAAAAATGATTTTCAAAAATTGTATTTTTATCGAAAACGGCTCTAAGAATGTTGAAAAAAAATTTTTTACGATTAATTCTTACGATCTATAATTTAATAAAAAAATTTTCAAATCAAGTTATTATTGACTGTACCTACCACAGAACCATCAAATCTTCAAAAAAGATTAAAAAAATTTCATTTCAAGACTTAAAAAAAATATTTGTTTGTATTTTTGAAAAATCAAATCAATTTTTTTTTGAAAATTCAAAATCTGAAAAATTGCCCAATATTTTTTCTTAGTAAATTTAGTTTTTATTCGTGCAATAATAAAAACTTGAAATTGGCGTACCAGTTTTTTTCTTGAAAATGCTTTAAAAAATTTGTATATTTGCTTATTTTTTTAAGAAACCAATACAACGACTCATAATTTTTGTTCTTGCATAAACTAATGTCTGCTGGAATCATATGAAATCCTGTTTTTAGCAACTACTTAAGGAGTTGTTTTAGTTATTAAGAAAATGAATTTAATGCTTATGAACAGTTTTTCTATAATAACATTCATTTTTGAAATTCTTAGCCTATTCCATAAGAGCAAGTTCGTGCGACCCAGTCGTGCATTTTATTTTTTAAGATGCTCACACACAAGTGGTTATGACTAACATTATCATGTTATGGTGTAACACATTGCGAACACTTAGGTATAGGGAAGAGAATATAAAGGATGTCGATACGCATTCGTCTTGAAATGGAAAAATCGAGAAGGGCGAAGAATTCCAAGTTCTAGTAGTGCGGCTAAAGAATGAACCGCTCAATTTAACTGTGGGTCTTTCCATTATAAGGTACCCTATTTTCATATATTATTTTCACGATATAAAGGATTTTTCAATTGCTTATCATTCATTATACGGTAAGTTACACGATTAAACATTCGAAATTATAAATTTGTTTATCAAAATGAGTGTTCGATAGTGCAAACGGTGCCTCCCGTCCTGCTTAAGTTGAAGTTGCGGTTGAACGTTTAAGTTGAAATATGTAGTTATTCTGAATTTTTGAAAATAGCTTTGAACTTTTTATTCATTCCAGGCTTGTGTTTGATTTGAAGGATCCATATCAAAACTAGCCGAAATCAACAACTTTTAATTTAAAGTTCTTACAATAAATGCGTCATGTGCACAACAAAAGGTTAGTCAGTGTCTTTTAACTGTTATTGATTCAAATAGATATAAACTTTGTTTAGGGCTTTATTTTTAGAAGCCTTTATAATTGAGTTGAAGTCAATTTCTCAAGAAAACGCCTATTAAACGTAACGTTTTACTCTATTTTTTTTATGAATAACGTTACCAAAATAAAAATCAATAAAAATCAAAACGTGCAGATCTTATGATACCTGGGATCTGGGAAAGCCTACATCAGGTAAAAAAGGGAATTTAAGATTATCTTCGTTTCTTACAACAGTTGACAATAAGAGTTATTTTCCTAGAATTAATAATGTGGTAATATTTTCTTAATCTTGAAAAACTATTAGAAAGTTTTAAAACTAACTTGTTTATTTGACTACTTGCAAAATTCTTATTTCCTTCATTTTTTTGACTACTTGTCGAAACTCTCATTTCTTTACCCTTACCTTAAGAAATTCTCAGAAAGACCTAGGTGTTTGGGATATAAAAAACACAAATTCTATAAAAGGTAAGAAAAAAATATTTTTTATAATTCACACGAGCTCAAGGGTATGTTAAGAGACCCCCATAATGTTAAAAACAGCACGGGCGATGGGTAAATTAGGGGGTGGGGGGAGGTGAGAGAAAGGAGGTGTTGATGAACATTGGTTTTGAATGTTTACAAATTGAAATGGCAAGGGAAAACCGTTCCGGGTAAGTTATTCCATAATCATGTTGTGCGCCTAAAAAACGAATCTCTATAATTGACGGTACGACCAAAATTAGGCTCGAAGGTTAACTGATGAGCATTCCTAGCGAAGCGGGTATCACGGTTGAACTGATGAGGGGGAGGAATGGAACTGGCTACTTCGAGAAGAATTGTTTGTGAAAGAAGCGATAAAACAAGGAAATAATTGAAAAATTCCGATGGGCAGAAAGATAGAAATCTTTTCAGTTTCTTTGATGCAAATGTAGAATTTTAGAGACAAAACGGAACCTTGATGGACACCAACATCTTTTTTTTTTAATTCTAGACTTAGAACAGTCCAGAACAACTCGAGTAGAAAGGTCAAGGAAGGTGATTTCTTATCCAACGAAGGAGAAACTTAGTTTATTCCAAATGCACGAATTTTCCATAAGAATGTTTTATGCAAGTCTATATCAAATGCTTTAGAAATATCAATATGATATAAAAGTTAATTGCATTTCTCAACCGTTGTTAAACGATTTATATTGTAAAATTATATTTTTTAACTAAACATACTCGTATACTTTACAGTCTCGGGTTGAGGTTTGTGATTAAAATAGGGATGTAAATTCCAGACCAAGAATTGGACAACCCTAACTATTAAGTATAAACATTAATGTTTAAATTTCAAGTAACTTGGATTTTCACTTAAGAGATTCTCAAAACATTTTATCTAAATACATTACATACATATACAGTCTTGGCCAAATGTATTAGGCACCCCCAAAAAGATGCCCTAATTTTAAAACCAAGTAAAATAAAAAAAAAACAAGTATGCAGAAATGTTGTAAACTTTTTTTTATTAAAGAAAATTTAATATTTTGTATGGCCACCCCTCGCTTTTATGACTGCTGCTATTCGTTTAGGCATAGAGCTTACGGGTTTACGGCATTCGTCAGAACTTATTTTGAGCCATTCTTGCTCCAGAACCTTTTTGAGCATCTCTTTTGATGTTGTTGGGTATTGTCGGACTTAACGCTTTAAAATTCCCCATAGATGTTCAATTGGGTTCATATCTGGGGACTGGGCAGGCCATAGAAGCAGGTCAATGGCATTTTCAGCAAACCACTTCATTGAGAGGGCGGACTTGTGACAGGGTGCATTGTCTTGCTGGAACAACACGCCCCGCATATTTGTATCAAAAAAATATGCTGGAAGGATGGCATCAGCGTGTTTTCCATCAAATTAATGTATTTTTTTGAGTCCCTCACAAATGAACATTTCGCCACTCCGTCCGCAGCCATGCAACACCAGATCATAACGCTTCCTCCTCCGTGTTTAACGGTTGAAACTACACATTGTGGCTTGTATTCCAACCAACTTGCCGCCTCACAAAGGTTACACCAGGGTTTCCAAACACCTGTAAAAATAAAAAAAAATAACCTTTTCAAAAGCTCAAAATAACTAAGTGGATGGCAATTTAAAACAGTTTTAAAAGTTTCCGAGTTCGGAGCTTCATAATAATGCTTACTTCAAAGTTTAATTCATCTGACCACAAAACGTTACTCCAATCTTCTTCAGTAAAGTTTTGGTATTTTTTTGCCCATTCTAGCCGCAACTTTCTGGTTTTTTCGGAGAGTCATGGCTTTTTCCTCGCCTTGCAACCTTTCAATCCAACTTCTCCGAGTCTCCTTCTAATGGTTCTAGCCGAAATCTGTTTCCCACAACGTTGTGTTATGTCAGCTCATTTGATGCTTTTTTACGTTTTTTTATAGAGGTTCGTATTAAAAACCGATCTTTTATTACCGTGGTTACTTTTTTCCTGCCGGATTTTTTACAATTTAGATGGGATCCAGTTTTCCGCAACCGATCTAAGGCATTTTGCACGGCATAACGCGAACAGTTCATTCTCAAAGAGAATAGAGTGTAAAATATAGGGTGCCTAACACTTTTGGCCAAGACTGTGCAATTTCATTCCATGCTTCTGTTTTGCTTGAAAACTTTTATTTTTTACTTTGAGACGAAATATTTTTGGATTCATTACTAAGTGAGAATTTTTTCGAGGGACGCTTTAAATTTCTTTTGGTGGTGTTATGCAAGAGATCGTGTTTATAAATTAAAACGCTTTTGAGAACCAATAAACGTTAAGTTAAAGCCGATTAGATACCTGATGGCAGACGTGACTATTTGGCATTAACGTTTTCGAATCGCCTAGTGGACGTTCGCCTTAAATGTCAAAAACTTGGCGAAGGTGCCTTTGAATAAAATCGCAATGTTTGGTTTTTAAAATGAGTGAAAATAAAAGCAGGTAATTCAAGGAAATAAATACATATTAATTTAGTTACCTAACAAAAAAACTTTTATATTTTATTCGTATAGCATAATGAAATAATACTGCATTCAATTTTTAAAGATTGTTGAGCTTATGGAAGGGAACCAAAACATGGCAACTGGTGGAGACCAGCTCTGTGTCTCCTTTGAACCCATCGGGCAATACATTTGGGACGCGTCCTCCTGACGTGTTTGAATGACATTTCGAAGTGTAAGTAACATTGAAAACGTTTATTCTCCGTCAGCTACGACATCCTCACAAGGTAGAACAGCCCATCGCAAAAGAAGTAATGATTATGAATGAGTGAAGGCTACTCCAAAACAAAGTGAAACACAAGAGCAACTTTTTTCTGCATCGGTGGTCATTCAAAAATCTAAAAAGAATATTTGTTGAAGTAAAAAATAGTTAATGAATTTGTTCTTACAAATTATCTGAAACTTGAATTGTTGGAGCTATCTCGTAAATTTCTTTAGATAACATTGCCTCTTGTACTGCCTCACATAACTTTTGTCTTCAACACAATATCAACAACAAGTGTGTTTTCCAAAGTACGGAAGAAAGCCAAAATCGTACCCGTTCGTAAGAACTCAAGTGCTAAGGATTTTTAGCCTATTTCCATACTCCCATTTTTGTCGAATGCTTTTGAAAAAATTGTGCAGGTACAAACTAACTCTTTTTTGAATGCTTCCAACATGCTTACCTATAGCTGCACTACCACTCTTCTGACGGTTGTTGATGAAATCAGACAAAATATTGATGAAGACCAAATAACCTTTCTCTTACTACTTGATTTTTCACGAGCATTTGATACCGTCGGTCATTTTCTTCTCTGCCGCAAGCTCTTAAATAAATTTAATTTTTCACTTACTGCTACCAAACTTCTATTTTCTTATCTTACCGTCTGAGAATAAGTTCTTTTATAAATAATTTATAAATAATGTTTTGTCAAATATTATAGCTGTACCTTCCGGGGTACCTCAAGGTTGTATCTTGGGGTCTATCCTGTTTTCCCTATATATCAACGAACTGCTATCTGTTATAACTAATTCCTCTATTCAGCTTTATGCAGATGGCGCTCAACTACACATACTAGGTTGTCCTCTAGGACTTATTGAAGATTGTGTAAGCCGAATCAATTCTGATCTTGAGAACATCGCTAATTGGTCCAAGATAAAATTCCTTTTACCTGACTTGTAAGTGTAAGTGTATTGTTATTTCAAAAAAAAACTGTGTCCAACTTTTACTTTCCGCCAGTTGTACTTTATAATGCACGTATCCAATATGTCTCTACTGCAAAGAATCTTGGAATGACTTTTAAGAATACCTTGACTTGGAGTAACCATATGAGCTTAGGCACAGGAAAAGCTTATGGCGCATTTCGCTCCGTATGGACATCTTAGTAGTACACTCCAATCGGTACATTTTCGGCCTTCGTAGGTTTGATAGAATATCTCATTTTTCAAAGTTAATGTGTGATTTAAGATTTGATGAGATGCTTAAATATCGGGCGCTAACAATGCTCTTGAACATACTCAAAACCCAACAACCTCATAGCCTTTTCAATAGAATTACGTTCTGTGCTTCCACTAGAACAGCGCAGATTTTTCAACCGCGGTTTTCTGGCTTGACATTTGAACGTCAGTTCTTCGTTAACACTATCCGTCTCTGGAACTCTCTGCCACGACATATGAGAGACATTGCAGGTAAGAGGAGATTTCAAAAAGAACTGAAGGCACATTTATTAAATTGAATTTTTTTAAATAAATACAGTATTCCCCGCTTAATTGCACTGACCATTTTGTCAGATTTTTCGGTCAATTATCCGGGTGGTTCAATTAACGAAACCCCGCTTAATTGACCGACCTGTTCAATTAAACGAAACCCGTATAATTGCACGAGTCGGTCAACTAAAAATTAAAATATTCATCCCAGAAATTTACTATGAACATTTCATTTTCAACTTACGAAAACCTTGAAAAAACTGGAAAAGAATATACACACAAAAATATTTGAACACGTTTTATTTAAAAAATAAACAAAAATACTAGGGTGGGTCAAAAAAATCAAGTATCTTTTTTTTTTTAATCCGACACATGAAAACAAGTTCCTAGGTACCTCTAGAAAGTACTTACCAAATAATAGCTCTTAATATTAACGGGAAGATTATGCTCATCATAGTTTTCCATTTTCAATTTAGTATCATATAAAAATGGTCATATCTTATCAACAATAGATCGTTTAACCAATCGCATAGTTAATATTTATAGGAAATTGAACGCTCTACAAAAATGGTCTTAAATACTTTTTTCACTAATCCAACCATTTAAAAGATATTCAACGTCAAAGATTGAAGTATTTTAAGGAAAATAACTTTTTTGTTTTGAATTTTGTAACTTAATAAAAAATAATTATTGTCAAATAAGTTTCAATTATTTCTATAGGAAATTGAACGCTCTACAAAAAAGATCTCTGTAGTTAATCGATTACTATAGCCATTCAAAAGATATTCGCAGTAGAATTCCAATGCCTACTGATTTTAGTAGTTTTTCAATAAATATTCCCAATTTACCCAGTTAATTTTTGAATTTTAAGATAGTTCATGTTCTATTTCAGGAAAAGAAGGTTTTTATTTAAGAAATATAATTTAACATGTCAGCAGAAAAAAAAATTCTATTCCACCATGTGAAATTTTATAATTTAATAAGTATTGATACAAAATGATTCAAATTTGAACTAGTTTTCATGTGTCGGATCCAAAAAAAAGATACTTGATTTTTTTGACCCACCCTAATACATACATAATTAAAACTATGAAACAGAAATAAATTATTCTTAAAAAAAAGTCACTGTTAGCTTCGAAAAGGATAAAAAAAAAATAATAAACACAATAGTAGGTATGTACCTCAAAAGACTCATAATGGTTATTTGCATACATTGGGTTTGAAAAAATTTGTGATTTGATTTTGATTGATTGTTTTGTTTTGAACAATGTCTTCTTGTTTTTCAGCTCAACTGTAAATTTATGTAGTGGTAAGAAGTATAAACGTAGAATTGCAATGTCCTGAAGAATTTCGAAAGTCGATGGTAATATGGCTTCAACTTCTTCTTTTTCTTTAACCATTGTACTTAAGTATGTTGTCTATGACCACGATATCATTTTCCGGCTGCTCTTTATCTTGAATAATACCTGTCTTTTAAAAAACCACTTCAGACGTAGGTTAAGTAATAAAATATTTCTAATATTTGTTTCATTAAAATTTTTTGTACGTCCAATTATCCGAAAAATGTCTATATATTTTTTTTTTCGGGTGCATATTTTAAAGTTCAATTAACCGAGTAATTCAATTAAGCGGGGTTCAATTAACCATCTAAAAAGCTATGCTACTAATACGGGAAATTTTGCAAGGCAAATTTTTCGGTCAATTAAGCGGGATGTTCAATTAAGCGAGGTGCAACTAAGCGGGGATTACTGTATGTGAATAAATGTTTTTTATAATTTTTTTTTGCATACTTAATTTAATTTTTGTTCTTATATTGTAACAAAAGCGGTTTACTACATTGTTTTCATTGTAATACAAACTAACAGCCCGATTCTGTATTTAGCTGATAAATTATCAGCTAATGATAAATTATCAGCTTTCTTGTCAGCTGACAAATTATTAGGTATTCTACAAAACACCTGATAGAATAAAAGCTATAAACAGCTTTTAAATTCACCTCTCTTGGTGGTGAATTTGAAGTCTCAAAATAAAGAGAAAAAAAAACATAAACAATGGAGGAACCAGCAGCAAAGTAAGTGAAATTTATATATTTTATTAATATTTTAGTTTTTTTACAAATATAAATATAATAATATAATATAAATATATAAAAAAGTATAACACAGCCAGCACCCGTGTTACGAACGGCAACGATGTTTTCTGATCATCATAGGGCAACAAATCATTAATGAACTGACGGCAAAACGCCCGGCTCAGTCGGAAGTTTTTTATAAATTCCCTTTCCGGCAAACTGAAGGGATCGCTGGCATCTCTCAATGCTTTCAGTTGCACTCTTCTCTCTTTTTTTCGTCAATCTCTGCTTCATCGTCACTCAATAACAATAATAACAACAACTCTTCTTCCATTTTAATAAATTTTTTTATTATTGTTTATTTTATTATTATTATTATTGTTATTATTATTATTATTGTTATTATTATTATTTATATTTATTATTATTTTATGTTTTGTATATATTTTACGCGTTCAAAATATAAACAAATACAATTGTCAGTACCTTTTACACAGCTGATAAATTTGTCAGTAAAAGAGCTTTTTTTTAAGGCATAGAATACGAAAAGCTGATAGTTATAAGGAACTTGGTAATTTATCAGCTATGTTGAATTTATCAGCACGACAGAATCGGGCTGTAATTATAACTTTGCACTAATTTATAAGATTATTGTATCTTATTGTGTATAAGAATACGATATAAATAAATAAATCTAAATCTAAACTTCTTCTCAATCTACACATCTCTCGTTTTCATGCTCATCTTCAAAAACAAATCAACATTGCTGATCATATTTTATTTTATTTATTTAATTTTTTTTCAACAACAAATAATATGTATTTTTGATTGAATTTTAGGTTTCACTTAATAATGACAAAGCAGAACGTCGTAGCTTGCTATACATAATACCACGACAATGGTAATTCGCAAAATCGTTCGACTTAAGGCGAACGTTCAACTCGCCAGTCATAATAGGGCTATTTCTCGTTGTGTCTTCTTCACGTTCTCATTAAGATATCGTGTCAGAGATGAGATGTACGAGTATGTTTCTGATATTTCGAAGAATGTAGGATATGAGTAGATATCTTTCAAAAAACATGTGTCCCATCCCTGTTTCTCAAAGTATAGATATAATGTAATTTCGTTCGAATATTATTCCAATTACTGAAACCAAATTAATAGTTGCGTTGCGTCGCTACATTTCGAAAACAAATGACGTGCATAATTTCCACTCAGACCATTGAAATTCTAAGATAAATACGATTATCAATGAGTTTACAAATAGCAAATAATTAGATACGTGCAACGTGTCAAATGTGTTTTTGTCTTAACTCTATTCTTATTTTCATAAACAAAATAGCTACTATTGAAATACAAAATCGTTGCATGCTCAACTACGTGACATTTTTTTTTTCCAACAAAGAATTTAATCAAAGCAAACTAACGAAATTTACTATTGCTGTTGTCACCGAAATCCTTCCAAGACACAACATTTCTAGTGGAATCTATTATGATAAAATAGTAGAAAATAAATTATTTCATACAAAGTGTGTTTATCTTCTAGATTTGTTTTACAAGTACGTTTAAAGATGTGAGAAATCGTATTTAAAAATTCGTTTTGAGGATGGAAAAAACAGAAACAATTTTGGGAAGGGGTTTTCGAAAAATGAAAAATGTTAAAAAATTTCGTGCTATATTATGTAAATTTGGGGCGATGACTGTATATATTTTTGGAATGATAATTTGCTTTTTATTTTAGTAAAATTTCACAAAGGTAGATAGGTAGGTAGAAATTGCAACCATGTCAATTACGCGACGATTTTGTTCTTTCAGGATTTTAGGGTTTCTTGATATAAGGTTTCCTTCCAGCAGTAATGCATGGGACATACAAATTTTCAATGTTCAAACAGCTAAGGTGATAAGAACTTTTTATGTAAAGACTTTGAGGATTTTTCATTTGCTTATATCAATGAAAAAAGACATGCCATCGAAGCTCGACGCATTATACAGGGTGTCCCTTAATTCATGCATTATATTTAAGGGCGTGATTCTTGGGTATGTTATAAGAAAAAATCTATCTCCAATTTTTATATCTATATCGGGGATCTAAGAAGAGCTTACTTTGGTATACCCTAACTCATGTTAACGGTGATTTCACTGTTAGTACTAACGATATACATTTTAGACCAAATAGACTTTCATTTTTACTAGAAATACCAGACTTTGTAATTGCGTTTGAACAAATTTGAAATCCTATTTCGGTATTGAGATATCCATTTTCCAGCATGTTCTTTTTTCCTGTCCATGCTAATTTTTTGACTTTGGGCTCAATTTTTAGAGAAAATGCGTAATAAACATAAAGTTTTCCTATTTTTTTTATGAACGTAACAAAAACAAAAATAAAACTCAACAAAATTTTTTCGGAAAAACCCATAGATTTTATGATACTTGGGAAAACCTTGAACATGTAAATTAAAAATAAAAGGATTTTTTGTTTTTTTTTTTTTAGAAAACCTTCCGCAGCATAACGGTTTTAAAACGTGCTCGTTAATTTGACGAGACGCAGACATTATTTTCGTATATGAGCTGTTCAATGGAACTCCAAATAGAGGGCGACAAAAATACCAGGAACTTTATTAAACCGTTGACTTCCTAGTTTACGAATATTTGAAATACATATTATATCGAATCCTTCAAGAAACGGCAGCAGTTTCAAATACAAGACCTGGCGCTAGAGCTTCACAAGTAAGAAGAACTTCGACTGATCAAAGAATACTGGAAACTGTTATAAATGAGCCATTAGACGCTTAGCTTTGCAATTCAATGTTTCCAGACATACAATTTCTGATGCACTGCATGTACAAAATATCTTATGTTGATGTATATCTTGCACAGTTATTATATATTTTTGAGATAATTTGGTTCACGTGATTATCCCAGCTAAGGCTAATATTGAAATGTATTCCCAGATTTGTAAATGTTTTTACAAATTCAAAAGGAGTGTTGTTAATGTATAATAAAGGAGTCGTCATATCACCTGGCTATCTTTCATTTTAAGCTACTATTCTCTTGAGAACATCAAGAATATTATAAATATATGCCACTAAAAGTTAAATAGCCACTTGCATTCATTCTCTTGAACAATTAAACCGGTAATACTCTCCTTCCTTTAAGGAATACTCATCAGTTTACTCTTGAACCCAACTTCGGAAGTACTGTGAAGTACAGTGATTCTTTTTCCAGCCGCACTACACGAATATAGAATGCTAGAATTGCAATATTCAGAAATTTAAAACTAATGTGCATCGGTTTCTCTTCCCAAAACCTTCGCAATTTTCCAAACGCTCGCACTGTGATAATCATCTTAAGGGTAGTAATAATCCCCATCAGTTCACAAACAAAAATTTAATTTTAACACGTCTATATAACGACATACTCTCCTTTTTAATCTATTCCAATAATTTATCACTCATTTTCTTTCATTTTATTATACATAGTATTTTATTTTATATTTGTATATATAATAAAGTTTTTTAGTTTTAGGTTTGCTTGTATTAAGCGAACAATAAATAAATAAATACCTAATAAAACATTTCAAAAATCGCCAAACAAGTCGAAAAACTCTAAGGCTGACACATAAAAAATACACCTATGATTTTTATTTATCGATAAAGCTAATGAGTACTTGTTTAAGAGTATTTTATTTATGAATATTTTTCGTTGATTGAACACAATCCCGAATATTTTGGATTTGTTCCAGTCTTACATTGGGACGTTGCTTTTCCTGGATTGTAGAGTTCTTCATTTTTTAAGTTCGTCGTGGCATAATTACACGTGAAAACTGTTTGTTTATTTTTCATATGGATAATGGCACATCCAACATGCGTGTTTCGATCAGCTATCATCACAGTAAAATGTCCACATTTACTTTTTCCACTGTTGTATACTACTGTTCCATCTCGTGGACATACTGAATGTTCCCGGAACCATCGATCAATAGCATCATACATATCTTTTTTGAGAGTTTTTAATGTGATCGTATCTCGTGAAGAAGTTCGTCTGCCGATGTTCTGTCCAGAAAACTTGAAGTTACGCGTATTGCGGCAGAAATCGTGAGTACCTGTACAAGATTTGACATTCAACTTGGCCATAAATGCTAACTCATCACTCCATTGCATAGTTGCCATTCTCGTTGCTGACGGGAAGTCAGGCACTTTCGCAATGGCCAATTGGTTTCGGAATTCATTGTGTTTTTTAACAATTTTTTCTTTTATTTTTGGAGAAAGTTTGAAAACTTTACTGTAGGCAGCACAAGAAGAGTCGATTTGCTAAAAATAAAAAAAGTCCGGATTGTAGGTACATATGACAATTTTTTTTGTTTAATTGAAGTTTGTATTGGCTTAGTGAATTTACTAAATTTTTTCCATTTTTCAGTTTAAATGAATTTTGGGTTGGGGTTAAACATATTTTTGTTTGGGTTAAATTGAATTGCTACTTAGTTAAATAAATTTGCGAATGCTATTTATAAAGAAATGTCTAGTTTTGGTATCCCCGGCTGATCTAGTATACTTATGTGAGAGGACGATAAAACACCTATGCTGTCGAATTTAGGTCTGTAACAATTTTAACCGATAAGTACATTGTTAAGAAAGTCAATTGAGTAGCAAAGCGCTCTCTCGAGAAAATAAAGCTTCTTTTTTAAGACACTGATAATCACACTAGAATTACTGCAGTGCCGCTTTAAGTAAGTCAGAATTCCAAAGTCATCTACGAAATCTAAAAAAATACCCGTTTGAATTTTGCTTTTATTACCATGGAAAAAAAATCAAAAATTTCATTTTTTTTATTCAAAACATATTTTGTCATAATTTCTGACAGCCGGTTGTTATCAACAGATATTAAAGAAATTTGTCAAAATAATTGAATTTGCATGTAAAACAAAAACTGCCAACTGATTTTTTAGTACTAGTTTTACACTTCCAGACAAAATTTTATTCATGTCGCAATATTTTTCCCATTTTTATTTTATCTCGGCGGATTTCTGAATTTTATTTTTTCTTGCACTCAAACTGTCAACTAGGCTTTCAATAAGATTCTCACTTAAATTATTAAGTTTATCACACATCTTACTTGATTATTATCACACGCAATATGAACTTCACTTCCTCTACATAAATTAGTGTTGCAATATTTATTCAGATTTGCACCAAAAATAACAACAAAATTTAAGAACAACAAAAAGCTTAAGCAGTTTTTCACCATTTTGAAGGACTTTGTTTTATGGGAAACAAAAACTTCGGATTGTTTTATATTTTAATAAAAAAATACTGCTGGTGCAACCCTCCAAGAAATAATCTCAACTAGATCGAAGGTCTTGATATGTATGACTTAAATATATTTGAAAAACTTCGCATCTTGCTTAGAAAATACTATCCAGAATTATTTTTTTCTGAGTAATCTTGTAGTGCTATTTTCAATTATTCAATTATTCAGTGAATTATTTTATAGTCAAAGAGAACGAGTTTTTCTACCTTCACATAATTTTTCTTTTAAGCTGGGAATATTGGAGAGATACGTGTATTCCTATATTCTATGAAAATTACTCATCGGGAAAATTGCATTCAGTTTGTTGCTCAGCTCGCATGTAAGTTATGTTCATTATTTTCAGCTGTTTAATATTTTATCAATAAATTCTTTTCAGATAGTTAAGATTGTAAGTGGTGTAATGTAAGAAGTTACCACAGAAAAATAAAATGTCGTCTTATAAGCAACTAATTACTTTTCTTTAAGTTATACTAGTTTAGATCAACAAATAGTTTATAAAAGGGAGATAGCTTTAGATTTATGTAATTAAATTCTGTTTAGCCTTTTTGTTTTTAATATGTATACTGTCCACCATGTAAATTCAAAGAAGAACATTTATAAGAGTTTGAAGACACTTTAATTATACTTAGTGCAATATTTTAATAGAGGGTTACTTTAATGTAAACTTCTTAGAGAAAAATGGAACTACTCAACTGTTTCTATATTTTTGTGACAAAATCGGTCTCTTTGTTGTTAACAAATAATGGCCAACTTGTTTGCATTCAGTAAGGAATCCTTCATTAATCGACATGTGTTTTTAACAAACTCAATGGATCAAATAATAAGAAATTATCAGTTCAGATATTTTATCCAAAATCTCATTTATTGTTCATACTCGTATAACTTTAATACTAGAAGAGACCATGTAAAACATTCAGTTTCAGATCATTTCGTTATTTCGATTTATTGAATATTCTTAATCATAAGATCAAAGTTGATGTGATCCCTGACAATAGTCTTTTTATATTCTGGATGATTGAGAACTTCTTCTGTCATCCAAGTGGCAGTTGTTGTAAAATCTCCAGATGCTTTTTTCTGTATCAAACGTAAATACTGCTCAATGGTACAATGTGTATCGGCATCGACTTCCATTGATTGAAGGTAACTTTTAAAAATTGGAATGTGTCAGGAAAGCCATCTGTCTTTCCATTTATGATTTCATTAATCGATAACCGATCATGCTCATCTGGACAACAGCCATGTCCGTTTACTCTTTCTCCGATTGGTTTTGTTTTCTGAATTGATTTTCTACACCAGAATTTTTCGGAAGGTATCGCGTTTTTGAGCTGCCTGCATATTTTTGTCTACTTTGCTTATTGGAACTAGAAAATCCAATTGATAGGAAAGTATGACTCTAATGAGAAGAACAGCGAAATACACAAAAGAAGCATTTTTGAAATCTGTAATTTGAGCCTCACATGGTCGGAATTTAACACACCAACCAATTGGCGAATTCAGTGGCTGTGGTTTTAAACGCATTGTCTGCCAATTGGTCGATTGAATGTTCTCGAAATGATCTGTGTCTTTCTCGACATTCTGGTGAACTTTCTCACTGAACAGTGATACTGTTATTACGTTTATATGAGGTGTTTTATACCTGTATTGAGTTGAAATGAGCTTCGCTCGACTCGATCGATGAGAAAAACATGGGTCGAGGAGTTAGTTTAACAAATTGTTTCAGAATCGCTAAACACCATTTCACCTCAACTCCAAATCAAGCTCTAAATTCAAATGACGAAAAACCTGGATCGAAAATTCGACCCTAATCCAACTCGATCTTTCGATACTGCATATATAAACGTAATGTACGGCAATCGACTAATGCACTTATAACATTCCAGCGGCAATCCGATTCTTTCAGATAGACGCTATATAGGCCCAGTATTATAGTTATAGAACACAGTGGTGTCAATTGGTCGTACAATGTTCTTGCTTCGACTATAAGTGTGTTTTATTCACTGCTGCATAGCTAGCGCAGCAAAACTTCCCTCGACAAACAACAAGAATTTGTTTGCTGGCGAAAAATAAGCCAGTAAAAAAAATGACAGTTGTGCTGGTGATAGAACTTTAAATTATTGAAATGAAAATGGCGCTATGCATTAAATTCTAGAATTAAACATGTGTACATATGTATGTACATGTTTTGACATCAGATTTTGATATTTTCTATAAAAATGGCCAACATTGAAATATAAATTGAAATTGACATATGGAGTGAGTTTGATCGTTTTATTCGCACTTGAAAGGTGCGCTGGCTATGCAGCAATGAATAAAACATACCTAATGTTACAAGCTTGGAAAGGTACCTGTAGACAGCAACAACAAATGACAAATCCCATAGCATCAAGATGCACTATATCGGGTTCACCAGGTGGACTATCAGCTACCGGAATTTTCGTGTTGACATCCTTGAAAACTTTTAACTTGATATCGACTTTCTCTCCACGTCGCATGCGAATATTTCGTGTTAACGTCTTAAAACGAGAATATTATGAATATTGCCTCATCAGGAAGATATAATGATCGAGCCGAACCCTTCACATCATCAGGATTTGGACTACATCCATTACAATGGTTGTAATATTGTAATTTGTAATCGACATCACACACTCGTCTGCCTTGAGCAATTTAGTAACCTCTTCTAGTAACCTTTTCATATTTGCTTCGAAAAGATTAAAGTGCGCCAGTAAACCACCAAATGGTTTGCCAGGTGCACCTTCGATCATGTAAGCTCCGTATTCGGGTCGCAAAAGGGATTTAACACCCTTCGAATCAGCAAGTTCTTTTTCATTTAACTTTTCAAGAATTTCTTGGGATCTCAGTGAAACCCTCTTCACTTTATTTTGTTCATCAAATTTAACAATTATATGTATATTCAACCTCATCACCCCATTTTAGTATGTCTCCGTCATTTTAGTATGACCGTCCAGTATTTTAATCTATGGTACATTTTTCTTTTATTTTTATTCCTAAAAACCGCAAAAAATGTTGTGGATGAAAAAAGAAACTTAGGAAAGAAACCACGGTATTATGAGCACCACCCACATAACAGAACCGCTTTGCGTTTGCGAGAGAAGTTACGAATGATAGATGGATAATAGATGTCAATCTATGCCCAAAATAAAGTAACCTTCTTGATTCGCTATACTAAACGTATGTATTACCTCAAGCTTCTTGACAAAAATCCTCTGGAAAAATTTGAAAAATATGGATGTGATCGAGAGTGAAAGACCAAAATGCGTTTATAGTCTTTAAGAAATGGACTCAGTTCTTATCCCAAAGTCCACCAATGCGGTGCCGTTTGAATTTGGAGATGATTACTCACCAGAATGCTTTGAATTTAGGTGTGCTATCAGTTTGTATGTTGAATTGGCGATTCGCTCGGGTATATCCAATGCAACTGGGCCTGATCATCTATCACCTAAGTTTATTAAATTAATTCTTCCTGTTCTTCTGCACTTTCTAGTACATATTTTCAATTTTTGTGTATACAGTTGTCAGTTCCCCGAAAAATGGAAATATGCCAAAATCATTCCAATTCCGAAAAAAATCAATCCTACAGATCCTTCGCAGTTTAGACCCATTAGTTTACTACCATTTCTTTCAAATTTTTTTGGAAAGTTACTCGCCTAATAGATTCAAGAAAACTTCAATAGATAAACATAATAAGCTTTCAAAATGTCAATCGGGATTTCAAAGAAAGCATAGCTGCTAATCTGCAGTATTAAAAGTCTAGAATGACTTAAGGACAGCTATGGATCGTGACGAAATCAGTGTGATCGTGATGCTTGATTTCTAAAGGCATTTGACTTCAAAGATCATTCAATATTATTAAATCTAGGTCTTCTCTCGAACTGGTTTAAAATTACTTAAGAAACCGTTTTCAAACTGGTACAAACTGGGAAAGGTGTTCCACAAGGTTCGGTTTTGGGACCCCTTCTTTTCTGCGTTTTTGCCTGATATAGTTGTTAATGATAATGTTTATATTTAAGCGGATTATGTAACCATTCATTTGTCTAAGAGGCCTGGGTTGATTGAAGACTGTGTATCTAGGCTTAATGAAGATCTATTACGAGTACATATTCAGAATTGGTCTGATACGAACAAAATACGTCTAATGGACTATTCACATGAGAGCGACCAACGACCAACGAATAAAAAAACAAATGGGATTTAAAACATATCTAAGCCTAAATTCTCCACAAAAACTTTACAGAAGGGTAGGAATCTAGTTTAATTTAATGTTAATTTATTAAAATTTGCGCTGTAATTCCTAAAATGAGAGAAATTTGAGAAAATAAATTGGTCGTCGCGAATTGCAATATGATTGCTACGACCAATCTATTTTCTCAAATTTCTCTCATTTTAGGAATTACAGCGCAAATTTTTATAAATAAACATTAAATTAAACTAGATTTCTACCCTTCTATAAAGTTTTTGCGAAGAATTTAGGCTTATATCTGTTTTAAATCTCATTTGTTTTTTTATTCGTTGGTCGTTGGTCGCTCTCATGTGAATAGTCCTTAAGTCCACTTAAATCTATGGTATGGTGCTTCAACAAGTGAAATATCTTTATTAGATTGTCCTACTCAATGATTTCAATGGTATATAACCTTATCCTATGTACAAACAAAGTGTTCAATATATAGGTTTTATCATTATTAGGACAATGAGTTGTTGTGATGCTACCTCAGATATCATTAGAAAAGTCTACGGTGGATCTAGTTAAGTTGCTACCATTTTTTTACAATTGTATAGTTTATCCCTCTCTAGATTCTGATTGTAAACACCAAAATTAATCTCACATTTAATGACTGCTTAAGGTAAATTTATAACATACCACGGCATATGAGTGTTTCTAGGTATAAAATGTCACTATTAGGAATGAGCTTGGATGATTATTTCGAATTCAGATCAATTCTCAAACTCCATTCCATAATTCATAATCATTGTCCTGAGTATTTAAATGAATATTTAACTTTTTTACCCACGCCTAGAGGTCTTAAGCTATTGATACCACGATTTGCATATACAGTAGGGGAGTGATCTTATTTTGTAAGCGCGATTCGATGGTGAAATAATCTTCCGCATCGATTGCAAAGAACTGGAGTATTTCGAAAATGAATCATACATAAATGAACATTTTATTTTCATTTATTTTATATTTATTTATTTCATTCTAACTCAATTGTACTTATTATTTTATAAAACTTATGCAACTAAATATTATTATCCATTTATTTGTACACAAAAACACAACACTTTGTTATTTAAATTTGGATACTTATTATAAGATTAAATATCTTGAAGTACAATGTAATAACTTTAATACAAAATAAATTAAATGAAAAAAAAAATGATATATAAAATGGCAACTGTAATGAAAATTGACTTCCTCGATTTTTAGATCAATTTTGTTCAGTTCTGTAGTTAAAATACCTATCAATTTACTATTGGAAAGATTTGTTGTCATGGGTCCAATTGCTGTAGCTTTTGCTCTAGTGCCTATAAAGATAGGAAGAGGAGTAGTGCTGTTAGCCGACTACTCCAAAGTGTATGCTTTACAATTTTTCGGACCCAAAAATGCTAAGTTCAGAAGTATACAAGTTGTTGTAATGTCAAAACCTAGTTCATCTGTAATAATTCTGCGAAATTTCTAAAATTTTTCCGAACTGTTTCTTTTGGTCTAGACGGCACGTCTGAATGTTTTACAAAAGTAAATAATAATACTGCAAAAAAGGAGGTTTTTGGTTTTACTTTAAACATTTTGAGAAATTATGAAATTTTCTTAATTTCAGGTACTTTTCGAGACAAGCCTTTGTGGGTTGGAATACAATTTGAGTACATGATATCAGCCAACTTCCGATCAAATATAATCTGTTAACTGTTTTTCTGGCACGAATCCGAGTTTTCCAGCAGTATTTGAGCGATGACCTGTGCTATTTTCACCTTAAGGACATCGGTCATTTGTAGTTTATTCATGTGGTCTAGGTCCATATGGTGCAATTTTGGCCACAAGAAATTGGTTATCATCGTTCTATAGCGCTCTCCATTGACGGTGACGCCTTACCAACGTAGTTTTCGAAAAAGTACTGACCAATGAAACCAAATCGGCAAAATTTTGAGGTTCTCTTCCAAACGCTCCGAAACAAAGTCAGCACCTACGGGTGTAGGCTCAAGTCCCGACGGACGCACCTCCTCAATAGATAACGTTACCAAGCTCTTCATGCCTAATGCGAAGTGGATGTTCCACGCACATCCACAGACAATTTTTATTTCTATCTTAATTTCAGCACTGATTGCTGCGCATTTTTTACAAATTCACGTTTTTTGACTTCTTCATATTCGAATAAGCTTTAATTAAACCCTCTCTTAATTTTTACAAGAAACCAATACTTCCTTAATAGATTAAGCTATTAAAAACCAATAAAATGCTAAATGAAAAATTTCAAACCCTAATAATCACTTAGCATTTATTAGAATATCATTTTTTGTTTAACTGTAAAGCTTAATTCGTAGATACTCTGATAATTATTATCACCATTTAAAAATAATGATTATTAATAATAGAATTATCACTGATTAAAAGTATTCCCACAAACTCTGACCTTTCAGTCTTATTAAAAGAACAATTTCTACTTACATCAAAAAGCATCATTTTCTGGATAAGTTTACATTACCATGTTTTGTCATGAATCTAATTAATCACCCCCTATTCAAGTAAGTTAAACGTGTATAAATATTACACAAATCACAAATAACTTCTCCTATCTACCGGCCAACTACTATAGCCGATGAATGCCAAAAGCCAATAGTGTCTGTTGCAAGGGCGGATTCAGTATTTGAGTCAGGGAAGGGAGACGGGGAAAGGGGTCCCCTACTTAAAAATTCAATTTTAACATATCAAGCTGATAAATTAATTAATTTAATATTTAATATTTACATCTTAAATTCAATAAATTTATGTTTGTACATCTTCATGTAAATACATTAGGGTGGCCCAAATAAATTCAATTTCTTTGTTTTTCTTCTTTGATAATAATTACTGCAAAATTGATTGCTTGGCAATTAGAAAAATGGAACTTTAAAAATATTATATGTTAATATTAAGGTTTGGTGATCGAAACCTATGAAACCTAAAAACGAAAATTGTTTTTTAGGTTTACTGTCTTTTGACAGGTAGTGACAAGCCCTCCAATTGTATCTCTTGTAGGTACTCTCATTCCTGAGAGTACACAGAAATAGTTGATGCTTGAGAGTTAAGTCAGTCGTAGAAAATAACCCTCTAATGAAATAAACGCGAAAATGAAATACCCCTCACAGTCTTGTATGATGTGGGGATTGTTTTCATATAAATTAAACCGCCGAAATTGGGGATTTATTCAATGGGCTTAAGGGATTTATTTCATATTTAAAATTGGAGGGTTAATTGATGATGTTTTATTTGGGTGTTAACTTCTATGGAATTTTTACATAAGAAAAAAGTTGACACACTCGTACCCTTAGCAAAGGAGTTACGTGAATGGTACAGAGGACCCAAAAAGGGATTTAAATTATGAAAACCCGCGAAGGTTTTGATACGATTGCCAAAAATTGAAAATTGTTTTTGGCGAATTAATAATGGTAAAAATTTAAAAATACTAAATTTTTAGCAAATCCTTTCATCTGTTAGACGTCCTGATGAAAAACATGTTTAGACTTTTCCATAGTCATAATGTTAGATTTGACTTCATACACAATGATTCGCATAACATTGTGGCGAAAAACTAAATCGTGTAAGCTTGGAAGGATGTTAAATTTAACTCATTACAATATTTATCTTTAACTGTTTTAGATCCGGAAAAATGTTTCTTCATAAAAATATATTATATTGAATTTAAAAAAAATCATTTTCAATCGAAAATTTTTTCAAATTGTTAACCGATTTTTTCAAAATTTTCCGTAATATCTACCTAATTTGATTTTAGGTATAGAAATGGTTTTATAAATTTTTAGTCAAAATAAAAAAAAAAAAATCAAATTGTGATACGTGTTTTAAGAAATAATATTGAACTTTTAAGAAAAAAATTTAATTTGTTTTTAAAAATTAAAAAAATATTTTTTTTGAAAAATTTGATTTATGATATTACTATACAAATTTCAATGAACTTCTATGTACAGTGTGGGCCATCTAGTGGTTTTTTGTGTAGCTCCAACAGTGCGTTTTTTGAGAAGAAGTTTTGGCGGAAATGAAGCACCCATCGTGCCTGCTGTACACAAGTTTGTGAGACTGTTATGCTAGTGGATAACACTCATGGTCCCCGTCGTCGTACGGTGCGCACAGGCGAGAACGTGGCTATACTGTAGTCGAGAGTGTGAGACTCAATTTACAAACATCAACTCGCCATCGATCTCAACAGCTCAACATTTTAAGCTCTAGCCTGAATAGAATTCTGCACAAAGATCTTGGATTATTCGCTTGGAGTGACAGAACGCGCTACTGGCAGCCACTTGAACAGCATTGTATTCGAGATAATTAATGGGAATATTTGCTCTTACTAATAAAGCCATTATAAATAAAAAAAAAAAACAATTTTGTACATTTTACTGCATTTTTTAAAAGAAACTTGTATTTGGCCCACCCTTCACGTTAAAAAAAGTTTTTGCTAAAATGTTAACAAGCTTACAAAAATTTACTTCAACTGTTTAGGCTGTGGATTAATGAACAAACAGATTGGCGGACAAATTTGCCGGACCCCTCTTCTTTGTGTTTTCGGAATTTTATAAAAAATCAACAAATTTCATTTTGTTAAAGAGTTAATGGTTTAAAAAAATTCGAAAAAACGTTATTAAAGATACCCTACCTTAGAACCACTTTTTTGGGCTTTTGATTTCCTCTAAAACGGTACAACTGATTTTGATAATTTTTCTTATGCTAAAGCTCCCCAAAAGTTTCAATAGTATGTACTGTGCTCTTATATTTCCCAAACAATTGTTTTGGGTTTTTAAAAAAATTCTATGTGCAACTGTTTTTAAATATAATCTACCACGCACACTGGGACCCATTGTATGTTGCAATTTGGAAAAAATGTGTCTAAACATTTTATACGGGATTTTTCACTTTTTTGATTTTATTTCGGTAAGTTTTATTTTTGATGCTGATAAAAATACGTTTTTATTATCTACTGAAATTTATTAATCGATAACATATTGTCACTTTCACGTCGAAATTTTTTTTTAATACTAAATCACACTAAATCGACTAAATCACAAAAGAAACTCCTATTTACGTAAAACACAACTTTTACCACTTTTTTGAAGCTACAGCCTCCCCGACCTTCAAAATTTTATCAGTTGACAGACAATTATGTCAACTTTGCAACAAAATATTATTTTTGAAAGAAACCGGTAATCTCAATTTTGCGTTTTGAGCACACTCTCCATACAATGGGTCCCAGTGTTCCACGGTACGAATGTTATGAAATGGTTTTCGAAAACGGCATCTAGAATCTTGATAACATTTTTTTTTCTTTCGATTAATTTTTACGATCTATAATTCAATTAAAAAAACATTGGAATTTAGATATTAATGACTGTACAACATTTTATAGATAACATTCTAAAGAGTTTGCAAAACATTGCAAAACTTAAAAAAAAAATTGTTTTCGATATGTCAGAAACGGCGTTGCCGTTCCTAATTTTTTTCTAAAAAATGTTTTAAGAACTTGAATATAAAAGCTTCTTTATTTTTACAACAGCTACAATGATTTATAATTTTTGTTCTTGCATAAACTATTATTTTATTGAGGAATCACAAGACATCCTGTTTTTAGCTCCATATACTAAAGGAGTTGTTTTAATCATTTAAAAAATGAATTTTTTGTTTTTTACATAAGAGCAAGGTTGTGCGATCCAGTCGTGCATTTTATTTTAATGAAAATATTTGAACGCAATAAAAGTAGAAAATCATTTGGAAAACGTTTACGAGTTTTGTCAACAATTCAATAACTTCTCAAAATTGGATTGAAAGCAGCTTAAACTATATATTCAAGCTATACTTTTATATTCAAGATACAAACACAATAGATACTCAACAAATAAACATACCTACTCTATGATGATTGCTGTTGTTTTATTAAGTAATTTTTGTTTAACTAGTCAAAACTTTTGTCTCGTGTTTGTATTATATTCCATCCATACATTACCCCCCACTGTATGCGCCCTTGCGCATTTGCGAATCTTTTTAAAAGACCATTTTAATAATTCGCGCTTCTCAGTATCAGTTCGCAGTTAGTTCTAATCGGAAGTAGTTTGTATTTTGCGATTATTGCAATAGAAAATGTTTGCCGCTGAATCGCTTCTTCTTTTTATAGCAATAGCAGGCGGCATTGCTTTTGCTGACGTCTCTGAATACAACACCAATGAATTATACTGTGATCCAGAACTCTGTCGGCTCTTTAATGGAACACATTATGTGCTGTACGATCATATTGGGTGCGATAATAATGGAACACTGAGTTCAGCGTGTGGAGATGCCCCCCAAATAGTGGATATGAATCAGAGGCGAATCAATCTGATCCTTGACCTTCATAACGCGGCGCGAAATCGAATTGCGATTGGTAAGCTACCGGGTTACAAATCAGCAGCTGCCATGCCTGTTATCAAATGGGATAACGAGCTCGAGTTCTTAGCTGGATTGAACGTTCGGACGTGTCGATTTAAGCATGATACCTGTCGAAACACAGATCGTTTTTCATTAAGTGGTCAAAATATCGGTTATGTCTGGCAAACCCGTCCAATTCGTTCTATATCGCGGCGGATTAAATTCATAATCGGTAAATGGTTCTTTGAGTTCCCAGATGCTGGTCAGGAGTTTATTGAGTCCTACAGAAATCACCCAAAGGGGTAAGTTTAAGTTAGTCAGAAAGTTGTTCAAAAAAATAAAAAGCACGCCTCGTATTTGAACAAGACAATAAGGGTGAAAAGTTCCAAACCTTTTTTTAGTAGGTACCCTTAAAGTACAGTGCTATCTTGAAAGAAGTGGTATTAGTGGTTTCGCTGTTTTTGGTTTCCATCAGTTACTGTTTTTTTTTTCTTATATTTTGCACGCACTCAAGGGATATTGACTACCCTTAAAATGTTTGAGCTCAGTGTGAGCGTTAAGGAAAGTGGAGGAGGATTTTAAAGGAGATACCAAAGCACATTGGATGCGATTGTCTGAATATCGTAAAGGTAGGGAAACATTGAGCTGGGTAAAGCATTTCAAATTCGTAAAGTTCGGGTAAAGCAAGAATCTCCGAATTTAATAATAAGTCTGAATTTGAGCTCAAGGGTTAATTGATAGCCATTTCCTGAAGCCCGATTATTTTTGAATTCTAATAAGTTGAAGAATGCAACTAGAACACTGTTTATAAAAATACCAGTAAAATAATAAAATACAAGAAACATTGCCGCAGTGCTCGAGAGAAACAAATGTTTCTTTCATAGTTCTATCACTGATAATTTTTAAAGCTCTTTTTACTTGCGTCATATGGGTACTATAAGGCAAGTTATGCATTCGTAAAGAAAATCAAACTCGAGATTTTGATCAAAGTTGACATTACGATGATAGCGAAGATGAAAAAAGTGGGTCTCGAAATTCTGTCTTTCTATTCGACTACAGCCTAAACGGCTCGGCCGATTTTCGTTAAACTTGGTAGATATCATTTTTAATTTAATAAACTTTTTTTTTTCTTTGTTGTTAAGACCAAAATTAAACATATGTTTTTCTCAAAAACTGTGCCACAGATTTAAAAAAAAAACTTAAAAAATTTCATTTAATTAAAGCTAGGTAATGGTTGAAAAAATGTTTCCAAAAAATGGTTATTTGTGGCACACAACTTTGAGCCATTTTTTGTTTGTTTTTGATTTCCTCAAAAACGGTACAACCGATTTTAATCAATTTTTTTAGGCTAAAGCTCTTCAGCAGTTTAAATATTATTGTGTATTCAAATTTCAAAAAAAAAATATTTCTTGGATTATTAAAAAAAAATTAAAAATTAAAATTTTTTTTTAAAACTCAATATTTCGAAAAAAAGAAAAAAACCCCATCATTTTCTTAAGACTTGATAAATACAAGTTTTTCAATCAAATAAACAAGATTTGAGAAAAAATATTTTACCCAAAAATAACGGTACCCTCCATACAGATGTTAAAAAATGTCTTTCGAAAATCTTATGTTTCTCGAAAACTTAAATTTAATAAGAAACATTTTGAAATTAAGATATTACCGACTGTACCTACCACGAAACCACTTTTTTAAATTTGAATTTCTTATTTTCGGCATAACGGATTTTAATGAAATATTTTATAGAGAAGCTTCTAAAAATATAAAAAATATTGCATTTCAAAACCTAAATAAAAAGTATTTTTTGAATTTTCGAAAAAAAAAACAATTTTTTTTGGAAAATTCGATATCTCAAAACGATTCAATATTTTATTTGAAAATTTTTTATTTTACCCAAAAATAACGGTACCCTCCATACAGATGTTAAAAAATGTCTTTCGAAAATCTTATGTTTCTCGAAAACTTAAATTTAATAAGAAACATTTTGAAATTAAGATATTACCGACTGTACCTACCACGAAACCACTTTTTTAAATTTGAATTTCTTATTTTCGGCATAACGGATTTTAATGAAATATTTTATAGAGAAGCTTCTAAAAATATAAAAAATATTGCATTTCAAAACCTAAATAAAAAGTATTTTTTGAATTTTCGAAAAAAAAAACAATTTTTTTTGGAAAATTCGATATCTCAAAACGATTCAATATTTTATTTGAAAATTTAATTTTCATTTGTACAATAATAAAAACTTTAAGTTGGCGTACCAAAAAATGTTTTATATTAATGCTTATTTTTTAAAGAAACCACCACAACAGCTTATAATTTTTGTTCTTGCTTTACGAGTAACTAATATTTGCTTGAATCACATGGCATCCGGTGTTTAGTTCCAACTACGAAAGGAGTTGTTTTAGTCATTAAAAAAATGAAGAAATGCTTATGAACAGTTTTTCTCTAATAACATTCATATTTGAAATTCTTAGTCTTGTATTTAAGAGCAAGTTCGTGCGACCCAGTCGTGCATTTTATTTTATATTATATGCTTACTCAAGGCGTTAAGAATACCCTTATAATGTTAAACACAGTGCGAATAAGTAGGATAGGATTAGAAAGGAGATACCGATGCAAGTTGGTTTTGAATGTCTGTTGCAATGAGTGGGAAAAATTGAGCCGGGTAAAGCATTCCACATTCGTGTAGTGCGGCTAAAAAAAGAATTTCTGTACTTGAAAAAACGTCCAAAATTGGACTCAAGGGTAAACAGATGAGCATTCCTAGAAGTACGTTTTTTTTTTTTTTATAATCTACCCGCGCTCTAGGGATTATGATTACCCTTTAAATGTTTCAACACAGCGCGGGCGTGAAGTTAATGAAGAAAAAGAAGGATAGGAAAGATGTGTGGCACGATGTTCTGAGACTGTTGGTGGTTGTCTCACAAATATGAGTAAAAGTAGTAAAATGTATATTGGGTTATTGAATTGTGACTCCTAATCATATTTTATTCATCAATCAAAAGTAATTTTGTTGAATTTACCTATATTTTGAAATGATTCATCTCATTTTTCAAAAAAACAGTATTGAGCAAGTTCTTATAGAACAACAACATACACACATCTGTCATCTGTCAAATATTAAAAACAAGGTTTTCTTTTCAAATTCAATTTCTAAATTCAACTTTATTTTTTTTTTTAGAAAACTCATCGGACATTTTACGCAGATGGTATCGGATCGTGTTCAAAGAGTTGGCTGTGCAGCAATTCGATACACAGCTGAACCTCTTTTGGGATATAAGTTTCTAATGACATGCAATTATGACTTTACGAACATATCTCGAGAACGTGTTTATATTACCGGAAAACCAGCATCGAATTGTAGAGAACGACCGAGTGGGCGGTATCAAGGCCTTTGCGATTGGGATGAAGATTATCAAGACAGCGAAGAAAGTGATGAAATTGATGTAAATTCTTGGGATATTCCAGGGTTGTTATGAAATAATAAATTATTGCAATCCTTTCAAAAGTAATGCTGTTGTTTAAATTTTGTAAATGCATAGATTCAAGGTAGATCAAGGTTTGTTTACATTTAATTACAAAATTAAGGATGTACCTTAATATTATTGTCAATTATTAATTGATAATTGAAAATGAATCACAAATTCATACATACATACATACAATACATACATAGGTAGGTCTAGGTAGAAATGGCGACCACCGACAGTCTAGCCCTGTGCCTCAACTAGCGCTGAAGTGAGCCATTTTAATACCATAACTCCTATGAACATGGAAATTGGATCACTCAGTCATCCGACACCATCTACACAGTGCTAAGCTAGGCAGCTTGTTGATTGGGGCTGAAACAGTAGCCAATCTAATTGAGTGATCATCCGAGCCCCCGTGTAGTAAACTTCTGTCAAAGACCTTAGTCCGCTAGCTCGAGATCTAAGGATTCAAAGGAGGGCACGGCACACAGTGGTTTGGTTTGTATGGGAGAGTGGAAAAAAGTCTGTTAAATCTGAACTGTTCAACAGATTTTTGGCACACATGTTTAGATCGGTCTTATACATATTTGATCAAAATTGGGTTAAGAAAAAATAATTAGAAAAAAAGTAATTGATATTTTTCTAAAATTGGAGGGTTTTGATGTTGTATTTTAATAAAAAAAAATTACTAGTAAAATCTGAACTTTTTATTTTGAATTAAATATTATTATAAATTATGTATGTTACTTGGAGTCTTAAATCAAAAAGTTAAAAAAATGTTCTTAGTGCCAATGTTTCAGGCTACTTATAGAAGGCTTCTTTTATAAATTATCATTTTTTTTTATTTCAGATTGTCAAAATTAGACCAATGAAATGATAACGGGTGATTTTTTAAGAGCTTGAGAACTTTTTTTTAAAAAAAAACGCATAAAATTTGCAAAATCTCATCGATTCTTTATTTGAAACGTTAGATTGGTCCATGACACTTACTTTTTGAAGATAATTTCATTTAAATGTTGACCGCGGCTGCGTCTTAGGTGGTCCATTCGGAAAGTCCAATTTTGGGTAACTTTTTCGAGCATTTCGGCCGGAATAGCCCGAATTTCTTCGGAAATGTTGTCTTCCAAAGCTGGAATAGTTGCTGGCTTATTTGTGTAGACTTTAGACTTGACGTAGCCCCACAAAAAATAGTCTAAAGGCGTCAAATCGCATGATCTTGGTGGCCAACTTACCGGTCCATTCCTTGAGATGAATTGTTCTCCGAAGTTTTCCCTCAAAATGGCCATAGAATCGCGAGCTGTGTGGCATGTAGCGCCATCTTGTTGAAACCACATGTCAACCAAGTTCAGTTCTTCCATTTTTGGCAACAAAAAATTTGTTAGCATTGAACGATAGCGATCGCCATTCACCGTAACGTTGCGTCCAACAGCATCTTTGAAAAAATACGGTCCAATGATTCCACCAGCGTACAAACCACACCAAACAGTGCATTTTTCGGGATGCATTGGCAGTTCTTGAACGGCTTCTGGTTGCTCTTCACTCCAAATGCGGCAATTTTGCTTATTTACGTAGCCATTCAACCAGAAATGAGCCTCATCGCTGAACAAAATTTGTCGATAAAAAAGCGGATTTTCTGCCAACTTTTCTAGGGCCCATTCACTGAAAATTCGACGTTGTCTAAGTTGTAAGTCTATTCATGATGAAATGTCAAAGCATACTGAGCATCTTTCTCTTTGACACCATGTCTGAAATCCCGCGTGATCTGTCAAATACTAATGCATGAAAATCCTAACCTCAAAAAAATCACCCGTTATTTGACAGATCACGCGGGATTTCAGACATGGTGTCAAAGAGAAAGATGCTCAGTATGCTTTGACATTTCATCATGAATAGACTTACAACTTAGACAACGTCGAATTTTCAGTGAATGGGCCCTAGAAAAGTTGGCAGAAAATCCGCTTTTTTATCGACAAATTTTGTTCAGCGATGAGGCTCATTTCTGGTTGAATGGCTACGTAAATAAGCAAAATTGCCGCATTTGGAGTGAAGAGCAACCAGAAGCCGTTCAAGAACTGCCAATGCATCCCGAAAAATGCACTGTTTGGTGTGGTTTGTACGCTGGTGGAATCATTGGACCGTATTTTTTCAAAGATGCTGTTGGACGCAACGTTACGGTGAATGGCGATCGCTATCGTTCAATGCTAACAAATTTTTTGTTGCCAAAAATGGAAGAACTGAACTTGGTTGACATGTGGTTTCAACAAGATGGCGCTACATGCCACACAGCTCGCGATTCTATGGCCATTTTGAGGGAAAACTTCGGAGAACAATTCATCTCAAGGAATGGACCGGTAAGTTGGCCACCAAGATCATGCGATTTGACGCCTTTAGACTATTTTTTGTGGGGCTACGTCAAGTCTAAAGTCTACACAAATAAGCCAGCAACTATTCCAGCTTTGGAAGACAACATTTCCGAAGAAATTCGGGCTATTCCGGCCGAAATGCTCGAAAAAGTTACCCAAAATTGGACTTTCCGAATGGACCACCTAAGACGCAGCCGCGGTCAACATTTAAATGAAATTATCTTCAAAAAGTAAGTGTCATGGACCAATCTAACGTTTCAAATAAAGAATCGATGAGATTTTGCAAATTTTATGCGTTTTTTTTTAAAAAAAAGTTCTCAAGCTCTTAAAAAATCACCCGTTACTAATGCATGAAAATCCTAACCTCAAAAAAATCACCCGTTATAAGAAGCTATAGAATTTATTTAAAGGAACTTCGGAAATAGACATCTAAAAGTTTGTTGAGAATATGGCTCGCAACTTGAATAAAATTAATTTTCAACTCTGAGGGCTTGTAAATCAGAACATACAATATATTATATGCATGTTAAAATCTTTGAAATCATACGCTCGGGTTATCTAAGAGTACTTAAACATAAATCTTAAAAGGCTAGATATGACTTTTCCCAAAGACTTTTTTCCGCTCTCACACCACTGAGCGGCACAGAAGTAACCGAAGTCCGCCTTAGAGACATTTCGTCGCATTGAGAAAAGAGATCAAGTCTTTGATCTTCATTTCCGAAAGTTCGCCAATGTCGTCAAAAAATACCTTTTCTAAAGATTGTTCTCTAAATTTGGCAAGACCAGGGCATTTGCAGACGAAATGGAGACCTTTATTCTTTTTCTGCTGGCCCCACAGCTATGACAATAAGTGTTGTGAGAAACGCCTAGCTTTACAGCATATGTGTCCGCTACAGGTAACTACGATCCTGGATAGCAAATTCATCCCGACATTTATTTACCAATTTGGAGTATAATGTACTAGAATGAGTTTTCCAATAACAGCGTGTAGGTGTTGAAATGCAATAAAGTAATTTATGTGTAAGGTATTAGCAAAATTCTTTTTTTATAAGATCTTTGGAATATGACATCGTTCAAATGCCTTCTATTCTTCTTACGGTCAATGCCACGGATTCGAGTGGTCAAATTTTCAATAACTCTTCGCTTGTGCAGAATGTCAATGGTGGCATCCACTGTGTGCCAAGTTCGACCATCCTGCTTGAACTACAAGTTGTTTAGGCATAACACTAACAACATGTGATTGAGTTAAACTAGTATGCCCTACAAGGATGGATACGAATAAAACAATGCGAATTATAAGGGACATACAAAATAAGACACGGCATTTCTCCGCTTTAGTTCAGCCGCCATCCCTGAAGATAAAAAGTCTGAGACAACCACCTTGAGTCTCAGAACATCGTACCACATATCTTTCCTATCCTTCTTTCTCTTCCATAACTTCACGCCCGCGCTGTGTTTAAATATTTAAAGGGTAATTATAATCCCTTGACCGCGAGTTGATTATAAAAAAAACAATATATGTTTCAATTTTTGCCATAAGAAATTGGTGATCGCCTCACCAACGTAGATTTTGAAAAAGTTCGGACCAATCAAGTCGCCGGCCCGAAATCCCAGCCAAATGGTAAGTTTTTGAGGATTTATTATCAGCTGGTGAACCACGTGTGGGTGATGTCCTCCCATACGAGTATATGGCATTTTTGCCAGTTAACACAGCCATTAATCCAAAAATGCGCCTCATAACTAAAGATGTTTTTTTTTTTCCGCCAAAATTGAGATCATTTTCTAAACGCCCCGAAGCCCAGTCACGGGCGGCGTTGTATATGGTATATGGTTATGAACTTTGAGCTCCTGGGTCAGTTGGGTCATATACGAGTGTAGGCCCAATATTACAATATTATTCTAGTTTCTAGATCTAAGAAACCGATTTGAAGCCAATATGATACTCGTCTAGGAAACCTACATAGTGCCTTACAACCGTATAAGGAGTTGCTGCAAAATCTATAAGTCGGAAGTCGTTGTTTTTAATCGTCTTGTGGAGGCTGTGATTTACAACTAATCCGCCGGAGATGACTTTCTTTCTGATTTTAGCATTGAAGACCCGAGCAGGATTTTGACATCGTTCTCCGGACATGATCCGTAAGACTCCGAATTGTCCGCTTCATTGGTAGAGGCGTATGCACATATTAAACTTATTTTTGCGAGCCGTCGCTTTGATGCGGATCATAACCAGGCGATCAATTATCGCCTTAAAATCAATGACTTTGATTCGCACGACAAACCCGCATGATTCAAGCTTTCGAGCAGCACCTGGGTTTAAAGTGTTCTCACGTCGGCATCTGAAAACCGACGACACAACTCCCATACCCATAGGACATGGTCCTTGTTTTACAACTGGTAATATAATCCGATGCCAGTAAGTCACTGCGAGGATATTAGAGCTGCCGTAGTTAGGGTTAGTCTACCACTATCTCTTTGTTAGACTAGCTTAGGATTCAGGAATGGTGAAACTATAGAGACACCAACGCGCCTTTGCTAGAGCACAATTTCCTTGCAAGATAATTAGAAGTGACATCTTGCTCCATTCGACCTGTCGACCGTGGGATGCCCTTCTGCGGAAAGTAGTTGAGCGATTGCTTAGTTCTTGCATACTATCAAATGCTTGTATTCTTTACTTTATTCGAAAATAAAGAATTATGATGCGAACGAACGATTTTTCGAAGTGGAAACAAGGGATTAGGTAGATTGAAACTTAATTTTTAAGTGGGAGATTAGTAATCTTAGATTTTGTTGGGGGCAAGTGATTTCGTGATGTAAGATAATCTCAAATATAGTTAAGAAACGTTTATGTTTAACAGTTAGAAAGGAAACCTAAATAAATTGGACAAGACATTAATTTCAAGACATCAAAAATCATTTAGAAAAGTATTATCTTATAAAATTGTTTTTCATTATGTGTAATAATTATATACCCATATTGAAATTTAGTACTTTTGAATGATTCAAATAATTCATATTAATTGGTTTTGGAGTATAAATTACAGTAATTATAACTTCTTTAATGCTATTTTAAATACATTAATTAAATATTCGTTCCTTTAGATATATTGTATTGTACAGGGCATTTTGTTCCACTGCTTTCATTAAGCTATTAAAAACTTGCCACTTATCTAAAGATCTATCTTAAATGCCTGTTCATCTTAATATACATCAGATTTCTTTTGCAAAAGTGTAATTTAACACTTGAAATAGTAGAATTATTGTTCTTAAAGCATCTTTGTTTGGTTTCAAGCAAATAGCTTCATAATATTAAGGTGCTTATATGAAAATGAAGAATACGAAAATAAAGGCAGTCAATTGTCAAAACTACCAACCTGCAAGATGCTTGGTTTATTTACTTCCTTCTTTTAAATTGTTATGGGAGCCACCGTATCATTTGTTGATTCCATTACATATCGTTCTGCTATTCAGTCAATAAATGTTCAATTAAGATTCCACTTTAAATCAGAAACATTAAATAGGTAATTGTTTATATTCGTGACATTTGACCTCCGCGTTTTATGACTCTATGACGGCGGACACGCTTGAAATGCAATAAGTACCGCCAATTCTAATTGATCGATAGATGTGAATTGCATTAAAACAAGTATTTCCTATCACTTCACTTACAATAAGTATACCTCATTAAACAATTTGCAGTGTGTGATTTACAGAATACCAGTTGAAGACCTGCCAGTAATTATGTAACTACACAATGTGTGGTATTCGAATAGTTGATAAATTAAAAACAGCATAATCGGATATATTAATTCATGCTTTTTACAATGTGGAATCTCACGTTTCTGATGATTCGATAATTAGTTTAAAAATTTGATACATACTCATGTACTTAAACTCGACTATTGTAAATGACTGAATTGGAAATTAAAATGAATAATAGATAATAATAATTGTGCTTTATGAAATTGAAGATTTAGATTTTAGAATCACGACCCGGAGATAGGACTTTCGATATGAGTTATTAAAAAGGTGTTAAAAAACATGCTGTTATTTTCCTTTATTACGGCTAAGTAGAGATATATGCACCCCTATAATATGCATCAGTAAAGATTTTAGGGTTATGTTCCCATTCAAGAAAGAACTGGGATGAAAACATCGTGACGAAAGACTTCGATACAAATATTTTTACTGATGACTCAAAGATGGAGTGTGGTGTTGGGTCAGGTATCTTTTCTGAGACTTTGAATACAAATACTTAGATGGCTTAGTCTACCCGACATTGCTACTTTTTTTCAAGCTGAATTATACTGGCTATCAGGAAAGCATGCAAGGTACTTAAACAAGATCCAAGCCATAACCGAAATACGGCTATTATCACAGACAGTCAAGCAGCAGTTAAGGCAATTTTTTCTAGTACATCCACATCCAAATTTGTCTTGGAATGCCGAAATGAATTTGATAGTCTCAATATTAAACCCTTGTGTCCCACTTATCTGTGTTCCAGATCATTGTGGCAGTGATGAGAATGAACGAGCTGGCCAGACAAGGATCAGCCCTTCATAACTCAATCAAGAATCAACATTCTGCTCGGAGTTATGAATGAATGAAACCGTAGGTAGAGCAGTTTAACTAGCTGAATTATACGAGTATCTAGAAGGATTTGGCCCACCTATAATAAATCCCGAACACTTGATCTGAAATGCAGAACCATGCAAGACGTACCCAGGATCGTAGCTATCTGCAGCGCAAACTGACTAATAGGAGAGCATGTAGAGAAGCTAGGCAATCATCACAACACTCACTGTCATAGCTGTGGGGATCAGCGGCAAAGGAAACTGCCCTCCATTTCTTCTGCAAATGACCTGCTCTGAAAAAATTAAGGGCACAATATGCCACTCGAATGGGTCTTTCAGTAAGATAAAGACACAAAACGTACAAGTAAAATGGCGAAGCAGTAGTTCCGGGCAAAAAAGTTAATTTGATGGAATGACCAGCACAGTATTCAAACCTCAACCCCATTGAGAACTTTTAGTGCGATTAAAAAAAAATAATATTGCTAAATCGTTAAGGCTGTGAAAATTTGATCTGCTCCATGCCCAACAAGGGACATGTAACTTAATTTTATTTAAGGTTCAAACACGCAATTGTTTTTTATGATAGAAAATTTCCAATAACTTTGTGTTTTCGTTATATTTATAAATGAATTTTTATTGCACTACTATTTTTCCAAAACACTTGACGAAATTTGAAAATATCAACTCAAATATTAAATTTAAAAATCTTTTTTTTTCTCTGAAAATATAAAAGCTTAAAAGTATTAATGGATTAATTGATTTTTGATTTTGTCTTACCACAAGGTGTACTATTATTATTTTGACCGCAGCTGTATGTACATACATGTATGTATAGGTACTATGAAGATACTCGTAAATATATTCATGCAATCGCAAGGAAAATTGAAATTGAGATTGTCATAGGGATGACGAAAAAAGTGGGTCTGACAATTCTGTATATCTGTCTTCTCGACTACAGCCTAAACACCTCAGACGATTTACTTTAAACTTGGTCGATAGCATTTTTAAATTTTCCTCTCGACTCATTGGATTTAAAATCAAAAATTACAGTACCTCTGCCATATAATTTTTTTTTCTCGAAATTTTAGAAAATATTTTTCTTTTCTCCAAAACTAATTTCTTTAAGTAGAAGCAAGCTTATGGTTGAGAGAAAATTTTCAAAAACTTCTCATAGAACCATTTTTGAAGTAAAACTTCTTTTCCGGCGTTGGGGGTAAAAAATTTTCTATGCAACTGTCAGTGACATGTCAAAACGACACGTTATCCGTCAAAGACAGGGACATATTTGTACGTTTATAGGTTATAATCTTATAGAGGCTTTGCTTGAGGGAAAAGAAGTTTTACTTCTACCGCGGGTACGTCAGTACACACAACCTTTTTTTTTTTGTCTTCGATATTCTCAAACGCCAAAACTGATTTTTGACTGAATTTACTCCTAAGTGTTCAATATTTATTTTTTGAAAACTCAATATTTAGAAAACCACATGTTTGATTTTCTAAACTAGACAATTAATAATTAAAATTGTTCATTAATCCAAAAATAATGGTGCTTACAATTTTTGGATAATTTTGATATTTTTTTTTCTGTTTCGATTAATTTTTACCAACTGTAAATGCATAAAAAAATTCAATTAAATCATTTCTCCCAGTATCATTTTTTTTGTTTTCGACTTTTTCACTATCGGAAAAACCGACTTGAATTTAAAATTGTATACAGAAGCTTATAAGTTTTAAAAACATAAGGCATATCAAAACTTTTTTTTGGATTTTTTGAATAAAAAGTAACAACATTATTTCTTAAAAATGATTTCAAAATTATATGTATAAAATTCGATCTTACTTGAGAAATCACATGACGCTCTTTTATTTCGCTCAAACTACTAAAACATTCAATTTAGTCATTCTAAAATCATTCTTAGCATTTTTAGAGCTCTCTAAAAGTCTCTTATAAACAAGTTCGGCGATCCAATCGTACATTTTACTTTTATAAGAACTTTGAGTTAATTTTTATAGAAATCACAGAAAGTTTGTCTACAGCTACAACTGATTTCTTAAAAATTAAAATGCGCGACTGGATCGCACGTACTTACTTTTTATTGTTTATAAATATAAAAGTATGGATTTAACTAGAGGAAGATAATAAAATGCATACAATTTTCGCTTGATTTCTATAAAAGTAAGAATGTATTCAAACAAATTTTAAAAAGTCGTTTTAATTTCATTTTTTCATTCATTTAATAAAATAAAAAAATTTCTTTAAATTTTTTCAAGAAAAAAATTGGAGTGCTTATTTTAAGTATTTAATAATATAGATTTTAGCAAATAATTTTAAAAACTAATCGTTCACACGTTTTGAAGATATTGATTTTTCAAAAAAAAAAATGGAATTTGAAATAAAATCGTAAGAACCGTTAATGAGAAAGTTTAAAATCAAAAAACCGTTCTGTGATGGGTACCGTTAAAGAGAGAGCCGTTTTCGAGATAAATAAGATTTTGCATAACAGCTATATGGCAGGTACCGTTAGTTTTGGAGCTAAACAAAACTTCAATTTCTCCTTGCAAATCACCGAAGACAGAACCTATGTTTGGTTTAACGTGAGTGCCTGCCTATTATGGCTTAACCCCTCGGGAGGCCTACCTCCATCGGAGTCAGATTGGGTCCTGACCATTAACCCCGACATAGCCGAAGCCATTTCGGTCGCAAAGAGTGTGAGATGTTGCAGGCATGAACACACCATTTGCTTAGGAGGCGAGGTCTATCTAACACCTCTTGAATCCAGGCACGCCTAAAAACCATGTGTCTCCACATTCGGAATAAACCAAGCCACCACGATACTCCCACTAGGGGGCCTACCTCATAGATGAATGATTCAAAAATCATTCATACCTCATAGATAGTCTGAGAAAGAGAGCACGCACGCGACAGCTGCACCTCACTGTCCGAAGATAGAATAGGAGAGCCAGAAGACGTACGCTATAGCCCTCAGACTCCTGGGCAATATCTCCCGTGGTGCCAGAATATAGCCTCCGGTCGAATTTCGCCACCATGAAGGTCACTTACAGATGAAGTTCCTGCAAAACTTCAGGGCCTGTCAACCCCAGATACACACACCCAGCATACAGTCGAGGTAGAAACCACAACTAAGAATGTGCACCCCTCTGGTGAGTTGTTACACACTCCTTAGCGGATTCCTACTTTAAGGACACCGTCCAGACTGTTCCTATCCAGTTAGTTCAGTTACTTATGTAACCTATCCACAGGCACCGCGAGGAGGTCGATAGGAACCGGAAGTGACAGCTTTGTGCGAGGTAGCAATACCGGCCCACCGGTAAATCGATGGACGAGCCCACCATACACGTTAGTGCATGGGTTGTGCATCCGCAGTAATACCAGCAGAGTTCAACAGAGCTCCGGAGATGCCTTAAACTACACAAGCACGCCATCACCCCAACCTGCAATCACCGAAGACCCTTAGATATCGAGTTCGAAGAAAATCGCTTTAGCAGTTTAGGCTGTAGGTCGAGGTACAGACATACAGACAGACAGACGGGATTGCCGGGCCCACATTTTTCGTGTTCGATTTTTTTTTTAATGCAAAACTTGCCCTATAGATATATGTATGTAGATATCGCATCAAACCATGTTTGAAATATTGAATTTCAACAAAAAAAAAATATCAAAATATCTAGAATTAAAAAGTAAAAACATTTGCCCAAAATTTTATTTCAATTAGTACGATGTTAAAGCTGTCTTAGTATGAAACTCGGTTAAAACAACGATTTTGCAAATTTATTGTAGTCGAATAGGATCATACTTTATCTACCCTTTTATTAAAGTTAAAATCATCGAATACCTATTTTATTTTTTTAGTATCAAACGACACAAAATGTCTGTTTACTTTGTTTTTTTTTTTGCACGAACTGTCATTGTTTAGGGTGTGTTCAGAAGCAATTTATTAAGAAAATTGCTTTTGTATGATACTAGTTAAGGACAAACATTATCTAGTTAAAAAAATGTTTAAAATTTAGAAGGAGATAGTAAACTACTTAAAAGTTAGAAAATTGGTAGGTAGTCATAGTCATGCTTATTTTGAGATTCGAACGAATAGCTAATTCCTTAGAATAGATATTTTCATTCGAATGAACTTAGCATATTTTGATATTCGAGCGAAAAATGTTAATTGTCGAATGATTAAATATCAAATCCATTACCACTAACTAAACTTTCATATGAATCTATTCGCCAGAAAAAATTGAACGAGAATGAAATGACATTTCTTTCGAACGATTCGAAAGTGAAAATTTGCTTAGTTTTCGAAAGATAAATGAACTTTCTAATCGTACGAATCTGAAAATACAAATTATTCGAATACGACATACTTTCTAGTGAAATCGAATGTCAAAATAAGGCTGAGTATCTTACTAATATCTGAATACTAAGCTGTTAAAAATTTTGCGCCATTCATTTGACTCAACTATTATACGAGTATTTTTAAAAGAGTTTAATGGAATTCGCTCCAACCGTCATATTAAAGACATGAACCCTAACGTTTATATTTAAATTTAAAGCAAAGAATAGGTATGCAATAAAAAAATTTAAAAAGAAACATCTCAAACATACTCGTCCTACGAGTATAATCGAAGTTAGCTGAGTATAAGCGGATGAAACTGAAGTAGAATGGGCACATAATGCATATTTTATGATGTTTTCGATTTCCAAACCAGAATTCTACTGAAACCTCAGGATGACAGTTAGTCTTAAAAAAAAAATAATAACCTTTGGGTTGGAATTCAACAAGCACTCATGCACTTAACATATTTTTGATGACAAAATGACAAGATTTTTTTATTTATTAGGATTTAACAAGGTCGTCGAAGTTTGTCAAGACAAACACAACATTTAATTCTTTTCTGTCGAAAATTTAGCAAATAATAATTCTTTTGGACTTAATGCATTTTGCATTGCCTTTTTTTATTGAGAGTGTCTATAAAAATGGTATTATTTTAAGACTTCAAACAGAACCTAGTTTATGCGTGACGTGAACAATCCAACGAGATTTTGTAATCTTGTTGGCGTCACCCAAGATATAATTTCATTTACACATTGTTGGTTGCGCCATTCGAAAGCTTTGTATCCTGACCATCAATTAATAAATTTGGCGGTATTGGTTATTATGAGATCTAAATATATTTGACTAATTTATTCTCACACAAACAGAAGAGGCTTTTTTTGAAAACCAAAACAGCTTATTTGTTTATTTAAAAAAATTTATTTTAATAATTTTCTTCGTAGAATCAATAGATTTTGAGAAAAATATTAGAGTATGGTACACTTCAAATTTCTTGTATGGTATGTGCTTATGTGCATCTCCCCATTATAAAATAAACCTTTTAGGGGAAAGAGGTTAGAATTTCATTTTAAAACAAAATGATACATCAAACACTTTAAGAGAATTAAATTATTCAAAAAAGGTAATATAGACCTCTGTTATTTTAAGGTACAGCGATTTTTTCGGGAATTTAAACTCAGTGGCGTAAACTCATGTATATTACAAATATTCGTATTAATACGAATTTATTTTTTTGAGCTAACGGAAATTGTCATGATTTCTCCTGTAATTGAGAGCCCAAATAATTGCATAGAACAAATATTCTTTCGCTCTCGTATAATTGCAAGAGTACTAAAAGATCTTGATGTAAATAAATCCGCTGGACCGGATAGTTTTGAAGAAGTATTCTTCAACTTTGGCAAAACAACTACGTAAGCTTTTCCATCTGTTCTTCTCTACTAGTCACTTTCCGAGTGAATGGAGAGTAGCGGTTTTCGATATTGTCCCAAAAAAAGACGAATCTTCTTCCACATCGAACTTTCGTCCAATTGCACTTACTTCTTTCAGCTAAAGAAATACCTTGAAGAACGAAACTTTCTTAATAATCACCAGCAGGCCAGTACAGCTTTCGTAGCAATAGGTCCACTGATAATGTGATGGTATATATCACTGAAAAATGACATAAACCTTTTAGATAGTTTTGGAAAAAGTAAAATTATTGCGCTTGATATTTCAAAAGCATTTTAAAGAGTTTGACATCAAGGTCTCATATTGCAAATACTAGCAATTATTATTGATGAAATTTTTCTTTCTTGGATCATAAACAATCTTTCGAAGGGCAATACAAGTTGTATTGGAAGATTTGAAGTTTTAAAATAAATGCTGGTGTGTCCCAGGGCTCCTTTTTGTCTCTGACTTCCTTTCTGTCAATGTTCTTTTGTCTAAAACTTCTAATCACAATCACCGATATTTTTATAAGTGCTCTAGGGAAATAGCCTATCCCAAAATAACTTAAAGATAATGTGTTTTTCCAGAAAGAACATGTTCCACTTTACTCAAACACTCAAACGGTATCGGATGAAATAGTTATATTTATTTTGTTTCCAGAGAAGTAAATTATAAAACTGTTTTCAAATGGAGTTTTGTTTTTTATTCAATTGTATTTTCAAAACATTGTTTAATTAGTAACAATATATTTTTGCACATACATACATGTGTATGTACATCGTGTGACTCCTACCAAAGGGCTTCAGTATAGAAAATCCCGTAATGCTAAAATAATTCAAAATCAACCGATGTGGCTAGGTATCGAAACTTATTACTTCGGCTCGGATTTTCAAGAGTCTATCAATAAAATCTACCAAAAAAGTAAAAAAAGGTATTCAAAAACCTCTTCTTTTTAATGCCACGGAAACGCTGATTAATAAATTATCAATTTAAAAAAATATCTTTAAGAATCATTATTGGATGAAGCAAGATTATTGCACTTGATATTCAAAAGCGTTTGATAAAGTTTGGCCCATGCTCTATAATCGAGTAAAAAGTAAGTATACGTCACAGTGTACTAGTGTTCACAGAGTCACCTTGATAATTATTTATATCAGGGATAGTAAACAATTCTAGGACATATGCAAATACATACTATGTATAGTTTAAAATATTTGTGTACATATATTCAGATTGATCTGTTTAGTCTGACCCTAGTCTTTTTTACCATTATAAATATATAAATGCATACGTTCCAAATTACACGCGGAGAATAAAAATGAAAATAGAATAAACTTTTCCACGTGAATTTTTGAACTCACCTGAAATACTGATTACTTTCATTAAGTAAACTCTCGAGAGCAGTATCAAACAATTCGTTATCCATTCTTTACTTCTGTTTATAAATTTTCAATTTTTTATTTTGAAACAAAATATTTAAATTAACTGACAAATTCACAATTTTCCACGCTGCCTTAAACTTTTTCCTGATGGTTGTACATTGAAAAATGAAAATTTGGCGCGGAAAAAGTTGTGGAACATGATTGTTTTTCCAATCCACATTTTGGTATTCACCTCTCGTTGGGGATTTCATGCGAGTGAACCAGCCGCCACATTTATATGAAATTTTCATTTTCACTTGAACTGAGTACTAGGCTTTAAGGAGTACAAAGAGAGAAAACGGCTCGAATTTAATTTTTTGAACCACCGACTGGAAAAAATGTAGAGCGATTACACTAGTTTACACAAAAAAAGTACCTCAACAAAAAAGTATTTTCTAGACTAATTTTGGCTCTCTGAACACGAAAATGGCAATCATTTATTTTTCCAAAGAAGCGTTTTCGAGATATGACCAAAAAACGTGTTTTTCTGCTCCTTTTCCATGTATAAGCCTACTTCTCAAAAACGGTCGAACTAATTAACATATACTTTATAGTTTTGAACAGATATTTTGTTTGCCTTTCCAACAGTATACGACTTGTGTAAATCGGCCCAACAATCATCAAGAAAAAACCGTTCAAAGTTTCAAAAAACACAATTTTTCGCCGTTTTTTGAAAATCGCTTGTTTTAAGTCATTCCGTAAGGATAGAAAAAAAAAATTTTAAAATAGTTTTAAGATCTCAGGTGAAAGATATTGTTTTTACAAAGCTAAAACGCATAAGATCAATGAAATCGAATAATAAATGTGGAAGTTATGAAACATTACGTGAAGGCAGACCATTTCAGTTTTTTTCAAAAAAAATATGTTTTTTAGTTTTATCTACCTGTTTAAGAAATGTTGCAAAAAAATATACAAATTCAGAGCATTTACTGTAGTGCTTTATAGTAAAGTAATGCTATATTGTCAACCTGTGCTACGTGCTTTGTGAGGTTAATTGCATTTGGAAACGGAAATAGGAAGTATTTATCATTTGGAAAGCCAGTTGAATGGAGAAACCCAATTGATCATGTGACTGACTGTTACTTCTGCTTAACTAAAATACAAGGAGGGAAATTTCGGAAAGCTTTTTATCCCGAAGTGCAATCAGTAACAAAGACGAAGCCACATTCTTCTCCGTATCCAAAACAAGAACCATCAGGAACAAAAATAACAGCCGGAGAAGTATCAGATTTGAATTCCAGTATCATCAGCAGTTTGGAAATTGAAAGTCCAAAACCAAAGCTATTTAATCAATTCCAACTCAATGATTTATGCCGCGATTTCAACTTATCTTAAGAGAAGTCTGAGTTGCTCGCTTCGAGATTGCAGGAATTTAACTCTTGGAAGCAGAAACAAAAGTCACTTATTACAGAATGAGAAATTCGAAAGGTATTATTAAAAAACGGGTGACTTTTGTTATTGCAATGATGTGACAGGATTATTTGCTGAATTTGGAGAACACCACGAAGCTAAGGATTGGCGGCTTTTTATCCACGGTAGCAAGTATAGCGTGAAGGCTGTCTTACTTCATAAAGGGAACACGAAACCATCAATCCCGATTGGTCACTCCACAAATGTAAAAGAGGACTACAAGACCATGGAAAAACTTCTTCAACTTGTGAAATACAATTCCTATAACTGGAAAATCTGCTGTGATTTAAAAGTCGTGGCTTTACTTACTGGCCTGCAGGGTGGCTACACAAAATACTGCTGTTTTCTGTGTTTTTGGGATAGCAGAGCAGATGAAAAGCATTTCATTCAACGAAATTGGCCACTTCGTGAAAATCATGTAGTAGGAAAGAGCAACGTTGCTGAAAAAGCACTTGTTGAAAAACAAAATGTAATACTTCCATCATTGCACATAAAACTCGGCATTATGAAAAATTTTGTAAAAGCCTTAGCAAAAGATCCCGAAAACAAAGGATTAACATATTTGAAAACAAAGTTTCCCAAGCTGTCGACCGAAAAAATTAAGGCGGGTATATTCGTTGGTCCACAGATAAAAAAAAATTGTTTAGTGACACCGAATTTTTTAATTGTCTAAAAAAAACGAGAAAAGAGCATGGAATGCTTTTCAAGACGTAGTTCATGGATTTTTGGGAAACTACAGAAGTCCAAACTATCGCCAATTGATCGAAAAAATGATGATTACATTTCATGCTATTGGTGAGTATTTAGCAGATTAGTGTTTCAAAAACAATGAATTCTATTGACAACTAAAATTTAAATATTTGTATTCCTTTTAGATGCTCGCATGTCTTTGAAAATGCACTTCCTGCACAGCCATTTGGAAACTTCTCCCTCGAATTTAGGAGCTGAAAGCGATGAACAAGGTGAAAGATTCCACCAGGATCTTGCTATCATGGAAAAGATTCAACGCCACATAAAAGAAGAAGTGTAAACAATACTTATTCCTATTTTCAATAAAAATTATGAAAAAAAGAAAAAAACCTGAAATGATCTGCCTTCACGTTATGTTTTGTAACTTCCACATTTATTATCCGATTTTATTGATATTGTGCGTTTTAGCTTTGTAAAAACAATATCTTCCACCTGAGATCTTAAAACTATTTAAAATATTTTTTTTTCTATCCTTACGGAATGACTTAAAACAAGCGATTTTCAAAAAACGGCGAAAAATTGTGTTTTTTGAAATTTTGAACGGCTTTTTCTTGATGATTGTTGGGCCGATTTACACAAGTCGTATACTGTTGGAAAGACAAATAAAATATCTATTCAAAACTATAAAGTATATGTTAATTAGTTCGACCGTTTTTGAGAATTAGGCTTATACATGGAAAAGGAGCAGAAAAACACGTTTTTTGGTCATATCTCGAAAACGCTTCTTTGGAAAAATAAATGATTGCCATTTTCGTGTTCAGAGAGCCAAAATTAGTCTAGAAAATACTTTTTTGTTGAGGTACTCGCCAAAAACCGAAAATTTGTAAACTAGTGTTATCATTCAACGAAAAATTCATCAACCCGTGACGTAACGAAAGAAGTTTTGAATGTGAACACCACTCGACCGACCGCTTGATGTATTTAAAACGTTTTTAATGTTTTTCTCGAATAATATACACCTCTTGCTGATTTCGACAACCCTCACAGGACGCATTAAATATATGTGTTCAGGCATTTAACCATTCCGCATCAAACTTCAATTTCAACACTTTCGGGCCGTTAATGTGATCAATGTTAAGGAGTAAAACCAAAACTGGAATTAGGTATTCATTGCCAAAAGAGAAAAGAATGAAGTTTTTATCATAAAACAAGCTAAGGATGAAAACCGTTGATAAGAAACACAACTTTCATTAATTGCAATTGAATTTACCAACAAAGAATAGTTTATTGAAATTTATTAAAATTATTTAAAACAAAATAAACCAAATAGAAAGGTAGATGCAATACGGCATTGTAAACATACATACTGGGCAGCCATTTGTTAGAAACATTTATTCAGAGCTGCTCCCTTCATCAGAGTGAGTTTACGAACAGCTCGTCATGCGGACACGCACTTCGCAAGCGAAGGCTGTCAATTGCTTTAACCGATGTCTGGACTCCAGTGCAAATAACGTGCTAAGAAAGCACATTTGATTATGATGCAATCAACGCCCACAGCCTCCACCTGGACAGGTAGATGTTGTATGGACTATGCGTCCAATTTGTCGATTGGGACGAAGGCCATCATACTTGGGGCGAAATGGACCTCCACCATCACCACTTCCACCGCCACCACCACCTCCTCCGCCTCCACCACCTCCTCCACTACCCCAGATACTGCCGCGACTTTCACGACTTCTACTATTTTGCGGATCAAGTAAAGGAGTTAGCAGTGTTCGGAAGAAGGTCAGAACAAGAGCGAAGAACCCCGTGAATATCCCAAAGAACCTTTCGATTGTCCATGGTTTGTGGTCAAGGACCCGTCCATCTGAACAAACATAAACGCAAATTAGATTATAAAAATATGAAAAACTATGGAATATGGAGATGAAAAATACCCTTTGATATATAAACCATTTGTATTATTTCCTTAATAAATGCTAGATCAAATTATTTAACTAGCTATTTTTTTTAGAAATTAATTTCGATCAAGAGGAAGATTCTCACTTTTTAAATTTTCTGACTGAATATCTAATCTTTTCTTTAAATCTTTTAGGAAATAAAAAAACAACAGACTGACGTGTACACAAATAATAAACGTCAAAAACGCAAATTTTACACCTCGACTACATACTGTATAGAAAATGAAGGGTATTAATATGTAGGTGCGTTTTATTATCCACAAATCTATCTGGATCCGGATCTGGATAAAGTTTTAACATGTATTACAAAAACAATTTGGGATCCTGTTTTCTATCGGGATCTATTTCAAAGATCCAAAAATTAGTTATTACACTGTCTTGTCTTTTTTACCATAAAAAGCCATCTACTCGCCAGAAAAAGAACTAATTTCTGGATCTTTAAAATAGATCCAAATAGAGAACAGGATCCCAAATTGTTTTTGTAATACATGTTAAAACTTTATCCAGATTCGGATCCACATAGATCCGTAGATAATAAAACGCACCTAATGCCTACATAAGGACATCTAAAAATTGATCTGCCACTTTTACTTTGTCATTAAAATATTCCGATTCTTGAAACAAAAATGCCTTTAATTTATTATTGAAAATAAAACTTTTTGTTATTTATTTATTGAAACTTAAATTTGATATTATATTAAAAACAAATTAAATTAAAAATTGTTCGGAATTCAATAGATAAATAACTTTATTATTGCTTTCTCTCCACGCGTTGTTCTTCCTCCGGTATGTGTTAGTATCTCAATTTTTATATTCAATTATTGAGATTTTAAGCCTAGTATGCAGATCGAGACAAGACAAATTTTATCTCTACAATTTTAATCTCTACAAAACTTTTCCAAATCTCGCGCAAAAATTTGAAGTTGGAGAGATGAAATCTAATTTAATGTGTTTTTTAGTGTATCTCTGGAACGGGTTGTCTTACAAAAGACGTTCATACCTTTTTGGAATCTCCTCTTGATGCTCTCAAGCCAAGCATCAGCACCTTTTACATAAAACGAATATCAGTTAAATAGTGTTGTGCTTGAAATAATGAGACGAATAAACATCAACAGGCGAATCTATAAACAAATCTTAAAGGTTACTTAACTTTAAAATACCTCTAAACAGCTCTTAAGTATGAAATCGATATCTATAATCAATTTTCACATTTAAGTAACGTTACTCAACCGCGTTTAAGGGTCACTTAAAGGAATTTAAAATGTATTTTGACATATCGATTGTCATCTTTGAAATTTTGAAGTTTCAAATTGTGAGTGTGTAGGTATTGTTTGTTGTGATATTATATTAGAATTATAAAGTGCAACGATTTGAGAAACATAAAATTTTTATTGATTAAAGTATGTGTACGCGCAAAGAAATTTCGTCCACGCTTTCCGCTTAGCCTTTGAAGTGTTTGTATCGACACTTTCTTCCTCGTGGTTGGAAGAGAATCTGTGCATAAAATAATTCTGTTTTGTAGTGTATTATTGCAAATTCTAAAATAAAAAAGTTTCCTTGTAGGAGGCATCCCAATTTTCAGATCTTTTTCTTTTATTTGTGGCGGCGGGTGTGCGTGTGTGTTCGATAGCCATTTTTTTTTTTTTTTAATTTCACAAATAAAAATAATGTATCTTCCAATTATTTACTGAAAGAAGGTGTCACAAAACAGCTGTGTTGAGCATTTTTTTTCTGTACTAGATTTGCACATTCTTTTACGTTACGTGACACAACCATTGTTTAGTTAAGTACCAATGAAAAATCGATTATAGATACGAATTGAAGTTTCGTCATTTAAAGCCGAATTAAATATTTAAGTATGCTTAACTAAATAACCTCTAAGATGCAGTTTAAGAAAATCTTATAGATACGGCTGCAAATCTCTATCCGCAGCAGGATTTCACTTCTCCTTTTATCGGCAGTGATCCTACTGCGGATGTTGTATTTGTTATTCATATAAAATCCCACTGTACTACGGATAACTTTTCCAAAAAAACACGGCTAATTTACCAGAAGAATTTCAGTTAATTGCTCGATTTCCTTTACCTTTTGGTAGTTTCAATTTTTGTTTTATTGAATTCTTTTTGACAGAGATAAAATCCTTCTAATCCGTATTTGAAGAGGGATTTACATGTATACGAAATACTCACACCAAAAGAAAAAATTTGACAAGGGATCGAAATCCCTAGCGTGTAAAGAAAATCGACATAAGTTTTTGGAACTTGCTAAACCATGGAATAGGAGTTAAGCCATGGCTTAAATATTTACATTAATAAAAACAAAATGTTCCCGGAATAGTAAAATGACGTTTATCAAAAATCCTTTTAAGAAAATCTTCTACAAAAGTAAGCAATCTCTTTTTCATATTCTGTGGCTACCTAAATTTATTGCCAATTGCTGGTGTCTGACTGTGGACATTTCTATTTCTTATTCCTTCGCTAAACCACCTACTTCGGTGGTTTAACTTAATCATAATTAGTAAACGTCACTTAACAGAAAATTTGTTTTATTAATGAAATTTCGCACTTAGTCCAGGACTTAACGATAAACCTCCACTAAACCATCTTTATTAATATGGGTGTGTTGTAAGAATTTGTATAGTTCGATTTAAAAAGCCCTGCTGCATCGCTATTCACCTGTTTAAAGAATTTTAATAAATACGGCTGACATACTATGATCAGCAGTGTAACCAGACCCTACTCTTAAAAATGAGAATTTTGTTCATGAAAATTCCCTGTTTTAAAAATCCCTCTATTTACTTGATAACTCGCTGCACTCGCTGTCATTCCAATTGCCAAACAAATCCACTACAAAAAAATCAAATACCTACGTCATATTTATTTTTTATTTTATTAAACTGACGTAATTTGCAAACATAAATAAATTAAACAACAAAAAAGTGAAAAGCAACTTGAAAAACGTCCAACTTGAACCTTTACTTTTTAGTTTATATTTAAAAAAAAAATGAAGCATCCTTAAAATCTTTTTTAATAAGGAACTATCAGTTTAAATACGATTCTGCAAATGTGGGAATGAAGAAATTATTTACAAAAAAATACCCATAAACTGTTAAAAATGTAAGTTTTTGTGAATTCATTTCAATCAAATGTTTGCTAATAATCAAAAAAGAAACCACAATTATGATACACACACCCAAACAAATTTCAAATTGCCTTCGCAGTCGAAATTAGATTTTTTTTCTCTCAATTTGTTTTTAACTCGCAAATCGCTGTTTTGGTTAGACTTTTTGGTGTGAAATATATTTTTATTGCTTCTCTGCCAAACCAACTACAGCTACAGCATTAGCATCTGAGTCGTGTGACGAAAATTTAAACATAACTCGACGAATCAATCAAAACACGTTGACTAAAAGTAGCTAGTTGTTAGAAAGAGTTCATGCTAAGCTAAAAAAAGAAAATATTTCCTCCGTCATCTTTAATGCGTCATAGTTGAGTTCCCTTTGCAAAACCGGCAGGTTGTTTGACCAAATAAAATGGAAAACTATACAAAGAGGTCACGACTGCTCCCCTTTTGTGAGAATCGGTAGTATGTGCCACTGCCGCTACCTCCATCATCTGTCTTCGTCAGCTCAATGAAAATACTAATAGGAATTAAGCTACAAAAACAAAGCAACTACTACTGTGACTGCCGCCCTCCATATAAATTTAAATCTAATTCACCGGAGAGATAGAAACAAACGATCGACGACCAAATAAAAAGTACCCCCACAAGAGCGTCGCCGAACTAACTAAAAAACAAAACACAACTCGTCGAATTAAAGTTGCGTTTAATCAGTCTCAGTCCAAAGAGTGCCAAATGTTCATTGTAGATGGTCGGTCGGTCATTCTATGTGGTGGCGGTGCGCGATATCAGAACTCAACATCGAAATAGCAAATAGTAGAAAGAGAGGGAGACTTTTGAAATTTTGAAAATACGATTCTGCAAGAGGCTATAAATCTCATTCCGGTTTCCGTTCGTAGCTCGGTTTAAACAAGACGCAAAGCAAAAAAAAATAAAGTTAAATCTTTCTTGTAAGACTCGTTTGACCTGTTGTCCGTTGCCGGCTAAACCGTCGTCATCTCATCAGAATATCAATAAATTCGTACTCCATGCATTTGTTGGCATTGCCAAATAGAATATAAACCCCGTGTACAAATTTGATGCTTTAAAGGAGGCGAAAAGAAAGTCGACCGGTTGACCTGCAGTAGCGACAGCAACAACATCATAAACGATTTTGCTGAAGCTTTACGCATTGAAAAATGTATTCTCCTGGTAACTATCTCATTTATGTGGCCAAATATTTTTAATGTTAAATGTGATTCGATAATGGTGTTGTTCGTTAACTTTTTGTTTCATTTTTCTATCACGAATGCAGTGTCGTTATATTTTTTCTAATTATATTTTTGAAAAAAAAAAAAAAAAAAAATACAAAACAACTGTACATATTTACTTAGCACATTAAAATTTAACCTTAAATACCTTTTGTTATTGTCTTATCCTTATCATTGTTTTTGTTTGGTATGCTACTTCCACCCTGCCTTACACCCACGACTCCCACATTGATTGTATCTTGTATCTCGATCAAACTTATTAATAGAAAAAAAAAACTAAAAAAGTGAGTAGTAAAATTGTTGTCTTTCTTCATTCGTAAGTACATTTATTTATTTGCAGATGATGCTTAGTGCTGCAAAGCAACGGGCGCGCTTGTATATATACATATAAATGTTTTCAGAATCCATTTTTGTAAAGCTCTCGCTCGAGTCGACCCTTGTTTGCACATTATTTTTGTTTTGTTATTTATTTTAATAGAGAGATGTTGTGTTTTTCTAATACTCGCAGTACTACAGTGTTATTGAAATGTTTTAATGCTGACGTAACCCCATCTATCAGAAAGGAGGACAATAATAATAATAATTCAATCTATGCAAGTGCCAGGCCCGTAGAGGAGATTTTTATTAGAGTGTGTTTTTGTTATACAAATACAATTTAATATATCTTAATAGTCACTAGAATACTGGACTGAAAAGTCAGGAAATGTGAGGAGACTAAATTTGCTCAGGGAATTGCTGGTCATGTAAATTTTGTCTAATACTTAAAATCTGTTTCCTCCTGTTGTCATCTTTTAATCAACGTTTACTCCAGTTGGTAATTATATTATCGAACGTGATTATTCGACAAATTGTCAAGCTTCTAGTTAGTTCACCTGTGAAATCGTCAATCAAATCTATTTACTAGATGTAGATGGACACAATTAAGATCTAAGGGTCGCTGTGAACTTATACCCTAAAATTATTACTAATATAATAATGTAATATGATAATGTAATTTTAATTTAATTTAGCTTAATTCAAGCGTGTAACTTAAAAAATAACAAAAAATCTTAAAACTATAATCTAAAATAAAATAAAAGGTGATTATGGGTGGAGTGTACGAGAAGATAAAGGATAGTTATTGGAGAGCATTCTTAAGGGCAGTTTTTGAACAGTTTAAATGAAATATATTTGAATTGTTGGCTTTTCTCAGTATTCTTATCCCGGGATAATTTTGGCCGCATGAATGGGCTTGGACGACCAACGGATTCAATTTTTGAATGAGAACATGATGATAGGGTGACCAGACCTCAGACGCATTCTCTAGCAGGGGCCTAAAAAAGGTTATATATAAGGATTTTGAAATGTAGGGATCTGAGAACTCCTTGGACGAGCGTTTGATGAATCCCAATGTTGAATTAAAATAAATTAAATTTTGATGGTGCAACAGCTTGTAGAAAACCAGAACCTAGTGACTTACAACTCTCAACTATTCTTGCGTTCGTGTTACCAGGAATGGAGCAGACCTTTAATTTTCTGCCCATTCCGAACGGCTAAATGAGCAACACTTTTCATGACAAGGGATACTCTTGAAGGATTTGTCAATCCCTCGCAAGAGGCAGTACACATTTTTGCTGCGAATCGAACCCAAGACCTTCTGCATAACAGTCCAACGCACTAACCATTATGCCAAGGTTGAAATACTTACTTACTTAAGGTGGCGCTACAGTCCGGGGCGGACCAGGGCCTCAACTAACAAGCTTCTCCAGCTAGCTCGGTCCCTAGCTAGCTGTCTCCATGTTCGCACGTCAAGTTGGTTGAGGTCCGGTTGAGGTTGCAGGGCCGGATTAACAAGTAGGCAGAATAGGCAGTTGCCTGGGGCCCCCGATTTTAGGGGGCCCCCGAAAAATGAAAAAGACTTCTAAAATTTTCTTACAAACATAAAATTCTAGTAACACTTTTTTTTATTGTAAAATTTTGTTGTCAAGTCCGACAGCAATGGAGTAGGTCTTTCAGTCGCTATAATTGCAGATTTCTCTACTGAATTCCACTTGTAAAAAGGTTTGCTTATAAGTTTTTCAATAAAACAACCACAACGGTTTTTAATAATAACTTTTTCACTACTTGATGCCAATTTCTAGTTAAATTTTACACGCAAATTATAAAAGCATTGCTTTAATAAACAAAAACGACTTCCAAATTTTTATTTACAGGTTAAAAAAAAAATTCGTTTTCTTACCTCCACTAAAAAAAAAACTCTATTCAGTGCGAAAATTCCAAACGAATTTTACATTTTGTTCATATTCTTCCAGCACGAATAGAACAAAACAAAGTTAAGATACAACACTATTCCCATATTCATATCTGAGTGAGAGTGTAAGAACTTTGAGTACTGTTCGCCACGAACCGGTTGGTACGATACGAGCTATACTTTTTTGTGTGTGTCTACACTTTCAGTGGATACATTTCGTTCTCAAACCACATGAACGTAGTTATGGGTTATGATGGGTGCTACAACAATGTGAGTTGTGAGCTTTTTTATTTTTCAGTGAGCATACTTCCAGTGGATACATTTCGCTCTCAAATCATGTATGAATGAGATTGAGAACAAGAACGAGTTGATTTTGAAAGTTAAAAGTTGCTTTGCTATTGCTAGCAGTGTTTGTTTTTGTTGAGTGCATGAAAAGGTTAATTGATGAATTTGCCGAAAACAAATGTAGAAAACGACATGTTTAAAATGTAGATAGTAATTTTATTGATATTATTACATTGTGACAGTAAAATTTGTATGAAAGATATAAGTTTGTATTTTTAATCGAAAAAAGAAGGGAACGGACGTGAAAAAAGGGCCCCAAATTGATGGTTGCCTAGGGCCCCGTTGAAGGTTAATCCGGCTCTGGGTATATGAAGTCCTTCTTTACCTCAAAGTTATAGCTGTCTATAATGAAGTTCTCTTCAAGACGTCGCACAGTGCGTTGATTCAGTGCAAGATAAGGAAAAAATTCAAAACAGCTTGATTTTAATATATTTTTTTCTTAAATATTTGTTTTTTATTTAAACTTAAGCAAATATTGCTTAAGTAATATAAATAACCTTAAAAAAAATGTTTTAGTTTGATTGTTCACATTTGTTTCATAGTAAGAGTGGAAATGATCGAGCCAGTCCTTATTTTTTTTTCCATAAATCGAAAACGGTTGTTATAGCACTTTTGTCAGCGTTTATTAATATTTGCACACAGATTTGAAACATGTTTGTTCAAAATTTGCTCTTGGTCCGGCTCCAAACTAATGATAATTCTAAATTTATTTCGTATAAATTCTAATAAAACAGAAAATCGGTCGTTTGGATTAGAAAACCACATCTCAAACAGTTCCCTATTCGTACACATTATCTATATAAAAAGACGAGAAACAAACAGTTGTTACAAGGAGGGACGTGGACGGACGTGGATGAATGTTACCTTTTTGGAAAGATCGTATTTCCCACTTTATATCCTACTATTTTTTTTGATGAATACACGTGAATAAAACGTGATGCTGCAGTTTGAAAATAAGCTGTTTTGGGAGAAATAAACCGTTACTTAACCGGTTTTAAAACGATGGAAGGGTTTCGAGTGCAAAAAAAAAACAATATAATATGTTTGGCTTACCATTCTGAAGAGTATCCAATTAAAAACCGGTTTATTTGGAGCAATTTAACTCCGTGGTGCAGCGCTTCGTAGATCATCACTAAATGGCCTACTTTTGACATGTTACCTTTAAGAGGTTGTATAGCTTGCTGTAGTTGCATTTTACAGAAAAAAATTTCACAGTTCATCTAGTTAAAGTTTTGGCTATAATTTTGCATTTTTCACAACCGGTTTTAGAAGGTCATATTTTTTTACTTTTTTCCACTGGTCGCCGCACTGTGCGTCGGTGTTGTGTGTCCTTTCTTGATGACAGCATATACTTGGTCTTGCCCTCATTTACAGCTAAACCTATCTCAATGCTCATAAATGAGCCGTTCTTTTGATCTTCCAATAATGTCAATATCGTCGGCGTATCCAAGTAATTAAACGGACTTTTGAAAGATTGTGCCTCTTGTGTAGACGCGTGAGTTTTGCACTATCCTTTCAAGAACGAAGTTGAAGAGGACCAGGTGACTCCCTTGTGTAGCTGTATCCCTCTTCTGAAAAAAGTTATCTAGTCTCCAATATTTAAATTATAATAATTAAATTTTTATCAAATAAACATTTTTTACTGCTGAACTGAATTTGTTACATTTCTTTTTTTTATTGTTTCTAACAATGTTAAGCATAAAATATTACCTTTTAAGAAAAAATCTATTAATTTCCATTCCTATTGTCCGAAATGTGTAGATGCTATACGCACCTAAACGCACTCACAAATATTTCGATATTTAAACCATTTATGTTATATGTGTCACTTCATGGTATTGCATCGTAAGGTTGGAAAATAAAATGTCAAATTTGAGAATATCTTTTTTTGGACTAGTTCCTGGCCATACAAAGATTAAATATTAATAAAAACTTTGTAAACATAGCACGTACATACTTTCAATTTAAATACCGCTTTGATAGTAAATAAATAAAAAAACAATAACACTTCAAAGTTATCTACAATTAGAGCGGCGGCGCTATGATAATCGCAAAGGAAACTGATAAAGTGTGTTTAATTCTGAAGCAAGCCAACAGTTTTGTTTGAGATTTTAATTTTTTTTTGTTTATACCACCACCTGATGGTCATTAATAAATGATGAAGCGAGACATAGATAATGTGATAATTCCAAAATCAACATTATACCCTATGACCTACTGCGGCACCAATGCCCAATATGATGTGGTATGAGTGATGAATACGCAATGTCCAACGGATTGTAAACAAATCCGATGCTTTAATTGCAGAAATTGGGGAAATATCCATAATGCTGAGAATGCATCTAAGCAAGGGCAAGCATTGCCATGAGCGAAGTGTATGCGAAACATGATGTGGCGGCATTTCTTTGATTAACAATAAGGAAAAATATTAAATAATTTCAACAAGGTCACGATTGTTTGGTAAACATTTCGATAATTTCAATAGGGTTAATATATAGGAAGTATTACCAATTGAAATGATCGATTATTTAATATCGGTTGGAAAAGTGCATAAGTGTATGAGTAATATTTCAAAAAGAAAAATAGTAAAAAAAGCAGGAATATTCACAGAATAGAGACAGAATAAGTTTTATAAAGAACAAATTCTGATGTTCTAGCTTCTGAGTTAGTTAAATCTTTATGATGGGATCGAGCGTTTCAATTTATAAGAGACTTTGAGAACCGCCATACCCCCACCCTTCACAAAGTAGCTACTAGCTACGTTTCTTAAAATTCGATTTGAATAGATTTTTGTTTACAAATGCACGCATTCAATAGTCGCATTGATCTGTAATTCATCATCAACGAACTGCTTGATTAAGGCATCAGTTTGAATTGTTTTTAAAATGAATGAGGATCGCTATTGTTGCCAATTTTTGGAAGGTTAATTGGGAAACTTGGAAGTCTTGATAAATTTATTTGTAGAATTTTAATTTGGGCTGGTCATACTTTATTTTAGAATGTGACATTCTATACATAATCGAAACAAGCCAATAAATACTTGATCTGTTAGTTCTACTGTAAAATGATAACAATTACCTGGAAGAACAATGAACCAGAGAGAATGATTGTATACTATTGTAGATTCTATTAAACCAAATAGAAAAATAAAACGTGAAATGTTTTTTTTTTAATTTAAACTTTGAAAATGTGGAAGTAATTAGGAAAGTTGCAACTTCACTAACCTTTTATTGTTCTTTGTTCTTTGTTGTTGTGTTTTACTTTTTAATGGAATAACTAAATAAAACCTTGATACAAAGTAATAATTACAATGCTTTTTACTAGCGATACAAAGGGTGGGCCAACTATAAGTTTCTTTTTAAAAATGCAATAAAATTAACAAAATTATTTTTTTCATGTGTTATGGCTTTATTGTTAAGAGTGAACATTCACATTAATTATGGAACATAACGTCGTTCAAGTGGCTGCTTCGGCTGGCCTCGCAGTAGTGCATTCTGTCATTCCAAGCGAATAATCCGAGATCTTTGTGCAGAATTCTCCTCGCGTGAAATGTTGAGCTGTTGAGATTGAGGGCGAGTTGCTGTTCGTGAATTGAGTATCACACTCTCGGTTACAGCAAACACATTCTCGTATGTGTGCACCGTACGACGACGGTGCCATGAGTGTTGTTCACTAGCATAGCAGTCTCACAAACTTTTTGAACAAACTTGCGTGCTTCATTTCGGCCAAAACTTCTTTTCAAAAAGCGCACTATTTGTGTCATTTTGGAAATAAGTTTTCAATATTTCCCAAAGTTGTGCAAGCGTAAAGCGAGGAGGTATGATACTATTTCTGTCAAGATTTCGAGCGGCAAACATCTGTCAGTGTCACAATAACCTAGGTATTAAAAAGAAACCGCTAGATAGCCCACCCTGTATGTACGTACTATCAGGCAAGTTTTGGATTCGTGAAAAAAACCAAATTCGATTAAAAGAACATAAAACAAGTGTATCCCGGTATTCAGCCTGCCTCTCCGTGTCTCGATCTATAGCCTAAACGGCTGAACAGATTTTCTTAAAAACTTGGGTTTTCGTTGTTTCCCTAGAGGGCATATCGTAGTACACCTCGGCAATAAGTTTAGTGCGTTGGACTGTCATGCTGGAGATCTGGGTTCGATCGCCAGTTGCTGCTACCTAAAAAAAAATAAGAAAAGATTTTTTAAGGATACTGCCTCTTAGGAGCAGGCGACAAATCTTCCAATAGTATGTCTTGTTATAAAAAGTACTTCTCTTAACAATAAGGAATCGGCAGAAAATTGTAGGGCCCTTCCTTTCTTGCCTACAACTGAAACACAGGAATAATTGGGAATCGTAAGTTCGAAAGTTACTAGATTCAGGTTCTTTCTGAGATGTTGTGCCTCTAATTTATTTCTGGAGGGGAAATAAAAATTGTTTTATCTCTGGAAATAACAATTCCTTCCATTTAACGATTTTGATGAAAAATATTTGCATTTAGCGTGCATAATTGCTTTAAGCTTAGTATAACTTAAAAAAAAAAAAAAATTAACAAATTAAAGAAACTAATTAAAATATTTAGCTTGAATTTTTAACAATATTTTTGATCTTATATTATTATTATATAATTATATATATATTAAGCTTTTAATTTTGTTTAATTTCTTTTGTTGTGTTACTCTGGAAAAAATCGTTGCGCGAACCTTAATTTCAAGAATACTCCTTAGGCTTTTGCTTCAAGTGTATAGATGTGTGTTAGTTTCCACTTAAATACCATTTCAATCTCTTTAGCTGTCTTCTCATTTTCCACTACAGCACCGTTAAGGTTAATTTTTGAAAAGTACAACAGATTTTTTCGAAATAATGAAAAAGACCCTTTCTCTGTCCAAAGATAAAGAATCTTTTTTAAGACCTCATTAATAACTGAAACTTCAAAGCCCATTTTTGGTCTAAAGAAAAACATAAAAACCATTGGGGGAAAAAAATTAAAAATTACATCTACCAAGTTTAAAGAAAATCAGCCGAGCCGTTTAGGCTCTAGTCGATTAAGTTTTCGTATTCTCTACGTAATGTCAACTTTGACCAAAATCTCTTTTTTTACGAATGCATAACTTACCTTATAGTACCTATAAGTCGCAAGTAAAAATCAGTTGTTTCTTGGAGTGTGAAAAAGCCATTGGACAAATACAGTCTTCATATTTCAAGTAAGATTGTAAATTCTGCGAAGAAGTGGAAAACGCCTTCAGCTACATTTAAGGTAAAGAGGCTACAAGTTGTTATAACTAAATCTTGTCTGGTATAAAATTGAGGTATAAAGTCTGAGTTCTCATTTTGAATATAGTGCCGATTTCTTAATTTGTCAAACCGTTACTGCAGTAACTGCTAGAGTCTAAGCAATGATTTAACATTCTATATACATAGATTTCTAGATTTCGGAATATCGTACCCTGTTTAAACAGCTTTTATAGAAATATTGATCTATCTATCAGTGTCTACAATTTTGCTACAGTCATATCTAGGCCATATAAGATTTATTGCTGTTTTGCTTTAGTAACTTTTTCTTTAACATGTGGTCGCAAATGAAGATTGTAGGATAACACAAAACCTAGATACCTGAACTCATTAACAACTTCTAAAGGATCTCCCGCTAGTTGCCAACTTTCTCTTTGCAGTCTTCTTGCCGAGTGCTGAGATATCATGACTTTTGATTTTGACGTGTTTATTTTTAGATTCGAAGTTTCGCAATATGTACTGCTTAAGCTTATTTATTTGAAGCTGAAGTGTAATGGGCTTATTCGCCTGAATAACTAAATCATCGGCGTATATAAGAGTTTTTACATTTACTAATCCCACAACAACACCACCAGGCAAGTTTTCCGGTACATCGTCAACGAAAAGAGCAAAGAGAATAGGACAGAGAACACAGCCTTGTGGACCTTCCGTCTCAGTGACAGGGACATCTCAGCTCATAAGCTTCAAAAAAGTTTGAAAAACATTGCATTTAAAAACTTTAAAAACAAATCTTTTTTTGATTTGAAAATTCGATATCTCAAAACGGGACGATATTTTTTGGGACATTTTATTTTTATTTGCACAGAAATAAAGGCTTACCCCCAGTTTCACAGTGGAAGTTTAAACCCCACTTTTGATTTAAACTTCAGTTCAACAACAAATTTGGTGTCAGAATTTAATTTTAACCTTGAACAGAGTTCATTGTGTAGTTTAAGTTAAACGACACTATTCTGCCGTTTAAACCTCAGTTCAACAACCTCTTCCAACATTTGAAAATAGAATTTATTTTAATTTTTACTTGCGATATAGGTACTATAGGACAAGTTCTGCATTTGGAAAAAAAACCGAACTCGAGATTTTGATCAAAGTTGACATTACGATGATAGCGAAGACGAATAAAGTGGGTCCGACAATTCCGTCTGTCTGTATGTATGTCTGTACCTCGATCTACAGCCTAACCCACGGGATCTATTTTCTTCAATCTCGGTAGTTAAGGGTCTGTCTTCGTTGATTCCTGGAGAGGGAAATTGAAATTTTTTTTTAGCTCCAAAACTAACGGTACCCCCCATACACCTGTAATGCAAAATCTTATTTATTTCGAAAACGGTTCTAACGATTCTGATGAAAAAAATTATGTGTGATATTATGGACATGGACTACATATTTGTAAAAAAGAATTTTGGGGCAAAATGATATTAATGGTACCTGTCATAGAACCGTTTTTTTTATTTTTGACTTTCTCATTAACGGCTCTAACGATTTTAACCAAACATTTTCACCAGGAGCCCCCTTAAGTTTAAAATAATATTGTATATAAAAATATTCAAAAAAAAAATATTTATTTTCCAATTATTCCAATTTATTTTTTGAAAAATCAATATCTTGAAAAAGTGTCAACGATTATTTTTTGAAATTATTTCCTAAAATCTATATTACTAAACACTTAAAAATTGCATCCCAAATTTTGTTCTAGAAAAATTTTAAAGAAATTTGTTACATAAAAAATTACTTTAATAAAACGATTTTTAAATTTTCTTTGCGTAAATTCATACTTTTCCGGAAATCAGATGGCAATTCCATGCATTGTATTTATAAAATGTATTTTAAATCCCAAAGTACTTTTACATAAGAGCAAGTTCGTGCGATCCAGTCGTGCATTTTATTTATTTTTGTTTTCCTGTCGCAGGTCATAACTGAAACAAAACAAACTTTCCTTGACTGTTTTTTCTTTGATTCAGATAGAAACAGAAAACAATATAGTTAATCTACGTTCAATAGAACTGAAGTTCAGATTAGACTGTAAAACCGGACAAATTGAACTTCAAATTTAAACTCCAGTTCAGGTTCAGCTGAATTTAAGTTTAAACTTCCACTGTGAAACTGGGGGTTAAATCTTAAAAATGTTTTTAAAAAAATTTATATAAAAAATTATTTTTTTAAGAAACCGCTACAACGACTTTTTATTTTTGTTCATGCATAAATTCATATTTGCTTAAGAAATTACATGGCATCTTGTTGTTATGTCTTACTACTAAGAGTTTAAAAAATTAATTTCATGCTTTTGAACAGTTTTCTCTAACATTCGTCGTTAAAATTCTTTGTCTTTTACATAAGCTGTGCGTTTTATTTTGCTTATACCCCCTTTTGGTGGAAACGCGTTTTTTTAAGTTCTATATTTGTTGCATTTAGAGATATTACTATGGCTTAAAGAGCTCAAAGTGATGTTGATAGAGCGAGGCTACATACTGAGTTTAAAAATAATTATTAAATCCGTCTAATGTATTTATTTATTTAATTAATCGTTTAATAATGTTTACTTTAAAATTAAAATTCAAATAAATTAATTCATCGCGTCATTATCAAATTTTTATTTTTTTTTAAATTAAATTTTTCTTAAAGAATTGGAAAGTAATGTAATTAAAATTATCTAGGAGCTTCTATACTAAAAAAAAACTTTATCGACATCGGTTTATCTGTTAGCAAGATAGCTCAAATAAGAAAAAGTCTATACTATACCGCTCGTGATGCAATGCATATTTTCGATGATAAATTAAAAAGCTAAATAAAGAGACAAGAGACAACGGGTGGTCCAGTGCCAAAATTCAACCAAGGAATTCAATTCCCATACTCAGAAGTAAATAAAATGTCCAGCTCTTTAGATCGCATGTTCGTGCAAAAATTCAGAGAAAGAAACAGGATAACAACAAACACAACACAATCATCGTTATAAAATGTTTGATTAAAATCTGAAATTCAAGTTTTTTAAGCATGCAAACATTTTTCTAGAAGCAAAAAACATTTTCCTTAAATTCTTTACCGGTGAAGACGCCGAGCTTTCGTCTGCAATTCGTCGTACTAATTTCAAATTCTTTCATCGGAAAACATTAACCATATCAAAGAGCGCTAAGGTGGATTCCTTTTAGTTGAATGTTTGCTGTTTTGTTGAAGTTATCAGTTAATTTGAAATTTGATTTCATAATATGGCCCATGACAAACTTTTAAAATTCATGTTTTCCTATGTTTCATCACTTATAGCTTGCAAATGTCTTTGTTAATTATTCTCATTTGCATGATTTCATTACAGCTTTTTTTCGGGTTATCCAGTAAATTTAAATTCAAAATTTTCTTATTTCAGTGAGCACACACGACAACTACCCCGACTACCCCGAGTCTGAAATGGATGATCGTGATAGCCTCTATTTCGATACAATCTCTTTGGCTGGATCCGAAGCGGCAAACAATCGACGATCACTTTCGCAGTCCCGCATGACCATCTACCATTCAGCTGTGGATTTAGCATACGATGGCACTCCCAAGCGAAACAGTCGTGGTCTGGATAAGAACGGATTAGGTAATTAATGATGATTAATAATGATTGAATTCAAAATGACTTATCAAAGAAATATTCCAATACAGCTAACTATCGCAATTCAGCAGCGGCGCTGACTAGCGCAACGAGCAATGGTGGAAATGGCGATGGCAGCGGACCTTACTCGGACCAAAACAACATCGCTGTCAATAATAATGGACTACATGATGAGGTCTCTAGCCGACTTATCCCTAGTAGTTCTTGTAATAAAGATAAGAAATTGCCAATTACGTACTCCCAGTGGAAGTTTAGGGTAACGAATTTTACACAAGCAGAAGCACTTATCCAATTTCTTGTTCTTTTTTTAAATCTAAATTTTTCTTGTTTGCATTTTATTTTTTTTCTTCGTCTATCGTCTGGTTATGTTTTTCGACGAATTTTGCTTTCTCAGGGTTAATTCATTTTTAGATCATTCATTTTTGATTTTTGTTTGTAAATTCTCCATGTTTGGCCATGTTTTTAAATGGAAAACCCGCTTCTATTTAAAAAAATGTTTGTTTCGAAAATTTACGAATTTCTCTGCTTTTACTTTCCTATTTTCGGTTTTTAATTGTGTGCAATTGTTTTGCGTCGCACACTTTTTAAGAAAATCATAATTTTTGTTTTGTCTGTTTTGGAGCACTTTTTATGTAAATATCTTTGGAAATACATTTTCTTTGGACGGATGGCTTGTGGGAACGGGTAATGGCAATTTTTTTAATTTATCGTGTGATATACAAATATTTTTATATTTTATTTGGGTTTTCTGATATATTTTGTATTGCGTAATTATTGAGTGAGGGCTTTGTATAAAAGTTGATGTGCATTCTAGTTGGTGGTTACATCAAAACAATGCTTAGCTGTTTATAAAAACAACTATTATAAATTCTGTATAAATAATTTTCTTTAGAAGCTTACAACTTACTTATTTGCCTTTGTAGAATTTGAATGCTAAAGTTCATGCGTACAAAGCTTAAAACATAAACAACTATTTTAGTCGAGTTGTATATCAAAGTTCTTTTTTTCTTTAAACTTAATTTAAAATATTAAACTAATGAAGGTTAATAGTGTAGATAGGTTAGTAGTTGTTGATGTTTTTGACTATTTACAGCATTAAAAGATATTTTGGGATTTTAAAACAAAAAAAGACCTAAAGGTATCTCCGAAATATTTTTTTTTTATAATTTCAAATAAACAAAAAGCAATTACGTCTCGTAGAGAGCCTAGACCTATACTCGGTCCAACAAAAATTGTCAGTACAGGGAAGATAGGACGTTTGTCTCTCATTCTGGTTGCATTGCCATGCATAAGTGTGTCGCCTTTTAAAGCTCTCACAGGGAGTCCGTAGTTTACATTATAAATCGCCGCAAATGAGAGTAAAAAACGCGTAGGGCTACCGTCTCCGATTCAAAACGACTGAAAACAATATTCAATTTACCATTTCCCACAACACCAAGCGGTAAGATAATAGGCGCGTTTTTTTTTTTTAAGTTGAAAAGCAATACGACAACACTCAACATACTCATCTTCTTAAAATGTGTTCTCAAAAGCTTCAAATCCCAAAAGCTCCTTAATAAAAACCACTGAAAAAGCTCCTTGCTTGCAATTGAAAATGATAATGGTAACTCTGTTTTGATGTAGATAAAGAGCGCACGATCGTATTGAGTGAAACTTGACACTCTTGTCTTGACAGTATCTCATCAGCAGTGGGATACGACGGTCGTGTTGGGGTGTACAACTTTTTGCAAAGAATTACAACAACAATTCCTTAAGAAAAGTCAGTGGCTTGCTCTCTTTTTAGTGGCATTTTTCATAACGCATTGTAGTGAGGGTGCATCACGCGCCACTGCTTTAGAAAAAGCTCTCCCATAAGGCCTGTACTGACAATTTTTGTTGGACAGAGTATAGTAATATACAACTCTCAACTGTTCCTGTATGGGTGTTGGCAGAAATGGACGGGACATACAATTTTCTGCCAATTCTGAAAGGCTTATGAGCAGCAATTTCAATGTGCTCTTCGAAAATGATTAACCTTTTCCCAACAGGTATTACACCACTGAAAAGCATTATTGCAGCAGTTAAGATTTTACACATACAACTCCTAACTTGTAATTCTTTGTTCCATGTGAATGCTAGGGAGTAACTTTGACTCGTTAAAATCGTCGTTCTTTTTTATGTCAAATGAATGGTGATTGGATTGCATATCTGATGTCTCAAATTGAAGTCAAAGAATGCAATTTTTTAATTGAATTCAAATGATGATTTTTAAATATTGCATTCACAAGAGATTCGGCTCTTTTAAAACCCTGCTAAGGCCTACATATATTGTATGTGTAATCAAGATATTTTTTCTGATTGTTTTTTATATCAAACATGTGAATATACTTTCGACTTCAAAAATATATAATTTGACTCTCTTGGGAGCAAAGGAAAGCTGAAATCAGATCGTGTAGCACTTAATAGGCCTAGTAATTTTCTATTTTCTAAATAAAAAAATTTGTAAGCTGAATTAGAAAGAAAACAAAATATTTAAAATTACAGTTTTGAATTTTGAAATTGTATTAAAGAAAAAAAACTACAATAATTCTGGCTTGGCACACTCTTATCGGTGTAACTGATGAAACATATTCAAGCTTAATCAGGATAGTTTTCGAATTATCGTTGTGAAGATTTGAAAAAAAAGCTATCGAAGAGTTTAAAGTAATTAGTAAATTTGCATTGCTTTTTCGGTTTTTATTTGAAAAGCTGAACATAAATTTAATAGGCTTATGTTAGGTTAGGTTAGATGTTAGGGTTGCTAACACGGCAAAGCCGTACTGTTTCACTCGAATTTTACTCGAATTTCAATAAAGGGAACTTAGGCATGCCTTGGATGCCATCGCAAAATAAAATTTAAAAAAGTTTTTAACAGTTTACACGTATAATGCAATGTATTTGTAGATTAGTAGATTTTAGTATAAATGTCAGTTATTTTTGCTATACCATATTTTTCTCAATACTACAGAAATAAATCAGCCAAGTAGAAAACTTAGCACTATTATTGGACTTGTTAAATAAATGATTCAAAATTACCTATTTTTTTCGGCCTTTAGTCCACGAAAACTGGCGTTTTGTTCCGGCGATTGACTGTGAGGGCCTTGTTAATACGCAATTCTTGACATTACGATAATAGGGAACAGAAAAAAGTGGGTCCAGCAATTCCGTCTGTCTGTCTGTACGTCTGTATGTCTATATGTCTGTACCTCGAACTATAACCTAAACTACTGTAGGTATTTTCTCTAAACTCGGTACTTAAGGGTCTTCGGTGATTCCCTAGAGGGGAAATTGAATTCTTTACTTAGCTCTAAAACAAACGGTACCCCCCCATACACCCGTAGTGCATGATCTTATTTATCTCAAAAACTGTCCTTACGATTTTGATAAGAAATTAGGTGTGATATTATGGACATGGACTACATTTTGGTCAAAAAAAAAATTTGGAGCAAAATGTTTCTAACGGCACCTGTCATAGAACCGTTTTTTTTTTTATTTTCTATTTTATCATTAACGTCTCTAACGATTTTAACCAAAAATTTTCAGCAGGAGCCCCCTTAAGTTTAAAATAATATTGGCCCTTAGTAATAGACATTCATAGAATCGGTTTTAAAGTCACTTTTTGTTAGATGTAGAAAAGTTGCTTTTAAAATTTCGTAGTAACAGATCAAATTTAACATCAGTCTTATTTATACCAATAATTGTGACTCATTTTCATAATTTCGTTATTGTGAACTGATACACAAACAGATTTCTATTAACCAGATTCGTAAAGTTCTATTGTGATTCTATCATTTTAAATTTAATTTAGTTACAGGAAAGCCGCTTTTAAGTATTTATACTTGAAATTTGTTTTATTTCTACGAATGTTTGGTTAAAATCGAACTTAGGCTAGATTCGGATCTATTACTCAGGGCCATTGTATATAAAAATATTCGAAAAAATATTTTTTGGGTTTAAGAAAAAAAATTCCAATTTTTGTTTTTGAAAAATCAATATCTTTAAAACGTGTGAACGATTATTTCTTGAAATAATTAAAAATCACAAAATTTCAATAAGTTAAAGCTAGGTAATGGTTGAAAAAAAAATTCCGAAAAATTGTTATTAATGGTACCCTCTTGGTTTTTTTTGTTTTTGATTTTCTCAAAAACGGTGAAACCTATTTTGATAATTTTTTTATGCTAAAGCTCCCCAAAAGTTTGAATATTATTGTGTATTTAAATATTCTAAAAAAAAACCCATGCTCGATTCACAGATAAAAGTTTCTTAATACAATCTACAAGATGTGATAAAAAAAAAGTATTTTGCCTAAAAATAACGGTACTCAACTTTAGAAAGATTTTGTTCTTAGAATATACCCAAGAATTACGGCCTAAAATATTCTACACGAATTAAGAGAAATTCTGTATAAAAGCTTATTTTTTAAGAAACCGCTAACGCGGCTTTCAATTTTTATTCTTGTATAGATTCATATTTGCTTAATAAATCACAAGACATTCTGTTTTTATCTCTCGCTCCTAAACTAGTTTAAAAATTAAATTTTATTCTTATGAAACGTTTTCTCTAATAACATTCATTTTTTAAATTCTTAGTCTTTTACATAAGAGTAAGTACGTGCGATCCAGTGGGCATTTTATTTTGTAAAAATCGTAAGCCTCAATTTTTCTGTAGAATTAATCATCCTCTTATTTATAATATATCTGACATAGAACACACATTTTTAATACCTAGCTTTAAAAGAAAGCTTTTCATCTGTTCACAGGAAACCCCAGATATACGTATTTGCTTGACTTTATAGTATTTACATTTGATGAGTCAATTTAAAACAGATTCTCTGTTTACGTCTGGTACCTTCTAGCATTACTGGCTGAACACGATGAAATGTACAGCTGTATAGATGCACCAAAAGTTTAAGTTTGCTTAGCTGCTACTACACCATACAATTTTTGCTGCAGTGCAACTACAGTTTTTGGAGGATTTTGCTAGAATCTGAACAAATAAATCTCTTATGATAAATTTGGGAGGTCACTAACAATTACCACCTATTTTCGTACTTTTAAACTTTAACAGTGCTACAAACTAGCCTTTGTAATTATGCGAATTCTCAGCCTAAATATTCACTTCTCAAACTAGCATCTAATCTTAACAATGTCTCACCTGTTGTCATACCAAAAAAAATGAATCAGGTTTTCAATAATTTGTCTATGACGTCGATGTAGTTAAGAGTAAGTTAATTCTTTTTCGTGGAATTTTGTATTGGCCGATTGTCATTGTCAGTTCAGTTTCAGTTTATTTTACACTCACTCGTTGACGCTGGTAATCCTCTGTGTTAATATGTAGTAAATATAATTTTTCACATTGATTATTTTGTTTTAAAACCACGTCTGCATTGAACAAAGCCGGCCGGTGCTTTTTATATATTCAAACAAACTTGTTCAAAAAAATACTTCCCGTATTTCAAAGTGCAAAATGATATTATTTAAAAACCAGATTAACAAGAATACAAAATATATTTAATCAATTTAATTTGTGTCCGTTTTAAATTTCTTCTTCTTTTTCGTGTTACAAATATGCAATTAAAATAAACAGCTGCCTGCTGTGGTTAAGTAATCGAGCTCACAGCGGAATTTCACATAAGAATCTACAATCTAGTGTGCGCCTAGTTTAGTGTTGGTGAACAATTCTAAAAAAAAGTAAATATTCTTCGTGGCCTTCGATGATAACTTTCTTTCTTAAATTAAATACCAATTAACATCTTCATAAAATGGTCGGGAACATCATAAATCTCACCATTATTCAATCAATATTGAGTACGTAGCCCAAACATTATCTCCCACGGGTAATTTAGTTTGATTTTGCATTAAACATTATTTGAAAAAAAAAAATTAAATTTCTCTCACTTTAAATTGTTGCAGACTATAAACCCAAAAAAAAAAAACAAAGAAAAGATTTAGCTTCTTGAACCACGGACAGCGGAGCAGTGCCATTCATATCAATATTTCCCCCACGAGTCACGAGTATGTGTCATGTCTCATGGGTACTTTTTATCGCGTCTACAACTCGGTGTTCATTCTCTCAGTCATTCACCACCGATAGCTAGAAGAGGAGGGTTTTTGAGCAAGTGATTTCTTCCGGTTGTAAATTATATTATTTACTCTTCAATCCCAAGTATGGGCAATTGTGAGGCTTTCATTCGGGATGCTATTGAATCTTTAAAATATCGCCCCGATCACGGACCTGTAAGTGTTTTTTTTTTTGTTCTCGTCGAAGTTGCAGTCTAAATGAACTTACATTTTATTGCAATGACCTCGTGTTGAGATGAAGCAAAATAAATATATTGTGATGTTTCATTAAAATGCATATTTAAAATTAGATTAATATCGCAGTGATTTTCCATATAATTTTAAAAATTGATAGCCAAAGGTATTAATAGAATATTTAAATAGAAAAAAGAACCCATCGTACAAAGTACAAAGCTGAAAGAAGTGTGATTTTGTTTTGCTTATTAAAAATTGTTTAATGTTTATCACAACGCTAAGTAGTGTAGACACCGAAAATGCATCATAGTAGTACTATGGACTTGTGTTGTTATTGCCGAGGTGAATAATAAATAATTAACACAAAATTCAATTTATATCGAATTTCTTATCTGTCGTATTAATTGCTGAATTTGTTTGTTTTTTTGTGTAAATTTTGTTTTCTTTTATACCTACCAATGTACATAGATACAGGGTGCGTTTTATGTTCCAGGTCGATGTTTTTTTTTTCAATAACATTTTTTAATCTTCTAAAATGTATTTATTTCATCTAAAATACGTGATCTACAGATGTTTTCTTAAAAAACTATACCAGACAAAAATCTTAATTCTTTGCTATAATTAGCGCACACTCAAAGGTTTTATTTATACCCTTAATATGCCACAGACACAGTGTGAGCATTAAGAAAAAAGGGAGGGATTAGAAATGAGGTGTTGCGTAGTACGGCTAAAGAAATAATTTCTGTACTTCACAGTACGGCCGAAGTTGGGCTCAAGGGTAAACTGATGGGCATTCCTAGAAGTGCGAGTATTACGGTTGAATTGTTTAAGGGGAGGAATGCAGCTGGCTATTTTACTAGAGCATAGTCCGTTAAAATAACGGTAAAAATAGTGAGGCAAGAAACATTACGACGATGTTCGAGTGATTGTCACCAATCATTTTAAAAGCTTTTCTTTGAATACTGTTAAGTTACTGGTGCACCAGCCCATAGATGGGTGTTTGTTTTTTTTTTTATATTATACGCGCACTCAAGGGGTTATGAATACCCTTATAATGTTAAACACAGTGCGAGCAATCGCTTTATAATTTGAGGGAGAAGAAGATTCGTCTTTTTTTGGGAATTGGGTGAATGAATGCAGTTTTCTAACTGCTCGGAACGAGTCCAGAAGAATAGGATAGATGGAAAAGCTTACGCACGGGTTTTGCTAGAGTGGAAGATCAACTCTTCAGAATAATAGCGGTGATACCATCCGGACCAGCGGATTTATGTATGTTCAGATCTTTAAGGACTCTCGCCACATTACGAGTACGAAAAAATATTTGTCCAAGAACTGTAGGAGCCATGACACTATCGGGCGAAGCCGAATTTGCGGCTAACTGCCTTATAAACAAGTTAGCTTTCTCAATAGACCTCTAAAACACCGGAAGCTTACCTCTTTTTCCTTGATAACCTCCTGGCAGCTCAAATCAAACCAAAACTTAGCTTTTGATCTGACATTTTCATTCCAAAAAGAATCATATTCGGCCCTAGCGAGGTATCCGTTCGGAGCGGAAAATTCTCCGATTTTATACGACTCAGAGCATTTTTGCTTCGAGGTATTCTTCCGAACAGCTGTTCGGAATTTTTCTCCGACATTATTTTAACGCACCCGGTGAACTGCGTTGAAGTGCGATCAAGTGCTTTATTTGTGAAATTTCTGACAGCTAAATGCAATTTTTTTCCGATTTCGTCCGACACAAATTCTTCGCGGAACAAATTGCGCCAACGCATTTGTGTATTATTTTTCTTTCCGATGGGATACCTCGAAAGCAATTTGAACCTCCGACAAAGTACGCGTTGCGGACAATTTTCCGCTCCGAACAGATACCTCGCTAAGGCCGATTACCATATTTACGTCAGTACCGAGAAAGCATAGTGACCAGTTAAATATCCTCAAAAAATTATTCAGACCGTTCTAGTTGGCTTTCTCGTACTGCCAATATTAAACTTTAGTAAATCAGGTACCTACATTATTTTTATACAGTGAGCGTCAAAAGTGAGTAAACACCAATATGATTTCTGGAGTTACATGGAATTCAAACAAACAAATAAACAATAGATTCTAATAATAAAAATCAATAAAAATAAAAAAAAACACAAATAAAAATTCAAAATATAGCTTCTTAGAAATTTTTCTAATAAAAAATAAAAATAATATGGAGATATTAACGCGTCAGAAGTAAGAAAACATCATAAGCTGAATATAATGAGCACAGTAAAACATGATGGTGTGGGGATGTATGGCAGCATATTCGAGTGAGAATCTTGTTTTTATTGAAAGTACAATGAATAATCAAGGCTATCTAAACATCATAAGCAATAAGCTTCAACCGACCTTACGCAAATTAGGGATGCTTACCAATTGGATCTCTTAGCAAGACAATGATCCTAAGCATACCTCGCAGTTCCTTAAACAATGAATACCTTATAGGACTTCAAAGCACCTCCACCACCCTCCCCAATCGACGGACCTAAGCCCCATACAACATTTATGGGATCATTTGGACCGGAAAATTTCACAAACGGGCTATCAAGAACAAAGATGACCTTAAAAGCCTTTAATTGAAGAACTGTCCCAAATATCCTCCGATGTTAAAAATAACATTGTTGTTTCCATGTCACGCAGACTAAGAGATGTTATGAAGTCTAAAGGAGATCAAATGAAATACCCAGTTTTTTATTTGAGGTACTATATTTATAAATCATTTTAGGATATAACTGATGTTTACTTACTTTTGACGCCTAAAATATGAAGTATATTTAGTTTTTATTGGGTAAAAATACATTAGTTCGTTTTTAAATTTTTATTTTGGTTTTGATTTATTGCTATTAAATACAAATTTTATTTTGTATTATTGGAATTCAATTTTTGTTTATTTTTTGGTTTCAATTCCATCTAACTCAAGAAATCATTTAGGTGTTTACTCACTTTTGAAGCTCAGTGTATGTTAAGTTTGTGTGGTGGGAAATGCTACGGTAAACAATATTGTCTTATACAAAATATTTTTAATTGAAATGAAAACATACAACGAATCTGTATAAATGTGCTTATTAATTTATAAACAAATGAAGTTGCATATTACTTATTTCTGATTAATTCTAGGTCGAGTGTTAAAACTTTTCTTGCCATTTCTTCAACTAACTTGCATGCTAACATTGTTTAATAATATGTGATTGTTATACGAATTGTCTATCTTTTTAATAACTGAATCTGCAATCTGTCTGTGAACAAAGTAATTTGCACAACTCCAACTTGAAGATGAAATTCTCTGTTGAAGTATAACTATGTATAATCTTACACCTGTTCACACCATACCGTGTAAATAATGACTATTATTTAGCAACATTACAACAGAATTTGAAGTTTTAATTTTTCTACTATAATTTCTTCTAGTTCTACTAGTTTCGGATTTGAAAAAAAAACTCATTCTAGATTGTAATTAAATGTGACATTACTACCATACAGAACACGAAAAAAGTTGGTCCCACATTTCTGTCTGTGTATACCACTGAAGCGGTTTTCTTCTGTAAATATGATACTACTTAACAATTTGCTAACTTCAATGTAGTTTACTAACTCATACTTAATTTTAAACATTTTGTAACTAGTGCTTCTGAAAACATCTAAAACAAAAAAATAAACAAACAAACCTTTTTTGACGTTTGTAAATGTCAAAGAGATGTGAAATTAGCACTATACTAAAAATATAAAATGCTAATTTGATGATTTTAAATTTAATAAAATGTTAAACTCAATTAAAACTTGCAAATTTGTCGTTTTAACCGAAAACTGTGAATTTTTATTTCAAATTATGTTCTTAAATGTGAAAGGGTATCCAATACGAAATAAAAATATGTTTACCAATTTTAAAGAAGTGTCAATGATATTACATACATATGTGTGGAATGTGAAATCGTTCGGGATAGGCCTGCGATGGAAGCCCTACAAGGGAAAATTGAAGGGTTGTAAGTCTAAAGGGTCTAAGTGCCATTTTTATAATTTAGAGATAATAACGAGAAAAACATAAGCAAAAGCCCTTTGGCACTTATGCTATACCACAACTTTATTTGTGTGTGTGTACAGTTTTAAAAGAAATAGGCACTTGAATCCATTTTGATATTATAAGGCTTGGCCCTTAGATTGTATTTTGATAAAAATATTGATTTTTGATTTTTTGGCACTTAGACCCTTTAGACTTACAACCCTTCAATTTACACAGGGTAAAATTGAAAAACCAGTGCTAGTATACGTTGCCTTTGCGTGAAGTAAATACGTGAGATAACCAAATCCTCAAATCGATAGTACAGAATACCCATTGTGGTATCAGCTTTAAGGCCACATAATGCCTCTATGTCGGTGACACTTATAATTACTAAGGGTATTCATGTAATCTCTAAAAACCCGGATAAACCTCAGAAACGAGATAATTTTATCTTCACAAAAACGAGCTGTCAAAATTTGTAGGGGAAAAACTTTCTGCAAATCTGCTAAAATTATCTCATGAATTTGATGCGGAAAGGGAAAAAATAAACCTGATAAACTAAGAAATTCTCAAAATTTTAAGAAATGGTTTAAAATAATTTTTTTTGAGAACTACTTGCTTAAATTTCTTTTAAGTAAGAAAACAGAATCTTCTTTTTAGTTAAAATATTTAATGATGTGAATTTTTTATAACAACAAATTTGTATGAGTTGACTAAGGAGGTGTTCATGCAAATATGTTATGGAAAGTTATATCTTTTTGCGAATTGGAAATTTATCTCGTTGGCATGAATACCCTTACTTTTCAATTTGGGCAAAATGAAATGGGTTATCATCGTTCGGTAGAGCTGTCCATTGATAGTGATAGGAATGCCATCATTGTATTTAAAGAAGTATTAACCGACACCAAACAGTGACTTTCTGCATCAGTGGCCTCGTCGCTGAAGAAGATTTTTTTGCTGAAATATGTAGGTGTCCAATTCCAACTGTTTCCAAATCCCTAAAAGCTGTTACTGGGGTCTTATACTTTGAGTAAACTCCTTTCGTAAAAATTTCAAACGAATTCATTATTAGATTAAATTTTTGTGTTACGGTCGATGGCGGATAAAAGAAAATCTGATATAAGAAAAATTCGCTTATAATACACTTTTTCTATCGCACCAAGCACATCTCCATGTTTAAGTCATAAAAAGTATTTTATATGTTTTCTTTATTTATATTTTTGGTTTTGCGTTTATAACAATAAGGAATACATTTCTTTTTTTTAAAGCAAACGTCTCTTGTTTTTAATGACCTAGTGGTATTATTAGTAAGAAATGTTTTTTACTAAAGTGTTTTCATTGCATGCGTGGCTGTGATATACGTATATTTCTTCCTTTTTCATTCATTTTATATGTGAAAGTTTTTTCTTATAGGTAACCGATCTATTTTTACAAGAAATAATTTTCTTATATTTATTCTTTTTTATATAAGAAAACACAGTTATGAAATTCTTTAACTTTTCGAATTTCTTGTATCCGTCATCGATAATAATATTCATAACAGAAAATGACATTTATTTATATATGTATAGAAACCATAGTTCTTATAGACTAACCAATTAAAATATAATAATTTAACAGAATGTATTAATATTTTTATATAAATTTTAAGAAAGGAAGCTACAATGCAGTTCCTTGCATAAGTATAACAGCACCTGTAAAAATGCGTTTTGTAGAAAATTAAAATGGGAATGACACCTTACTATTTTTTTATTGAATGGCATCACTAATTAAGTGAATTGAGATATATAAAAAGTTCCGTTATTTTTTCTTCTGGGGTTTTAGAAATTAAAAACAGATTTTTATGTATTGCAAAAGTATAACGGCATTTTTATTTTTTTAAATTTTAAGTATGAGGTCTCTTAATTTGTACCCAGTGAACACAAGTACTGCAACACATTTTACTGGAGATTCGAGTACTCTTAGATGTATTTTTTGTAAATGACCTTACCAGCGTTCTTTTTAATGATCAGTAGCCAGCCCATGCTTTTTCAAAACATGATCTAATATATTTGATTTTTGATTTTTCGGTTATTTGTCCTGACTTAACTTATGAATACAGGGATTTTTTGAGCATTGATTATAATTTTTTGGAATTGGAAGCTCGAAGTATTGAGTGGAATCGCGTATTTTATAAGAGTCTGTACATGATCAAGTTGAGTTTCTCAATCATAATATCCGTGTTCTTTTTGATAGACATGTGCCATCAAAAGTTAGACGTGTTAGGCATGGTCAATGCCCTTGGTTCACTGTTGAAATTCGGCAAATTATAGAAAGACGAAACCGAGCATATTGTGACTGGAAGCGTTACAAATTAGAAGCTCATTTACAGGCCTATCGTTCTTTGTGCAATATAGCTGTAACCAAAATTAAGCTTGCCAAAAAGAAATTTTATGAAAGAAAAATTAACCCCTCAATTAAAGGTAGCGAGCTTTGGCGTAGTCTAAGAGAATTGGGAGTGGGTAAAATTAGTTTTTTTTTAGTTTTGATGAAATTCATCCAAAATTTATCAAAATTATCCTGCCTATACTTCTCCCAGCACTAGAGCACGCTTTCAACTTTTTAATAACCACTGGTTTCTGCCCTCCTCAATGGAAAAAATCAAAAATTTAACTCATTCATAAGAGTCCTACTAGTAAAGATTTAAGGCCCATTTCCATACTCCCTTATTTATCTAAGGTATTTGAGAGAGTGCTTCAGAAACAAATTAACTTTTACATCAATACCAATAATTTGCTTTCTCCAATGCAATCTGGGTTTAGGAAGCACCAGAGCTGTATCTCTGCAGTTATTGACGTTGTGTACAATATAAGAGGGTCTATGGATGAGGACAAAATAACATTTTTGGTTTTACTGGATTTTTCGAAGGCCTTCGACACGGTTGATCATACCAACCTTTGTAACAAACTTTTGACGCTATTTGGTTTCTCAATGTCTGCAGTTAAACTCATGTCATCTTATCTGAAGTCTAGAACACAAGCTATTTCGTTAGGTAATGCAATTTCCAGCTTTCTATCTAATAGTAGAGGGGTTCCACAAGGCTCCATACTTGGACCTCTATTGTTTTCATTATATGGTAATGAAATTCCCGCTTTAGTATCCTCTTCGGTACAAATGTACGCCGATGATGTCCAATTGTATAAGAGTTGCCCCCCTTGGCTTGCTAGAGGACTGCGCAAATACAATTAGTACTGACTTAGATAAAATCTCCGCCTTGTCTGGGCCTTTTCTTAACCCACAAAAAACAAAATGCATAGTCATTAGCAAGAAACCATTAGACCTTTCTTACTTCCCCAAAATCTCACTTCAGGGCTCAAAAATTGAATATGTTGAAGCCACAAGAGATCTAGGAATGGTTTTTAATAGGAAACTGACATGGAATAATCATATCAATACAGCTGTTGGAAAAGTCTATGGAACACTTCGCCAGCTCTGGATTTCCCACTAATTTACCCCTCAAACAACACGTATGTTGCTAGCAAAAACACTAATTACTCCTAATCTTAACTATGGCTGTGAAATTTTTGGAAATTGTGATTCTACTAGCAGGAGAAAACTTAACATCGCTTTTAACAACATCGCACGTTACGTATTTAACGTAAGACGTTTCGATCGGATTTCTCACTTCTCCAAACTACTTTATAATATGTCATATGATCATCTTATTCGTTACAGATCTCTTATCCCGCTCTCTAATATAATTCAAACTAATCAGCCTAGTTATCTATTTAACAAGATACGTTATAGTAACTCAATGAGATCTCGTCAACTTATCCAACCTCGTTTCTCTTGTGTTACATCTGAGCGGCAGTTTTTTTGTTAACTCTATTCGCTTATGGAATTCTTTACCAAGACATGTTCGTGGTTTCGGTGGCACCAATAGGTTTAGGTTGGAGCTTAGATCTTTTTTCACTCAAAACACTGGCTAATTTTTGTATGCTACTCGTTTTTTCTTTTTTTCTTTTTCTTTTTTTCCTCTTCTTTTGTCTATTTGTACTATTTTTCCTAATTATAAATGGAGAGCTCGAATTTAAATTGTTAAATGCATCTTTAAGCATCACTATCTATAAGATTGTACTTCTTAATGTGAATGCCTACAAATAAATAAATAAATAAATAAATTAAATAAATAAGTACATTTTTTAGGAAAAACTAGTAAGGGATCTTGCTGCCCCTATTTTTGACCAAGTTAAAAATTGTTTTTGGCATACTGTTTACAAGGTTTTTTAATATGGAATCGTCTATAGAGTTCCATTCTTCCACAATTGCCTCTCGCACCTCAGCAAAACTGACAAATTGGCTATTATGGGCATACATTTTGCGGGTCAAAATTACCCAAAGATTTTAAATAGGGTTACAATCTGGAGAACTTACCGGCTACTCCAATAAATTTTTATGTTATTGGATTCGAACCACTTCAAACTTTGACGACTAACGTGAATTGGGCATTATCTTGCTGGAAGACATGCCGAAATCGTCTTAAGTAGGGTACCAAATTATCCTGAAGCCCCTGGGTGTAAGCTGAACTGTTCATCTTTGCAGAGGTAAAGGCAAGTGCAACCTTACCACGGTTACAGAAGGCCACCCAAACCGTACAACTGCCACCGCCGAAGTTCCTCTTGAAAAAAAAAAAAAACTTTTTTTCCTTTCTCAGATCGTGCCAATATCCGTTAAAATCATCTGACCCATCAAGATTAAACTTTTTTTCGTCACTGAAAATAATCTAAAAAAAAAAAATTTATTAGATTATGTCATTTGGAATAACAAGAGTTTACTTACGGTTTTTCAATTCCGGTTCATGTTTTGATGAGCAAGTTCTGACCTTTTTTGTTTGTGGGCTGTTGTCAGATTTCAAGCTGGTACCATTTTGCCCCGAACTCCTAACCGCAATTCGTCACGAACTTCCCCGAATCGGATGCAGCATTGATTAAATGCCTCTTATCTCGACGTGTCAGCTTCTGCGGACGCTCGGGTCTTATTTTTGTCCCATAGGATTCTGGATATTGTAAGAAATTTCGGACGACACGATCGGATCTTGAAATTTACCTACCAATAGCCCTTAAGCCTAGGTTTCTTAACCGAAAAGCTTGAATTTTGCATTTTTTCGTATCGCTTAAATGTGTGCCACGCGGCATTGTTGTTTGTCATTTCAAAGCACATAACTGAATGAATCTTCAGAGAGGTTTCCATTGTGCGGTTATACTTTTGCAATACATAAAAATCTGTTTTTAATTTCTAAAACCTCAGAAGAAAAAATAACTGAACTTTTTTTTCTTCTCATTTTACTTGATTAGTGATGCCATTTAATAAAAAAATTAGTAAGGTGTCATTCCCATTTTAATTTTCTACAAAACGCATTTTTACAGGGTGCGGTTATATCTACTTACGTAAGGCACTGTATAAACATTCATATATTTACATATATACTCGTAGTTGCTATAACAAACTTAATACAGTGGTTTTGAAAACTTCTCTACTTAGGTATAAGTCGATATTTTTGCAAATAGAATTGAATTCAGTAATGGATCTAGAAATTGGATCACTTCTTCCGTAATTACTCGTAGTATATGAGCAGAGTACGTAAAAGAGTGTTTGCCTCAGCCTTAACGGCCTTGAAGGGGCGTACAAAAAGGAAAGAAACAGCAGCTTAGGACAATCAAAATGGTTTTAGATTGTATCACAAGCAAGAATTATTAGATAATACATATTTTATTTTAAATTTATCAAAAGATATTTTTGATTAAACGCCGGCATAATATTTCTATTGCATCTTAATTTCCGAAGCCCAAATCTAAAAAATCTCCTCTGTATCGCTTCTTTAAGACTAACACCCATTCTACTAGTATACACTAGACACAGGGGCCTATCGTGAATAAAATTTCCCTGGGAAGTGTTCCCAACTTTCAAAATTGTCATCTCGTTTGTTATACTTTTACATTTGGCTACATTTAAGAAAAAACGATTTTGTTCACACCAAGCAGTGACTTTATCTACGTCATGATGAAGACTTTAACAGTCCTCTATAGTTTTAATGCTCTTAAATAACTTTAGATCGCCCGCATAAGGAAAACCATTAGAATAACGAATTTTAGATGGTAGATCATTAATGAATAATGTTAATAGAAGTGATCCTAAGTGACTGCCTTGCAGGACACCAGAGTGATCAAACATTTCTTGTGATACTCTCACCGATTTTAATCTTTTTTCGTCGGATTGTCAGATAGTTTTGAAGCTAGTGTAGAAGATTTGAGTGGAAGATGAATAGTTATCTTACTTATCAAAATTTCACCGCCCAGGCCGCCAAAATCTGCCCGCTCCAATCATACATTTTTATAATATGAATTTTGGAAATTATCAAAATTTTGTCGAATTATGGCGCGTTTTTTCTAGAATTGAGCCATTCATAGCATGACAGTGCCTTTTTGTGTAAATCCATTTGTCCGTTTCGCAGCTGCTGGATAATCTTCATTTTATTTGGGAGATGCCGTCCTATATGTGTCAAAAGACTGACAAAAGTATAAGTTTAGACTGCATCCACGCATTGTCCTTCACCTGTTATTTTCAATGTATTCATTTATAATATGTCCTAATAAATGCATTACCATTTACAATTATATTGTATTAGATATTTTATTCATGACTTTGCTGTTGTCAGTTTTTTTTTATTCATTTTAGCTTTAAAATAAATGATCTCAATTTCAAAATTGTAATCATATCTATTGGACATCATTCATTGGATTCAATTAATGTAACAATTACAATTCCAAGTTAACCTTCAAAATAGTTGTAAATTTGATTTTGTGCAGCTTTTGTATTGTGTTATTGCTTCCAAACGCGTAATTTAAGAGCAAACATATTTATTCCAGTAGCTTCTAATGGCTAGTAAAATTTGTCTTGCAATTAAATGTATAAATTTGTCTCAAATATACCAACATCTAATATAAATTTTCTTTAACACAGACAAGAAGACGATTTCAGGATGGTGAACGCAGTGTCGATTTTGTATTGGCCTTCAATGGTGACGACACAAGTACAATTAATGAACTCAAAAGAAATGTTTTCGAAGCGAATCTGGAAAACGAAGGTCTCCAATTGGAAAGGGACAAAACGCAAAGGATACATTTTGTAAAAGTACACGCACCTATAGAAGTCCTATGTCGTAATAGTGAAATACTTAAAATCAAACTGCCAATGAAATGGGTAGGCATTAGTTTGTTATTTGTATTACATTTATTGGAATTTGTATTTTTTTATTGCAGTTGAAAGGGCAATCTGAAGTGACTGATCATAGTTTTCAACTCTTGGAAACCATTAAAAGCCTTTTCAGTTGGTGTTGTTCCTCAGTAGAACTCGATACATCTAAATTTCCGCCACGAGAACAAAGGATATATTGTGAATTTTCTAGGAATTATCTGCATTTGTAAGAGACAAATATTCCTATTTCCAAAAGAGATTTTAACTGTTTGCTTTTTAGGTTTGACTGGGAAAGACCAAACTTTTTTGATGCCACTGTTAGGAGCTCAATAATCAATTTTATCCTTGAACGACAACATTTTGTTGATGGCGATGAGTCGCCAGATAATTTAGGCATTGAAAAACTGATAGCCGATAGAGTATACGACGCTGCATATCCGCTACATGATGTGAGTGAAATTTAATCCAAAGATAATAATTATTTTAAAATACTCAATTTATTCATTTAAGGACAATGACAAAGACCTACTTTTAAACGAATGGGCAACTATTCGGAAATGGGCAGAGTAAGTATAGAATTAATTTTAATTAGCCAATTAGTTTATAAATGTTTATTCTTTAGTCACCAGCCTTTGGACAATGTGAGAGAATATTTTGGACCTAAAGTTGCCTTATACTACGCTTGGCTAGGATTTTACACACACATGCTTATACCAGTGAGTATAATAGGTGTACTGTGTTTTGTTTATGGCTTTGCTACTTGGAGCTCAGATACAATTAGGTGAGTGCGCGTAATATCGAAATTAATCTTTAAAATCATCCTATGATCTTATTACAGTAAGGAGATCTGTTCTGCTAACAAAACAACTTTGATGTGCCCACAGTGTGATAAAAGATGTGATTACTGGAAACTTCAGGATACTTGTTATTCATCGAAAATGAATTATCTGATAGATAACAATCTAACAGTGGTGTTTGCCTTTATTATGTCTGTGTGGGGTAAGGTTATCCATCCATCTTTTTTCATACGATTTCATAATTTAGATCGACCCATATCTTGGATATTTAATAGTTTTTTTTTCAGTTGAGACAATTATAGTATAAATATAAGAAGTAGGTTTGAGACTTACATCTCTGATAGAAAGAAAGGGGACCTACAATTTTCAGCTGAGTCCAAATGGCTAAGATAAGAAGGTTTTTTTTTGGGTACTGCAATAGCCCTTATTTACCCCTTCGGCTGGGACCCGAACCCAGATCTCATTTATAATATGGCATGACAGTTTAACGTATTAACAATTAATTTTGTTTCAAAAAAATCTTTGGGTCTTTACATGTCTATTGTTTGCTGATTTTTAGTGTCAATTACAAATGTATTTCGGCATAAGCTGGTTGATTTATTTTGTATGTGCACAAAATTAAATAAATAATGGCTGGTGCACGAGTCATGCTAAACTTAGAAATTCAAATAATTTTTTTTATCAATGTATTTCATTTATTTTCGTTTTATTGTATAGAAAATCAAATTTCATTTTGTATATCTAATTGTTTTTGAAGATGAAAGACCGTTAATGACTTCCATGCTCATTCACGCTTATGCGACACCTGACCAGAAAATTATTCATTGTGGCCTCAAGGGTTGAAGTCGTTTTCAATAGTTCAGTCAAATTCTTTGGTATAGTTTTGTACACATCTTGCTTGACATATCCCCATACGATCTGTTGCAGCCAATGGAAAGTAGATTTTCTGGATATTAATTTTGTTGAAGCTCCGCCATAACCATTCTGGCTAGATGTGTGTTCAGTTGCGCCATCGATGAAAGGGAGATACGTCTTCGGCGCATTTCTGGGTAAAAAAAATGTGTCGTGTCAAAACTGCACAGTGACTCCTTCTGGGTGCAGTTCCCTAATTGAAAATTTCTGCATTAGCTTGTATACATTGCCGTTTAAATCAAAATGAGTATTATCAGACAAAAACAAGCAGTTTATCAAGTTGTTTTCTTCTTGGGCCATTTCAATCAGAGGGATTTAACTTGCTCGTAATTTAGACTTTGTACGGAAACAAGTTTCCATTGATGACGAACTATCAGTTATAATGAACGTCTGCTAACTCCCATTTGAGCAAATAAGTTTTGGGTCGAAACGCTTGGATTTGCCTGTATTGACAAAACTACAGTCGCGATAGTGTCCTGAATCCGAACATAAAGATCTCCATTGTACAACCTTTGTGCGATACTCCCAAATTCGGCAAGCATAATCCATCTACTCGGGGTAGTGCCGCCAAACTCCCGCCCAGATTCCCTTTGAATGGAAATGAGGGACTGCAAAGCATGGTACCACTGCACTTTCCAAAACCTCGCTTCACTACCCCAAGCATTCAATTTAATAAATCTAAAAAGTAACCTAGAAAATAAAGAATTATATGACGTATATATAAAATTTAGCAAGATTTATGTAAATAAATAAAATACAATTACAAAATACAAAGGTACTTAAACCTAGAAATGGTTTTATTTTGGACGATCCAATTCACCGCGAGAATCTTTTGCACTTAAGGGGATCTTTTATGCCAGTATTATGGCTATTATTTACAAAGCATTATTGATAATTTAAAAAAAATCTTTATCAGTAATAAATTAATACCAAAAAAAGCATAAAACTTAATTAAAAACTTAAAATCATTCTAGACTATCATTGATCTTCTCGAAAATGGGATCTCCCACATTTTGCTTCGTCAAAATGTTTTTTGTCAGTATTTGACAGAAAAACTGAGAAATTTAGCTGAGTGATCCTGTTCATGTTTTCTTTTAATTTAATGATAATTTTTTTACTAAATTAATAATACAAATAATACAAATACCTTTTTAATAAAAAAAATATTCAAACCACGTTCTCATCAAAATCATTGAATGAAAAAAAAACTTTACTCCCCCTAAAATTGAAATAACAAACAAATGCTTCACTAAGCTTTGCGGTATGTAATTTGAACTATCCGGCTAAGGGAATACTAAAGAGAAGTGATTTAAACTAGTCCTGTAGGACCAAGAAAAAATTCAAAAAATCTTCAAAAAGCAAGAGTTTAATATATTTATCTGAAGGAAGGAATAGTTATTTTAACTACGCTATAAGTTTGCTATAAAAAGAAAAGTGACTCTGAAAATAAAGAAATATAACCAGCAAGTAACCAAAATTAGAAGACCAAATAGTAAATTTGTTTAATGTCCTCATCTTTTAATTTTAATTTGAATATATTTAAAATCAATGTAAATTATTTTTCAACCATTTGTTCATAGCTGTTCTTTACCTTGAAATGTGGAAGCGGTATTCCACACGCCTAATGCATCAATGGGGATTGATAGGATTTAGTCAAGAAATTGAACATCCACGTCCACAGTATCTGTCGAAAATTCGAAGAGCTCGGTTGACAAAACTTAAAATGATCAATAATGTTTTCGAACCAGATGTGCCTTTTTGGAGAACAAAGTTTCTTTCAGATCTCACCAGCTATTCAATTATGATTCTTTTTGTAAGTAAACTTTAAAATATCAAAACATTATTCTTATGTTCGTTCTTCGGTTTTTTTTTCAGATTTGCGTTTCTATCATAGCGTTTTTCTCATTAATCGTTTATCGAATGGCTCAACGTGCCTCGCACAGCATTTTAGGAAATGAAGACACAGCCACATACAAGATAATGATTTTGCCAATTACCGCTGGTATCATCGACTTAACTGTCATTTCATTACTCGACTATGCATATTCGCATCTGGCGGTATTTTTAACAAACCTAGAATATCGCCGCACGCAAACGGAATACGACGAAAGTCTGACAATCAAAAATTATGTATTCCAATTCGTCAACTACTACACCTCGCTTTTCTATATTGCCTTTTTGAAGGGCAAATTTGTGGGTTACCCAGCAAAATATAACCGGATATTTGGGTTCAGGCAGGAAGAATGTGCTCCTGGAGGATGTTTAATGGAACTCTGCATGCAATTGGTCATTATTATGGTGGGCAAACAAGCTGTGGGTGCAATTATCGAAATGCTCATTCCTTTTGCGATGAACGCTTATAAGAAACTTCAAACTAACTTCGGGGTGAAACGGAGGCGTAGCGAGGAGAAATTGATCGCTTGTAATCAATGGACTGAGGATTATCACCTCATAACATGGACGCATAGTTCGTTGTATTTCGAGTACTTGGAAATGGGTATATATAATAAATATTTCCTCATATGTTTTGTATTAATTATTTTTCTTTCGTTTAGTCCTCCAATTTGGCTTCGTAACACTGTTTGGTCTGGCATTTCCACTTGCCCCACTTCTAGCCCTTATTAACAATGTGATCGAAATGCGTTTGGATGCATTCAAAATGTTAAAATTCTATAAGAGGCCAGTTGCACAAAGAGTTCGAAATATTGGCGTTTGGTACAATATAATGGCGATTATCAGTAAAATCGCTGTGGCATCAAGTGTGAGTTGAGATTACTTATAGTCGATATAGATTAAGTTTTGAACTTAAGATTTTATTTCACAGGCAATGATCATAGCATTTTCTACGAATTTAATACCAAAATTAATTTATTTAACAACAACCGAAGACAATTCATTAGAGGGATATTTAAATTTCACTTTAGCACAATTCGATACGAAAGATTTTCAGGTGAACTTTTGAATTTCAATTCTTCTAGAATTTTTTTTTTAAATATGTGCGTCTCTATTCAAATAACAAATAGGTACAACCTGAAAAAAGCAATTTTGAAAATGTTACCACCTGCCGGTATACTGAATTTAGAAATCCTCCATTCCACAGTGAACCTTATAAGAGACCATTGATTTACTGGCGGATATTGGCAGCAAGGTTGGCATTTATTGTTATCTTTCAGGTAAGTTTCATGTTTAATGTGATAATTTTAAAACCGAATCATTTTCCCATTTAAAACTTGAAATCATATCCTTAATTCAGCCGTAAAATTATTACACACTGCGAGTATAATGATAGCGGCGAAAAAGTGTCACTTCGAAAGATCACCATTTTTACAGAAATTATATAAAATAACTCATAAATTGAAAATAAGATCGACAATGGCTGATGAACTGGCCAAAATAGGTTCATCACTTGAACCGAGCCAAATTGTACCCTGACTACTAATGCCAATGGAGCAAGAAAAGTATAAAATTCATCAAAGTTTCCTTTAGACCGCAAATGACAGATGGTCAACAATTGACTCCTGTCGGGTTTCAAGGAATCTTTTGCCAGATATTTCAAAGAAAAAACAGTGTATCTACTGAAGCTTAGCAGACCTCAATTGTCTCCCTAGGTTGGAATCTCTACAGTTCACAACTCAATGAGAACCCACATGAACAGAATGGGCATCAGCACATCTGACGGTATTAAGAAGAAGAGGTGGAAGTGCGCTCATTTCACTTCCTTAGCCAGAACTAGAAAAAATGCCCTCGACGCATACTTTTCGACGAACTTCATCCAGAAACCAGGATGGGTCAGGGAGGCACCCCATACCAAAAACTTCCACTAAATCTTTCCTCTTATCATTCCCATTCCTACATTACTCACACCCTGCACAGCACAATGGTTCCACTGAGATTTAAGTGAAGTGATAAGGCTTGCCTCATCATCACCCCACCTAACATAACTTAAGATCGACAAAGGTTCTGGATAATTTCAAAAATATATCTGTGTTACTTCAGGTATTACTCTGGTTTCCTTCTTCTTCATGGTTAACCGCACTTAGGTTCCTATAAACAAAATAGTTCCCATAATCTCACTTTGGTTTATCACTGGCTAGACAACACTCTTTATTACCTAAGAGAATTCTTTTATTCGCTATTATTACTTTTACCCACCAACAGCCAAACACATTATATCCACATTTGAAGATTTTAAGTAATGGAAGAAAACTTAAAACTCCTAGAGAAAATATCTGTTATAATGATTTTTGTTTGCAAGAATGATTGAATTAGTTTCAGTTTTAAGGCAAAACGAATTTTGGAAATTATCTCTGGATTTTAAACTAATATTAGAAAGGATCGTATTTCTCTTCATGTACCTTAAATAATTAAGTTCAGAGTTGACGAATATCCCTCGAAATTGACGTACATATGTCTAAGATGACGGATGCGTGCCTTGCGTCTATTAGCACATAAACAATTTAATGGTGGTTGGACGGCCTAATTTCTTTGTGGTTCGTTAGTCCTGGAAACCTAGTGCTACTTATCAACGTATTACTATCTTCTGAAAAGTCTATTAGTAGGAAGCCGTTATCTGTTTTGAAACTTTTAAGTAATATTTGGGCTGTAAAGTGTTCACACATTCCAGGCAAATGCATACTTTCAAGTCGTTGTTATTTGAGCTTCCGGGTTTTGTATCGTTTGAGTGTAAACATTGTCCCAGGCTCCTCGTGTCTCTCTCAAACCGGTAAGTTTCATGTGGTACGGATGTTAACCCGACGACATAACCCCCACATCCGGGGGAAAAAGTCATACCTAAGGACAACAAAAAAATTCTTACGGCTCCATATATCAAATCCGTCATCAAAGCATGATCGAATATCGTCTAGGGAACTAGCTCCATTGAATCAAGCCTAGGTGTCAGTTTACCGGTAAATTTCTCGCAAAAAACTTGTATGCTTTAAAATCGCACTACACTCATTGTCGTGTATCGGCTTTAGTGTATGCATGTATGTAGGACCTCATATAGACAATTCTTCAGCTACTGTCTTTTTTTTGTAATTTTTAGTTAGTAGTGGCATCCTACTACATTTAGACCATAGTAGTTCCACTGCCGCTGCGTTTAAGGTTACCCTATCGAGGGGAACTTATTAACTCCAACTTACTTTGTTTGCAAAAATACATTTCATTATTTTCGGTTCCTTTTCCCACATCGTACGGAAAACATAAACCATTTGATTTAAGGTTTATTTTCATTGGTTGATAACTGTAGGTTAGGTAGAACAATATTATTTTTCTTATCAATTTCTAAAATTCTCCTCAACTTCTAGTTTAGCTTCGTGTTTTGTTTAAGAAAAATTCTATTAGTTAATCAGCCTTCATATACATATATGATATTTTGTATTCATTTAACCTTTTATCATTGTCTTTATTCAACAGAATATAGTCGGGATGATCCAAGCATTAGTTGCATGGTCAATTCCTGATGTACCAGGCAAACTTCGAAAGCAAATCAAACGCGAAGACTTCCTATTGCGTGAAAACATAATTGAATATGAAAAAAAAATTGCCGCTGAATTGGCATCACAAACTCGTAGCCAAGCGCCTTTGACTGACAACACAACACCATTACTAAATCAGCCTAAAAACTCCCTTGACGCCGATGTACTAAGGCGCCGCCATAACAATGCAAACGATGACAACAATGATGATCAAACATCATCAGTCTAGCTTAAGTTGAAAAAAAACCTATTTAAAAATATAATTAAATCAAATGCATTTATCTGCTTAAAATTCCTCATGTAAAAAAGTTGAAAATTAGTTTTTTTTAATTGTAAAAAAATTTATTTTGTAAGTACTTAAATAAAGTATTGTAAATGTGCTCAAAAAAGCTTTATACGTAGAATGAATTGTACAATTTCAAACAAAAAATGGATTAAGCTTTAAGAAAAAGATATTACATATTGAACTATTTAATACACTTGAATACTCAAAAACTGCCTTTATTTACAGATTTGTTATAAAATAACTAATTTCTTTTGATCAAATGTTGTGTAGATTTTTTAATATTTCAAACAATTCTTTTATATAACTTATTTATAAACAAAAAATATTATGATGGAACAATAACAACTTAAGTTTTTGTATTGAAATACCTACACACTGCGCAACGTTGAGTTAAATCAAATGCTTAAATCAGGCAATATTCGTCCATTTTACAATGAAAAACAATACAATCGGTTGTTTAAAAACATAAACCTTCTTAAAAAAAAAACAACACTACTAGAGAGCTTTTATACAATTCAATCATCATAAAATATACATATTCGTAAATATACAAAAACAAACAGAACGGATAATATTTTGAAACAAAATATTTGAAATAATCAAAAGGCATCATTCTCCCGTGACCAGAAAGTTCGTACCTTAAAATTTAATAGAAGACAAACATTAAGAGTGTGCCAACTAGTAAATGAACAGGTCTACTTACAAATGTAAATAAATAATTATATCAATATTAATTTTAATTTAATTGCAAATCATATGCTTATGAACTCGGTTCACAAAACAATTTTTTTTCCAAGCTACGGGCATATACAGACATATATAGACATAAACATATAGCAGATAAGTTATTTACAACAAAATACTAATATATTTATGTTTTAATAAAACGATTGTTAAGAGTTATATTTACACAATAATACAAACAAAAATTGGAATGTTTTATATTTATTATAAAGGAGTGGAATTTGTTATAATAAGATTAAGATACTATTGTCGATGATATTTAAAAAAAAAAATTGCATACATACATATGTAAATAAATATACTTTGAAATCTCAATATGAAATAAAAACATTTTTCTGTTTGCACACAAATATTTTTATACTTAAAAATGTTAATATAATTTCTTTTTTATACAACATATATAACAAACATAAATAGGAACAGAAAATAGAAATATTTAATAATTGTATAAAAATAGAAAAAATAAATATATGTTGCAATCAATAGTATCGGTAATTTGTTCTTTTTTTGAATTTCCCAACAGGGGGAATATGCCTCTAACTGTATCTTGTATATCATAATTAATAGGTCTGTGCTTGTGCCTATTGCACTCCAGCAAAGTAATATTTTTGTGAATGATATATTTATGGAAACAAAAATGATAATTTTGTTTTTATGCTAACGACTTTGGGTTCAAATTTCGGGAAGCTTTGGATAGAACACGAATGGATATAATGTGTGATTTGAAATTTAGGAAATTGTTATTCGTTACCACTTAGCTTACATATGTAAATATATAGTGTATATTCAACAGTATCTAACAATATTTAAAATTGTTCAACGGTTTGATTTTACAAAGTTTAAGTTCAAAATTCAGAGTTAGTTAGTTTGGAAAACATAATAGAATCAAGGGCTTTTCACTTTTATCCTAGATTTCTTTGTATTGTGGAATTATTATTTTTACTTGCGTGGCGTAATGATTCATTGTATTTATTAAATTAAGCATTTAAATACACATTTCATATAATTTATCCAAAATCTTTATAGCATGGCAAAATGCCGTCTGCCAGATTGACAACGGAATATTTTCTTTTACATATGTATTTGAAAAAAGTTATCTTAACATTTTAAATTTAGATAACTTTTACCAGATTATTTCAAACAATGTTTTAAACATTTTTAATTTGTAAATTATGTACTACATAATAAGTGGCGTAATGTTAGTCTGTTGGATTGTCACGCCGAGGGTTTGTGATCTATAACCAGCTACTGCCACCTCAGAAAAAAATGAATGGTCCTGCACCTGCGAGAGAGGAACAAATTCTCCAAAAGAGTACTTTTTATTGCCAAAAGTGCAGTTCGGAAATAGCAGCAAATTGTAGGTTTCTCCATTCCTACCGACAACACGCACACATATGAAGTTGTAAATCTCAAGGTACCGGTTGTCTACGAGGTGTTGGGCCTCAAATTAATTTTTATTTTACAGTAGGTTGTTGACGACGGAAACGGCGGTATATTCTTCCTCGGTGCGCTTGATGAAATTATATAAAATTATTTTATATAAACATATCTCTCGATTTTATGCGTGTATACTTACAAGAGTGTTATGTATGTGTCACGTCAGGTGACATTTTGCTTCCAAATTTTCCATAAGGAACTACATAAAAACTTTAATAACCAAGTTTGAAGAATATTGCTTCAGAAGTTTTGTATTTAAATTAATTATAACCTAAACATTATTATTTTTTAAAAAGATTTTATTCGTTCTTATAAGAACTTTACCTACTCAGTGTTTGGGTTCAAGCTAAGAATTACATTTATAAAGTATAAAGATAGATTCCTATTTTAAAACCTAATTACCAACAAAGCAAACTTGAACAAGATAAAATTCGATATGTAACCTAAAACTATACATAAATAAACATCGATCGTTAATCGTTGAAGATGATTATCTGTTAGCATCTTTTGACATTTTCCTACGAATCCCCAAAAAAAGCTATCACCAAAACCATTCGTAGGGCCAATTTGTATAAGATTTTCTACTACTATATCATATTGTCTTTCATCGTAATGTTAAGTTTTATAAAAGTCTCGATTTCTTTTTGACTTACGATTTTAGCTAGTTGAATATGCGTTCGTAAGAAAGAATTTGTGCTCCATCAAAATCTAGAGAATTGCCACTTTTGACGACTAGTAAGTGAAGTTTTTGGTAGGATTGTCGGATTTGTTGTTGGATGTGGATATTTGGAAATTGCTTTGTCATCCTAATGAGAAAAAGGTTCAGAACTCAACAGAACTGCTACTTTAAATATATATTTTTTTCTCGGAAACGGTTCCATAGATTTTTAGATTCCGAATAATACCGACGCCATCCAGTTGCGCACCCCAAGGCTTCGGGCGTCCTGGTCTACACCATCTCTCCAGCGCAAGCATGGTCTACCACGCTGTCGTCTACCATAGAATGTACCACAAAGAACTTTCCGAGCAGGTTCCTCTTCGCTCATGCGAGCTAGGTGCCCTGCCCACCGGAGTCTACCGAGCTTAATTTTAGTCACGATATCTGCTTCAAGGTATATTGCGTACAGTTCATGATTGTACCGTCTCCGGAATCGTCCTTCCTCACATATGGGGCCAACAATTCTCCTTAAGACTTTTCTCTCGAACGCAGCTAAGAGGTCGGAGTGCCTTTTGCTAAGCACCCAAGTCTCGGATCCATATGTGAGTACTGACAGGACCATGGTCCTGTACAGCAGCAGTTTTGAAGTTATGGTGAGATTTCTGGATTTGAAGAGTTTTGACAGACTATAGTAGGCTCTGTTGGATTTGAGAAGCCGCCCGCGTATTTCTTCTTCTATATTGTTATCGGCTGCTACTATTGACCCAAGGTATTTAAAGGATTGCACCACTTCAAATTCGTGCTCCGCAACCTTGATTGTTTGACCAACTGTTCCTCTTGCAAATAATACAAATAATTAATACAAATAGTTTTCGACTTGGCAGGATTTGGCGTTAAATTATGCTTGAGTGCCCATGGTTGAATGATTAATAAGTCTTCATTCATCATTTCAATAGCACTGCAAATCATATCCAATTGACAGCTCAAGAATAATTGCACGTCGGCGTCGTCGTCGTCAGTCAACATATGGATAGTTCAGTATTTGTAAGCTGAGAGAGTTCGTTCACGTGCAGGGAGAAAAGAATTGGTCCCAAAATTGACCCCGGAGGAACTTCGGAACATTTAGCATCAGAACATTTTCGACAAGTAGAATTTTGATAACATTTTTTTCTTTCGCTTAATAAGGGTTTCATTGAGACAAAACGTACGCATTTTCGTTAAAAGAGCTGGATGCCAAACTCTATTAAATGCCTTAGAAATACCAAGCGCGAAAATCTTATTTTCTCCAAAACAATGTGAACAGTGAAATGCAATTTTTTCGGTGATGCCATCAGATCACCAACGGAACACACCCCTGAAAAAAACTTTCTAGCAGCGGCTGAGAATCGAACTCGAGACCTTCCGCATGCCAAGGGGTACTACTGTATGTATAAAAGCTTATTTTTCAAGAAACCGCTACAATGATTTATAACATTTGTTCTATTTAACTTCACTTTAAGTTAGCTCTAACCTCTAACCAGCGTTGCTGCGAAGTAAATACCATAGAGGGCCATTTCGAAATATTTTGAGGGCCATTTGACAAAAGTTGGGGCCAAATATTTTATTTACAAATCCGTCCTTAAAACATAGATATGGATATTTATTATCGTAGAATAAGGGCTTTACAATTTACAATGATACATAGATTGCACAGAGATATGATATTTAGTTTATATCTTACAACTGAAAAATACATTCAAAATGATGGTAAGGATTTACAAAAAGAAAAGATTTTTATTTTTTTGAAGGAAAACTACGTAAGTCCTTAAAACATTAAACTACAATTTATTAATATTTGTATTTATTCTTTTTTATTTATTTAATGCATTAAGCAGATTTATACAAATAATATATAATCTTACAGACTACCGAATACAAATTTTTTTATTGAAAAATAGAAAAACCAAATAATTAATTAGTGGAGCCAACAAAATAACTTGGCACGAGTACGATAACTTGGCCGCCAAGATTTGATGACGGATTTTTGTAGAGGGGTCAAAAACAAGCACTTTTTACTATGGGAGGGGGGGGTCTATCTCCCTCCGTTTAGGAGGTAGGGGCACTTTTAGAAAAAATGGTTTAAATTGAAAAAAAAAAATATAAAAAAACAACAGCAACACCTACAATAAAGTGCTATACTGCGTTTGAAAGCCAGAAGATTGTTCTATAATTCTACATTTAAATTAAATTACTCATATCAATAGTTTTTGAGAAATTCGCATTTAAAGTCCAAATTTTGATAAAAAAACGTGAAAAAAAAAGTTTAGACCGGTTGTTTTCAAAATTGTGATATGAAATTGTAAATTAGCTGATATGTGTTTCATGTATCTATCAGTTCTTAATCGAGCACAAAAAACCGCATGGTTCTATGTCTTCTGGTTTTTGAGAAAACCTCCGTTTAAGAGGTAGGGGCACTTTTAGAAAAAAATGGTTTAAATTGAAAAAAAAAAATATTAAAAAACAACGGCAATACTTACAATAAAGTGCTATACTGCGTTTGAAAGCCAGAAGATTGTTCTATAATTCTGCATTTAAATTAAATTAGTCGTATCAATAGTTTTTGAGAAATTCACATTTAAAGTCCAAATTTTGATAAAAAAAAACGTGAAAAAAAAGTTTAGACCGGTTGTTTTCAAAATTGTGAAATGAAATTGTAAATTAACTTACATGTGTTTTATGTATCTATTAGTTCTTAATCAAACACAAAAACCCGCATGGTTCTATGTCTTCTGGTTTTTGAGAAAATCGAAAATAACTAAAACTACTTTTCTACAAAATGTTTGATATTTTTTGCTTCCTTACATAAATAAATCAGTGCTAGCTTCCAACATTACAATATATAAACAGTAAAGTATGTATGGGGGGGCATGCTGCCCCCCTGCAACCCCCCTGCTTGGGCACACTATAGGATTTGGGGTAGGTGCGAGGTTGGGTGCATGCAAAGTTTCTTTCGCATTCACAGAATCTGTATTTAAAAAAATTCAAATTTATTCTATTTATCCAATGTCCACTAAATACATATAAAATACAATAAACGATCTTGAAAACCAAAACAAACTTCCGACCATGTTCACCAATACATGGCACTATTTTTCTTTCGAAAATACTGCCTAGAAAGGAAATATAAGGACGACTGGGGTTCGCAAATAATAGAGTTTGTGTCAGATGTAAAAAAAGTTTAACCTTGTTATACCGATGGTGATATATGTGAGGGTTTACAGTTAAAAGACATCGATCCTCCCACCCTTCAGAGCGAAAATTTAGAAAGTGTTTTTCCGGCAAAACATCCTCGGCTTCCCACCATAAAAGAGTAACTCAACGAACTCGACAGTTATAATACGGACGATGGCTTTATTGACGAGACTTACACACCTTTTTAATACATTTTGTACATTTTTAACTAACTATGACTGACTAACTCCTGACTAACTGACAAAATAACTGACCCAGATGCAATTCTACCTCCTCATGGTGCATTCTGGGTAACGCTAAATGAATTGCGGTACTGAACTAACAAAGATTCATTATGTTTATCAACATTAATCCTTAAAATGGAATCACCGTCACCACCAAAAATCAAAAAAAGTAGTTTTGGTAATTTTCGATTTTCTCAAAAACCAGAAGACATAGAACCATGCGGTTTTTTGTATTCGATTAAGAACTGATAGATACATGAAACACATATCAGCTAATTTACAATTTCATTTCACAATTTTGAAAACAACCGGTCTAAACATTTTTTTTCACGTTTTTTTATCAAAATTTGGACTTTAAATGTGAATTTCTCAAAAACTATTGATATGACTAATTTAATTTAAATGCAGAATTATAGAACAATCTTCTGGTTTTCAAACGCAGTATAGCACTTTATTGTAGGTGTTGCCGTTGTTTTTTAATATTTTTTTTTTCAATTTAAACCATTTTTTCTAAAAGTGCCCCTACCTCCTAAACGGGGGGAGATAGACCCCCCCCCTCCCATAGTAAAAAGTGCTTGTTTTTGACCCCTCTACAAAAACCCGTTATCAAATCTTGGCGGCCAAGTTATCGTACTCTCCCCAATAACTTTATAAACTTAACCGAAAAGAATAACTTAAATCCAACTTTGTTGAGAAAAAAAATCAACATGATTACAAATCCTGTTGGCTTCTCTAATACATCTAGTCGAAGGTTCATTTAGACCATAATTTACCCGATGATGAGGTTCATTAAAAAGGAAACGGGATCACAGATGCCTTAACGGAGCATATACATTTACAAGAGACAAAAGAAAAAGGCAATTTATATAGGATATAATAATATCGCGCAAAAATATAATTGAAAATTTTTTACGACGAACGACAAGAGATTGTAGGCGAAGAAGTTGACACCGAGTTTTATAAGTTGGGGTATGAATATTCCAGTTTAGGCTATGCAGAACAATTGGAGAAAATTTTGTTTGTATGTTTTCAATCCTATTAGAATGAACTTGATAAAATGAATTCCAAATTACACAGCAATATTCCAACGATGACCTTACATATGCAAAGAAAAGAGATCGAAGAGTAAAAGAATCAGTGAACTATTAAGAGTTCCGATTAATGAATCCTAACATAGAGTTAGTCTTAGCAATCACAAAGCCTCTATGAGATTTAGAGCAGAGTTTCGAATCAAACATGATACCAAGATCTTTCTTTTCGTTAAGTGTTGAGATTTCCGTACCTTCTATAGGATACTGAAAAGAATTGATAATAAGCTCCTAAAAAATGATAAGGTTTAACACTTTCATACGTTCAAGAAAAGCTGATTAGCTAAACACCATTCAGCCAAGCGATCAAGATCACATTGGAGTAAATGACAATCATTAATTGACGTAACACTACGGAATATTTTGATGTCATCCGCAAACATCAAACAAGAAACATTTTTTTAATAAATCATATGGATATCATTGATCAGCAGCAACAATAGAAGAGGGCCAAAGTGACTTCCTTGTGGTACTCCTGATGTGAACTCAATTACATCTGATAGTACGTCAATAATACGCACAAACTATTTTCTTCCGCTTAGGTAGGATTCAAACCACTTTTAAATATTTGAGTCAACACGTTGGTCAAAATTGACGTGAAAAAAGTCAAATCATTTAACAAAATAAATGAATGAATTCAGTTCCATTTTAAGTACTTATGGTTATTTGTATGTGGTGGAAACGCATTATAGTGGCGATGCATCGCGATGGTTTGTATTTAATTTTGTAAAGCTTTTTAATTATTTTAAGCACGATATGATGTGATGTTTAATCTTCTAAAATTTAGATTTGGGGGCCATTTCTAATTGGCCCGGGCAAAGGGCCAAAATTTAAAACGGGGGGCCAAATGGCCCGATCGGGCACTTTGTGGCAACGCTGGCTCTAACCTATGCATTATTTAAAAATTTTAATCAAAAACACAAAGCGCGGAAAAATTACATCAACTGATTTTGACAGTTTTCACCAACCAGTACTAGCTCAAAAGGTAGTGCACTGCAGAATATTCAAAACTAGGGTACAGTTCAGCTCAATGAACACTAATCAGTGTAATCTAGTGCAGACATTTTTTCAATGGACACCAAAAAGCTACACTTTTTTTGCCCACAGTAGTCCAGTGCAGTTGGTTGAACAAAGCTATTAATTATAAGAGCAAGTTTGTGCGACTCAGTCGTTCATTTTATTCATACCTAACGCCGTTTTTATGGCTGAAACTAAACTAGCCTAGGGGCATCGACTTCCCTTTTGTAAGTACACTCTTTTCAGCACAGACAAAGACCTTGCCAAAACTGCTACTGCCATTCTGGTAAAATCAAGTTTTTGATGCCAAAAGTTCATTATCCACGGATTGACTACTTTTGAATTAACTTGTGTAGTCATTGCACTCGAAAATAACGAAAATATTCTTATGGTATCTTTGTATAGTCAGTGCTCCGCATCCAAAACTGCGCTAATTCGCAGAACCAACGAGATTTTATCTCAACCAATGCCTACAATCCCGCGAACTCCTTCGGCACTTGACTTTTTCATGTACCCTTCACATCTTATATGTAGAATTCCTTCAATAATTAATTTCATCTGCACTGCAATTGTTTCAGATTCTAACTATGTATTTAGTTGTAAAACTAGTTCTTTGTCTCCTGACAAATCTAAATACTCTTGCTACCCTCAGCAGGAATTCATAAACTATAAAAAAAAAAATGAATTGGAAAGTATTCCAAAGTTCCTTAATGGATAAGCTGCGGAAAAATCCGCCCAGCAAGTTCAATCAATGATACTATCGCTGAACAGGCACAACCGCGAAATTTTAAATCGAAATAAAGAGACCTCCCCCATCATATTCAAAATATGTATGTATAAATATAGGCAAAGCTTCGAAAAAAAACTGCAAAGAAAATTTTTCATCCTACTTTAAGTACACATGGAGATAAATACCAGAGTGTTCATTCCCAACTCAAATGCCTCAATACTCTCATCAAACAAAACACTAAAGCCTGGATCAGAAAATTTCAAACAAAATAACCAAATTGTAGGAAAGAAATCTACTTTACTTGGTGAACTCCAACACAATGACGTCATCTTTGCGTCTGACCAAGGAAAAACGAATGCTTTTGCAGACTTCTTCGAATGCAAGTTCATACTCAATCCGTCCGCTCTTCAATGGGAATAGTGTAGCATAACCAATTTGGGTTTAAAGCATCCCACTCCACCTTAGACCCGTTGTTGAAGCTCCACGCTGATACAACTCTGGCTTTTAACAAAAAAACAAACCACTGTAAAATGTCTTCTTGATATTCAAAAAGTATTCGACTCTGTTTGGATAGATGGTCTGGTTTTCGAGTTGAAGTCTCTTGACTTGCCTAGACATCTTATACCCATCATCCATAGTTTTCTCACTAACCGTAAGTTTTACGTACGCGTGGGGAGTACTAACTCCACAATCATTAAAAATGTCTTAGCCTGAGTCGCTCAATGATCCCCCCTTCTTCGACCCGATCTATTTAATCTCTACATCTCCGACCAACCATAGCCAACATCACCATATAGTTTATCCTAGCCCGGACATAGCCCTCCGTAGAGTTAAGGCACACATCCTTAGACTATGGGAATATTATATCCAATGGGGAATAAAAGTCTGTCTAAAATGGAACTAATCTGTTTTAGACGACCGACGCTTGCGTAATGGCCTATCAAAGTGTTAAATATCTTGGAGTTCACTTCCTCGAAAGGTTCAAGTTTAACCAACACATCAAATTCACACTTAGTAAGGCAAATTATACCTTATCCCTATTACGTCCCTTATGAAATTTTATGATTTAATGATTACTGACTAAAATTTGATGGGCTTACTGGTCAAGTTTTCAAAACCTTTTAAATTGGGCATAAAAAAAAAACTTGCCAAGTAAGCCCATCAAATTTTAGTCAGTAATCATTAAATAATAAAATTTCTCTATTACATTGTAGCTGTTTCAATATTATTCTACTTTAAATATCCGGTATTAAACCTTCATGAAGTAAGAACTTGACGTACTTTTAGATCTCAGTACTTTTCACGGCTGACTTGTTACACAAAGGTTTTTGTATAGAAGAACTTGGGTCTTTTTTTAACATTTATGTTTTTGGTCTGATTTCACTCCTTTTTGCAAAGATTTTAATATTTTGCCATGTCAAAATCTCGAAAGATACGGAAAGATAGAAAGATGTACTCAACTTAGTTTAAAGCTTCCTATTTCTTTTGGTATATTTTCTTTTTGTTATTGGTTATTTTGATTTGCGCTTCAATTATTTCTTCTTGTCCTGGCAAGATACCTAACACTAACATACCTACCTGAATTACGGCAATCAGAAGTGCTCCATATAAATTAAACATTTTCTCAGAAAGTGGGTGGATACCACGCCCCGCGAATAGAAAACCCCAATTTTTATTTTTGGTCCTTTATATGCAATTTGAGCCCTACCGTTCTACCAAATTTCATTGTTCTACTGCAATCGGAAGTGCGCCATGTATAATTTACATCAGTTCTGGGTGTTATATATGCACTTGATGGTAACCCTAAATATTACATAGTTATAAGTTAGTTTAAGTAAATACGTTATGTATGAAGTCAGTCTAGAATAAACCGAGAATTGATTAAGACGTGTGTTTTCTTTAATATTATGAATTCCCAGTAACGGACACATTACCACGAGGATGGGATATCCAATACAAATTTTTTTTTAGTTTTGCGCCATAAAGTTAAAAGTAATCCTTGTGAAAAGAAATAATACAAAAAAAAAAAAATCAAAACGCGTGTGCCATTGAATTGTGAAAATTCTAAAAAAAAAAAAAAAAAAACTCATTTAAATAAGTGGTACCTACTACAAATTATCAGAATCTTTTTTTTTTTTGTGGAAAAATCATCATGCCTGGAGATGAGAAATCTGGTATAAGACCACAACTACATACGATTGGTTTACTGGGAAATATCGAGCCTTATTTGGCAGACGGTGACTTCGAACAATATGTGGAAAGGATGGAGCAGTTATTCATCCTAAATAATATTGCTGAAGAAAAAAAAGCTGCGTTGGCGGGGAGGTGTATAAAATTTTACGATCTCTTGTTTCGCCAAAAGTACCGAAAGATTGTTCATTCTCAGAAATAATAACAGTTCTCAATTCTCATTTCAAGCCAAGGAAAAATGTTAGAATGGAGAGGCACAAATTCTTGTCAAGGCAATTGGAAGCTGAAGAATCTCTTTCGGAATTCATCATCGAACTAAAATCATTAGCTGACAGTTGTGACTACGGCGAATTCCTTGATCAAGCTCTCTGTGATAAGTTTATCCTCTCACAAAATGATGAGAGAATTCAGCGAAAGCTTTTAGAAGAGCCAATTAAACAGTCCTTTTCCAAAATATGTGAAATCGCTCTGCTCATGGAAATGACGCTAAAGGAGGTAAAGGGCATGCGAGAAGCAACAAATAGCCATTCTTCGATCTCTGCAGTTCGTCAAACTTCGAAAGCTGGAAATCAAGCAGAAAGAAGGCAAAACTATAACCACTCGAACAACAAGGGGCCATCCAACAACAACAACAGGCAGCAGAAGAAGACATCATACGCATCATTAAACAATGACAACAATATTCAGTGCTACAAATGTCAAGCTTTCGGACATTATGCAAATAAGTGCCCGAATAAAAGATCAGGAAGAAATATCAAGAATAAAAACAGAAAACATTATGTAAAAATGCTAGATGAAAGTAACTCACAGTGTACCAATAAATTGTCAAATTTAAGATTAGCATGTATTAAGGGTAAACATTCCTTTTCTTCTAGTCCTCTTATAGTTAATATTAAAATAGGTAAATTATATATTAATATGGAAATCGATTCCGGAGCATGCATGTCAATTATTTCAGTTTCTCTCTATAAAATTTCTTTTCGGAGATGTGCATGAAAACTTTTGATAAAAGTTTAAAAGTTGTTACCGGTAAAAAGGTGGTCGTCGTTGGTGTAATTGATGTTTCGGTAAATTTAATGGATGGTAATAAAAGTGTTGTGTTGCCATTGGTGGTAATCGATACGGAGGAAAATTTTGTGCCATTACTTGGTCGCAATTGGCTTAATGTGTTATTTCCTAATTAGAGAAATACATTTAATCTTAAGATTAATAACTTAGAAACTCCAAATGATATAAGAGGTGAGTGTTTGAACAAATTTCCCTCCGTTTTCTCGAATGATTTACAAGATACAATAAAGGGGCATGAAGCTACGATTGTTATGAAGCCGCAAGCTACTCCAATTTTTCATAAACCGTACACTGTACCGTATGGTTTGCGGGAAAAAGTTGAACAAGAGTTGAATAGACTTGTGGTTGAAAATATTTTGATACCTGTCCGCTACAGCGAATGGGCATCACCGGTTGTAGTAGTAGAAAAAAAAGATGGTTCTGTTAGATTGTGTATAGACTGCAAGGCTACTATAAATCGTATGGTGGAAACCGAACATTACCCTATTCCTAGAATAGATGACATTTTGGCTGGATTAGCTGGATGTGGAATTTTTTGCGTTTTAGACCTTGCAGGTGCTTTTCAACAAATTTTAGTTTCAGAACCATGTCGTAAATTTTTGACTATAAATACACATAAGGGTCTTTTTAGGTACACCCGATTACCTTTTGGTATCAAAATAGCTCCATCAGTATTTCAAGCAGTGACCGATAGTATATTACAAGTCTTACCAAATGTAAAAGCATATATAGACGACATCATCATCGGGGGTCGCGATATCGACGATTGTAAGATAAATTTATTCGAGGTTTTGTCGCGTTTCAAAGAGTTTGGAGTCAGGGTTCGCTTGGAAAAGTGCACATTTTTGAGTTCTTCCGTAGAGTACCTAGGGTACGAAATTTCTAAAGAAGGGTTAAGGCCTAAGAGAGATAAGTTGGAAGCTCTTGTTGACGCGCCTTCTCCGACTGATTTAAAAACTCTTCGAGCTTACTTAGGGTTACTCAATTTTTACGGGCGCTTTATTCCAAATCTCTCGTCGAGATTAAGTCCCCTCTATAGATTATTAAAAGCAGATACTAAGTTCGTATGGTCACAGGAATGTGAGCATACATTTCAGGAGAGTAAAACATGGTTACAAGATCACAATCTTTTGGCACACTACGATCCAGATAAACCACTAGGCATCGTTTGTGATGCAAGTTCATATGGTCTTGGAGGCGTTCTCTTCCACATAGAGCCTAATGGAGTAGAGAGACCAATTTTATTCATATCGAGTACATTATCTGATACGGAGAAAGGATACGCTCAGGTGCAGCGGGAAGCTTTAGCTGTCGTATTTTCTGTCAAGCGATTCCACAAATACATTTATGGAAAACGGTTCACGATCTTCAGTGATCATAAGCCCCTGCAAGCTATTTTTGGCAATAAAAGTAGTTCTGACGTAGCCTCGGCTAGATTGAATCGTTGGGCATTAATACTGTCACAATATGATTACACAATCAACTATCGCAAAGCATCTAAAATGGGAAACGCCGATGCTTTATCGAGGCTCCCATTAAAAGAACCAACCGGTGTTAAAAATGAGTTCATTAATTTTTTTAATTTTGCTGGAGATATTCCATTAAATTTTTCTCTAATTTCGAAGGAAACGCAAAAAGATTGCGTATTGCAAGAAGTTCATAACAGTGTGCAATACGGTTGGCCGAAAAGAATAACTAAAGACTTGGAAAAGTACTTTGATCGACGCATAGAATTGTCAGTAGAAAAAGATTGCGTTTTTCTAAGGGATAGGTTAATTATTCCAGTCTCATTAAGGGAACACATGCTGAATCTTTTGCACCAGGGCCATATAGGCATTGTGAGAATGAAATCTCTTGCTCGAGGTTCAGTATGGTGGCCTCGTATTGACGACAATATTGAAGATTTTGTGAAAACTTGTGATGTATGTCAGCAGTTTTCGAATAAGCCCAGTCCTATTGGTCTGAGTTCATGGCCGAAAACTACATATCCTTTCGAACGGCTACACATGGATTTTTTTATTTTGCAGGATTAACATTTTTAGTGGTTGTTGATACCTACTCAAAATGGTTAGAAGTTGTTAAAATGGGAAAAACAACCGCGGATAACCTTATAATAGTTTTGAGACGAATATTTTCAGTTTTTGGGCTTCCAAGAGAGATAGTTTCTGACAACGGTCCCCCATTTAGTTCAAAGGAACTAAACGATTTTTGTATTGCAAATGATATTCACATTTTGAAGTCTCCTCCGTATAGTCCACAATCTAATGGGATTGCAGAACGCGCAGTTCAAACAGTGAAGACTAGTTTAAAGAAATTTCTTATATGTAAAAAGCTACGCAACATTCCAATTGAATATAAGATCGATAATTTTTTATTTAAGTACAGAAATACACCAACCACTACAACCAACATTTGCCCGTCAAATTTGATTTTTCAGTATGTACCAAAAACACTTTACAATCAATTAAGAAATCATAACGAAAAGAAGGAAGATAAAAACTTAGGGAAAGAGAAGAATAGAGAGAAGTTGGATAGTAGAAATGAAAGTTATTATGTTGAAGATATGCATCCTGATAAAAATGTAAAACAGAAAGTAAATAACAGGACTACTAGAAATAAGAATATAGATAATAAGATAGTATTTAAGGAAAATGAAGATGTATGGTACAAAAACGTTTTTGATAATTCTGTCAAGTGGATTCCCGCTAAACTATTAAAGAAGTTGACTAAAAGTTTATATTTAATCAATGTAAAAGGTAACGTAAGAAAAGTTCATGGCAACCAACTTAAACATAAATTAAAACGAAATATTATTCAAGTAACTAATGATATTATCATCTCCAAAGATAATTCTCACGAGTTAGAAACAGGTTCTGATTTTGAGATATTGGAAAAAAGAAACAATGAAGAATCCGAATCAAGAGATGTATTATCAGATTTACCAAATATAAAAAGAAAAAGAAATAAAAAAATTCCATATTCTGGTCCTACTCGTAGGTCACCAAGATTATTAGATCTATAGATAAAATAAATTGAATTGTTTAATAAAATGTAATTTAATCAAAATATTTATTAATTATGAAAAGAAATTGAATTAAATTAAAAAAAAAAAAACTTAGATGAATTGAATTTTCCTATCTAAGCACACATAATTGAGTCAAAATATTAATTTTCAAACAAATTAAATTTTCACAAAAGTTAAAATGAATTGATTTATGTTTTATATTAAATAATTTTGAAACCATACTATACACTATCAAATTGGAAAAATAATATGTAACTTCAATCTTAGAAGGGGAAAGTGTTATATATGCACTTGATGGTAACCCTAAATATTACATAGTTATAAGTTAGTTTAAGTAAATACGTTATGTATGAAGTCAGTCTAGAATAAACCGAGAATTGATTAAGACGTGTGTTTTCTTTAATATTATGAATTCCCAGTAACGGACACATTACTGGGGAAGTGGGCGGATACCACGCCCCTGAATGGAAAACTTCAAATTTTATATTTTTTCTTTGTATGCAATTTAATTCCTACCACTTTACCAAATTTCATGGTTTTACAGCACTTGGAAGTGCTCCATTCAACCAACACCAATTTGGAGAAAGTGGGCGGATACCACGCCCCCTGAATGGAAAACTTCAAATTTTCGATTTTTTCCTCTACTTGCATGACAAGACCTACCGTTGTGCAAAATTACAAGATTCTACGATGTCGGGAAGTGCTCCATAATTTCGATGATCTGTCGGTCAGTGAGTGAGTGAGTCAGTCAGTTACGGTTTTTGTGATTTTTGAGTCCTTATATCTCAGGAACCGCTTATAATAGAAAACTGAAATTTGGTGAGGCGCCTGGGCTTGACTAGCTTAGCAAATATTCGGAATTTCAAGTTTCTGACTTCATTAGTACTAAAGATAGGGGTGGGGGGGGGGTCAAAAGTCGCCTGAGTTTGTTTCTGTAAAAAGGGTGTAGTGCCAGAACTTGGCTGGGCACTACCGTGCCCTTTGATATACAATCGTACAATAAATAATCGTTCACCCGTTTTCAAGACATTAAATTCCAAAAAAAAACCACAAATGTTGTATATGAAATATTATTTTAAATTTAACTACGTAACCTTATAAAAAATATTTGATTGAAATCGGTAAATTCGTTAATGAGAAGTTCGAATATAAAAAAAAGAAGAACCACGAGAAGTACCTTTGATGAAAATCGTTTGAGTGACTTAGGCTGAAGAACGAGGTACAGACATACAGACAGACAAAAGGAATTGTGGGACACACTTTTTTCGTGTTCCTTATTATCGTAATGTCAATTAAAAATTCTATGCTTGCAGGGAACTTCAGCTTCATGTAGTTGATATAACGGGTGATTTTTTTGAGGTTAGGATTTTCATGCATTAGTATTTGACAGATCACGCGGGATTTCAGACATGGTGTCAAAGAGAAAGATGCTCAGTATGCTTTGACATTTCATCATGAATAGACTTACTAACGAGCAACGCTTGCAAATCATTGAATTTTATTACCAAAATCAGTGTTCGGTTCGAAATGTGTTTCGCGCTTTACGTCCGATTTATGGTCTACATAATCGACCAAGTGAGCAAACAATTAATGCGATTGTGACCAAGTTTCGCACTCAGTTTACTTTATTGGACATTAAACCAACCACACGAATGCGTACAGAAGAGAATATTGCGTCTGTTTCTGAGAGTGTTGCTGAAGACCGTGAAATGTCGATTCGTCGCCGTTCGCAGCAATTGGGTTTGTGTTATTCGACCACATGGAAGATTTTACGCAAAGATCTTGGTGTAAAACCGTATAAAATACAGCTCGTGCAAGAACTGAAGCCGAACGATCTGCCACAACGTCGAATTTTCAGTGAATGGGCCCTAGAAAAGTTGGCAGAAAATCCGCTTTTTTATCGACAAATTTTGTTCAGCGATGAGGCTCATTTCTGGTTGAATGGCTACGTAAATAAGCAAAATTGCCGCATTTGGAGTGAAGAGCAACCAGAAGCCGTTCAAGAACTGCCCATGCATCCCGAAAAATGCACTGTTTGGTGTGGTTTGCACGCTGGTGGAATCATTGGACCGTATTTTTTCAAAGATGCTGTTGGACGCAACGTTACGGTGAATGGCGATCGCTATCGTTCAATGCTAACAAACTTTTTGTTGCCAAAAATGGAAGAACTGAACTTGGTTGACATGTGGTTTCAACAAGATGGCGCTACATGCCACACAGCTCGCGATTCTATGGCCATTTTGAGGGAAAACTTCGGAGAACAATTCATCTCAAGGAATGGACCGGTAAGTTGGCCACCAAGATCATGCGATTTGACGCCTTTAGACTATTTTTTGTGGGGCTACGTCAAGTCTAAAGTCTACACAAATAAGCCAGCAACTATTCCAGCTTTGGAAGACAACATTTCCGAAGAAATTCGGGCTATTCCGGCCGAAATGCTCGAAAAAGTTACCCAAAATTGGACTTTCCGAATGGACCACCTAAGACGCAGCCGCGGTCAACATTTAAATGAAATTATCTTCAAAAAGTAAATGTCATGGACCAATCTAACGTTTCAAATAAAGAATCGATGAGATTTTGCAAATTTTATGCGTTTTTTTTTTAAAAAAAGTTCTGAAGCTCTTAAAAAATCACCCGTTACTTTTTCTAACGGCCGGCACCTGTGAGTAAAGGCTTGGTTGCATAGTTAACATTGAAGGAAGAAACAATATTTAAATATTTTAATAAACCAAGACTCTCATCAATATTTTGTATGGCAAGTTTATCGGTAACAATTTTCAAAAGGCCATGATTATAATATACGTGATACTATAGCAACTCTTTGTCAACAAGACTGATAAGCTTTAACGACCATTATTTCGCTTAAAGTAAATACCTACCTATACCTAATCAAATTTTTGTTTATTTCCCTCGAACACGCATCCACTGAGTGGAAGGAGATCTAATTTGTTTTTAAATTAATGACACACCAATCTTCTTTTTGTTTTTATTAATTTCATTTCGTAATGGCTTGAATGGCTTATGATTTCTTTTTTTATTCAAACTGACCGCATCTAAATTTATATACACATACAAGATCAACAAAACTACGTATGCATGTAAGTCTTCCGTGAGGTATTTATAATCGTTCATTTTTTAACACGCTGAGGTTTGTTAAAATACGAGGACTTTCGTTTCTATATTTTCGGTTTTTCTGAATGATTGACCGATTATGTACTCTTTCTGATACAGATTTTTGACTATGTGACTACAAACCTGTACTTATTAAAGAATAAATATTCGAGTATATTTTATTTGTAAACAAATTCGGAACTTAAATTCCATTGCGAAATTCAAAATATTTTTAATCAAAGGTTTTAAAACAGCTACACTCCGTTGCCTCATAGTGGTCTTTTTAAGAAGTGCTAAAACCCAAATTTCTGGTTATTATATTTTTGTACTGATAGAATTAAAGCAACTTAATTTTTCGGTATCTCATATTCCCCTACAGCCAAATGCGCTGTGAATATTTTGTTAACTTTATTTTTGTTCTTCCCTTCTTTTTCTTAAATATTTGTCAACAAATAATCTTTTTTCAAGATAATATACCTACCACAAGAATTTTTTTGTAAACAAAGTCCTAGGGGTAAACACAGAAAACAATCAATATTTGTTATCATAATAATTTGAATCGAAATAGATTAGGATTAGAAAAAAAAAATGAATATAGTCTAGACAATTTGATATTTTATTCTATCAGCCTTGAACTTACTCCAATTTCTAAGCAATACGATTACAACTAAGAACAAACATAGGTGCTTAACCTTTTATATTTTCCGGAAATTTGAAACAGTGGTCTTGATTATTTTTTTTGTTTTTTTTTTTTTTTTAGGGTTAAGGTGAGAGTTCCTTAAAGGTTTAGATAAGTTTAGAAGATTGCATTAGAAGGCCTAACCCGCTGGATCGCAACTCAACCAAATATTTACTATCACTAGAGGACCAATATGTGCACTGTCAGTGTTTTTTACTTGCGACTTATAGGTACTATATAGCAAGTTATGCATTTGTAAAAAAAATTGAATTCGAGATTTTGATCAAAATTGACATTACGATAGCGAAGACCAAAAAAGTGGGTCTCACAATTCTGTCTGTCTTTTCGACTACACCCTAAACGGCTCGCCCGATTTTCTTTAAACTTGGTACAGGGTATTTTTAATTTTCCCCCACACGTTTTTTTTCGTTTTTCGAAATTTCATAAATACTTTTTTTTCTCAAAAACTGTTCCATAGATTTAAAAAAGAAAGATACAAAAAAATTTCATTTAGTAAAAGCTAGATCAAAAAAAAATCGTCCGAAAAGTGGTATCAACTTTGGAACCATTTTTTTTTTTTTTTTTTTTGATTTTCTCAAAAACGGTACAACCGATTTTGATTATTTGATAATTTTTTTTATGCTAAGAATCCCTAAAAATTTAAATAGAATTGTATATTCAAATTTTCTAAAAATTTTTTTTTTAATGTTTAGAAAGTCTCAAATTTTTTTGCAAAACTCAATATTTTGAAAACCACATGCTAGATTTTTTTTAAGCTCGATAAATTAAAGTTTTTCAATATAATCTACAAGATGTGAACAAAAAATTTTTATTTTACCTAAAAATAATGATATCCACCATACAAATGTTAAAAAATGGTTTTCTCATATCGTATTTTTCTCGAAAACGGAGCCTAGAATTTTGATCAAATTTTTTTCTTTCGAATAATTTTTACGATGTATAATTAAATAATAAACATTTTAAAATTGAGATATGACTGACTGTACCAACCGTAGAACCATTTTTTCAAATTTTGAATTTCTCATTATCGACATAACGGATTTTGATGAAATTCTTTATAGAGAAGCTTCTAAAAAGTTTCAAAAATATTGCATTTCAAAACTTAAAAAAAAAATATTTTGAATTTAAAAAAAAAAAATCATATTTTTTGGAAAATTCGATATCTCAAGAACGGCTTAGTATTTTTCTTGAAAATTTAATTTTTATTTGAACAGTAATAAAAACTTTGAGTTGGTGTACCAATTTTTTTTTAAATATTTAAAACATTTTGTATATCTACAAAAGCTTATTTTTTAAGAAACCGCTACAACAACTCATAATTTTTGTTTTTGCATAAATTCATATTTGTATAGCATTCTGTTTTTACCTCTTACTGGTAAAAGAGCTAAAAAAATAAATTTTATCCATATGAACAGTTTTCTCTAATAACATTCGGTTTTAAAATTCCTAGTATATTACATAGGAACAAGTTCGTGCGACCCAGTCGTGCATTTTATTTTTTTTCGTGTATAGCACATAATTGATTCGTTCGTTCAACTTTAACCAGGGTTGACCCAGGTTTTCTTCACAACCTTGAAAGTTGTCAAAAAAAAACTGGGGTTAGAGAAATTTTATTATTTAATGATTACTGACTTAAATTTGATGGGTTCACTGGTCAAGTTTTAAAACCTTTCAATTTATACATAAAAAAAAAACTTGCCAAGTACACCCATCAAATTTTAGTCAGTAATCATTAAATAATAAAATTTCTCTATTACATTGTAGCTGTTTCAATATTATTCTACTTTAAATATTCGGTATTAAACCTTCATGAAGTAAGAACTTGGCGTACTTTTAGATCTCAGTACTTTTCACGGCTGACTTGTTACACAAAGGTTTTTGTATAGAAGAACTTGGCACAATCCTCTCACTCCTTTTTGCAAAGATTTTAATATTTTGTCATGTCAAAATCTCGAAAGATACGAAAAGATAGAAGGGTGGACTCTACCTACTAAAATCAACTTACTCTATAGCTTCCTATTTCTATTGGTTATTGGTTGTTTTGATTTGCGCTTCAATTGTTTCTTCTTGTCCTGGCAAGATACCTAATACTAACAAACCTACCTTAATTATAAATACTAGTACCTACATCCACTCGAAGTCATAAAAAAGCAATAACTGTTGAGAAAGGCGATGATGTTTTTTTTGCAATTTTAACTCCTTTTTTAAATAAAAGTAGCCCACCAATTAATAGCCTGATTAGTGGTTTGATTATTTATAGATCACATCACAGTTAAGAGTTGTTTTTTTATATAAATTCATAATTTTTTCAGGTATGCAAATTTTTTCTTTTTTCATTCATGATAACATAACATAGAGTACCAAATCGAGCACTCTAGTTCTAAGAAAAGTTATGAAATTTCAAAATGCATGTATAGTTTCAAAATGACAATAAAAAGACACTTCGAATGAAAAATCTTAGATTTTCTATTTTTCGCTCGAATGTACATTAAGCTATACCGCTCTACCAAATTTAATCATTCTACTGCAATCGGAAGTGCTCCATATAAATTATACATTTTTCCACGGATACCACGCCTCCTGCATGGAGAACCTCAATTTTTAATTTTTGGTCCTTTATATGCAATTTGAGCCCTACCGTTCTACCAAATTTCATTGTTCTACTGCAATCGGAAGTGTGCCATATATAATTTATATCAGTTCTGAGGAAGTGGGTGGATACCACGCCCCTGAATGGAAAACTTAAATTTTCATATTTTTTTCTTTGTATGCAATTTAAGCCCTACCACTTTACCAAATTTCATCGTTTTACAGCAGTCGGAAGTGCTCCATATAAATTAAAAATTTTCTCAGAAAGTGGGCGATATACTCAAATCCGTTGGCCCGCCATTGTTCTGAATAGTGTTCTTTCACACTGACAAAATCACTTCATAAAGTTTTCTATCTGTTCTACTCTACAGGTCTCTTCCGGAGTCGATGGAAAATTGCATTTGTTCAGCCAGTCCTTAAAAAAAAAGAATCTTTCTCTTTCTAAGGTTATGGGAACACTCATCGAATTTACTTCCCCTTATACACTGTGTTTTCTAAGGTCTATATAAAGGGTATTCATAACGCCTTGAATGTGCGTCAATCAAACGCTGAGATCAAACCATCGCTGCTTTGTTGGGGTAAAAAGTTCTTCCTTGATAGACTAAAGTATTACTATTATTAGAATTCCGAATAAGGACCAGTAGGTTAGTTCGATTAGCAAAAGTATTGGGTCTAGGAAAATTGAACAATATTTATTTCTAATCTATTAAATTTACAAAATAATTTTGTATGATAAATCTCCGGCATTCTCGTAGATGACATATGGTACTCGTAAATTAAATTAAATCTTCTTTCAGTGGTTGCTGAATTCAACTAGTAAAGGGTGTTTTTTTAGAGGCGGAACACTTAAGATTGGCAACACTGTTTTCTGTGACAGTGGCTTTGAAAATTCTTTAAAAAAAATTAAAACTACTTGCCTCTAAAAGAAACACCCATTATAACAATTCACCATTCAAATAAGTTGCCAAATTCTCAGGTGCCCATCTTGTGCAAAATGTGCTAAGCACACAGCTCCATTTATTTATGATATTTTTCAAAAGAATTTAACTGCTGCAAATATTCGTAGGTAAAAAAGTTCTCAGTCAAACAGAACGTAACCAATATTTGTTTTCATGATACTTTGAATCGAAGTAGATTAGGATTTTAAAAACAATGAATATTGTCTAGCTCATTTGTTATTTCAGTTTTTCAACCTTGAATTTACTCCAATAGTCAATATTATTATTATTAATAACATACATACACACATAGGTACTTAACCTTTTATTTTCTGAAATAGATTGTAGAACCGCAATTTATTTGGTTCTTTAAGATAACTTAAACCAAAATTTAATAGCAATTTTTATTATTTTTTGAAGTGAAGAAGACTCTGGATTGGGGAGCTAGCACCGAAATGGAAGAACTATTGACGGAAGTATATACAGACCATATTATGCTTATGTATACAAAAAAAAATTTTGTATGGTCTTTTAAAAATTATTTGTTTCTAATGTGGACTCCAGGTCAACATTTGTTTGTTGTCTTCATTACAGTTGTGATAAAAAAAAAACACAAAACTATTAAACTGAAGCCCACATTAGGAAGATATAATTTTCAAGATGAAAAAGACCACGAAACTAAAAAAAATTGCTCATGATCATTTTCCAAGCGAGAGTTTGGTTTTATAGTGTCCTATCGATGTCTATACCGGTCTATAATATTAGTCCTAATTGTCGAATGCCGATCTTAAAGGTGAAAGTCATTACATCAAAGTAAAACCTTCAAATTACATTGAGGAGAAACCATTTTTGGAATATCACTGTTAATTTAGTTTTTGCTTTTGAAAAAGTTTCTAAATTGTGAAAAATAATTTTCCAAAAAAATTACTTCACTAATTTTCTTCTACAAAATTAGGGTTATAGGGTTGAATGCATCAAGAGAGGTGGCAGTTGCAATTAATCTACAAGAAAACGTTAAACGCTTCTATGTATTATTCATTACTTGAAAATTTTTTTCGGGTTAGTTCCTCCAAGGATTTTAAGGGTGTAAAGCATGAATAAAATCGTATAAGGTTTTTTCGGGGTTTTGACGGAGTCAAATCGTACGATCTCGGTGGCCAATTTACATCGCCTCCACGTGAGATAACCATTATTTGGAAATACCTCTTGCCAAATGTCCATTATGGCATGGGCTGTGTAGAATGTACCATGCGTCGTCCGGTTGAAACCACATGTCATCGGTGTTTATATCATCCAATTTTAGAAAAAATTGGGGTTATCGTAGACTGATCCCAATCGCCGTTGACAGTGATAGCCTTGCCAACGTCGTTCTCAAAGATGATTACGCCAGCCCAAAATCCTTACAAAACAGTGGCTTTCTCTGAACGATTGCAATTAAGTGGATCCCTTGTGAATTCCAAATTAGAAAATTTTGCTTGTTGATGACCTCATTCATCCAGAAATAGGCCTCGTCGCTGAATATTATTTTTTTGTGCGAAAGGTGCGAAATGCTGCTGAACAAAGACTCACTTTCATTGAACAATTGAATCATTTGCAAATATTGTTGAACGCTATAGGTAAATAAATAATATTCATTTGGCAAAACACTAAACCAGACTTAATAAATAAAAGCTATTGCTTCAACGGCCTTGGCTTTGATGAAAGCATCGCTTCCCATCGATCAGCGAATTCAAGCATCATTGTGCGCGGTTGGTACTTGAATCTTGGATGGGGGACCGTTCAAATACCAACTGTGTGCTGTTGACATGTGTTTTCTTCTGTTGATCTTTCTTTCTGTGTGTCTCTCTCTGTTGTATTGTATAAAGCCGATGGATTCAGTTGAGAATGCTTTTCAGTGTCTACTTAGTAGATTTATCTACGGAGTAGTGTAAAATGTAATGTAATAATAGCTAATTTGTTTATGTATATGGAAGCTGTCATGTGTCATGTGACATCCCGATTGGAAAATCCTTTATACAGGGTGATTTGCATAAGGTGTGACAAAAAGCTAGGACGTGTAGGTTGGACTTAGACAAGAAAAAAATCGTATGGGAGGGGGGGTCTATTTCCCCCCGTTTAGACGGGAGGGGCAATTTAAGAAAAAAATCACTTAAAACAGAAAAAAAATTATCAAAAAATAACGGTGATACCTACAGAGTAATGCTATAGCATTTTGAAAAGCCGGAAATACATTCTTTAATTTTGTTTTTAAATAAAGTTGTTCGATTGAATAGTTTTTGAAAAATTAATTTTCAAAATCAAAATTTTGAAAAAAAAAAATGAAAAATTTTTTTTTAAACAATTTTTTTTCAAAATTTTACGTAATTAAGTATTATTTTTGTATTCAATATTCAATGCTCTTATTCATTTTTGATCAAACACAAAAAACCGGATGTCAAAATGTTTTGTAGTTTTTGCGAAAATCAAAAATAACAAAAACTACTTTTGTTCTAAGAAAAGCCTTTTATTTTAGTTTTCATACGTCTTTGGATTCTTAGGTGAATTTACGATTGAAAGGATTAACTTTCTTTTTACTATTTTTTTAATTATCGTCTTATAAACATACAATAATGTGACAAAGTACTGGATTAACACATTTTTCATTGAGAACACCTGCGTGAGAGCAGTGGCGAGGCGTCATATTGTTCAAGTCGTGCATGAACGACTAGCTTACAGGCGACATTATTTTAATTTCTATCTAATTAACCCACACCTCATACTTATACTGTTCGTTCATTCCTTATAGTTATATCTAATGTATACGTACATATTTTCCATTTTCCAACTCGCGCATTCCTTCTCTGAACTACCCAAACAAAACAAAACGAACTAGCTACCCGCCACTGTTTTGTTTTCACTCAACCGATCAGTATCTACCCAAGTCGTTCATACGATTTGGCAACGAAATGAACCCATAGAAATCATACAAGAAAAAAAAAAAACAATTCGCTCGTTGTAGGGAGCATTTCGTGCAAATCTGTTTTGAACGAGTAGAGCCTTTTTTTAATACATAGAATTGTGGAAATGAGGAAAACGGGTAGCTAGGGCGTAGGTAAGTAGTTTATTTATTTATTTAGGTACATATTCCAATATTGAATTTTTTAATTTTTTCGAATATGAGAAATGAGACGCGCGTCGTTCATAAGGACGGTTTCGTTCAAATCAGTTTTGAACGAGGAAAGCTTTTTTACTGTGGAATGAAGGAAATGAGGAAAACGGCTAGCTGGTACTTAATCAACACATACCTACCTATTTATTATTGACATAAAAATAAAAACATTATAATGTAGGTACGAGTACTTATATAAAAAAAAGACTTGTTTGACTTCTTGGCATTGCAAATAAGAATTTTGAAATTGAACGACTACATTTTTTAGGCACGCGTCGCCGCTGCGTGAGAGCATTGGATTAATATAAACCTGCCAATGTTTTTTAAATAATTTTTTGTAATAAGCTTTAGTTAAAAAATAGTTAAAAATTTAAATAAACAGTAATTATGTATTTTATCTAAATATGCATGTATTTCTTATTTTAATTGATTTCAAGATTCAGGAACATTCTTGTTCTTATTTCGCAATTTCACTTTTCTGTCACTAGTTAGGGCGTGTAACGTTGCATTATTTAAACAACATTCGCAGGTCAATATTAATCCAATGCTCTCACGCAGGTGTTCTCAATGAAAAAATGTGTGAAATATGGTTAATCCAGTACTTTGTCACATTATTGTATGTTTATAAGACGATAATTAAAAAAATAGTAAAAAGAAAGTTAATCCTTTCAATCGTAAATTCACCTAAGAATCCAAAGACGTATAAAAACTAAAATAAAAGGCTTTTCTTAGAACAAAAGTAGTTTTTGTTATTTTTGATTTTCTCAAAAACTACAAAACATTTTGACATCCGGTTTTTTGTGTTTGATCAAAAATTAATAAGAGCATTGAATATTGAATACAAAAATAATACTTAATTACGTAAAATTTTGAAAAAAAATTGTTTAAAAAAAAATTTTTTCATTTTTTTTCTTCAAAATTTTGATTTTGAAAATTTATTTTTAAAAAACTATTCACTCGAACAACTTTATTTGAAAACAAAATTAAAGGATGTATTTCTGGCTTTTCAAAATGCTATAGCATTACTCTGTAGGTATCACCGTTATTTTTTAATATTTTTTTTTCTGTTTTAAGTGATTTTTTTCTTAAATTGCCCCTCCTGCCTAAACGGGGGGAAATAGACCCCCCCCTCCCATACGATTTTTTTCTTGTCTAAGTCCAACCTACACGCCCTAGCTTTTTGTCACACCTTATGCAAATCACCCTGTATATGTGAAGGGTTTTTAAAAAAAAAAGCGGATACATATTGGAATGAAATACAAATTTGTCCACCAAAAGTTGAAAAGTTCACTGGGAAGTAAGGAGGTTATGAGGGTCAGAGAAGTAAGTTTTCGATGTTATAAAGCCAACCTTACTAAGAAAACCGGAATAAGTTCAAACAAAGCTAGAGAAACCTACTATAATGATCATATTCAAAGAACCAAATTTTTGCATGACCAACAATCACGGCAAAAAATACTGCAATGTCCCAAAGGAAGTAAAAGTGTTTGGTTATTTGTAAAATACGATTTTCGAAAATTATTTACCTTTATTTTTGGATAATAGGACAATTTTTTTTACATCTTGTAGATAATTTTAGAAAACTTTTATATTTAAGTAAAATCGATCCCACATGTTTTCGAAATATAAAGTTTTCAGAAAAAGATTTTGAAATCGTTTTTTAAAAATCCAAACACATTTTTTTTTGAAAATTTAAATACAAAATTACTATTCATACTTTTTAGGAGCCTAAGCATAGAAAAATTGAAATAAATCAGTTCTAGCGTTTTTGAGAAATGGGATAAAAATGGTTCTTTGAGAGGTATCATTAATAACGATTTAAATTTTTTTTTTCAGAAATAAACAAGCTTTTACTATACAATTTTGTTTTTGGATTGTTTTTAAATTGTTGTATGACAGGTTCTTTTATTTTTGTTCCTAAAAAATTAAAAAAAAAACACATTGGCGTAAAATTTTAAACATTTAAAACCTACTCTAAATCAAGTTTAGACTGGGAGTCAACTCTAAATATTGAGTATAAAACGAGAACCGAATTGTTGTTAATTTTAAAGGGCATGAACTATACTTTAACGTTAAAGAGCTCGTCTTACTTTAACAGCAGCAAATAGCTAGTTTATCTTTTAAAAGTATACTTTATCCATATTGACAATGGTCATTTCATACCAAAGCAAATCGAAGAAAAGATGTTTTATTAGATATTTTAAAGATGTTCTTTGTAAATAGACTGAATCACTAAATATTATAAATTCGAAACAATCGTACGAAAGTGCTCTACAATTAAAAAATATGTAGATGCAAATGTACATATCTTATGTATGAACGCGCGCCGCCGGCCGCCGCCGCCTAGACGAGTATAGCTAAATGAATCTGCACCTTACAACAACAAATTGAGTTTTTTATGCTGTGAATTTGCGATTTATACTTTATTTTCATCTAAAATAATGTAAATAACTTATAAACAATCAAAATCTGTACCGAGGTAGTATATAAAATGTACTTTTTTCGGCGAAAAATTATTTGGTTTGAAGTTGTCTGTTCTTTTTTGTGTTTTTGTAGTTGTGTGAGTTATGTACATATCTGTCAAATTAAGGGTTGTTCAACGCAAATTCGCTTAGCTTCTGTTGTAAAACCCACGTTAGTTAGAAGAGTTGTCTAACGTGATTAAAATTATGAAAGAGTTAGACAAAATCTCCAACCTAAACGACTGCGTTAAGTAGAGCCGGTTTTATTGCTTAAAGCCTAGTATACAGTTCTTCTAAAAAAAAACCAACGCATTTCTTATGGGAGAGTTTTTTCCCGAAAAAAACTTTTTTCATTTCACCAAACTGTAAACCAAAATCAAAAAAAAATTTATACTCACCACGATTTTTTTTTCACGCAAAACAATGTGCATCCCATTGTTTTGACGGAAAAAACTTACAGAAATTTTTTCATGAGAAAAATTTTTTTTTTTTATCACTCATTTTTTTTTCTTCAAAAAGAACTGTATACTAGGCTTAAACGAGAACTCTTTAAAATTTTGCGCCATTAAGTTTTTCCTACAAACTTTTAACATAACACACTGGGTCAATTTTAAACCCGGAAAATCTCAGAGTGAGTTTTAGTTGTCTCACACAACTCTAGCAAATCTACATGAATCGATTTTATTTTTATAGCAATTGATTTTTCTTTTAACTTTTAATAAGCAACTTGCACTCATATGTATGAGTTTGTAACTGAATTCTCCTCCAAATAGGGTGGGGATGTGGGGAACGTTTTGCTCAATACATTCCGCACATTTCACTTCTTTCACCTATAAACTTCGTTTTGAAACAAATGCTTACATACCCATTTACTAAATATCGTTACTCAATACGTATTGATTTGAAACCATTTTCATATTAGTTTGAATGCTATGACTGACTGCATCGCTGCATGCATATTGCACATCTCTTCCTATTGACAGACGTTGTAAAGTTTATAAATTTACATGTACATCGAACTTTGCATTACAAAGATACAGATTCTTTGTATAGACTAGTGAACTTCATATGGATGCGAATAAAATTATTCAGTTGAAATCCAAACAATTTGATAAACATCACTTCCTAGAATCATGATATAACATCAAGCCGGCTGAAAAAAAATAAACAAAAGCCATATTTTTTCTCCCAAAATTCAATTGAATCACCCCTTCAAACACCCACGCGAGAGTGAGAAGAGATTTACTTATTCGTTTTCGTATAAATGTCCCATAACTTTTCGTGATGATTTCGCGCGCACGCCTTTCGGTCATGAACAATTGAATATAATGAAACTATCTCACCAATATTTGTATAAGTGACAACAGTGGCGTAGCTAATGAATGGGGTTGTACCATTGACAGAGATTTCTTTTTTTGAAAAGCAGGACATGTGACGTTGATTTTTAGTAGACTTAGGTACGGTTCTACTGAATATCATGACACATTCGTGAAAAAAAAACGTAACTTAACGAACAGAAATTATGGTGATGTTTTGTGAACACAGTCTTTTATTTTACATGAACAAAATGGCCCATCGAAGTATTAAGAACCTCGTTCACTCAGAAACAAGTGTGCCATTTTACTCAAGTGTCCAAGCGAAAGTCTAAATTGAAGACTCTTTGTAAATTAATATTTAGAACTTTTTGAAACTTCTTATGATCGGTAAAATAAAGCGTTAAACTAATTGAAAATGGGATGGGATAACAAGGAAAGTTACTAACATAAATAAAATGACATGCTTAGGGGGGATATATACATATATGTAGGTATGTCAAAAAAAAAAAAACAAAATCAATCAAATCAATTTCCGGAAAAAGCTCGTAAAAATAGTTTGACTATATTTACATACATATGTAGGTGTTTCTCTTAGCAAAAACTTGAAACATTTTTGTATTATCTCTTATTAGAAATTTGAAGATGACAAAAAGTTAAATAAAAAGCATTTGAGCAGTTTTCTACTATAGGGCAAATTCTGCATTTGGAAAAAAAATCGAACTCGAGATTTTGATCAAAGTTGACATTACGATGATAGCAAAGACGAAAAAAGTGGGTCCGGCAATTCCGTCTGTCTGTCTGTATGTCTGTACCTCGAACTACAGCCTAAACTACTGGAGGTATTTTCTTCAAACTCGGTACTTAAGGGTCTTCGGTGATTCCCTAGAGGAAAAATTGAAATTTTTTTTTAGCTCCAAAATTAAGGGTACCCCCAACAGAGAGACACACAGAAAGAAAGATCAACAGAAGAAAACACATGTCAACAGCACACAGTTGGTATTTGAACGGTCCCCCATCCAAGATTCAAGTACCAACCGCGCACAATGATGCTTGAATTCGCTGATCGATGGGAAGCGATGCTTTCATCAAAGCCAAGGCCGTTGAAGCAATAGCTTTTATTTATTAAGTCTGGTTTAGTGTTTTGCCAAATGAATATTATTTATTTACCTATAGCGTTCAACAATATTTGCAAATGATTCAATTGTTCAATGAAAGTGAGTCTTCTGTTCAGCAGCATTTTGCACCTTTCGCACAAAAAAATAATATTCAGCGACGAGGCCTATTTCTGGATGAATGAGGTCATCAACAAGCAAAATTTTCTAATTTGGGATTCACAAGGGATCCACTTAATTGCAATCGTTCAGAGAAAGCCACTGTTTTGTAAGGATTTTGGGCTGGCGTAATCATCTTTGAGAACGACGTTGGCAAGGCTATCACTGTCAACGGCGATTGGGATCAGTCTACGATAACCCCAATTTTTTCTAAAATTGGATGATATAAACACCGATGACATGTGGTTTCAACCGGACGACGCATGGTACATTCTACACAGCCCATGCCATAATGGACATTTGGCAAGAGGTATTTCCAAATAATGGTTATCTCACGTGGAGGCGATGTGAATTGGCCACTCCGTCAAAACCCCGAAAAAACCTTATACGATTTTATTCATGCTTTACACCCTTAAAATCGGTTAAATATGTTATATCTTCGTTTTAAAGTTGTTGAAATCGAGGATATCACCTTTATTAAGAAAAAAAAAGACCTTGGAGGAACTAACCCGAAAAAAATTTTCAAGTAATGAATACATAGAAGCGTTTAACGTTTTCTTGTAGATTAATTGCAACTGCCACATCTCTTGATGCATTAAACCCTATAACCCTAATTTTGTAGAAGAAAATTAGTGAAGTAATTTTTTGGAAAATTATTTTTCACAATTTAGAAACTTTTTCAAAAGCAAAAACTAAATTAACAGTGATATTCCAAAAATGGTTTCTCCTCAATGTAATTTGAAGGTTTTACTTTGATGTAATGACTTTCACCTTTAAGATCGGCATTCGACAATTAGGACTAATATTATAGACCGGTATAGACATCGATAGGACACTATAAAACCAAACTCTCGCTTGGAAAATGATCATGAGCAATTTTTTTTAGTTTCGTGGTCTTTTTCATCTTGAAAATTATATCTTCCTAATGTGGGCTTCAGTTTAATAGTTTTGTGTTTTTTTTTATCACAACTGTAATGAAGACAACAAACAAATGTTGACCTGGAGTCCACATTAGAAACATATAATTTTTAAAAGACCATACAGAAATTTTTTTTGTATACATATACATAATATGGTCTGTATATACTTCCGTCAATAGTTCTTTCATTTCTGTGCTAGCTCACAAGTTATTTTAGAATTTTAGTTATCTCGAAAACGGCTCTAACGATTTTGATACAAAAAATTGGGTGTCATATTATGGACATGGACTACATTTTGGTCAAAAAAGTTTTTGGGGAAAAATGTTATTAACGGCACCTGTCATAGAACCGTTTTTTTGATTTTTGACTTTCTCATTAACGGCTCTAAGGATTTTAACCAAAAATTTTCAGCAGAATTCTCCTTAATTTCAAAATAATATTGTTTATAAAAATATTTGAAAACATATTTGTTGGGTTTTTTGAAAAACAAAAATAAATTTGTTTTGAAAAATCAATATCTTCAAAACCTATGAACGATTATTTTTTGAAATTATTTCCTAAAATCAATATTATTAAATACTTAAAATTCGCACCCCATATTTTTTTCTTAAAAAAATTGAAAGAAATTTCTTTTATAAAAAAATGTATTTAATAATAAAACGAAAAGTTTGTTTGCATAAATTCATACTTTTCTAGAAATCAGATGGCAATTTTATGCATTTGAACATTATTATCTCATTAAATCCATGTTTTATATATATAAAATGTATCTTAAATTCCAAAGTACTTTTAAGAGCAAGTTCGTGTGATCCAGTCGTGCATTTTATTTTTTTTTTCATTTGACGCACATTCAAGGGGATATGAATACCCTTTATATGTTAAACAGCACAGTGCGACCATAAGGGGAAGTGAAGAAGATTAAACAGGAGGTATCTATTCACATTGATTTCTGTATATCATAATGAGGGCATTCTGCATTCTTGAAGTTCAACTAAACAAAAAAAGAATCTCTGTACTTAATGGTACGTGCGAAATCGGGTTCGAGATGATGGGCATTCCTAAAAACGCGAGTATTACGGTTGAATTCTTTAAAAGGAGGAACGCAACTGGAGCTCTGTCAATTTAACGATAAACTAACGAGAGACAAGAAACATTACGACGGTGTTCAAAAGACGTAAGTCTTTCAATTATGTTTACATCTCCAATAATTTTAAAGGCTCTTCTCTGAAAACTATCCAAAAGACCTATGTGTGTAGAAGTAGCGCCAGCCAAAACATGACAGTTATACTTCAACTTTGAACGGGTCCAAGTTTTATACGAATAAAGGGTTAATTGGCGCGGGTAGATTTTGGCGACCTTTGACGGCCATATTGTTTTTGTGACATCTGATGTCGTTTATTATTTAATTACTGATACCAAGTCACCAAATGCCACGGCTGGTTCGGTAATCATGCAGCCAACACTAGTACGCGGTCCGTATAAAGTGTCAAGCAGAACCCGAGGCAGTCGATTCCTCGCCGTGCACAAGAACTCAGCCTTTCAAAGACTTCAACATGGCGAATTTTTCGTTGGGTAGGCGCACACCCGTACAAGATCCAACCCACCCCGGGGCTCAAAGCTCATGACCATTAGTAACGCTGTTTGTGTGTTGTCTGGGTTTAGAGCGTTTCGGAAAGAACTCCAATTTTAGGCTGAAAAATCATCTTTAGTAACGAGGCGCATTTTTGGATGAATGGCAAAATCGCCGTGTATGGGATGACACCAATAACCCACCCGAGGTTCACTAGGTGACAATGCATCTTCAAAAAATTACCTTTTGGTGTGTATTTTGTGCCACGTAAAAACAGAGTTGGTGAGGCGGAACCATCAATGGCCAGTGCTATACAGAACGATGATAACCAATTTCTTATGGCTTAAAATAAACCATATAGACCTTGACAACATACGGTTTTAGCAGGATGGCCATACGTGCCACACAGCGGACGCCACGATTAACATTCTGCATGAACGATTGGAAGATGGGAATTTGCCACCAAGGTCATGCGATTTGACCCTGCTAGACTTGTTCTTGTGAGTTTCCCTGAAGTCGCAGGTCTATGTGACTGATGTCCTTAAGGTGAACATAGCAAAGGCCATCACTCAAATTCAGTCAGATCTATGCAAAGAGTCATTGTAAATCGCCAGATTGCGTATGTGATTAGTCCACAAAAGCTGGTTGGTAAAACACATACCAAGGATTGAAAGTTTGACAGATTTCTCAGGGGGGGGGGGGGTAGGATTTTGCTTTATCGACAGGAGAAAGCATTTTTGACGGATTAAATTCTACTCGACTTTTGAATCTCTATTCGACAAGGCTTTCAAAATCAGAATTTATTGAGCTTTCAACTTATATTTCGTTGTTAAAGTTCCACATGCGAAGGACAGAGGTGCGAATCTTCAAACGAATATGAAAAAGCTGAGAGTAATCGTCAGCAAAAAATTTAATGGATTAGTAGTTTCAGACAGAAGATCATTAATCAAAATGAGAAAGAGGGTCGGAGACAAATTGAATCGATGACATAAGAGAGCTTGATGCCAGACTCTGTCAAACGCTTTTGAAATATCGCTCGCAATAACCTAACTTTCACGAAAACGATGAATGAATTTCTTTGACTGTTCGGTAAGATACGAGAATACCATCAGATCACTAGTTGAGCTTTTCCTATGAAAACTGTGCTGCCGGGCGGTTCGTGATGACAGCCGTGATGAACTTAATAAAAAATTCGAACTTACTTAAGGAATTACACAAGAATACCGTCTCCATCCCTTACAACTCTATTTTCATATGCAGATGAATTAACAGACCGACGGATATTATGACAAAAGCCGCTTTTGTTGACTTCTCTAAAATTTTAAGGTTTAATTTTAACACAGATTTACATGAAACCAGCATTTGCTTTAATTAAATTAAAATAAATTTTGTGGTGCAACAGCTCGAAGTGAACCAGGACCTAGTGACTTACAACTCTCAACCATTCCTGTGTGCCTGTTACCAGGGACGGAGGGGACCTACAATTTTCTGCCGATTCCGAACGACTAATGAGCAGCACTTTCCATGACAAGAGATATTTTGGAGGATTTGTCAATTCCTCGCAAGAGGTAGTACACCCCTAAAAAAAACTTTCTTGCAGCGGCTGAGAATCGAACTCGAGACCTTCCACATGACATGACAGTCCAACGCACTAACCATTATGCCAAGGGGTAATACATTTGCTTTAATAGAACAAGTAAAAAAAAACAAGTAAAAAAGAAATCGAATCACATTTATCCTGCTTTCCTGGTGTTTAGGTTTTCTCCGCCGATGCAATAAGTTTTTTTACCCCTTCTGATCTGGCTGTAATATACTTATAAAACCTTTATTCTTCCGAAACTCGGGTAGGTGCTCCAAAAACCCACTTCAGTCTCTTGGACAGAATTCAAAAGAGAGCTCTAAAAATGATTAGCGACCGTTGTCTAACTTACCGCTATTTTCATGAAACGTGCTCTAGTGAAATAGCCAGTTGCATTACTCCCCTCAAACAATTCAACCGTAATACTCATACTTCCAGGAATGTTCATCAGCTTACCCTTGAGCCCAATTTCGGACGTACTGTCAAATACAGAGATTCTTTTTTTAGCCGCACTATACGAATATGGAATGCCTTACTCGGCTCAATATTTCCCACTCATTGCAATGTGCAGACATTCAAAGCCAATGTGCATCGGTATCTCCTTTATAATCATATCCTAATTACCTAATGGCTCGCACTGTGTTTAACATTTTTAGAGTATTCATGACCCCTTTAGTGCGCGCATAAAATAAAGAAAGAAAACCACGACTCAAAAATAACCTTTAAAATATCAAAGCTTGAAGTATATTCTTTTGTGGAGAGTATAGTAGGACTATGTCGGATCAATCATTAATTCTTTTGAAAAACCTTAAATAACTAGTCGTCAATCTTTTTTAAAACCTAATTTAATTACTCTTCTTGATTTAATACAAAGTATGGATAAATTTAGTTAGCAAACAATTTCCACCCACCTTATGCCACCTACGCTACTGATTGTCTCCTCTCTATAGGAATTCTTATCGTAGACGATACATTCAACAAAAATCTCTTTTTGCTTTTTAATGGAAAGTTTATTAGGAAAGCTTATCACCCATGACTTTGACATTTAGAGAATTTGTGTTCCTATAAAGCTCAGCTACTCACTTGTCGGTTAGTTCAGTTCAAAGACACTTATTAATAGAGGAAGTATTCTTCTCGTTAAGAAACAGTTCTGCATATTAGTACATATTTAGAATTTAACAAGTTCGGCTAATTTGTTTGTTGTTATAATATTTTGCTAAAGTTTCTAAATCATAAATAAAGTATTAAAATAAAAAATGTTAGTTAAACAAAAGGCACGTTACATTCTCGACTTGAATGCCGAAGAACGAAAAGAATTTCTGAAATCGTTTGACATCATCCTTAGTGATTGTGATGGTAAGTGTAACATGTAACTGCAAGTGCATTATGAACTATTTAAAAAAAATTATTTGCCTAGTTATTATTCCATAAACATTTTAACCTTGGTCAATCAGCTACCGGGTCTGGGTGGAAATGTCGTGTTTTAGAAAATAAGAAAACAAACTTAACAAGATGGTTTACAAGTTGCACTCGCTGGACGCATGTCCTATTTTATTTTCAAAATCCATCACTGTCAGTCTTAATCATTGAGAAATAAAATTTAAAAATAGCCTTTTGAAAACTTTCCTTAAATTGAATGTACCTATGTACATACATATGTAATAGTACCTATTCATTCTTTAAAAATTAGTGACGAAATAAATTGGCAAAACAGAAGTCTTGAATGATCTGTTAGTGAAATACTGTAGACATAAGCCGGGCCATGTAGACAAGAAGGAACCTGATGAATGATTTTTGTAATGTCAATGTCAACGTTCGACTTCAAGGTCATCGAAATCGATTTTTCGGCTTAAGGAATGACAAATTATTTGGCAATTATTTTGGGTTTTCTTTTTTTTTAATTTAAAGAAATTGAATGAATAATGAGTAACACGTGTGAGACTATGATAAATATTACTTAATACTTGCAATGAACATGCACCTAACACCTGGTGAAATTAGATGAAAATACTTTCCTGGTTGAATAAGATTTTTTTTTTTGTAATTTGGTATTATACAGGTCTCTGATAAAAATGTATGCTTGCTTTGTTGTACCTACCAGCTTTTTAGATCGATCAGAACAGTGAATCATTAAAAAATATTTATAATTCTCTTTGTGACTCGTGACGGTTTGGAATGCCAATCATTAATAAAACCAAATTAAATATTGAACAAAAAAATTGATTTTGTAAAATTTTTAATTTTTGTTTTCGAATTGTAGTAGGTACATTTACATTCATTAACTAGACATTTTATTCAAATGTTGAGTTATATGTACATATTTATGTAATTGTAAACGAGAAGTCGATCTAGTGACCTTTTGCGATTAATGTCAGAATGATAGTTCCTTTTCTCAATTGAAGAGAAAATGCTTCTGGATTTGATTACAGAATCGTTCACACGAACCATACATTTTTTAATTTTTCTATTTCCTTAAAAATATTTTGTCTTTTAAACAACAATTTAAGTTCCTACAATAAGCTATCTGCATAGGCTTGTGTCGTTGTATAATCCCGTATAAAAAACAGCTGATCACAAAACAGATGTTGACAAAAAAGAAATCCCAAGCTATCCTAAACATTTGGTATACAAAGCTATCCTGTTTTTTTTGTTCAGAAATAAAGTAATTAATAATGACTAAATTAATCAAATTTTCCTTTTTTTGTTAATATATTTAGTAATTGAAGAAATAAAAGCATATTAATTTTTGCCGAAGGAAAATTTTTCCTATTTAATGGCCGCGTTCGCCTCGTAGTCCGTATAGTATCCGATACGTTGCCGAACGACCAAAATGGTATAGGTAGCATTTACTGTCAAAGTCAAAAAAACGATGCGACTCGACCAGGGTTGGCCGAATTAACTACATGCCTAATATACTACAATTTGTTATGTCAGCTACATACATACGTAGTTAATTCATAAAAAAAATAGAATGATGGAAACCAAACAATTTTGCACATTTATGATCTTAGGAAGGTGAAAATGTTTCATTTACCATAAGGATGAAGAATTTTAGGAATTATACATAATAGATGGGAAGTTTATTTTTGGAGACAAACAATTTTTTTTGGCATAATCAAAGGATATGGATTATGAACACATGATTTAAAGATATTTTTTAATGCTGAATGTACTATACAAGGTTCATATATACAAATATTACCGCCTAGCCTAACTGAACGTTTGATTTCAAAAATTCATACTTCAAATGCACAGCTGACAGTAAAATGACAGCTGACTGACACATCATTTAAATTTGAAACTATGTCTGCTACATTTTGTTACATTAATTACATTTAACTACATTTACTAAATAAATTACGTGCTAGACGTAATAAATGTTAAAAAGTTACAGTTCTACCCTGGACTCGAAACAAAAGAAAATAGATCAGCTCAAATATCAGCTGTTCTTCAAAATTCCCCTCGGATAGTTTAGTAAATACCAAACATTTTTGGATAGCTTTAGATTTCTGCTTGACATCAGCTGTTTCGTTTATCAGCTGATTTTTCCTATGGGATTACAACAACACAAGCAAATCCGGATACTCTTGGATACGTAGGCGAACGTGGCCAATTTTCTGCATATCAGCCGATTTTTGACACCAAACTATGCAACCCGTTTTCGGTCGTTCCAAAAACAAATGTATTCTAACTTATCCTAGTTAACCTATCCAAGTTAATCACGTAATCACGAACGTGACAATTCTAGAGTAATTATGCTTAAAACGCATTCTTCAAAATAGCTTCTAAAATGGAATACAGTAAACGACTTGTTTATACCAACTCTATTATACTACGTTTTTACCAAATAGTTCTGGATTTAAGTGGATGTAACGTGAATCTTCTTCATCGACATACCCCACAAGTTTTGCATTATGGAAAATTATTTTTGTTTCTATCGAATGGCCTTTTCCCGAAACCTTGATATTTTACTTATTTTTTTTTTATTACAAAAATATCCTTTTGTTTTTCTAAGAAATGGGCATTTTGCTTGGTACACACAATTTTTTTTATCTACATACATATATATGTATATATATGTAAGTAGGTAATGTGTTAAAGGAAAGTCTGGAAGCAAGCACCTAACCATCTATTGTCTCAGTATGACATCAAACATGTTCAGCAAGCATTTAATAAGTCACAGTCCTGTTCAGACCCATAAAAACAACATCAATTATTTTTTTATGAATTGACACGAAACCTCTAGCCTTTTATATAATATGTACATATGTAGCTAATCTAAAAATAATTTTGCACTTAAAATCTATTTATACTTAATTGCACGATATAATTAATGAAACTTGAATGTTCGTTTTAAAATTGAATAATTTAGATTAAAAAGTTATTGGTTGTGTACAGCTACAAATGATGCAGATACAAAGATTATGGAATGTAGTTCGCCAGATACATACGTAGCATTTCAATAGAAGTAACAGTAGACTTTGCGTAGCTGGTATCCGCTTAACTAAAAACTAAATTTTGGCTGTGGCTGTAAAAACAATAAGTCAGCATCATATTCGATAACGCAGTTCATTCACTAAAACGCTTGCACCCGCATAACTTTCTAAGAAACATGGCCCAATTTCACCGCCAGTGAAACAAACTTACTAAAAATTTGTGGAAAATCAAATAATACTATAATAATAGTTTTAGGTTACTAACACTCATTTTTTTTTAGCAACTTCACTATGAAACTAATACAATTGGTGCTCAGAAATTATTTTTCCTCCTTGCTTAAAACATCAATAATATGTAATATTTATTGTTTTGTTCTGTTCAAAATTCGATGAAAACGAGAAATTCATCTCGTTTTCTTTGTTTAAAGCACTTCAAGATTTATTTTAAATCTCTTTTTCTAAATCCCGGGTTATTTTTATATGGAAAAGTAGTATAACGCTCTCCGATAAATCTTGAATCAAACACAACTTTTCATGATATAATAATATCATAATATTAATATAAATAATATATAATAATATAATCTAAACTTAACTATGAAATGTACATATTGCACTTACAAATTCTTAACAGTATACACCCTGCTATCATCAATAATATAATCGAAATAATCGACGAACACATTTTCAGAACAATAAGTAATATAGTAAAACAACACAAACTTAAAATACAAAAACTTTTAGAAAAACAAAACAAAATCTCAAAACCAAACATTCGACATAAATTCTACCCTAGAGTATCTAGTAAATTGCACAAAAATCCAACTAACTGATTCAGAACATACATTGTTAAGCAAAGGTTTAAAATTCAATATACCTAAAATAAATAAAGATATGATTATACAAGAAGTCACAAATGCAGAAGCAGCCATAAAAATGATCACATCCAACCAGATCCAAAACGAAACAAGAGTGATCATTAATAGAAAATTGAAACAAGTCATCAAAAAACATCCTAACAAACAGAAAAGCAAAAATTATAAAGAAAACATCGCTAACATAAAAACCATAAAACAAAAACTAGAAAATAACAACGCAATAATCACAAAAGCAGACAAAGGAAATACAGTTGTCATAATAGATAAACAAGAATACATCAACAAGACAGACACATTTATAAATACGAACAATATTGAAGTTTTAAAAAATGACCCTACCAAACATTACGTAAAAGAAATCAATAATGCAATCAACTACTGCAACCATCTTTTCACTAACATAACAAGACACCAATTTACTGGCTGAACACAATGGAGACGGAGCTGCAACTGGAGCTGCAACTGGAATAGCTGTCAAAATATTCAATACACGTAAATTCAATGTTACGAACACAACACAACGCAACTGCAGTCGGTGCTGCAGTCGGTGCTGCAAGAGTTGGCGAACTTTTAACTTTTTCGTGCAGCATTTTTGACATTTCAAATTTTATATATCTGTCTGTGATTTTAAGTGTTGTTTTGTTGTATTGTGATTTCGTGGTTAAATTTTAATTAAAATAATGGACGAAAATCTTCAATTTCAGTGTCCATTTTATAGTTTCAATTACTTAAAATATTTACAATTTGCCAAAGATTCAACACCTGACCCAACAAATGACAACAAAACAATGAAAGCTGTACAGCCTCATTGTGGGCACATAAAAAAAAGTACGTACGACACTTTTTGACAGCTCTTCCAGTTGCAGCTGCAGCTCCAGTTGCAGCATTCTATTGTGTTCAGCCAGTAAAACAACCAAACGCGAAAGCACCAATTTTCACAGGACTCCCAAAAATACACAAAGAAGGAACACCGATAAGACCTTTGATAAACTATACGACAGCACCCGGATATAAAGTTGCCAAAAAATTACAAACACTCATTAAAAACAATATAAAATTACAAAACAACAATAGCCTAACAAACTCCACACAACTCATAAATAAATTAAAAGACATTAATATAACACAACAACATAAAATGATATCTTTTGACATCACAAATATGTATACAAACATCCCAATCGATGACACAATCAAAATATTACAAGAAAATCTGAACAAAAATGCACAAATTAACAAACAACAAATAAACGACTAATATACCTACTTAAAATAATACTTAGACAAAACTATTTTACATTCAACGACAAGTTTTACCAACAAAAAGAAGGTCTGGGAATGGGATCACCACTTAGTGGATTAATGGCAGACATATATCTTAATTTCTTTCAGAACAAATACATATTATCAAATAAGAATAAACAACATCAAAAAATCATATCATATTCTAGATAATATCTAGAACGACACTTTCCTCATTTTTGACGGAACACATAGACAAATAGATATATTACAAAAATACATAAACAACATTAACGAAAATATAAAATTTACAGCTGAAATAGAACGCGAAAATTGCCTAAACTTCCTAGACTTAAACATAAAGAAGATTAATAACAAATTAAACTACAAAATCTACAGAAAACCAACAACCACAGATATAACAATAAATAATGATTCCCACCATCCACATTCACAAAAAATGGCAACTTACAACCATAGCTGGGCATTAACTCGTTAATCCGTTAATCGTTAATTAACGAAGTTAAAATTTTGATTAACGGATTAACTTTTAAGTTAACTTTAAAAAATGTTAACGGACACGTTAAATCCGTTAATCCACGTTAAGTCCGTTAATCGTTAATCCAATGCCTACTATTTACCGCGCGGCGCGAAAAACAGGTTCAGATAAGTATGAGACAAGTGCCGTGCGGCGCGTGCCGCGGGTGAAACAAAAACAGCTATAGGTACGTATTATATTTTGACGGCGCGTGCGACTGAGAAAACTGCGAAGAGATTCGTTTCGTTTGATCATTTCATTATGCCGGTCGTCCACTATGTGCGCGATAAGTTCAACCAACTTCGTTCAACTTTTTCGTTGGATAAACGAATTTACAACCTCTTACACTAGTGCAGCAACTTACGTAATTCACGTTGAGCAACTAAAGTTGAACAAAATGCGTTTGGAACCCCCTACACATAATTGACCAAATTTCCCATTGTTGATTAACCCCGCACACCTAGTTGATCAACTCTCAAATTTTATTTCAGTGTTGAAAAGCTCCGTACACCTAGTTGACCAACTTACTCAAATATTGAATAACCTCGTACACTGGTTGATAAACTTGTTCGATTTTGACAGAAAATTTTTTTTTTCCAGTTGATCAACTGTGTTTTCGATATTGTTGCTCAACCAGTTGATGAACGAGTTGATACCTTCGTACACTTAACCAAGGATAACTCGTTGGGTAACGCGTTGAACGCACCACGATAAACAAAAAACTCAAACGTCAAACCTGAAATAATTTTGACTTAAGTTCGGTACATTAGGCAATTGCATTTTCGAGGAAATTTGAGACCAAGCCAATTCCCTTGTATCTCGATTTTTATAAGAGGGGCTCTTAATGTCCCATATATTGGGCTTTTCCTCAATTGCTGAAATCAACTGCAAAATTAATTCCGTGGTCCACTCTGTTTTTGTATCACCTTTCATGACGAAAAACCAAAATAAACTACAGTTTGCAAGTTGCAACAACTGCAAGTTCATGGCAACGCAATAGTTCAACCACGTAGACACATTTCACTGCAGCCAACGCAACGCAACACAATATTACGTCAAGAAATCCAATTTTTATCACATGTTAACGGATTAACGATTAACGTTAACTTGCGTTAATTCTTCCGAAATTTAACGCTTTAACGTTTAACGAAGCTAACTTTTTTAGTAACGGATTAACGATTAACGAAGTTAACTTTTTGATTAACGGTGCCCAGCTATGCTTACAACACATTTATCAACAGATTATTAAAAATACCCATGAACAAACAAGATTTCAAGGACGAACTTAACACAATAAAACAAATCGCAAGAGCAAATGGATACAATGACGAAACAATTGACAAGCTACTTAAAATTCGGAAAAAGAAAATAAAAAACCAAAATAACCATCTAAAAAATGAAAACACCAATACTGACAAAAAATTCATATCCATGGAATACACAAACATTCTACCACAGAAAATAAAAAATGAATTCAATCAACTAAACATAAACATATCATTCAAAACAAACAATAATATCCAAAAGCTAATCCAACCAAAAAGAAACATTGAAATAAAAACATGCACTGGAGTTTACAAAATAAAATGCGATGACTGCAACAAATATTACATAGGACAGACGGGAAGAACATTTTACGAAAAATTCACAGAACATTTACCTAAACCAAACACAAAATCAAATTATGCTTTGCACCTCATTGACGAGAAACACAATTATACGAATTTTGACAATAACCTCAGCCCAATGCACTTTTGTAAGAAAGGAAGACTACTTGACACATTAGAAGAGTTCGAGATTTACAAAGCAAATAAACTAGAACAGGACAAACTACTTAACGACAAACTAATGTTTAAAACAAACGCACTATTCGACACCACCCTCACATTATGCACAAGATGAAACAAGAGAACAATATAATCAGATGACAGAAATAAATAAACAGCAAGTGGCAATTCACATATTTAAGAAAAAATCGTGATAGTCTGATGATGGAAATTCATTTCCGAAACGCGTAACATAATTATAATTCAAAATAAGTTGTAAAATTTGTGTTTAAATACATTTAAAATTTAAAATTAAAAGTTTCTTTTCTTTTCTTTTTATTATTATATCATAACATACAACTTGGAGACCAAAACCCTTCAAAATGACAACATTTCAATTCGTCGTTTCACGTCTTCATTCTCTTTTCTTATCATTTTCCCCGGTTATTGGCGCACCATTTTAAACAGCCAAGTGATAAGGTATTAGTATGATACTACCTAACAATTTGCCAAAGTTTAAAATAGTTTATTATGTCTTTCTTAATTTTAAGCTAAGGTTATTTTCCTAATATATTGCTTCTGAACACACCTAAAGTAATGTCAGTTCGTGAAAAAAAAAAACAAAGTAAACATACCTTTTTGACGTTTGTAAATTTCAAAGAGTCTATGAAGTAGCACAATACTAAACAAATAAAATAGCATCGTTAACAGCAAACAGCACGCTGACCAGCAAACATTTCCCAAACACATTGCCACCAGCAACGTCATTTCATCTGCTTGACATTTCATATCGAAAAAAAGTTTTTCATTGTGGTGCCACTGAATATTGCAGTGGGAAAGTTGACAGCAACGCACCAGCAACAGCAAATTTAGGACTTTGGCCTAACGACGATGTTGGCGTTGCTGTTGCTGTTCTAATGTGTGTTGAACAATGTTCAATCTGTTCCGCGCTTTAAACGTTGTCAACATCAAAATCACCGACACAAAAATACTACTCATTGATTACAAAAAAGAACTTTCCGATATGAGAAACGAACTTCTTTATCTTAAAACAAAGTCTATTAATGTTAACAATTTAAAAGACAAAGACGATCAGGAGAATAAACGAATAGCTGAGGCATCCCACAAAAACCTGACGAGAATTTACGGTCTTTTTAAGTCTCCTATGTCACAACGGACATTTTTCGAAAAACGCTTGAAAACCAATTCAAAACAAAACAAAACAAAACACTAAAATCATTTTTAAATTTTGTTCAAAACATTCTGAAAATCGACGAACTACTGCCCTATTCCTTAACGATTATGTCCGTCGTTTATTACGTGCCCAACTAGTTCAACCAACACTGCTCAACTGCTTATTCAACTCTGTCTTTAATTGGATAAGCAAATAAACACCCTCTTAGGCTGCACGTACAGTAGTGCGACAAAGCGATGCGATGCGAGAAGGATGCGACAAGCGAGAACTAGATGCGACATAGTGCGCACAGTAAAAGCGATTTTGTGAGGCTGTGTTGTTAATTCCTATATAATTATTGCCACCAAAATTATCAAAAAGTTGCAACACACAACACAAGCGCTAAAATATCCAAATTGTACTCGTTTTATGTTTTCTGTTTTTTGTTTGAACGTCAAAACAAACAAAGTGAACCTTCTCGCACAAACTCGCTTGAAAAAGTGGTCAGAACAGTTTGTGAGCGAGATGCTTGCGATAGGTATGCGAGAAACTCGCAACACTCGCATCAAATATCGCTTTACTGTGCGGACGTATATAAGAATCAATTTAAATATTTTTCTCGCACGCAAACGCTTCTCGCATCGCATCGCTTTGTCGCAATATTGTATCCGAAATCTTACACTTGTGCACAAAATCGCGTTCTTTACGTTGAGCAATGAAATTAGAACTACAAATGAAGATTCCAACGTAACACTCGTTGCGAATTCCGTTGAATAACCCCGTACACCTAGTTGGTCAACTACATCAATTGTTGAAAAGCTCCCATTCATTTGTTGGGCAACCCCATACACACACTGAATTGAACTGATTTTTCCGAAACAAATGAGTTCATCGAGTTCATGAGTTCAGGTGGTTGCCCAAAAGTTGGAAACGAGTTGAACGCACTCGGAAGCTGATTTAATCATATAATTTTGAGTTCAATTTGGTTCGTTATGTCAACCATTTTTTTCAATTGAAAGAAAACAACATCGGTTCCAACATCGGTTTTTTGAACATTATATTTATCACTTGCTTCGGTTTTTGTCATTCGAAGAGTCGGAAGCGAATTCAGTTCAAGTCAATTTTTGGCATCAAGTTTTTTACATGGAGTTTTACATGGAGAATTCGGTTTTTTACCCTTTTTTTTTGTTTCCATTATCGCCGAGAAAAGTACACAAACCATGAGATAAAAATAGCGAACACAAAACAAAATGCATTTCTTCAACTCGCACTCATACACAAATTTGGTCACAGAATATTGAAGAAGTTGAGCAATTAATTGAAAAGATAATGGGCAGCACGTTTTCATGAAATTATTACTCGCGATGTTCAAGAATATGCAATGAGTAGGTACAGTTACCTTTATAGTTGCATGGAATTAGGCTAGTCGCGCACTGGCAACTATGATCGAAATCAAATAGTTTAATCACCAGTTGAAAGAGAACCACGCACTGGCAACTCTTTACTCACGCTCACATTATTTTCTCTCTTGCGCTAATAGAAAACAGCTCAACTGTTGTGAAGGCAATCGTTTAGTTTGTGTCAAAATACAAACTTTTTAGTTAATACTCGAATCGAGTTGCTCTAAGTGCGCGGTGTCCTATATAAGGCCATATGATTCATTTTAGCAACCAAACAGTTGCGAAACTAAAAATTGAGTTGAATGCGAAATTAAAAAAATAGTTACAAATTTATTGCACATTACATCCTTTTGCCTGGATGTTTTTGAATATCGGAATTGCTTACTACTTTTAGTAAAATTTTTAACGATTTATGTCAAAAAAATTCTTCATCAATTAATTGGGTTTTAATAAAAAATTTTAATTTAAAATAATTTGGAAAATAGAAGTAATTGTGTTACGTCAGGTATTGAGTTTTTCGATCGATTTTATTTTTAAGCCTGTGTTCCGCAGGTCAGACACTTTAGCCCTTTATTGTTTATTTTATTTATTATTGACTTGAATTAGTTCTTTAAAAACTCCTCCGTTTTTATCTACGCCGTCAACGTTAATCTCTAACAATAGAATTCATGATCCTTCTCAATCTTATTTCGGCACCATAATTGCATCAAAAGACTTGGCGATTCAAAGAATGCCTAATGCGTTTCTGTTGTTTTTCTTCCGTAGTTTCAAAGAACAACTCAAGTCATAAACAATCTTGCCAGATTGTTTGATTTGATATATATATTTTAAGCTTTGCAGTGTAAAATTTTAGATTTTGTCATTTTGATGATCTTGCCTGTTACTTGTGATAACAAATTGAAGCCAGTTTGTATAAAAAACATCATCAATTACCTAGAAATTCGAGATACAATATTTTGGTATTAAATTTTTGTCCCTACTAAAAGTACACAAAATGGCGATTTTCCTTTTTTACTTGCGACTTATAGGTACTATAAGGCAAGTTATACATTCGTAAAAAATCGAACTCGAGATTTTGATCAAAGTTGACATTACGATGATAGCGAAGACTAAAAAAGAGGGTCTCGCAATTCTGTCTGTCTGTCTGTTCGACTACAGCCCAAACGGCTCGGCCGATTTCCTTTAAACTTGGTAGATATCATTTTTAATTTTTCCCCCCACACGTTTTTTTCTTTTTTTTAAGGCCAAAAATAACGGTACCTGCCATACGAATTTTTTTTCGAAATTTTATAAATATTTTTTTTTTCTCAAAAACTGTTCGACAGATTTCAAAAATAAATATACAAACAAATTTTATATAGTTAAAGCTAGGTAATGGTTGAAAAAAAATTTCCGAGAAATGGTTATTGATGGTACCCCCCATGGGACCATTTTTTTTTGTTTTTGATTTTCTCAAAAAGCGTATAACCGATTTTGATCATTTTTTTTGCTAAAGCTCTCTAAAAACATAAATAGAATTGTGTACTCAAATTTTGAAAAAAAAATTTTTGGATTTAAAAAAAAAACTTAAAAATTTTTTTTTCAAAACTCAATATTTCGAAAACCCCATGCTAGATTTTTTTAAACTTGATAAATAAAATTTTCTCAATATAATCTACAAGATGTGAGAAAAAAAATTTATTTTACCTAAAAATAAAGGTACCTACCATACAAATGCTAAACAATTAAAAAAAAATCGTTTTCAAAATCGTATTTTTTTTCGAAAACGGCGCTTAGAATTTTGATAAAATTTTTTTTCTTTCAATTAATTTTTACTATCTTTAATTTAATAAAAAAAAATTGAAATTAAGATATTACAGCTTGTAGCTACCATAGAACTATTTTTTCGAATTTTGAAATTCTCATTATTCACATAACGGATCTTAATGAAATATTTTATAGAGAAGCTTCTAAAAAGTCTAAAACACATTGCATTTCAAAACTTTAAAATAAATATTTTTTGGATTTTTGAAAATCTATTTTTTCTTTTTTTGAAAATTCGATATCTCAGAAACGGCTCAATGTTTTTTTTGTGAATTTAATTTTTATTCGAACAATAATAAAAGCTTTGAATTGGCGTACACAAATTTTTTCTTAAAAATCTTTTAAAAAGTTTGTATATAAAAACTTTTTTTTAAGAAACCACTACAACGACTTATAATTTTTGTTTCTGCATAAATTCATATTTGCATAGCATTCTGTTGTTTTTTCTCTAACTTCTAAAAGAATTTAAAAAATTAATTGTATCCTTATGAACAGTTTTCTCTAATAACATTCGTTTTTAAAATTCCTAGTCTATTACATAGGAGCAAGTTCGTGCGACCCAGTCGTGCATTTTATTTTTATTCCCGTAACCTTATCTTGATATGGGGAACTCATGGTATGTTTTTTAATTAAATTTAAATTTTTTATATTTCACAGGTGTCATATGGATGATGGCAGGTCCCATTCCAGGTGCTGGCAACGTTATTAACCTTTTTCTGAGGGCTGGCAAGAAATATAAACTCATTTCCAACAACAGCATGCGCACCGACGATGAGTATTTGGATTTGCTTGAAGAAATGGGCGTTAAAGATATTGGCAATGTACTAAATTCAAATATTGTGTATGTAAACAAAATTTTCACAAACAATTTTTTTTTTTCAGAACGATATTGTTCATCCAGTCAAGTCGATTTTAAGATATTTGCAAAAATACAAGCCTGGTCAATCTGTATATTCCATGGGATGTGATGTATTCAATGATGCTCTTCGGAAGTCTGGCGTTGAAGTTCAAACTTTGGTAGGTGCTAAATATTGAATTCATAAAAAATTTGTACTAACTTTGGATTATTTAAAGGAATCTCGAGATGATTGGACCTTTCCACTTCTTGCAAAATCACTGCAACCAATAAAACCAGTCGGTGCAGTCATTTTCGATTTGAGTCTGAATATGACATATGCAGGCTTAGTTCATGCACAACAGCATTTAAAAAATAACCCCAATACAGACTTCATTGTGGGGGCCACAGATGAAAATGCTCCAGTGTCGAAAGACCTGGTTGTCATCGGCCCAGCTGGTTTTATTCAGCTTTTGAAAGAGAATACTGGCAAAGAGCCCATAGTCTTGGGTAAACCTGGTTCCCTATTGGGAAAATTCCTCAAAGAGCATTTTCAAATAAAAGATTCGAAGCGTGCTATTTTCTTTGGAGACGCCTTGGAGCAAGATATTAAATTTGGCATTTCATGTGGTTTCCAGACACTTTTGATGCTTTCTGGAGCAACCACAAAGCAGCAAATGCTTGCTCTGCCAGAAGATCTTAAACCAGATTATTATGCAAATGATATTGAAGATTTAAAGGAATTATTCGAGCAAAAGTAGATTAAGCCAATATTGGAAAACAAAAAAATATTTCGTACAAATCCAGAGAGAAAGTATTTTTTAATTAATGTTGTATGAATGGTAAGAATAAGAAAGAAAAATATGTGTAATTTAGAATGTTAAAAATGTGAATCTGTAAATTTCAATTTATTATTTATTTAGCAAATAAAACTTACATATATATGCTAACTGTTGAATGTTAAATAATTTGTTTTGCTTTTTTTGTATTTACAAAATTCCATACGGTATCTAGACATTTCAGCAGGACTGAGAACCGTCTTATAAAGCTCGATAACAAAACATGCTCATGTTCACATTCACATGTCAAAGCTCATTTTTTCGGAGTAGTAGTTTTCTCCATAGACAGAGGAAGGACCGTTTTCGAAAATGTCATTTGCATAAAAAGTGTTATTGAAAAATGTTTTTAAACAGAAACTGCAAAGTCAACTGTTCGAAAATCAAAAATGACGAAATAATGCAAAAGCATTTTTTTCGATAACGCAATTTTGAGCAAATTTTGCAAGAAATATGACTGATGCTCATCAAACAACTTGATTGCATATTTGACGGTGTTCACATTGGACTCACTCCGCCGACTTATTTTGACGTCTCTGTGTGTTTTCTCATTCGCACTTCATGGTAAGAAAGAGAGAAAGTGAGGCAGGATTCTAAAAATAAATTGAAAATTAATGGATCGAAATAATCGACATTTTTTGACGCAGATATTGCTACCGCCAAATATGAAATCAAGCTGCTTGCACAAAATTTTTTTGATGAGCATCAATCAAATTTCTTGCGGACGCATTAGACGTTTACGAACACGCTCTCTGGCTTATCAATGTTTTTTTCGTCAACTCGATATTTTAAGATGTCATCGAACAAATGACTTTGGCGAACTGCGTCATCGAAAATAATAGCCGTGTTTTTTTGGAAAAGTTATCCGTAGTTTTTTGTTTTTTGCTCATTGTTATTTTTCTTTACTCCTGTATATGTCGCATAAAAGAAGTAAATTCTTATGTATACAGAGAAACATTTGTTATTAAATAAATAAATAAATAAATAAATGTAGTACAGTAGGATTTTATATGAATAACAAATACAACATCCGCAGTCTAGGATTACTGCCGATACTCGAATAAACGTCAAATCTCTATCCGCAGCAAGATTTCACTTCTCCTTTTATCGGCAGTGATCCTACTGCGGATGATGTATTTGTTATTCATATAAAATCCTACTGTACTACGGATAACTTTTCCAAAAAAACAAGGCTAATGTTTTTACACAGAAAAATCATTTTGGGTTTTCGAACAGTTGACTTTTGCAGTTTGGGATTAAGAACATTGTAATTGCATTTTTGACGAAAATGATATTTTCAAAAACGGCCACCATCATTTGACGATCGAGTTGAAGTCCATTTGACGTTTTCGAAAACGCCTATATTTACATTACATTACATATTACACTACTCCGAAGATAAATTTGAGAAGTAGAGATACTGAAAGCATTGGCAACTGAGACCATCGGCAGAAGAAACACATGTCAACAGCACACGGTTGGTATTGAACGGTCATCCATCCAAGTGCTAACCATGCACAATTATGCTTGATTTCGCTGATCGATGGGAATCGATGCTTTCATCAAAGCCTAGGCCGTATTTATCGTCCACTTGCCATAGTAATAGTATGGATTTGTCAAAGGTAGTGCTTCTCATGATAATTCTATGTGTTTCAAAACCAGACAGAACATATCCTTCCCAAGAGACCCCGTGCATGCTTGGTTTTCGAAACAATTCAAAAGAACTAATGTCCCTTGGTAGTTGGTACAACTGGATTATTTTCTCCGGGATCTCCAATTTGGACATCGTAAAATGCAGATCCTTATGATGAAACATGATAAAATATGGTGATTCGACTTTTCCATAACTTGTAAAAATTTGGAATAATGTGCATCTACTGGTATGAAAACCACATTTGTAATTGTCAATTAAAGTGTCGCAGAACGACTGAAGACGCTTGAACAGTACACTACTGTAAATAGAGGGTTGGGTACGTTATCCCGCTTTTTATTATCCTGTCTTTTAAAATCCCGTTTTTATAATCCTGTTTTTTATAATCCTGTTTTTTATAATCCTGTTTTTTATAATCCTGTTTTGAGTTTGGGTGTATGCAAAGTTTCTTTAGCATTTAAAGAATCTGTAAAATAACCAACATAAAATCAATGGCCCTGAGTTATAGATCCGAATCTAGCCTAAGTTCGATTTTAACCAAACATTCGTAGAAATAAAACAAATTTCAATTATAAATACTTAAAAGCTGCTTTCCTGTAACTAAGTTAAATTTAAAATGATAGAATCACAATAGAACTTTACGAATCTGGTTAATAGAAATCTGTTTGTGTATCAGTTCACAATAACGAAATTATGAAAATGAGTCACAATTATTGGTATAAATAAGACTTTTGTAAATTTGATCTGTTACTACGAAATTTTAAAAGCAACTTTTCTACATCTAACAAAAAGTGACTTTAAAACCGATTCTATGAATGTCTATTACTAAGGGCCAATAAGTTTTAGCTACGTATTCTAAAAAAACAAGATTAGCGGGATTTGGCGGGATTTTAAGAAACGGGATTATAATAGATCGGGATGTTGAACAAGCGGGATTTTAGAAGACGGGATTTTAAAAAAGAAGTATTTTAGCAGACGGGATATTAAAACTTTTCTTCGGGATTTCAAAAAGCGGGACTCCGATACGCTCCCGTAAATAGAATATTAGGTATATATAGATATAGCAATATAAATTTGTTAGGACAGTCATCGGGTTTGCTTTCCTCTAGCACCCTGACAAAACACCTGCTGGTTTCAAGACTGGAACGTTGGCTCTTCGAAACAACTAAGCTAACCTAGTAACCGAACCACATTGTAGATGCTTTCAAGCAGCTGTTAAATGGGCATTATGTAGATGTAGAAGGGGTAGGCTTATTTTAACTAAATAAGGTTAAGAACTTGATGAACCTGATGAACAGGCGGAACGCGTTGGTCTTGAAGTTAATGAGGACATAACAAAGTATATGCTATCAACAAACAAAACCGCATCTGTCCATCGCCTAGGACAAAACGTCACTGTTGGTAGCAGTAATTTCGAGGTAGTCAAGGAGTTCACCTACCTCGGAACGAACATCAATCCCACGAATGACACCTTAGTGGAAATTCGACGAAGAATTACCCTAGCAAACCGCTGCTACTTAGGTTTGGCCAAACAAATGTGTTCAAAACTCCTTTCTCGAAAGACAAAGTGCACGCTATACAAAACGCTAATTTTACCAGTTCTACTCTACGGCGCCGAGTGCAGGACAATAAGTAAAAAAGGGGAATTGATACTGGGCACTTTCGAGAGAAAAATTCTTCGGCGGATATATGGTCCTATATGCGAAGAGGGCGAATGGAGGAGAAGATTCAATCGTGAATTATACGAGCTGTACCAAGATGTGGATGTAGTCCAAAAAGCCAAAACACGTCGACTACACTGGCTCGGTCACATCGAGCGAATGGACAACAACGCTCCAACCAAGCCCAGCCCCCCGGTTTGAGACGACGAGGAAGACCGAACCTCCGCTACAGGGACCAGGCGGTTATAGACGCAAGAGCGCTTGGTCCCGACGACTGGAGGGAGCTCGCGAGGGATCGCAACCGATGGAAGACCGCAATAACTCAGGCAGAGACCCTCCATGGATCGGGAGCCGGTTAAGTAAGTAAGTAAGGTTAAGAACTACAAAGCCGCAGGATCTTTTGGCTTACCTGCGGAGGTCTTCAAACACGGATATGATGTGTTGGTAGAGTGCAGGTATCACATTGAGGCAAATCCTAGAAAAGACAATTATTTTCAAGTCTTATTTATTTATTGACTTCAATGTCGCATATGATAGCATTCATCCTTAGAAGCTCTTTATGGCGATGACAGGACCCGAGATTCCGGGAAACCTGATCCAACTGTGTGACGTAACATTGATGCGCTATCATGTGATTAGTGGAGATCCGGCGAAGAATTACCCTAGGAAACCGCTGCTACTTCGGTTAAGCTTGTTCTTGTTCTACCAGTCCTGCTTAACAGCGCCGAGTGTTGGACTAAAAACAGAAAGAGAAAGATGACACTGGGCTCTTTTAAAAGAAAAATTCTTCGTCCGATACTTGGTCCTGTGCGCGATTAGGACGAATGGAGAAGAAGATATATCCGTGAACTATATCAGCTGTACTTAGATGAGGATGAAGTCCGGAAAGCCAAAACACGTTTCACTACATGGTTTGGCGATTTTGAGTAAATAGACAACAATGATACAGTAAGAGAGAGTCTTCGAATACCAGCCCCCAGCTTCGAGGTGACAAGGAAGACCGAATCTGAAGACCAAGCCATAAACAGGACGATTTACTCAAAGAAAAGTAGGAAATAAAGCTATGCCTTCACATTCAATATTAAAAGCTGTATACAATATATGTATGTAGGTATATGCAATTATGTACATATGCATATGTTTTTAAACTTAATAAAATGAATGTCACTAGGCCTTCGATTTGGACGTTAAACATGATTGATTACACAAATAACATATATGTATTCTTAGCCACACACTTTATAACTCGTTTGTCTAAGTCAAGTAATTGATTCTTATAAAAATCATCAGACTCACCTTAATGGACATAAATTCTTGTTTGCTTCATCCACTCTTAATTTTTGTTCTCCCAATATCCTTCAGGTAATAAAGTTATTTTCTTACATAAACAGTTTCATCCATCAATATTTATTTTATTTCATACTTGTTGTTACGCCACTTAAGTTTGAATTCAATTGGCTAATTGCTTAAGCGTTCAAGTAGATAATTATACTAAAATGCACCACTGCGCCCCACGTACTTGCTTTTATATTCAAGAGGCATATAATTTTAAACATGGATAATATAAGAGAAAAATGTTCAAAAACATGATTTTTTTTTTAATTTTTCAAACGACTCCTTATAGTTAAACTTAACAATAAGAATGCAATACAATTTAATAATAATGTAATTTCTTGAACAATTTTATAGTATAATAAAATGGAGATCGTAAAAATTAAACGATACAGATTGTGTTAAAATTCTAGGAGCTGCTTTCAAGGAAAATATGATTTTCAAAAACTAGTTTTTAACATTAAAATGGTGGATTTACCGTTATTTTTGGATAAAAGAACACTTTGTTTTGTATATATTTTAGATAGTGTTAAAAATAAATAAAATAAAAAATAGTTTCTTAATATTGAGTTTTCAATGCAAAACAAAATTTTTGGAAATTTTAATCAAATCTTCTTGAAGCTTTTATGAACTTAAATTCAATGTTAGATTCATTTTCCAGAAATCTATCGGCTAAGAATTTTTTTAAGCTTAAAAAAAAACTGTTGAATAGTTTTAAGGAAAAAAATTATTGTCTTGAAAATCGGACGAATTGTTAGGCTGTAGTCAACCAGACAGACAGAATTGCGTATGTCTTTTTGTGTCTTCCCCATCATTGTCAAATGATATTTTTGTCAAATATTGTTTGTATAGCGATTTAAAAAACAAGTTAATAATGATTATAATTAACCTTACTTTAACAATGAGCACGTTAAAAGAAGCAATTGAAATTTATGTTCGTAAAACTCAAATGAAAAAGAGCTCGAAACACGTTTAGTATATTAAAATACTTATTAATTTAAAAAAAAAGAAAGAAAAACAAAGTATAAATTGTTTCGGGTTTATCTGATTCCAATTTGCTAGTAAAATATATCGCTCTTGAAAAAAAAAAAAACTTCAATGTCTTAAATAAAATTGTTTACAAAAATCTTATTTATTCAATGAAAACTGAAAACTAATAGTAAATACTTTTGCACTTTTATTAAAGGAAAAAAAAATAACGGAAATCCAAAGTGTATGCATTACTTACGTTCCACTACATAAGCCTACATGATATTTGCAGCTTAATTGTTCAAGTCAACTACTTAGCTTCAACAAATGATAATGACTTCTCCGATTCATCGGTTCGGAAAATATATTTATAAATTGATGTTTCCTTTCTTCGTGACCTTTTTTTTATAAAAATGATGTTTTTCCCTATGTTTGCTCATGGTCATTTGTTATTATTTTTTTATTTTGTATGTTGTGACGTTACGGATATATTAAATATTTACAAACCCAATGGTCTAAGCAATACAATAGAGTGAGCTACACTGTTAGCTTTGCATATTTTTCTTATAGCGCACTTTTTTAAAACAACAAGAAGTGGTTGGAGAATTGTGCCATAAGCACAGTATTACATTTTTGAAGCGTTAAATTCTACGCGGCTTATGATTCCCCATTTGACAATTCTATCGATATCAGAATTCAATTAGCTTTTCATACTCTGCCATTCTAAATCCACATCCAAAGAACAATAAAGTGAATCTGGAAACGAATATGAGAAGCTGAAAGTACTGTCGTCATCAAAAAAATTTAATGGATTAAAAGTTTCAGACTAAAGATCATTGATAAATATGAGAAAGAGAGTGGGGGACAAAACGGAGCCCTGTGGCACACCAACATTTACGAATTTCAGACTTAAAACAGTCCAACACAACTTATATTGAGCGGTTACAAAGTTATCATTGAGAAGCTTTCGTTCTTCAACATATTTCTTGAGCTGATAATTTATCAACGTTTCCACGACCTTATATCCTTATAGAGAATGGACGAAAAGCTCAAGTACATTTCAACACAAATGTTAAAAATGGTAATAAAACATGATATTTTTTTTGAAAACAGCTCCAAAAATTTTGATAAATTTTGATTTTAAAATTCGTAAGGTCTACTTTTAAAACCATAAAATCGTCGAACCAATTTATATTAAATATTTTTAAAAAAAATTATTTAAAAAAAAAAAACAATGAAAACCGTTTATTTTGATAAATCCATATTTTTGTTCAAGGAATCAGATGGCATTCTTTTTAAACCTAACTATTAATAGAGTGGTTTTAGCAATCAATTTTTTACGAATCCATAACCTGCGAAAAATATCATTAGTGCCTATAAATCGCAATTAAAAACAGTAAATTCTATTTCAATAGAATTATAATTTTCTCATTTAGGCCCAGTAAACTGAAATTTTGTCCAGCACATTTATTTTCACACCCAACCATGAGTATACGGGTATCATTCAAACAATTTAAATAAGCTTCTACATAATATAAAATTTGAGTACGTGAGATGATGAAAGATCTCAGAGATTATATACATGTATGAATCTCATTATACATATGTATGTATATTTGTATTCATAGGCTTGCATGCATTTATTCTTCAACTAAAGCAACTAGCTAAGAGTATTGTTTACTGTAGGTTTAAAGTTAAGTTTTTAGTTGATTGGCTCTGGGAAGAGGATTTACGTGATAGTTCAGTTTTCCTATTTTTAGCTGTCAAATGTTTGCTGTGGATTCTGATAAATAATAAACTTGAAATTTGAATGAAACTTGGAATCAGGATGATACTTAAGTTGAAAATGTAAGTTCGTCAATTCTGTCTGCCTGAAAATATGAACCAATGTATAAATAGAATTAATTGATGGAAGTCCATCAATTTCGCAGTACATTGACCAACGTTGTAATACAGTTCTTCACGACAATTGAAGATCAGTCGAAACTTGGTGGTCTTGAGGTAAACGAGAGCAAGACATCTGTCCAACAACTTGGACAAAACGTCACAAATGATGACAAAAACTTGTAAGTAGTTATGGAATTCATCTGCCTAGGGGTTAATATGATCTCAATGACAACTTAGTGGATATCCGACAAAGAATTGCCCTAGGAAACCTCTACTTCGGCTTGGCTTGAAAAAAGGGCTCAAAGCTCCTCATGGGTAAGACGAAGTTTTCGATCCTTTATACTGTCAGTTCTGGTTTACGGCTCCGAATGTTTAACAATGAGCAGAAAGGAGAGCTTGGCACTTTCGAAAAAAAAGTCTTTAACCCTTAGCTGCCACACTTCTGTAGAATAACATAGCTGCCACACTGGGGTACGAAATGCATCAACAACAAAATATATGATCATTTTCACCAAAAAAATTCTATTTTTTTCATTTTTTAATATTTTAAGCTAAAAATTTAATGAGATACTCTCAAGATGTATACCTTCAAGAAAAAAATACTTCATATTTGTCTTAGAGAAAAAGTATATTTATTTTGTGCTATGAAGAGCTTTTAGCTTCGACGTAGGTCGACCGCGTGCTCGAGACTGTAAAAGACGTTGATTGAGAGTTGCGTCTACCGTCTCTACATCTAACTCCGATGAAGATGAACTATCAGATACGTTGAATTCAGATCAGAACTATCATCGATTTCAGCATCCGAAATATTCTCAGCAACGCCATTGTTACAACCATCCTCGATCATTTCTTGTCGCAATGTCCTATTGCGCAAATTGTATGCGAATGGTATATAACGAATAAATATACTAATATAAATATTATAAACGTTGTAAAAAATTCTGAGCAGTCAAAATATTATACTTACAATTATTTAAGAGAAATAGAGCCAAAACAGAGTAAAAAAAAAAGAAAAAAAGTACTTAAATAATTATAACTGCCACACTGGGGTCTTAAACGGCACCACGCCACTTCTAACGACTGCCAGAACGATACTAGCGCGCATATCATCGTACTATGGGTTTCAGGGGAAAGAGGTATGCTTCAACTAATAACAGATGGAGCCACAATTCCAATATTTTGAAAATCGTATGTTTTATTGTAATTTAAATAGCGCTGGGGTCACCTGGACCCCACAAGTGCAGCTAAGGGTTAACGGATGTTTGCTCCTGTGTGCGATGAAACCGTGAACTCTATTAACTGTAGCAAGATGTGTTCGAAGATGAAATGCAACGAATCTTAAAAAAACTCTAAGATCTCAAAAAACCTACATGCCTTGAATGCATTCATCGACACTGATGGTATACTACGTGGGGGTACGTTTAGAGAACACCTGCAAGCAATGAATGAACATATCGCCATATATGTATATGTCTCATTGTTAATATTCCGGGGTTCTGATCAAACCCCTGCCCATGCCTGAATTAAATGCTACGGGTAGCGCTAGTCCAGCATATTAATCTTGAACCCGTAACCCGAACGGGAAATCCGGCTCGAAGGACCACAAATATTATTGTCTAGATTCTTATATAAAACTAGCCGCCCGTGCTCGCGTTGCTAACTACGAATATTTTTTTTTTTAATTGTGAATCTAAACCATTCTCAGATCCCCTTGAACACACACAAAAAATTTCATCAAAATCGGTCCAGTCGTTTAAGAGAAGTTCAGTGACATACACACTCACAGAAGAATTATATATATTAAGATAATTAGAAAAAAAATAAATGATAAAATATACATACATATATGTATGTATGTATGTATGTATGTAAATGAAACACAACCACTTTTGTTCACAAAGAAATCGAATGTGTTTTATTGCCTTGTCATATGAATTGTTGTATAATCGATTTGTAAAGTTAGAACATTAATTGTTTGACATGTTCAAATTGTACTGAATTGTGGATGGTAAGTTTTGACGTAGATAATTTTACATCTTATTTTGAAATTTGTACGTGTACTTCCGTACAACGGTCATTTGCAAACACATCAAATCAACGTCAATTTGATTGTCAAAGGACCATCATTGTAAATCATCAAATATACAGTTTTCCTGCTTGCACAAAATCTGTTGTATCTACGTCAGTCAATTTTCTTGTAAATTCATTTGACGTCTACAAAAAGACTCTATGACTTATAGTAGTTTTTTGCAAATAACGTTTTCGAAAATGGCCTACGTCAACTACATTGGCTCAGCCATATCGAGCGAATGGACAGCAAAGCTCCAGCCAATGCCGAAATTCCAGCATCTGAGGTCGAGGCTACTAAGCAAGTAGAACCTACGGTTTAAAAACCAAGGCATCGCGAAGGTCAGAGCGATTGGCCTAGATGCCTAGAAGCAGCATTACCGAGATCACTGAGGATCGCTGTCTCTGAAAATAGAGTAGGCGGCACAGTGTCGAATTAAGCAATGCACGGGGCTTGAACATTCGAAGAAATTTTTCAAATAGATGAACAAACGCAAATTCCGTTATCAATAGCGTTCCATATGTGGATAGTTGTAATATAAATTTGTAAAGGTTCTTCCATTTCAAGTCGTTCAAGATTATGATTGTTTCTTGCATCGTCAAAGTTTTCTTTCCGAAGCATAAAAGGCGTTTGGGCGGGAAAATAGGGCAAACACTTAAGAAGTGAAAACAGAATTGGTTGAAACTTTCGTTGTAAGGATTTTCATTTGAATAAAGTATTTCACATTTCGTTTTGAAAATTAGAGATATTTATATATAACTATAAAATTTCACTGAAGTAATTCTTCTTAACAAAATTGTTATTATTATTGATATTAATATTATATAATTGTACTCTCCAATTGTCGAGCTATCACCTCAATCTCTTACTTCTGAATAATTCGAGATAGTTGGTCTTTGTCTGTGTCCATTGAGACAACTTCTCCGCTAGCAATCCCTACATAGATGTTTCCATTTGAACAACCATAAATCCTCGTTTCTCAGCTCGTACAACAGCATTTTTTGGTCAGACGTTTATCTGGATGAGACATTACTTGCATTTTCAGAGTTTATTTAAAAATTCCTGTTTCAAGATGAAGTACATTATGTATTCATATACATTTATATATATATATACTTGGCGTATTCAAAGGTAAATTGAAGAGCTTTTTTAAGAAAGTCGTATTCATCAATTCCTCAGAATTATCCAGCATAGCACAAAGTAGACTTTACCACAGCGCCAAATATTTTATACTTCGCTGAAAGGCTATTGGATTATTCAAGAAGATGTCTCTCCAAGACACATTCAGAAGGTTAAATCAGACAAAAAACATAAATGTTAAAAAAAGAGCCAAGTTCTTCTATACAAAAACCTTTGTGTAGTCAGCCGTGAAAAGTACTGAGATCTAAAAGTACGCCAAGTTCTTACTTCATGAAGGTTTAATACCGAATATTTAAAGTAGAACAATATTGAAACAGCTACAACCTACAATGTAATAGAAAAATTTTATTATTTAATGATCACTGACTACATTTTGATGGGTTCACTGGTCAAGTTTATAAAACCTTTCGAATTGGGTATACAAAAAACTTGCCATGAAGCCCATCAAATTTTAGTCAGTAATCATTAAATAATAAAATTTCTATTACATTGTAGGTTGTAGCTGTTTCAATATTGTTCTACTTTAAATATTCGGTATTAAACCTTCATGAAGTAAGAACTTGGCGTACTTTTAGATCTCAGTACTTTTCACGGCTGACTACACAAAGGTTTTTGTATAGAAGAACTTGGCTCTTTTTTTAACATTTATGTTTTTGGTCTGATCTCACTCCTTTTTGCAAAGATTTTAATATTTTGCCCTGTCAAAATCTCGAAAGATACGAAAAAATAGAAGGGTGGAATCTACCTACTAAAATCAACTTAGTTTATAGCTTCCTACATATTTCTTTTGGTATATTTTCTTTTTGTTATTGGTTGTTTTGATTTGCGCTTCAATTGTTTTTTCTTGTCCTGGCAAGATACTTAACACTAACATACCTACCTTAATTATAAATACTAGTACCTACGTCCGCTCAAAGTCATAAAAGAGCATGAATTTTCAAGATGTATTTATAGTTTCAAAATGACAATAAAAAGACACTTTGAATGAAAAATCTTAAATTTTCTATTTTTCGCTTTGAATGTACATTAAACATTAAGCTTTACCACTCTACCAAATTTCATCATTCTACGGCAATCGGAAGTGCTCCATATAAATTAAACATTTTCTCAGAAAGTGGGCGCATACCAAGCCCCTGAATGGAAAACCTCAATTTTTATTTTTGGTCCTTTATATGCAATTTGAGCCCTACTGTTCTGCCAAATTTTATTGTTCTACTGCAATCGGAAGTGTGCCATATAATTTACATCAGTTCTATGGAAGTGGGCGGATACCACGCCCCTGAATGGAAAACCTTAAATTTTATATTTTGTCTTAGTATACAATTTAAGCCCCGCCACTTTACCAAATTTCATCGTTTACCACGCCCCCTGAATGGAAAACCTCAATTTTTATTTTTGGTCCTTTATATGCAATTTGAGCCCTACCGTTCTACCAAATTTCATTGTTCTACTGCAATCGGAAGTGTGCCATATAATTTACATCAGTTCTACGGAAGTGGGCGGATACCACGCCCCTGAATGGTAAACCTTAAATTTTATATTTTTTTCTTAGTATACAATTTAAGCCCCGCCACTTTACCAAATTTCATCGTTTTACAGCAGTCAGAAGTGCTCCATTCAACCAACACCAAATTCGGAGAAAGTAGGCGGATACCACGCCCCCTAAATGGAAAACCTCAAATTTTTCAAATTTTTTCCTCTGCTTGCATGACAAGACCTACCGTTGTGCAAAATTACAAGATTCTACGATGTCGGGAAGTGCTCCATAATTTTGATGATCTGTCAGTCAGTTACGGTTTTTGTGATTTTTGAGGCCATATATCTCAGGAACCGCTTTTGCTAGAAAATTGAAATTTGGTGGGGCGCCTGTGCCTGACTAGCTTAGCACATAGTCGGAATTTTAAGTTTCTGACTTCTTTGGTACTGAAGATATGGAGGATATGGAAATCGCCTGAGTTTGTTCCTGTAAAAAGGGTGTAGTGCCGTGCCCTTTGATGATGAATTTGTAAGATGTATGTTGAAATCTAATGTTTGGCTCAGTTTCACACATAGATACTTGTACTCGTTAACAATCTTCAAACTAGAACCATTATAGATCCAGTTATGTATATTGGTGTGGCTCCTGGTTGATCGGCTAGATATCATTACTTATGATTTCCTTGTGTTAATTACTAGATCCCACTGATAAAAATATTCCCCCAGTCGATTGATCATGAGTTAAAAGCTTTCTGGTGACTCTAAAAGTACCACCAAATCATCAGAATGCATTAAAACATTGTTTTTTTAACGAGCTATTTGAATTCCTCCAATTTGTTATTCAACCACACCGTTTGTAAAAAGCGAAAATAAAACCGCGCTCAAAAGGCCTTGTTTTACTCCGGTATCCGTTTCAAATGAATCCGAGTCATTGGAGCCATCCCATACAGCTGATTTTGACTCTGAATATAGTTCCCTCAAAATATTAATAAATTTCGTAGAAATTCGGAGTTTCGAAAACTTATAAAAGAGAACATTTGGATTTGTAAGGTCAAATGCAGGCTTTAAATAAACGAACAGAGAATACACTTCTTTATTTTTGGTATCACAACATTGTTTTTGAAAAAAAAAATATAAATGTGATCATTTTCAGTTTTTTGAATTGTTAAATTTGCAAATTCAACTGTTGAACTTAAAATTTAAATTTTTTAATTACCTACTTAATATTCGATAAGGCATTAATAGTTCTAAAATAGTTTCATTATAAAGCTAAGATTACTTAATTGTATTTTAAAAATTCAAAAGCCTACGTATATACATGCTGACATCTAGTAGACGGCCTTAGGCCAAACCATTTAGACTTAAAAAAGAGGCCTCCGGATAAAATGATGTAAAAATGATGACACAAAATTTCTTCGAAAATAAAAAAAAAAAATTGTTTTTCAAAAACTAGATTTGCAAGACTTTCAAGTAAATTCCAATGCCATAGAGGCGCGGACTAATGAGATGCAATGTGTAAAGAGTGCGACTTAATGTCCGCAATTGTCTATAAAAATATCTATAACACGGATATATGAAGGCATTCTCATTTTCGTAAGCCACTTCTATATACAGAAAGATTGGTCGTCAACGTCAACTGCGCGTCCATGACGAAAGTGGAAACATCATAAAGGCAATGGAAATCAATTGTGGTTGGTGGCGCTCGCTAGTGCTATGTTTTGTTATAAAGGTGAAAATTGCGGCAAAATAAACACCCTATCCTACACCCTACGGAAGGAACCCACTTACTTTCTACTTACTTAACGGCTTCTATTTTACTATGCTGATGGTTAGTTTGCTTGGGGTTGGTGTCGGTTACGGGAGCTAATTTCATAAAGATATATTTCACGCGAAAAAATAAAATAAAATAATGTTTTGTTTTTCTTTGTCAAGAAAGTTTTGAATAAATACTTTTCATTGTTATTTCAAATTGTATTTCGGAAACTGTTTATGTAAAAAAATGGGAGATTCAAAGGTAAAAAATTGAAAGTTCAATACTCATATGCAAACATCTAAGAAATTTAAGCATAGTGAAATTGAGTTTTGTTAAGTACAGTATTGATATAACGACATGAAGCTTTGTCAGATTTTAAAAGGCTTTAAAACCATTTTAAGAAATTCAAGTTTTCAAAAAAAAAAAGTATGAACACACACAAATTATTAAATTTAAAACAATTTTCTAAAAATTCATTAAAGAAAATTCGTATGAGTACCTGAAGTGTTTTAATTTGTTGTAAACTGTGAAACTCGAAATTTTCTTAAGATCGGTTTTTCTACATTATTTAAAATTAAGTGGATTTCAAAATTTGTGTTTCCTTTTTGTTAGTTTTTTTTTAAGATAGTAAGAAAAATATACATATATGTTTACTATTCAATAGTTCAATTAGTTGAACATACTAGCTTTCAAAACATTGTGACAAAATATTTAACAGTCTTATGTTAAGATTTGTTTTGAGGAGTCAGTAAGATGTTAAATCTATTTAAGTTAGGAATACGAATTTTCAAATTTCAACCGAGTTTATTAAAGTTTAATAGCCCTTCATATGACTCTTCAACATTTGCAAACGTCAAAAAATTTATGTTTACTTAGTTTTTTTTTCTCAAATCGTTATTGTATGAATACATATTGTTTGAAATAAAATTAAATACATGACTCCATCGCACGAACTTGCTTTTATGCTTAAGAGATTTAGAATTTTAAAAATGGAGTAAAAAATTATCAGTTTTTTACATTTTCTTAAGTAATCGGAGCTAAAAACAGAATGATATAAGCAAATATGAATTTATGGAAAAATAACATTTAAATTTAATTTAAAAAGTGTGCAAATAAAATTTAATTTTCGAAAACAAATAAATGACTTAAAAAGCATCTTAGTTCTAAAAATTTAAAATAATATCTTTTTTAAGTTTTTATATGCAATGTTTTTAAACTTTTTTTTTGAAATTTTAATACAAAATACTATTCAAACTTCTTGAAAGCTCTAGAATGAAAAGTTGATCAAAATCGAATGGGCAAATCAAAAAAAATGGTCGTATGGGAGGCACAATTAACAACCATTTTTTGGGTTCGTAAAAAAATTTAACTCGGAATTTTGATTAGACGATGAAACGAAAGACGAAAAAACAAAAAAGTGAGCCTCGTAATTCTGTCTGTCTGTCGGCAGATTTTCTTTAAACTTGGTAGATGGCATTTTTTCTTTTTTTTTTCTTTTTTTTAAGACCAAAAATAACGTTACCTGCCATACGATTTTTTTTTTTTGAAATTTTATAAAATATTTTTTTTCCAATACTGTTACACAGATTTTTATAAAGAAAATTAAAAAAAAAATATTTAGTTAAGGCTACGTAATGTTTGAAAAAAAAATATCCGAAATATCCCCTGGATACGTGCAATATAAGAGGTGTGTGCTAAAAGAACATCAGTAAAGCATATTAAAATTGACTGTCTGTGTATTGCGGTGAAAACTCTTTCGGTTTTGTCTTCCTTACAAAATTTTTACTACCGTCTGCACTAGATAAAGTCATTGTTAATTCGCCAGACTAATGCCCGATTTCACGAAGGACTTTTAAACATTTAACAGGCTTCTAAACCTTAAAATGAGATGTTTTGGTTTCACCAAGCGCTTTTAAATTAAACAAGCTTTTAAATACCCTTATAAACTAAATGCCCATTTTTGGCTCATTAAATTTTAAAAGTGTCATTGAAATGTCATCAGATATAGATAACAACAATAGGTTATAGGTATAGCAGCTGAAATTATCGTTCTGTAAGGATTTAGTGTTCAATTTTTGAAGATACAAAATAAATAAATTAATACTAAATATTTAAATGATTTGTTTCTTTATTTCGATAAAAAATATTGATCGTCTTCATCCAATAATAAAGTGCAACACAAAGTTATTCGCTGAGAAAGAATATTCCCGGTTCACAGAAATACTTTATAAATGACTTCAAAATGTGGTTCCGACTTTCCAACGCATTTGTGGATGAGTTTGTTGAATATGTTTGGTCTTCATTTGGAACCAAAACAAACCCAACAATGCAATAAAAATAAATTAAGTGGTTATTACTTAACGATTTTATGCCACAGAATGTCAGAATCAGAATCTTTCCAAATATTTTGTGTGCATTTCTTTTTTTTTTATTTCTTGGCATTTGTTTGAACACATTACGCTTTCTCATTTCTTCTCATACATTTCGCTTGTTAGAAAGAAAAAAGCAATTTATTTTTCCCAGGGATGTGAAGAGAACTCAATTTTAACAAAAATTTCCCCAAAATGTCCCTTTTATAGATTGGTGAAACTAAAAATTTTTAAGAGCCTGATAAAATTTAAGAGGATTTTTGATAAAAGTGCTTTTAGTGTTTGTTTATGAAATCGGCCATAAAAGCTGTCTTCTGCCTTCTAGAAGGCAGTTTATTTCCCAGTCACATTCTTTTTATTGTTGAAAAGTTTAAATTCAAGTTTAGGTCCTTTTTACTTGCGACTTAAAAATACTACATATAAAGCAAGTTATGCGTTCGAAAAAATCGAACTCGAGATTTTGATTAAAGTTGACATTACGATGATAAAGAACACGAAAAAAGTTGGTCTCGCAATTATGCTTGTCTGTCTGTCGGTTCGACTACAGCCTAATCGGCTCGGTCGATTTTCTTTAAATTTTTTTTTAAGACCAAAAATTATGGTAACTGCTACACTAAATATTTTCAAAATTTTATAAATATTTTTTTTTTATCAAAAACTGTTCAACAGATTTTGATCAGTTTTGTCATGCTAAAGCTTCCCAAAAGTTTAAATAATATTGTGTATTCAAATTTTCAAAAAAAAAAGAAAATAAAAAACACATTTTGTTTCTTAAGCTCAATATAGTAAGATCCTGTGGTTGATTTTTTTGAAATTTTATGAATGAAAGTTCTTAAATATAATCTTCAAGATGTGAGAAAAAAATTGTATTTTACTTAAAAATAACGGAACCAACCTAGAAATGTTAAAAAATGGAAAACGGCGGCGCCTAGAATTTTGATATTTTTTTTCTTTCGAATTAATTTTGTGATGTGTAATTTAATAAAAAGAATTTTGAAATAGAAACATTTTTTCAAATTTTAAATTTCTCATTATAGGCATAACGGATTTGAATGAAATTTTTTTATGGAGAAGCTTCTAAAAAGTTTAAAAAACATTGCATTTGAAAACCTAAAAAAATATTTTTTGAATTTTTGAAAAACAAACCTTTTTTTGTAAAATTCCATATCTCAAAAGCGGGCTCAATATTTTTTTCTGTAAACTAAGTTTTTATTCGTAAAATAATAAAACTATAAATTGGCGTACCAAAATTTTTTCTTAAAAATATGTTTTGAAAATGTTGTATATAAAAGCTCATTTTTGTAAAAAAAAACCACTACAACGACCTATAATATTTGTTCTTACGTAAACTTATAGTTGCTTGAATCACATGGCATCCTGCTTGTAACTCTAACTACTAAAGGAGTTCTTTAAGTCATTTAAAAAATGAATTTTATGCTTATGAACAGTTTTTCTCTCATAACATTAATTTTTGAAATTTTTGGTCTTTTCATTAAAAGCAAGTTCGTGCAAGCCAGTCGTGCATTTTATTATTTGGTTTGAAGTCATAAACGGGTTAGTCTTAACAGCCACTCATCTGTCGATCAGTGGTTTTAGTAGTTTTTCTTGGTCTTTTTCGGGTCGCTGGTCAATTTTAAGGCATATGTTACTATGTTTTGAGAACAACATTTCATTTCTAAGCTTTTTGAAAACTTCTCTTAACTTACGACCCATTTATACTCTTTCTGCCATTTGTACCTACCATACATTTTTTTTCGATTTTTTCACTTCATAGTTAGTAATATAACAGATCTTAATAAAAAAATGTATACGGATAGTTTTAAAACATTTAGAAAAAATTGAACTCAAAAAAATATTTTTTAGATTTAGAAAAAATGTTTTCTTTTTATATTTATAAATCTTTACATATTAAAAAGTGATACAAACCGCTATACATATTTACAATTTGTAATTTTTTTTTTTCATTAATTCATAAATTTGCAATAAAATAATGTATTAAAGGGCGATCCAAATACAAGTTTCTCTTTAAAAATGTAATAAAATGAACAAAATTAAATTTTTTCATGCATTATGGCTTTATTTGTTAGAGCAAACATTCATTCATTCATTCACGACATTTTTGACAAAATTGCGCAGCACGCATGGTGGGTGCTGTATTATAGCCAAAACTTCAATGTACATCAATCACTTTGGAAATATTTTTATTTATTACAATATTTCTCAACGTTGTTCAAGTGTAAAACGAATCATTTCGTTCTGCGGAGGTATGATTCTGACTTTCTGTCAAGATTTCGAGCAAGAATCAGCTGTCATTGTCAAAATAACCCATGATTTAAATAGAAACCACTAGATGGCCCACCATTTATATGAACATTTTTCGCTAATAACATTGGCGCAATATTTTAAACATCTTACTATTAAAATATTAGTATGATACAACTTAACAATTGAGTAGATTACTCTTTCTTAATTTTAAATACTTTCTAACTAGTGCTAAGGCCATTTTTTTAATAAATAGGTTCTGAACACACCTAGAATAATTGGCAGTTCATGAAAAAAAGTAATTAAACAGACCTATTTTGATGTTTGTAAATGTCAGTCATATGAATTTAGCACGATACTAAAAAAATAAAATGGGTATTCGATAATTTTAACTTTAATAAAAGGGTAGAGTATGATGATTTGATTAAAATTTGCAAAATCGCCTTTTTAACCAAGTTTCATACTAAAACAGCTTTAACATCGTACTAATTCAACTAAAATTTTGCGCCATTAGTTTTTAAAATTCTTAGTCTATCAAACATAAGAGAAAGGTAATGCGACCTGTCGTGCATATTATTTTCTTCAGATTGTTATTTTGTATTGAATCATATATAGGGTTATGTATGGATAAGCTTTTTTGGTTGAAAATCAGTCTTTTTCGAAATTTTCCATGAATGTAGCTAAAGCTTTTATTAATCCAGTGCCAACGTTGAACTTCCTTCTTCACTGCAATGTGCCTTTTTGGCACAGACCTTTAAATTTAAATATCCCCATAAAAAGCAATGGCGCAAAATTTTTAAATAGCCTAGTATTAAGATACTAGTAATGATACTTCTTAAAAATTTGCTAACTTTAAAGTAGATTACTAACTCTTTCTTAATTTTTAACATTTTGTAACTAGTATCCTACAAGGCTATGTTGTTTAATAAATTGCTTCTGAACACACCTCAATTAATGACAGTTTATGCAAGAAACTAAGTGAACAGGTAAAATTTTGCGCCACAATGGTGTGAAATCAAACAATAAATGGTTAGTGTTCCGAATATGAATTTCTTGTTTTTTTTTAAGAAATTTTAAATTTCATAAAATTGTCGATATTATAAATATTATTTAAAACAATACATATTTTTATATCATTTTCAACTTCATGACATGAACAAGAACTGCTGAAATTAAATTTAGTAAATAACCAAAAAAGAAGAAAGACCCAACAGCTCACATAACCAAAATTTAGAAATGCTTATACATAATTGAATTTTTTTTACCACAAGTACCATGTTGTTTGTATGCTGCGTATGCACTAGAACTAATCATTAAATACTCGTACCTACAAATTAAAAAAAAAAAAAAAAAAAAAAATGGGCAAATTGCTCGGCAATGCCACTGTTATGGAAGTGTTCTGAACAGCAAATTTATGAAAATCCGAAGCTAAGCTACAATTTACTTAACCAAGAAATTTTGAAAGTGGCAAATCTTGGGAATGTCGCGGACCTCATTGCAGGCAACGTGTATTGGAAACAACGTTGACTGCCAACCGAGCGTTGGCCCGCCGCCATGCATTCGGGAGTTCGGCGTAACATTCCCAACAAATCTACCAGAGAATTACTGGGCGAACAGGAGTGTGACGGATGCCACTGAGCAGATCTGCAAACACTGAAAAACGGTTCTAGCGATCAATGTTCAGCTACGTGCCATCACAAACAGAAGACACACACTTCCGTCAGTGTAAAAATTGAAACTTTTATATAAATTAATAAGATGCACAAAAAAATACTGCGAATTATAACGAATGTCAAATTTACATGAGATTAGTAATCTCTTCATTTTTTGTGACTAGGTTTGTTTACTCGATTGCAGTGCAAGAGCCATCTTCTGGATATGAATTGTAACTATAGTTAAAAAATTTACCTTTTAAGAGAGTTTAAAGTATTAAGCTTAAGATGTCGCTGGCATAAGATAACTTATTTTGAATTTGTGTATGAATTTCATTCACTTTTCGAATTGTCTGTGGGGGGTTGTTTTGTTTACATTTCAGAAAAAATAGAAGTATATTATGTACATATGTCAGTGTGGCCAATTAAGCATTTTTCCTGCTAAATCTAGCATGAAAAAGAGGCTGGGTGCGACCCACACTGATAACTTCCCATTTGTGGTCTTGAAAACTTTATATTTAGTTTTTTTTCAAATAACCAAATTTTCAGCGAAACAAACTTTAGCTGTAAAATTCAAACAAACATTATTTTAAGATTGAAAAGCATTTTAATTATTTAAAGAGATTTGAAATTGAGATTGTTGATGTTGATTGTGAGCAACAAAAAAGTTTGTTAGATGTCACTTAGTTTAACTAAAATTGTCTCTTAGCACACTATGATTCAACTAGAACTTTCTTCGTTTTTTTCGTTTCCTGAACAATTTTAGAAATGTCGCTTAGTATACATTCTTAGGGGAAGGTATCGATGTATAAAACAACATACTTTAGAAGGCACTATCGGTGTTCATTCCCAAGAAATTCGACTTGAAATACAATTTCAACTAGTTTTCACTAGAATTTTTAATAGTTTTTTTATTTAAAAAAAAAACTATTAATTCAATATTTGTCAACATTTTACCAATTGTACAAAATTATACTATGTAGAAAATAAACTAAATTAGAAGTCAATATCGCTACTAGTTCTCGAGAACTTTGAGTCGAAAAACAATTTTTACCAATTTTCAATAGAATTTTATATAGTTTTTTATTTTTTGTAAAAAAACTGTAAACTGATTTTTTTTGAAATTTTCACCAGTTGTCAAACACATTATTTTTCGTAAAATAAAATTATTTGGAGTTTCAAATTGTTTTCCATTCTTAGAATATCTGGGTTATGAAATTTTTTTTTTCAGTTTTTTTTATTTAAAAAAATAACGGTATGTTCATTTTTTTCCAAATTCATACCAAATCTGTATGACCTTATAATGAGTATATTAAATTTTATTTTAAATCAATAGCATTATTTTTTCGTGAGATATTTGAAACTAACCAAAATTTTTACTTTTTTTTTAAACCGTTATAGTGAAAAAACTACTTACTGAATTTTAATAAACGCCCTTTCAGCCTCTTTCGAAGTTATTACCTATTAAACAAAATTTATTTGAAGTCGATATCTTTACTCGTTCTTGAGATATCGACGACGAAAAATGGTACAAGAACGTACGGACGTACGAACGTACGAACGTACGAACGTACGAACGTACGAACGTACGAACGTACGTTACACACACACACACAGACATCTCTCTAAAAATGATTGATATAGCCTCTAGGGACCTTGAAACGTCGAGAAATGTCAAAAATTCCAATTTGACAAATCGGACCGATTACAATAACTCCCTATGGGAAGTTAAAAATTGTTTTTTAGCATTTTTTTTTTTTTTTTCAAATCATGCCGGCATATTTTTAACTTCCCATAGGGAGTTATTGTAATCGGTCCGATTTGTCAAATTGGAATTTTTGACATTTCTCGACGTTTCAAGGTCCCTAGAGGCTATATCAATCATTTTTAGAGAGATGTCTGTGTGTGTGTGTGTACGTACGTTCGTACGTTCGTACGTTCGTACGTTCGTACGTTCGTACGTTCGTACGTTCGTACGTTCGTACGTTCGTACGTTCGTACGTTCGTACGTTCGTACGTTCGTACGTTCGTACGTTCGTACGTTCGTACGTCCGTACGTTCTTGTACCATTTTTCGTCGTCGATATCTCAAGAACGAGTAAAGATATCGACTTCGAATAAATTTTGTTTAATAGGTAATAACTTCGAAAGAGGCTGAAAGGGCGTTTATTAAAATTCAGTGAGTAGTTTTTTCACTATAACGGTTTAAAAAAAAAGTAAAAATTTTGGTTAGTTTCAAATATCTCCCGAAAAAATAATGCTATTTATATAAAATAAAATTTAATGTACTCATTATAAGGTCATACAGATTTGGTATGAATTTGGAAAAAAATGAACATACCGTTATTTTTTTAAATAAAAAAAACTGAAAAAAAAAATTTCATAACCCAGATATTCTAAGAACGGAAAACAATTTGAAACTCAAAATAATTTTATTTTACGAAAAATAATGTGTTTGACAACTGGTGAAAATTTCAAAAAAAACTAGTTTACAGTTTTTTTACAAAAAATAAAAAACTATATAAAATTCTATTGAAAATTGGTAAAAATTGTTTTTCGACTCAAATTTCTCGAGAACTAGTAGTGATATTGACTTCTAATTTGGTTTATTTTATACATAGTATAATTTTGTACAATTGGTAAAATGTTGACAAATATTGAATTAATAGTTTTTTTTTAAACAAATGGGAAGTTATCAGTGTGGGTCGCACCCAGCCTCTTTTTTAGCATGAAATCTGCTCTTAGCATGAAAATTTAGCAGAAATTTACACGAACCATGCAATTAAATTGAATTTATAAAAAGCTTAAACAAAACCTACGAAAGTGTGTGCTGACTTCAATGTAATTTTTATTGTAGGTATTGTTGAACGCAGCCACTTTTAAGTTTTAACGAATTCAGCAAACTAACATACTTTTCCTTGATGAACCACCATCTATCGGAAAGTTTTTAACGATTTATTTCGACTCATTTTATCTGTGTTTTTTGAAGATGAATTAGAAGTAGATATGACTATCGACAAACTATTACCCAATTCTTACTTCGGCTTTCAGTGTGAAGAAAAATTACAAAAATTCAAGATACAAGATTTAATAACATGCGACGATGAAAATGAATTTAGAAAAAACTGTAAAAACTTTATTTTGAAGCTTATCAAAGAGCTTCAAAAAAGAACACCAGAAAATCTGAGAATTTTACCGCAAATACATTTTTTTCGGTTCAAAAGTGTTTGAAAATACACAAGCCACAATTAATTCCAAGCTAATATCTATAGAATAGAAACGCAGTGGAATAATTTACATTTAAATGCTTGAGAAAATGTGGAAAACACTGTGGAATTTTGGTGTGAAGTAAATAAATTCACTGACGCTTCTAATTAAAACCCATATAAAGACCTCTCAAACTTTGTCATTTCATATATGGTCTTACCGATATCCAATGCTGCTGTTGAAAGAGTTTTTATGTAACCCAGGAAGAAGAAGACGATATGCGTGATATTTTTGAAGAGGCTTTGAATGAGCTCAACATTTTCAATTTTTTTTTTTATTTAATATTTATATTTTAGTTCTAACCAGAGTGAATTATTTTTTAAAATGTTTTTTTTTTGTTCAATAAATTTGATTTATAAAGAAAAAAAAACAAATTTCCGTTTGGTTTAGTTTAAGGCAAATTTTTTGGCAGGTTTCCAGCTAAAAAAAATATTTAGCATGATTTTTAGCATATTTAGTACGCAAAAAATCATGCTAAATTGCCGAATTTAGCATAAACTCAAATTTTGAATTGGCCACACTGACATATATGTACTTATTTTCACCCCATATACATACATATGTAGGTAATTCTTTAAAGGCGTGAGTTGTATTTTTTATTGGAACGATGGCGATGGTGTCCTTTTGAGAGTTGATATACTAGAAAATGTATTTTCTTATGAAACTAAAACAGAAAAGAATGAAATGAATTTAGAAATTTTGTTGTTATTTGATTTTTTATTCACCCTTATTGTAGCAGGCGTTTCGCTTGAACGACAAATCTCATTTTCAAAAATTTGTATTATGAATGGCGTTTAAGAGTCGTTTATCATTCACCCTTATTGTAGCAGGCGTTTCGCTTGAACGACAAATCTCATTTTCAAAAATTTGTATTATGAATGGCGTTTAAGAGTCGTTTATCATTCACCCTTATTGTAGCAGGCGTTTCGCTTGAACGACAAATGTCATTCTCAAAAATTTGTATTATGAATGGCGTTTTAGAGTCGTTTATCGTTATTTTTCGAGTCGTAACGCCATACTCTGAGTGGAACGTAAGTTTTCGTATGAGAAATGTCACTCATCTGTATTATAACTGTCGTTATTCTCGACTTCTACGACTCTCAGAACGCTATTTTTTATCGAATACAAATTTTCAAACGACTCATTGTCGAAATTGGATAAAGATGAAAGTTTTACATGTTAGTATTGTGTAATTTGTAATTTTTATTATATTTGTTTTATTTAAGGGTGAAAATAACTAACCCAATACAGATGCAGTGTATCACTGAAACTTTTCTTGCGCTTGCAGCTCCCGCGTTAGGTCTTGCAGTTGAAACTGATGCAGTTTCTCAAAGCCTTCGAAAAATATTTCCAAAAACATTTCGAGAAGGAAGTCGTCTATTAGGGTAAAGTTTCTGGTATCTTCGTTGTGCTCTTCTTGAATTTCCATTGCACATCCCATAAACGAATAAAATGTCTGCGTATTTTTCTCTCGTCAGTAAAGGCATTTCAAAAAGCGCTCTTATCAAACTTGATAATCTGATGAATGAGCTTTGAGTTTTTCTATTCTTTTATACTAGTACTTATTTAGTTAATTTACCCATTAAACAGTCATCCCCAAAATTTAACTTTCCCTGTGAAGGGTTAAGGTGATTAGGATTTTGACAGCAAGTCAAATAGGCATAAGTACACTTTTTACTCTTTTTATAATAGACTAAGAGCCCGCAGCAATTTTTGGGTGTGATTGATAACAAAAAATAATTAGCATAATTAGATAGGCCTTTAGTAGTTATTTACAAATGTGAACGTCTTGCATACCCTGTGGGAGCAATAGTGCATCAGATATGCAGTTCTTTCCAAAGTCTAAAAAATTGTGATACAAAATTTGCCATAACTTCAAAATGAAGAGCTAAGTGCACTGATTGCAAATATCGAGGTCCAAGACGTTTTGAAGGCGGTCTTCTTCGTGCAAGAAGTACGCTATTCTTATCGTGTCTTGCAGGCAGAAGGCTGTCTGCAAAACGTCTTAGACCTCAATACTTGCAATCAGGGGCTTAACTCTTCATTTTTGGCAAAGTTGTTATCACAATTATTTAGACTTGGAAAGAACTGCATATATGATGGATTTTTATGCACTATAGCTCCCACTAGAGCATGCAAGACGTTCACATTTGTAAATAACTACTAAAGGCCTATTTAATTATGAAAATTATTTTTTGTTATCAATCACACCCAAAAATTGCTGTGGGCTCTCGGTCTATGAGAACACAGTCTTGAAAATTACCTAAAAACTAACAAATCTTGGAAAACCGCACCAATTGCAAGGATTAACAATAAAAGTAGCTACAAAACACAAATTTCGATTTTTTACCCGTTTTAGATCTTCCCAAGTATCATAAAATGTTTGGGTGTTTGGGTGTACTTATTAAAATTAAACACCATTTAAAATTGAATATCTGGCAACCCTAAAACATATCAGCTCAATTTAAACGTAGGCTTAAAGGCTAGTATTTCTACTCAAAATAAAGTCTAAAATAAAAAATCTCAGTACTGACAGAGAAATTGACCTTAACATGGGTCAGGCTACACAAAGTTAGCCTTTTTTTACATCGTCAAAAAGTGATGTCAAAGTTGAAAATCAGACTTTACCGTAGAACAATTTTTTTCTTAGAATATGATCAAGAATCACATCACAAAGTATGGCACACGAATTACAGGACACTATGTATTGAAAAAAAAACACAAATTGTTTTGAAATATCTGTTTGTCAATGACAGATTTTTATGTGGATCGCATGTTGATTCAAAACGCCTGGCGTTTAAGTATCGTAATACCGACTCTTAAACGCCTTAAAAGTGACTCGACAGAAGAAGTGACGAGTGTCGTTCAAATGAAACGCCTATTATAATAAGGGTGATTATTTTTCGAGTCGTAACGCCATACTCTGAGTGGAACGTAAGTTTTCGTATGAGAAATGTCACTCATATGTATTATAACTGTCGTTTTACTCGACTTCTACGACTCTCAGAACGCTATTTTTTATCGAATATAATCACCCTTATTATAATAGGCGTTTCACTTGAACGACACTCGTCACTTCTTCTGTCGAGTCACTTTTAAGGCGTTTAAGAGTCGGTATTACGATACTTAAACGCCAGGCGTTTTGAATCAACATGTGTTCCACATAAAAATCTGTCATTGACAAACAGATATTTCAAAACAATTTGTGTTTTTTTTTCAATACATAGTGTCCTGTAATTCGTGTGCGATACTTTGTGATGTGATTCTTGATCATATTCTAAGAAAAAAATTGTTCTACGGTAAAGTCTGATTTTCAACTTTGACATCACTTTTTGACGATGTAAAAAAAGGCTAACTTTGTGTAGCCTGACCCATGTTAAGGTCAATTTCTCTGTCAGTACTGAGATTTTTTATTTTAGACTTTATTTTGAGTAGAAATACTAGCCTTTAAGCCTACGTTTAAATTGAGCTGATATGTTTTAGGGTTGCCAGATATTCAATTTTAAATGATGTTCAATTTTAATAAGTACACTTAAACACCTAAACACCCAAACATTTTATGATACTTGGGAAGATCTAAAACGGGTAAAAAATCGAAATTTGTGTTTTGTAGCTACTTTTATTGCTAATCCTTGCAATTGGTGCGGTTTTCCAAGAATTGTTAGTTTTTAGGTAATTTTCAAGACTGTGTTCTCATAGACCGAGAGCCCACAGCAATTTTTGGGTGTGATTGATAACAAAAAATAATTTGCATAATTAAATAGGCCTTTAGTAGTTATTTACAAATGTGAACGTCTTGCATGCTCTAGTGGGAGCTATAGTGCATAAAAATACATCATATATGCAGTTCTTTCCAAGTCTAAATAATTGTCATAACAACTTTGCCAAAATGAAGAGTTAAGCCCCCTGATTGCAAGTATTGAGGTCTAAGACGTTTTGCAGACAGCCTTCTGCCTGCAAGACGCGATAAGAATAGCGTACTTCTTGCACGAAGAAGACCGCGTTCAACGTCTTGGACCTCGATATTTGCAATCAGATCACTTAGCTCTTCATTTTGAAGTTATGGCAAATTTTGTATCACAATTTTTTAGACTTTGGAAAGAACTGCATATCTGATGCACTATTGCTCCCACAGGGTATGCAAGACGTTCACATTTGTAAATAACTACTAAAGGCCTATCTAGTTATGCTAATTATTTTTTGTTATCAATCACACCCAAAAATTGCTGCGGGCTATTAGTCTATTATAAAAAGGGTAAAAAGTGTACTTATGCCTATTTGACTTGCTGTCAAAATCCTAATCACCTTAACCCTTCACAGGGAAAGTTAAATTTTGGGGATGACTGTTTAATGGGTAAATTAACTAAATAAGTACTAGTATAAAAGAATAGAAAAACTCAAAACTCATTCATCAGATTATCAAGTTTGATAAGAGCGCTTTTTGAAATGCCTTTACTTACGAGAGAAGAAAACGCAGACATTTTATTCGTTTATGGGTTGTGCAATGGAAATTTAAGAAGAGCACAACGAAGATACCAGAAACTTTACCCTAACAGACGACTTCCTTCTTGAAATGTTTTTGGAAATATCTTTCAAAGGCTTTGAGAAACTGCATCAGTTTCAACTGCAAGACCTAACGCGGGAGCTGCAAGCACAAGGAAAGTTTCAGTGATACACTGCATCTGTATTGGGTTAGTTATTTTCACCCTTAAATAAAACAAATATAATAAAAATTACAAATTACACAATACTAACATGTAAAACCTTCATATTTATCCAATTTCGACAATGAGTCGTTTGAAAATTTGTATTCGATAAAAAATAGCGTTCTGAGAGTCGTAGAAGTCGAGAAAAACGACAGTTATAATACAGATGAGTGACATTTCTCATACGAAAACTTACGTTCCACTCAGAGTATGGCGTTACGACTCGAAAAATAACGATAAACGACTCTAAAACGCCATTCATAATATAAATTTTTGAAAATGACATTTGTCGTTCAAGCGAAACGCCAGCTACAATAAGGGTGAATTTTTCAAACGACTTATTGTCGAAATTGGATAAAGATGAAAGTTTTTTGATGTGTATCGTAGTAGATCTCGTCACTTGGAAGAGTTGTCGTGTGCGAAATTATAAATTAGCTTACCACGGTCAATAAAACAAAATTACTCAGAAGCGAGCGCGTAGTGATTCTGGCGATGGCGACGATCGCCCTCCCAGAAAACATTTAATTATCAATAGTACCAATCACTCCTTAAACATGAACTTAAATCAAAATTATTTTGAACCCTTACAAAGCCTTATGGCTGACGATGATGAAATCGATGAAGATATCGAAAATGAACGTTCTAACGTCATTAAAGAAGTTATTCCACCCATTGTAGTGCTAAAATCCACTAATGAACAAGTGCGTGAATTTTTAAATAATATGAAAATAGAAAACTATTTGATCCAAAATATATCGCTTGGAATAAGAATTAAATCCCTATCTCTTGATACTTATAATCACATCAAAACTGAATTGAAAAATCACAAATACGAGTTCTATACACACTCGCGAAAATCCGTGAGACCATTCAAGGTAATCTTGTCAGGCTTGAGCCTTACTAAAGAAGAAGATATCAAACAAGAACTAATACAATCTGGTGTAAAGTGTATTGATGTTAAAACAATCACAATAAATTCAAAATCTAAGTCACAATATAAAAACTATTTATACGTTATTTACATAGAACGTGGATCAATAAAATTAAACGAACTTCGCCTTAAATTCCCTAGTTTATTCAAAACCTTAATCCGCTGGGAATACAAGAGACATAACCCCGGCAAAGTTACTCAGTGCCACAACTGCCAGTTATATGGTCATGGATCCATGCACTGCAATGTTAAAAGCTTTTGTGCCAACTGCTCTGGTAGACACAAAACCACAGACTGTACTTCTCCCGATAATAACCTTTGTGCCAATTGCAACGGTTCTCATAAGTCTTTCGATCCTAGCTGCATCAGCCGACAACAATACTTGGATATTCGTCAGAAGTTCTCTTCTCGGCGCTCATCACAGAAGAACCAAAACAGATCATCGTCATCATCAACAATAGAAAAACACGTCTCTTTTGACCGTTTCTCCCTTAATCATTTCCCTCCATTACCATCACGAGCTGGTCCCCCTCCTCGATTTTCCGCCCCGCTTTCCACAGCACCCAATTTTGTTCCGGCCCCACCTGTTCCTCGTAGACATTTGCCAACTTCTACTAGCAACCCAAAACCCAATAACTTGTTCTCTTTCGAAGAGATAAATTCTCTCTTAAATGAAGTTCTAACGAAACTTCGCTCTTGTAATTCCAAATCAGATCAATTTAATGTTATCACTTCTCTAGCTATTAAATATGTATACTCAAATGAACATGCAAACTAACTCTCTCAATATAATAACATGGAATGCAAGAGGCATTCAAAGAAAACAACTCGAATTTTTCAATTTTATTATAGACAAAAAAGTTGATATTGTGCTTGTTACAGAAACCTGGCTTAAGATCAATAAATCATTCTCTCATCCAAACTTTTTTTGCTATCGCCTAGACAGGGAGCCTAACAGAGGTGGTGGTGTCGCAATTTTAATTCGGAAAGGTATTGAACACTCCGTTCATCCTAACTTAAATCTGCATTGTATTGAGATTATAGGTATAGACATTACATTAGATGGCAACTCTAAAATGAGTATTTTTTGTGCCTATTTCCCTGGTGGAAATAGAAATGCAGAAATTATTAATCTTTTCAAAAGAGATTTGCAAAGATTATTCAGATATCGACACAAAATAATTATTGGAGGTGATTTAAACTGCCGACATCAGTTATGGAACTGCCTTCGCGCTAATTGTTGGGGCAATGTTTTATATGACATTTACGATAGTCACCCAAATTTCTCTATACTTTATCCTCCAAACCACACTTATATTCCATCTTCACTAAATAAATCCCCCTCCACTCTTGATTTTTTTATCACTAACTCTCCAAGTTACTGCAGTACACCTTTCACGCACAATAAACTCGGATCAGATCACTTACCTGTTGATATTTGTTTGAATAATGTTGCAAATCCTAGACAAAGCGGTCATTACTATAAGTATTCTGCAGCTAACTGGAATCTATACAAATCATACATAAACAGAAATTGTCCGAATACTAATTTAGAGGATATACATGATCCTCTAATCATTGATTCAATGTGTTCCAGCTTTACTTCGATTATAAAAGGAGCGGCCGACTACGCAATCCCTAAGCGACCCATCAAAGATATTCAACCGGTACGTCTACCTTCTAACATTTTATATCTAATTCGATTGAGAAACTCGGAAAGAAGGAAATGGGTTAGACACCGTTATGATTTCTTTTTAAATAGTGTAAAATTTCTAAACAAAGTAATTGACAAAGAAATTTCAGAATTCAGAAACTATCAGTGGGGAAAACTACTTTCCTCTTTTGATAAAGCAAGTAAACCCTTCTGGAAAGTTTCAAAATTGATAAAAAAGAGAGGTTGCAGTATTCCACCCCTTAAAGTTCAAAACCAATTGTATATTACACCGTTAGAAAAAGCAAATCTTCTAGCAACACATTTTTCTAATAACAACACTATTTCAGGTCACTTAAGTGATCCTGATACTATTTGTGAAGTTAATAATTCAATCACAACCATCTCACAATCAGAAATAATTTTAACTCCCTCTTATTTTGTCAGCCACACTAAAACAAGCACTCTTATAAAAAGTTTAAAAATGAAAAAGTCGCCTGGCCTTGACGGTATTAACAACAAGTTACTTAAATTTCTGCCGTTAAGTGGTATAAAATATTTAACAACTATTTTTAATGCGTGCCTCAAACTGTGCTATTTCCCAGAATGTTGGAAAATAGCGTCAATTATACCAATTCACAAACCCGGAAAATCTAAAAATGAAATTAATAGCTATAGGCCTATAAGTTTGCTTTGCAGTGTTAGCAAACTTTTAGAAAAGATAATCAAAGAAAAAATTGATGATCACATTGATACGAATAATATTCTTCCTAGCTTTCAGTTTGGATTCAGGCAAAGCCACAACACCATACAACAAATTGCAAGGGTTAAAAAACATGTAAAAGATAATTTAAATTCGAAAAAGTCAACTGGTCTCATAATGTTAGACATCGAAAAGGCATTCGATACGGTCTGGCATGAGGGATTGCTTCATAAACTCAAGTCCTTAAATTTTTCAATGCCCATAATAAAAATTATTCAAAGTTTTTTATCTGATAGAAAGTTTATGGTATTATTGAACAAAGAGTCGTCCTCTACACAAGGTATAGTATCCGGTGTACCACAAGGTTCAGTACTCGGCCCCATACTTTTTAATATATTTGTATCTGACCTTCCTTATCTTGGGGATAATGTCAAAACTTCAATGTTTGCTGATGATACAGCCATTTACGCATCAGGAGTAATGTATAGGGATGTTCAGCATACCCTGCAGGATTCTCTCAATAAACTAAAATATTATTTTAACAAATGGAAAATCAAGATAAATGCTGAAAAAACCCAAGCAATTTGGTTTTCACGTCGTCGTAAGCCATGTTTCTTGCCAGGAAATGTTAATCTTCAATTAGGATCAGTCAACATTGACTGGTCCGAGCATTGCAGATACCTCGGCATTATGTTGGATAAAAAAATGAGCTTTAACAAACATATATCCACAACCATAAATAAAATAAATATGTACATAAAAATTCTCTATCCTATGATATCCAGAAAATCAGAACTAAGTAAAGAAAACAAAATTATTTTGTTCAAGTCAATTTTTCAATCCATCCTTCTTTATGGTGCACCTGTTTGGGGCGACTGTGCCAAAACTCATAAATTAAAACTACAAAGATGTCAAAATAAAGTGCTTAAAATTATGTTAGATCTCCCAAGGTCTTACTCAACGCGCAGATTACATGAACTTGCAAATATCAACTTTTTAAACACAAATATTGAAATTTATAAACAAAAATTTTATCATAATTGTTCGTTATCCGAAAATGAACTTGTTCTTCAATTACTAGAATAACAATTATATCATACTATAAGTTTTTGCTTAAATATTGTTTTAATTTTTTAATTGTGTGCAATATTAGCTTGTAAGTTTTGTATAAGGGTTTTGGTTGTAGTTTTTTCCCTTAAAAATAATAAATTTAAAATATTATTCATTTTCTTTGTATAAAATTAAATCATAGCTGTAAAGGATTAAAATGTCCTAAATCTCTATAATAATTATAACTGATGTAAACTAGTCTAAGTCGATACTACTGTACAATAAATGAATTGAATTGAATTTTTGATGTGTAAACATCTTTCCCGGCGGTAGAGTGAATCGAAAACGTGTGTAAAACTTATACGTCCCGTGTAACCCGTTACGGTTACACGTTACGGTTACACGTTACGGTTACACGTTACGGTTACACATTACGGTTACACGTTCCATGTAGCAACCTACCTTACCGACGATTGCATTTAACACCATGTTTACATTGCAAATATTGCGTACTTACGACATCGTGTTTACATTGGAGACTTTGAGTACTGAAATCTCGATTTTATTACTTTCCGTTGCTGGCTAGAACGTGTTTATCATGATTCTTTTAAAAATGGAGTCATCACAGCACTGTTAATAGTTTTCTTTAATTCTATCCCTCAACATTTCTTCACCTCTCAACTAATTAGGCCTATTCTGCCACATTTGTTATTCTGCTATAAATTTTCTGTTATGAATCATAAAAGATTTCCACCTTAAAAGATCTTTTATGATTGTTATTCAGAAGTTCGAACTTTTATAAAAGTCTGTTAGGCTAGTCGCGCACTGGCAACTGTGATCGAAATCAAATAGTTTAATCACCAGTTGAAAAAGAACCGCGCACTGGCAACTCTTTACTCACGCTCACACTCTTTTTTTTCTTTTGCGCTTATGAAAAACAGCTCAACTATTACGAATTAATTTTAGGCAATCTAAATCTGTTATCATAATCAGCTGCGATTATGTAAAATATTTCATCTGACATAATTTAAATGGATGACGGACAAAAAAGTAAAAACTCTTAGGCTGGGCGCGCACATTCAATTTTTAGTTTCGAAACTGCTTGGTTCGAGCAACTAAATAGTTTGTGTTTTGACACAAACTAAATGATTGCGCGCACATTCAATTTTTAGTTGCACAACTGTTTGGTTGCTTATAGAAAACAGATGAACTACTTAGTTGAATGTCCGCGCAGGTGCATATGATTATATGTTACATAAAAGTTTTCTAAGCAGATTTTATAACAGATTTTAGCGTGCTGAATACCAAAATTAAAATTCATAAAAGATTTGTTGACAGCTCAAACATTTGTATGGAAATTCATAGCATAGAAGAATAAAAGATCTCGCCGAATAGGCCTAAATATGTGAAAAAGACGAAAGACAAATCAACTGGTGTAAAATTTCATAGCGGGTTCATTTAATGTCTTAAAAAATCCACTTCACGTTATTGACGGACGATAACATTTTATTTTATGCTCGCAAAAAATGCATTTTCAGAGTTGAACTTTAAAAATCCAAAAAATGTTCTTCAGGGCAATCAGTTGACATCTGCAATGAAATATTCTCGATACGTCAAAATTTAATTTGTCCCTTATCTGTTATACCATATAATTATTTTAATTATAGAATTAGATATTCTTTATTATATCAAAATATACTTTTAGCATTCACTATATCAAAATATATGTAGATACTACGACTTCAATGTATTACAAAAATTAGTTTTTGCCACTTATAATTCCATTACAAGGTGGGAATGATGTCAATCGGTTTGTAAATCTCTGGCAGAAGGAGTAAGATAAAGTACAGAACCCTAAAAAAAAAGTTAAAGGATTGGTTTGATTTTGATAAGGTGAACGCTCCATCTAGTGGTTTGTCAAAAAAAAAGTTTTGACTTTTTCGCTGCATGACAAGTATATTTGTTGGCGGCGTTAAGCCAGATATACATTGTTCAAATGCATGAAAAGCACGTACAAGTCTATTATTTCAGTGGCGAGAGAACGTTGCCCTTTGTGGTTTTTTTTCAGCAAAATTTTGTTTTTACGAATTTCTTTGGGTTTTTGTAATTTTATCCGAGTAATTTTTTTTATATTGTCTGTCCATTTTATCATACAATTTTCTTTTGCTGTTTTAATATTTTAATCAGTGCTTATGCTGTGCTGTGTTCTCATCTCTTCAACGTAATATACGCAAATGAACCAATAAATACATGATCAATCATCAACCTTGCATATAAAATATTTCTATGCAGTACGCTAGATTGAAAAGATTTTGATTTTTCTTCAAGCCTACCTCCAATCTATACGTGTGACTTTTTCACTAATACACTTAAAATTGCTGAGAAAAATGCGGAGTTATCGTTCATTCTTCTTTGTGGTTTTCTTTTTTATATTTGGCGTTCGCTCAGTGCAATTCGCTTAACTGAGTAAAGTAAGGAGTGCGAAGAGATGACTTCTTTTCGCATGAACAAAGTTAACTTATATTAAAAATCGCTGTGTTTAAAAGCACAGATGCACTCGAAAGGAAGCCAAAAGAGAAACAGATATTAAAATCAGATTCGTGTAAAAACAGTCTATTTTTTATCAGATAACATCTCTGTTTGAATATAAGTGTAAAAATATAATGCTGTCACAAGCAACATCCCTGTTTAAACATAAGTCAAACAAACTCTACGTTACGTAGCGGAGTCCACTTACTCCTAACACATGCCACGAACTACTTCATCGAAGCATATTGTCGATAAGGTTTTTGGGTCGTGTGAAATGAATAAGTGTCGACACGGCAGTGCGAACTTTGAGAATCGATGTAGTATGCCGACATGGCGTGTAAAAAAGGATCTAAGAAGTTCGTCGACACAATTTTTTATGTTGTTATTCGGTTTTAGGTTTAAACTAGTGTTTTTGATCCCATTAATCTTAAATTCACTTTATAATTTTTTGATTATTATATTAAAAGTATCCTAAACACAAGTAATAATGGAAAATGAACAAGAAAAATGTGTTTTGACTCGTTCCGAAATAATTATTTTACTAGAAATAAGTAAAGACAACAAAATGGTTGATTATTTCAAATCGCTTTTAAAGGACATGGTGCAAAAATACATGTGTTTAGGTTGAAAGCGTTATGTTCAGCTATGTAGACGTAGACATATTCTCCCCCTTGTGAGGAGTCATAAGTCACAAGCTCTTGTGAATATTCCTTGTGAGGATTGTTGTAATTCGATAACATTTTGGTATTCTCCCCCTAATCGTCACAAGAAAACTCACAACGAAACTCCCCACAGCATGGTGAGATTTTTAAGTGTCATTATTTGAACGGCTGATTATTAAAAACGAAGAAATAACTTTATAAATGTATTGTTTTGGAGAGCGAATGGATCATTTGTATCTCTCAAAGTTTTTAAAAGCCGTCGGCGTTGCAAACTTCTTGATACGATTAGTTTCTTAAAACAAATTTTTGTTTATGTGAAAATGTTACATTTCATTTTCATGGGAAAGATCAGCAATAATATTCACTAGAACAAAGTCCACTTCCATTTTGTGTACTCACAATTATTCACAAATCTAGAAAATTTTCTTACAAAATATACTGAATGCCAATCCAATAAAATTTTAAAAATTTATGAGTTGTGACCTGCTCTGAAGGAGATCACAGTTTCGATTGTTTTTGTGACTCTCACACAAACTAGTACGATTCCATTGTATGTTCGTTGGGTACGTTCGATAACAAAAATTCGGCACTCGGACAAACGTTGATGTTTACACATCTTAACCGTGAGTCCTGGCACTCACACTTTTTTTTTTTTATTTTATTTTTTATTATATTTGTTTTATTTAAGGGTGAAAATAACTAACCCAATACAGATGCAGTGTATCACTGAAACTTTTTTTGTACTTGCAGCTCCCGCGTTAGGTCTTGCAGTTGAAACTGATGCAGTTTCTCAAAGCCTTCGAAAGATATTTCCAAAAACATTTCGAGAAGGAAGTCGTCTGTTAGGGTAAAGTTTCTGGTATCTTCGTTGTGCTCTTCTTGAATTTCCATTGCACAACCCATAAACGAATAAAATGTCTGCGTATTCTTCTCTCGTAAGTAAAGGCATTTCAAAAAGCGCTCTTATCAAATTTGATAATCTGAGGAATGAGTTTTGAGTTTTTCAATTCTTTTATACTACATATTTAGTTAATTTACCCATTAAACAGTCATCCCCAAAATTTAACTTTCCCTGTGAAGGGTTAAGATGATTAGGATTTTGACAGCAAGTCAAATAGGCATAAATACACTTTTTACCCTTTTTATAATAGACTAATAGCCCACAGCAATTTTTGGGTGTGATTGATAACAAAAAATAACTAGCATAATTAGATAGGCCTTTAGTAGTTATTTATAAATGTGAACGTCTTGCATACCCTGTGGGAGCAATAGTGCATAAGAGTGCATCAGATATGCAGTTCTTTCCAAAGTCTAAAAAATTGTGATACAAAATTTGCCATAACTTCAAAATGTAGAGCTAAGTTATCTGATTGCAAATACCGAGGTCCAAGACGTTTTGAACGCGGTCTTCTTCGTGCAAGAAGTACGCTATTCTTATCGCGTCTTGCAGGCAGAAGGCTGTCTGCAAAACGTCTTAGACCTCAATACTTGCAATCAGGGGGCTTAACTCTTCATTTTGGCAAAGTTGTTATCACAATTATTTAGACTTGGAAAGAACTGCATATATGATGGACTTTTATGCACTATAGCTCCCACTAGAGCATGCAAGATGTTCACATTTGTAAATAACTACTAAAGGCCTATTTAATTATGCTAATTATTTTTTGTTATCAATCACACCCAAAAATTGCTGTGGGCTCTCGGTCTATAAGTACACAGTCTTGAAAATTACCTAAAAACTAACAATTCTTGGAAAACCGCACCAATTGCAAAGATTAGCAATAAAAGTATAGAACTTCCAAAGTTTGGGTGTTAGGGTGCACTTATTAATGATTTTTGTTGTATTATTGTTTTCTTCATCAGGTAAAAATAAGAAAAGTTTATGTTTTTACCTCAAAGTCAAAATTTTTCTCAGGCAAGAAAAATTGAACATCATTTTAAAATTGAATATCTGGCAACCCTAAAACATATCAGCTCAATTTAAACGTAGACTTAAAGGCTAGTATTTCTACTCAAAATAAAGTCTAAAATAAAAAATCTCAGTACTGATAGAGAAATTGACCTTAACATGGGTCAGGGTACACAAAGTTAGCCTTTTTTTACATCGTCAAAAAGTGATGTCAAAGTTGAAAATCAGACTTTACCGTAGAACAATTTTTTTCTTAGAATATGATCAAGAATCACATCACAAAGTATGGCACACGAATTACAGGACACTGTGTATTGAAAAAAAAACACAAATTGTTTTGAAATATCTGTTTGTCAATGACAGATTTTTATGTGGAACGCATGTTGATTCAAAACGCCTGGCGTTTAAGTATCGTAATACCGACTCTTAAACGCCTTAAAAGTGACTCGACAGAAGAAGTGACGAGTGTCGTTCAAGTGAAACGCCTATTATAATAAGGGTGATTATTTGTATGTATTTTTTCTAAAGTTGTTTATATTTGAATTCGACACATTTTGTTCAATTTATTTGAATTTTATGAATTAAAATTAAAGTACTTTTCGAATAATAATTTTTTGAGTTTGTCGAAAGTTTTCATGCGGTTGAAATAAAATGAGATGATTTTTGCAGCCAGAAAAATTGCGAACAAAAGGTATGTACCTATATTACAAGGCCAAAGGTATGTAGATAACAAAGCCCCACAAAACGTTGGTATAAAGATGAGCCGCGACTACTACAAAGGAGATCGAGAGGTCTATGTTTGTTCCCTTTTGAAACCATTTAAAGCTTAAAATAAGATTTTTTTTAGCATTGTGAATTACATAAATTAAATTAAAAGCAAAACATATATTTCACTATAGAAAAATGTTCAAATGCATTAAATTACATTTAAGGAAATAATTTCAAAACACTCGTTTTCAAGATACATGCCTATTGATTTTTCAAAATAAAGATTTTGATTTTTACTTGCGACTTATAGGTACTATAAGGCAAGTTATGCATTCGTAAAAAATCGAACTCGAGATTTTGATCAAAGTTGACAGAACGATGATAGCGAAGACTAAAAAAGTGGGTCTCGCAATTCTGTCTGTCTGTTCGACTGCAGGCTAAACGGCTCGGCCGATTTTCTTTAAACTTGGTAGATATCATTTTTAATTTTTCCCCCCCACACGTTTTTTCCTTTTTTTTGAGACCAAAAATAACGGTACCTGCCATACGAATTTTTTTCGAAATTTTATAAACATTTTTTTTTTCTCAAAAACTGCTCGACAGATTTTAAAAATAAAAATACAAAAAAATTTCATTTATCTAAAGCTAGGTTTTGGTTGAACATCTTTTCCGAAAAATGGTTATTGAGGGTACCCTCCATGGAACCATTTTTTTGTTTTTGATTTTCTCAAAAACGGTACAACCGATTTTGATCATTTTTTGTTTCCTAAAGCTTCCCAAAAACATAAATAGAATTGTGTACTCAAATTTTCAAAAAAAGTTTTTTTTGGATTTTTAAAAAATCTTCAAATTTTTTTTTTCAAAACTCAATATTTCGGAAACCCCATGCTTGATTTTTTTTAAACTTGATAAATAAAAATTTCTCAATATAATCTACAAGATGTGAGAAAAAAAATTTTATTTTACTTAAAAATAAAGGTACCTACCATACAAATGCTAAAAAATTAAAAAAATGGTTTTCAAACCTCGTATTTTTTTCGGAAACGGCGATTAGAATTTTGATAAATTTTTTCTTTCAATTAATTTTTACGATCTTTAATTTAGTAAAAAAAAAATAAATTAAGATATTACAGCGTGCTCTCGCGGCTTAGGTTGTACTTCGAAGTACAGATGCAGACATACAGACAGACAATCGAAATTGCTGAACCCACTTTTTCGTGTTCTCTATCATCGTTATGTAAACTTAGATAAAAATCTCGAGTTCAACTCTATTTTTGAATGCAAAACTTGATTTCTTATCTATGGCCGAAAGTCCCAATTTATTTTAATCAACATTTCTGGTATGTATAATATTTTGGAATAAACTTTTCTGACAATAAATATGAAATAAAATAAAAAAAAAATCAAAAGAAGGTACACACTCTAGTTAAGTACCTATAAACCTACAAACAGCAGACCAACACTAACTGCTTCCAAGGAATTACCTATTATGTGGCAAAAGTACATCATAATTTACAACTGAAAAAATCTTAAGAAAACCCGCCACACACAATAGTGGATAGTGAATCAAATTTGCATTCAAATTTTTAAATAAATTATTTTATGCCAGCGACATCTCATGAGAAAATCTTTAACCTTTCGAAAAGGTTAATTTTTCTGCTACATATATTTACAATACTTATTCAGAAGATGGCTCTTGCTCTGCAATCAAGTATTCAAACCGAATCACAAAGTAAAAAGGAAAAGTTTGCCATTTTCATGTTAATTTGACACTGTATATAATTCACAGTATTTTTGTATGCATATGAATGGGTTATATACTTTTATTTTTTTTTCTGATATCTTTGTTTTGAAAATTTTTTTTCCTTGCAATCCTGTCCCCGTTTAAACAAATACACTTAAACCTATATATATATATACGATATAATGACATCTATGTAATTCGACTTTGAATATCAGAATATTCTCCAGTACTCCCTATAGAACCCATTCCTAATGGAGGCGCTATTCCAACACAAAAGTCAAAATGTTCACTTCTGTAAAACTCAAAACAAGCTCTTAAACTCAAAAGCATTTTCTTAAATAATGCGTTTAAATTCCATGATATATTTTCCAAATATTCTTTTTTAGAAAATTCAATATTTTGGAAACGGGTGATCGATTCTTTTATAAAATAATATTCTTACATTAATAGAAAAACAACTGTTGTTTATAATTCAGTTACTGATGATGATGACAAATCACCACGGCAAGTTACACACTTGAACAGTACCTATAGGTCCAAATCATAAAACCTTATTATCAAGATGAGTTTCGTTAGTGCAAAGTTGGGCGCGTTGTTCCGACCCTTTAACATTTGGTGGCCAAATTTGAGATGACCGGTTTGGTAATCAATTTGCCATTTGTACGTAAAAGGAAAACAATGTACCCTAGGCAGTGGATTCCTCATCGCTAGTTTATGAGCGCTTGGAAGAGGGCTCCAATTTTGTCCGAAAAATCATCATATTTTCAACAAACTTTTAGATGTCTATTTCCGAAGTTCCTTCAATTAAATTCTGTAACTTTTTATAATCATTTCATTGGTCTATTTTTGACAATCTTGATAATTTCTAAAAGAATCCTTTTATAAGTAGCCTGAAACATTGGTACTAAGAAAAAATATTTTTTTTTAACTTTTTGATTTAAAAAAGGGTCCAAAAGACTCCAAGCAACGAAGTATACCAGCGTGTTCTCCAAACTTTCAGTAAAAGCACAGAAAAAATTTAAATAAAATTGATACATTGACCAGGGTATGAAAAATTCGATTTTTGCGAAACCATATATTAAAATTGTTTAACTTTTAACTCAAATTTTTGAAAAATGTCAATAAATTTTTTACTAATAATTTTTTCTTAACCAAATTTTGACAAAATACGTATAAGACTAATGTTAAAATGTGAGCCAAATTTCAATTAATTCTATTAAAAAGTTTAGATTTTCCAATTTTATTCCGCTCTCCCATGCAAACATCAAAACCCTCCAATTTTAGAAAAATATCAATAACTTTTTTTCTAATATTTTTTTCTTAGCCAAATTCTTATCAGTGATGTCAAAAACAGATATTAACATGTATACGAAATTTCATTTATGTTCGTTGAACAATTCAGATAAAACAGACTTTTTTCCGCTCTCCTATACATACATCAAAACTCTCCAATTTTAACAAAATTTTAATAACTTTTTTCTACTTATTTTTTCTTAACCAAATTTTGACCAAATATGTATGTATAAAAATAATTTTAACATGTGTGTCGAATTTCAATTAAATCCGTTCAACAGTTTAGATTTTACAAATTTGTTTCCACTCTCCCATACAAACTTGGAAACTCTCCAATTTTATAAAAATGTTAATAACTTTTTTTCTAATTATTTTTTCTTAACCGAATTTTGATAAAATATGTATTAGACTGATTTAAACATGTGTGCCAAACTTCATTGAAATCCGTTAAACAGTTCAGATTTAACAGACTTTTTTCCGCTCTCCGATACAAACTAAACCATACTTTTCGGCGGTGGCGCGGCCGGCGCGCGGCGCTACGTGTCACACTGAGAACGCCACGATTGCCATTTTCCCATTTTGCATGAATGATTTGAGGGTGAGGTTATCTCTCGCAAAGGTGACCACTAAGGTTATTCGTTTTGAACCCCCTAGACTTTTTCCAAGGCCGGACTTCTTTATTCAATTTCAGCCGGATCTATGCAGAAGAGTCATTAAATATTGGACCACTCGGATGCGTGCCGGCATGTTATATTCCATACATAAAGGCATACATGGACCTTTTAAATATAAAAGGAAATTTTGTCACTACCTCGCACACAATTTGTTTTATTCCATTTCAACTTCTACCCGCCCTTATTGAAGAACCCTTTACCATTAAATACCATACCAATTTTTTTTATAAAAAATGAATGAAAATTTCGTATTCAAAAAATTAATTTACTAATAAAACTCCTAAAACCATTTTTAAAATTTATATTTTTTCCAGAAATCAGACGGCAATTCGAATTATGATTTTTATGCATTAAAACATTTTCTTTGAATAGAACCATTTTTCTACGTCTACATTATGTACATATACAACTTTTTTCCAAGGCTCTTGGTCATAAGAGCAGGAACTTGCGATGCAGTCGTGATTTATCTTAATACATTTTGCTTCTGTTCACCGGATTGCATTATTTTATAAGATAACTTACTAAGGAATTTCATACAAACCCAAGTGCCTTCTTTCCAAGTACATGAAATGGCTGATAAGTCATGCATCAGTCATTTCTAAGGCATTTGATAGAGTGTGGAACCAGGCTGACTTATCAATGACGTTTGATATCTATGAAACTCTTATTCTTTGATTAAAAAATATATCTTCTGGATTGCTCAATACATGTTTTATGTAGGAGTGTTTCAAGTCTGATCTTAAAAAAAAAAATGCTGGTATTCCCCAAGGCTCCCTTTTATCTCCGACACTCTTCATTTATGTAAATGATCTCTTGTCTGAAACTTCTAATCCACGACGATCTTTCCTTCAGCTTTTCATACTCGTTCTCAAATTCACGTCCATCTCCTTCGGAAATGGAATTGCAACGGTATCGTACCTCATTAATTTCGATCTTTACAGCATTTTTAAATTGGGTATACGAAATCGTGTGGAGTTTAATGCTTCGAAAACTCAATGCTTTCTATTGCCGTTGAAGCAAAATGCACCGATTATGCCGTTGTCCTTGAATGGCACTTGTATCGAAGAAACCGAAAAGCTCTCAATACTCGGTATGTGTGTCAATGGTGGTCTTCTTTGGAATAACTGCATTCCTAAGACCGCCAAAAATGCACCTAAATGCTTAGGATTTCTAGATCGGTTTAGAAATGTGTCACAATCGTCTTCTTCAGGTCATCGCTCATATATTCGATTTGCTCGAACTCGTGTAAGATCTCGAAAAAGCATTTTTTATCACCATATGATAAATGTACTAGAGGCCAAGCTCACAGTATTAAAGCTTTCTCAAAACCACATATTTCAAGATGAAATTGCTCTCTTGGAACGACTCCAAGAAAAGCAAATATTACTTCTTGTGTTCCTTTATCGATCAAAAGAGTGTTCTTCGGGTAGGATGGGGACTTTAAGCAAAACAATTTTACAATTCTGCATAAGGATCAACCCTTATCGTATGTATTGTCGACAAAAATAAGGGGCCTGCAATGTCCTAGCAAGTCCGAACGGCTATCATAAGAAGTACATTAAAAGTGCAGGAGATACTCTTGGAAGATTTGCCACTTTCGCGCATTAGTTAGTATCTATGAAAAAAAAAAAAATGTTCAGGTGGCATCGGTCATTATGCCAAAAGAACTCATGGAAAAGTGGCTGAATTCAGAAACTTTTTTTCGAAAGCATCAACCTGTAACCACCCGTATCCAGTATAATCAATGCTTTAGTAGAGAAGAATGCGTAAAAATATTAAGAGTCAGAGTAGGAAAAACTCTGTTTATAAGCAAACACTACTACACTCGTGAAGCTCCGGAGGAATGCTCGAACTGTGGAACAACTCTAACAATTTGGCATATTTTTGTGGAGTGCCCTGTTTCTCGCCAAATAGATGAATTTTCAAACAATATACCCGAGATTCTGGCCAACATCCTTAATCCATCAGACGTTAACTCTTTCCGTCGAATTAAAGTTGCCATATCTGCCCACCAGAAGTTTGATGAAATTTAACTAAGTTTATTTTTGCATTATTAATTTAATTTTAATTTCTATACTTTGCTTCTTCTTTTTTTTTTGTATAATGTACAAAAATATTATAATGTTAATAGTTTTATGAAATTCTTGTTAAGTTACAAAACGGCATCATATGGTCTGGCTACCCTGATGCCTTAAAAAAAAAATTTATAAATTTATTTTGTAAATTATTTTAAAAATAAATAAATAAATAAATTATGCCAAAAGGCCTAATATATAATTTAAACTAAAAAGGTGATTGTTTTCATTTTAAGTGCATTTGTTCAGTTTTTGGTAGAGTCAGAGAGAGCTATTCCTATTTTGTTGAAAAACTTATGATTATTATCAAACTAAAAAAATATTAAATGGTCTTGACTGTAACTAGAATAAAATTTGCAACTATCTTACTTGTAATTATCGATTATATTAAAACAATTTATCTTGTGCAAATAAATAAGTGCTTATTGTGAAAAATTATTTTTTTCGGTCGATTTCATAATTAAGTCCTTTTTTATTACTTGTAAAATTTAATTACATTTATTTTTTAAATTTAAATTTATAAAAGTGTTTGGTTTGTTATTTTATATAATTAAATGTAATATCATGTAACATCTATTACATATTTATACAATTGTTATTATTTAAATTATCATTAATACTCATCATAGTTTTGAATATTTAACTAAACATTATTAATAAATTGTTCTTTTTTTTTTAGATAGTCAACCATGAGACAAAAAAGCCTGTGAACTTAAAACATCTTTCATTAGAAGAACGAACAGAATTTATAAATTCCTTCGATCAAATTTTTTGTGATTGTGATGGTGACTAAATCTAATTGTACGATCATATAAAATTACAATATTTTCAAATTTAATCTTAGGTGTTATTTGGCAGTCAACACAAGCACCAATTCCAGGTACTGGCAAAGCCATAGAATATCTACGAAGTATTGGCAAAGATGTTATTTTCGTAACTAATAACAGCATCCGCCTGATCGATGATCAACTTTTGAAGCTTAAAGAAAACCATATAATTGCCACAAAGGTGAGAAGCTGTATTAAAATATAAAAGTTTATTAGCTTGAATCATTTCTATATCTACTACCAGAAACAAGTAATTCATCCAGCTCAATCGATTGCCGATTACCTTAAGGAAATTGAGTTTGAAGGTTTAATTTACTGCATTGCTTCAGGACCATTCAAAAGCACTTTGAGATCAGCTGGTTTTGAAATAACGGATGGAGTAAGGAGTTTGTATTTGGAAATATTTTTCGTTTATAAAAACTTTTTTTTTGTTATTTGTTGCAGCCCAACAGAATGTTAGATGAGACAATTCAAGATTTAGCAGTTAATATATTTTGCAATGATCCAGTGAAAGCAGTCGTAATTGACGTGGACTTTAATCTATCTGTAGCAAAGCTCATGCGAGCTCATAGGTATCTCAAAAATCCGAATTGCTTGTTTTTTGGTGGAGCTGCCGATTTGATAATTCCCTTGGGATCAAAAGATATCATAGGTAATAATTTAAGTTCTCCTCAAAAAAACTACTATTTTTTAATGTGTTCTTACAGGCCCTGGTCCATTCATAAACGTCGTTGAACAATCAACAAAACGAAAAGCTATTGTCCTTGGTAAACCAGGAGAAGCATTAAGTGATTTCTTGATAAGACGCTGCAATGTTAAAGATCCAAAAAAGGTGCTTTTCATAGGAGATATGTTGGCCAGTGATGTTAAGTTTGGTAACATGTCCGGTTTCAAAACGTTACTTGTGCTCACTGGTGGCACAACACGGGATGAATTATTTCAGCAACTTCCGGAAGACGAAACTCCAGATTTTTATATTGATAGTATAGCTGATTTAAACAATTTTATTTAATTATAAAAAAAAACACGAATATAAAAAGATTTATTTTTGTTTAAAATGTCATAATTGTAATAAATTGATTGACTCGTTTAATTTTTGGGGTCCTCTATTTTTGCCGACACTTTTTGGCTAAATCAAATACATTTTCTATCTGGATTTGTAACTTATTAAATGCTTATTTAAAAGTCCTGGTTCTGTAACTTGAACGGGTATAAAATATAAAAAAAAATACTGAAATTAGCAGATGAAAGTATGAAAATAAAAATTATTTGGGTTTCCTAAATAATAGCGTTTTAAAAGCTTATTAACTCTGGAAGCACAAGTTTTTTAACTTGAATACCTTGATTTTTTATATTTTTCAAATTTCCACTAACAAATAAGCTAATAGCTAAAAATTGCCTTGGAAATAAACTACCAAAACCCTAAAAAGGTAGGAGAATCCATGATAAATTGTAAGCCTGAATATGAAACTTCCCGAAGCTTGACTATGTAAAATTCCTAAAACATTATTAAGAAACAATTTTGGTACGCTAATTTTTGTTATATAGATATCGAATTAAAAAAAAAATTAAAAATCCAATAAATATTTTTTTTTAAGTTTTGATGTTCAAATGGTTTTAAACCTCTGTATAAGGAATTTTATTAAAATCCTTTATCCTGATAATGAGAAAATCAAAAAAATGGGTTTATGGTAGGTATACTATCAGTAATGTCTGAGCTTCAAAATTTTTTGTATTGAAGTATAGAACGTAAAAATTAAGTCAAAGAAGAAAATGATTATCAAAATTCTAGGTGCCGTTTCCGATAAAAAAACAATTGTTAGAGAAATACTTTTTTTGTCTTTATGATGTATATTACTACTGTGTGCTATGATTTTGTTTGCAAAACAACCTTTCCAAGAAGTGCTTATAACAGTTTTGGTATTTGTTGGTTTCTCTTGCAAGTGTATCTCCATGCTAAAGTTTTCCGTAAAATTAATCCCGAGGTATATTCGTTGGCCACTGAACGACCACTGCTCGTTCCTACAAATTCTTCCTGAGTTTTTTTTTCAACCATCGCATCGGTTTTGACTTATTAAAATTTACAATTAAGTTTCACAAGGTGCAGTACTCTCCGAGCCGGTTTACTATCCATTGTAGTGTGTCAGGTGAATTTGCTGCCAGAACAACGTCATCCTCACACAGATGGCTTTCCGTTACAAAATTCAATCCCTCCAAGTAGGTACGAGCAGTGGCGGCTGTACCTTAAGTGCGCTCGTGCGCTGAACCACCAATTATTCAAAAGATTTAAAAATTAAAAAATATTACTGCATCTTTATTTTTAGATTCCCATATTAATATTTATTTTTTAAACATACAAGAACACAAACAAGTAAAATTTCCAATTATGACGAAACAATGTAAGCGCTTTGCTTTACTATTAAGACTTACTTTCCCTGCAAATAAAAATTCTCGTGCGCTTCGGCGAGCGCACGAGGACGAGGACTGCTAATATAACTTGTATGAGTTACAAGCAAGTATCCCTGACACGTGAGACAAAAGATATTTCATTGAAGTGTATCGAGAAATTAGCCTGCTCTCGTGCAGCGCACGAGAACCGAAGAAGATTAAAACAGCAACCGATGGCGATGTTTGACTAGAATGCGCTGCGCCTGCGAATATGTAATATTGTTTCGCTCTATCCGTGACTGGTTAAATAGTGTTTGTAGGGGTTAGGAGTTAGGTTAGTAATTGTTTTTTTATTAACTTCCCATAGGGAGTTATTGTAATCGGTCCGATTTGTCAAATTGGAATTTTTGACATTTCTCGACGTTTCAAGGTCCCTGGAGGCTATATCAATCAATTTTAGAGAGATGTCTGTGTGTGTGTGTGTGTACGTACGTTCGTACGTTCGTACGTCCGTACGTTCTGGTACCATTTTTCGTCGTCGATATCTCAAGAACGAGTAAAGATATCGACTTCAAATAAATTCTAAGAACAGAAAACAATTATTTGAAACTCAAAATAATTTTATTTTACGAAAAATAATGTGTTTGACAACTGGTGAAAATTTCAAAAAAAATCAGTTTACAGTTTTTTTACAAAAAATAAAAAAACTATATAAAATTCTATTGAAAATTGGTAAAAATTGTTTTTCGACTCAAATTTCTCGAGAACTAGTAGCAGTGGCGTAGATAGGGGGGGGATCAGGGGGATATATCCCCCCCCATTGAGATCGATAATTGTTCAACATAACCAGTCATGAACCAAATAAGTTAAAGAAACGCACTCTGAAATTTTTTCTTACGTCTCTCACCAATTGATAATAGGTAAACGTGCAAGAAAAAGCGCTTCCATCCAGCTATATATATTTTATTAAAGATATTAGCTACACTGTCGGTTTCAACGTCAACTCCCGAAATAACTCTCCAGTCAGTAAAGAGAATAAAAACAATACAAAGAAGCATGACCAACGAAGTGAGATTATTAAAAATATGTCTATTTTAATAACAGTGTGATAAGCTTTGGATGTTTACTTATTTGCAGGATCGTTTGAATGGTTTGGCTGCTCTAGCTATTTATCGCGAAATACCTATACTAGCAGACGAGGTTATAAGTGTTATATCTAAAAAGAACAGAAAACTGGATTTTATTTTGTGATTTATTTTTTAAATTAATATTATTTTACTTAATACAGTGCCATGCATAAGTATAACCGCGCCTGTAAAAATGCGTTTTGTAGAAAATTAAAATGGGAATGACACCCTACTATTTTTTATTGAATGGCATCACTAATCAAATAAATTGAGAAGAAAAAAAAGTTTCGTTAGTTTCTCTTCTGGTGGTTAAAAATTAAAACAGATTTTTTTTTGTGTTGCAAAAGTACAACCGCTTTTTTATTTTGATCTGTTTTTTTTTTATTATAAGTAAATTTTTTCGGCTAAATTAGTAAAGGACATTGCTGCCCCTATTTTCGACCAATCTAAAAATTGTTTTTGACATACTGTTGACAAGGTTATTTAATATGGAATCGTCTATACGGTTCCATTCTTCCACAATCGCCTCTCGCAGCTCAGCAACACTGAATGTACCTGTACTGTACCTATTATGGGCATAAATTTTGCGGGTCAAAATTTCCCAACGATTTTCAATAGGGTTATAATCTGGAGAACGTGCCGGGAACACCATAAAATGGATGTTATTCGATTCGTACCATCCCAAACTTTGACGACTAACGTGAATTGGGGCATTATCATGCTGGAAGACATGCCGAACTCGACGAAATCGTCTTAAGTAGGGTACCAAATTATCCTGAAGCACCTGGGTGCAAGCTGAACTGTTCATCTTTGCAGAGGTGAAGGCAAGTGCAACCTTACCACGGTCGCAGAAGGCCCCCCAAACCTTACAACTGTCAGCGCCAAAGTTCCTCTTGAAAACAAACTTTTTAACTTTCTCAGATCGTGCCAATATCCGTTAAAACCACCTGACCCATCAAGATTATACTTTTTTTCGCCACTGAAAATAATCTAAAATAATCTAAAAAAAAAAACGTTCATTGAATTATGTCATTTGGAATAACAAGAGTTAAGTGTAAATTAATGGAATGTTACTTATGGTTTTCCAATTCCGTTTCATGTTTTGGTGGGCAAATTCTTACTTTTTTTGTAGACTGTTGTCAAATTTGGAGCCGGCATCATTTTGCACCGAACAATCATTTTACTGCTTTTTAAGGCACGAAAAACCATTGAAGCCGAAATTCCTAAGCCCAATTCGTCACGAACGTCCGGCAAAGAATGCACCGAATTGGATGCAGCATTTATTAAACGCCTCTTATCTCGACGTGTCTGCTTCTGCAGATGCCCGGGTCTTATTTTCGTCTCATAAGATTCTGGATCTTATGTAAGAAATTTCGGACGACACGATCGGATCTTTAAATTTTCCTACCAATAGCGCTTAAGCTTAGGCCAGTTATCCGAAAAGCTTGAATTTTGACTTTTTCCGTATCGCTTAAATGTTTACCACGCGGCATTGTTTCTTGTCATTTCGAAGCACATAACTGAATGAAGCTTCAGAGAGGTTTGCATTGTGCGGTTATACTTTTGCAATATATAAAAATCTGTTTTTAATTTTTAAACACCAGAAGAGAAAATAACGGAACTTTTTTTCTTCTCAATTTACTTGATTAGTGATGCCATTCAATAAAAAAAATAGTAAAGTATCATTCCCATTTTAATTTTCTACAAAACGCATTTTTACAGGTGCGGTTATACTTATGCAAGGCACTGTATATCAATATTTATTCTAGTTCATATTCAAATTAATGCGTACCTATAATATATTATCTTTAAAAAATATAATTTTTTTATGGCATACATAACACAGCTCCACAAAAAAAAACATGTTTTTAATATGGGATCAGACCACCTTTACTATAGGTTTTCGGGGTCGCTGAATCCGAATCCGACCACCATTTTACCTTATCACGTCAGGATTTTTCATAACCTCAGTGACCTCAGTGTCAACCCCCAGTGACACAGGGTGGCCGAGTTGAAGCTCTCGGAGGGTATAGCTCAAGGATGACAGGTGCAAAAAAGTTCAAACTCCCTAAAACCCAACCAGGTTAACCCCCAATAAACCTAGGACACCAGAGTTTAAGCTCTTCCAGGGAATCATTCGCAGAGCAGGGATAAAAAAACAGACAAACTTCCTCAAACGCAAGCAAAAAATCCTGACGTGATAGGGTAAAATGGTGGTCGGATTCGGATTCAGCGACCCAGAAAACCTATAGTAAAGGTGGTCTGATCCTATATTAAAACTTTTTTTTGTTTTGTGGAGCTGTGTAATGAATTCAATGAAGTCTTGTTATTTGTTTTTTTTTTAATTATTAAAACTTAAAAAAAAATTAGCGAACTAGATCTATCCCCCCCCATAGCGAAAAGCTATCTACGCCACTGACTAGTAGTGATATTGACTTCTAATTTGGTTTATTTTATACATAGTATAATTTTGTACAATTGGTAAAATGTTGACAAATATTGAATTAATAGTTTTTTTTTAAACAAATGGGAAGTTATCAGTGTGGGTCGCACCCAGCCTCTTTTTTTGGTTTTGGTTCGATTCTCTATTGTGTACAGTGTGTGGTGTGGGATAAAATTAGCAGTGATTAGGTATCTATATTTAAGACAGTAATAAATCTTTTTAAGATAAAGTTACCTGAATTCACGATTTGACGCATTTAAGTGAAAAAATAAAAAACATTATTCCTTGCTAAATGTAATAAGTGTGTCAGTTTTATACATGGTCGAAATTCTTCGAGCAATTATACAAAATAATAAAAAATCGACATATACATGTAAATTGTTGTTTTTTTGCGATTTTTAATCTTAATACCTACTTAGTGAGCAAGTAAAGTGCACCACCTGTTCAACAACCCACCAGCCGCCACTGGGTACGAGTAGTATGTAATATACAGGGTGTCCCGTAATTCTTGTGCCATACTTTGAGATGTGATTCTTGTCCATATTCTAAGAAAAAAATTGTTCTAAAGTTAAGTCTGGTTTTCAACTTTGACATCACTTTTTGACGATTTAAAAAAGGCTAACTTTGGTGTACCCTGAACCATGTTAAGGTCAATTTCTCTGTTAGTACTAGTAGTAGGGACCTCATTTTGGACGTTTTTTTTAGAAAAAACACTAACCTTTCCAACTACGTTTAAATTGAGCAGATGTATTTTTAGGGTTGCCAGATATTCAATTTTAAATGGTGTTCAATTTTTCTTGCCCAAGCAAAATTTTGACTTTGAGGTCAATTTTTTTCAAAAAATGCGTAATAAACATAAAGTTTTCTTATTTTTATCTGATAAACAAAACAATAATAAAAAAAACTCATAAATAAGTGCACCAAAACACCCATACATATTGTGATACTTGGGAAAATCTAAAACAGGTAAAAATAAAAAAAAATGATTTTTTGCCCTGAGGTATAAAGGGTTTAAATAAAACAATATTTTGTGTAGTTAAAAGTAATTTTTTATTTTATATACACACAAATACAGTCATAATAAGTGCTCAAAAAAATTTTCGAATTGGGCATGAAAAAAAATTTTCCAAGTAAGCCCATCAAATTTTAGTCAGTTATCATCAAATAATAAAATTTCTCTATCACATTGTAGCTGTTTCAATATTATTCTTCTTTAAATATTTGGGATTAAACATTCATAAAGTAAGAACTTGGCGTACTTTTAGTACTATTCACGGCTGACTTGTTACACAAAGGTTTCTGTATAGAAGAATTTGGCTCTTTTTTTAACATTTATGTTTTTACTTGCGATATATGTAGGTACTATAGGGCAAGTTCTGCATTTGGAAAAAAATCGAACTCGAGATTTTGATCAAAGTTGACATTACGATGATAGCGAAGACGAAAAAAGTGGGTCCGACAATTCCGTCTGTCTGTCTGTCTGTCTGTATGTCTGTACCTCGATCTAGAGCCTAAGCCACTGGACCTATTTTCTTCAAACTCGGTAGTTATGGTTCTTCGGTGATTCCCTAGAGGGGAAATTGAAATTTTTTTTTTAGCTCTAAAACTAACGGTACCCCCCATACACCCGTAATGCAAAATCTTATTTATCTCGAAAACGGCTCTAACGATTTTGATAAAACAAATTAGGTGTGATATTATGGACATGGACTACGTTTTGGTAAAAAAAAATTTGGGGCAAAATGTTATTAACGGTACCTGTCATAGAACCGTTTTTTTGATTTTCGACTTTCTCATTAACGGCTCTAACGATTTTAACCAAAAATTTTCAGCAGGAGTCCCCCTAAGTTTAAAATAATATTGTATATAAAAATATTCGAAAAATTATTTGTTGGGTTTTTTTGAAAAAAATTTTTTTTTTTGAAAAATCAATAAGTATCTTCAAAACCTATGAACGATTATTTTTTGAAATTATTTCTTAAAATCAATATTATTAAATACTTAAAATTCGCATCCCACATTTTTTTCTTGAAAAATTTTAAAGAAATTTCTTATATAAAAAAATTATTTATTTAATAGTAAAACGATTTTTTAAAGTTTGTTTGCATAAATTCATACTTTTCTAGAAATCAGACGGCAATTTCATTTTAAATTCATGTTTTATATTTATAAAATGTGCGATCCAGTCGTGCATTTTATTTGGTCTAATCTCACTCCTTTTTGCAAAGATTTTAATATTTTGCCATGTCAAAATCTCGAAAGATACGCAAAGATAGAAGGGTGGACTCTACCTACTAAAATCAACTTAGTTTATAGCTTCCTATTTCTTTTGGTATATTTTCTTTTTGTTATTGGTTATTTTGATTTGCGCTTCAATTATTTCTTCTTATCCTGGCAAGATACCTACCACTAACATACCTTCCTTAATTACAGCAGTAGGAAGTGCTCCATATAAATTAAACATTTTCTCAGAAAGTGGGCGGATACCACGCCCCTGAATGGAAAACCTCAATTTTTATTTTTGGTCCTTTATATGCATTTTGAGCCCTACCGTTCTACCAAATTTCATTGTTCTACTGCAATCGGAAGTGCGCCATATATAATTTACATCAGTTCTGAGGAAGTAGGCGGATACCACGCCCCTGAATTTAAAACCTCAAATTTTATATTTTTGACTTTGTACGCAATTTAAGCCCTACCACTGTACCAAATTTCATCGTTTTACAGCAGTCGGAAGTGCTCCATTTAACCAACACCAATTCGGAGGAAGTGGGCGGATACCGCGCCCCTGAATGGAAAACCGCTAATTTTATATTTTTTTCTTTGAATGCAATTTAAGCCCTACCACTTTACCGAATTTCATCGTTTTACAGCAGTCATAAGTGCTCCATTCAACCAATACCAATTCGGAGAAATTGGGCGGATACCACGCCCCTGTATGGAAAACCTCGATTTTTATTTTTGGTCCTTTATATGCGAATTGAGCCCTACCGTTCTACCAAATTTCATTGTTCTACTGCAATCGGAAGTGCGCCATATATAATTTACATCAGTTCTGAGGAAGTAGGCGGATACCACGCCCCTGAATTTAAAACCTCAAATTATATATTTTTGACTTTGTACGCAATTTAAGCCCTACCACTGTACCAAATTTCATCGTTTTACAGCAGTCGGAAGTGCGCTCCATTTAACCAACACCAATTCGGAGGAAGTGGGCGGATACCACGGCCCTGAATGGAAAACCTCTAATTTTATATTTTTTTCTTTGTATTACAATTTAAGGCCTACCACTTAACCAGATTTCATCGTTTTACAGCAGTCGGATCTGTCAGTCAGTCAGTCAGTTACGGTTTTTGTTATTTTTGAGGCCTTATATCTCCAGGAGCCGCTTATGCTAGAAAATTGATATTTGGTGAAGCGCCTGTGCCTGACTAACTTAGCATATATTCGGAGTTTTAAGTTTCTGACTTTATTGGTACTGAAGATAGGAAGAGGTCAAGAATCGCTTGATTTTGTTCCTGTAAAAAGGATGTAGTGCCAGAACTTGGCTGGGCACTACCGTGCCCTTTGATAAGGCAAAAAGTAGGGGCTCAAGAAATATCCTTGTCTCACACCAAATTTTTTTTTGACAGTTTTAAATAGGAAATTCATAAAATTAATTAATTAAATTACCACAGGACTCCATTTTGTCTCCGACTCTCTTTCTCATATTCCTCAATGAATGAATGAATGCCTAAAACTTCGAACTCATTAGATTGTTTTGATGATGACAGTACTCTCAGCTTTTTATTTTTCGTTTCCATATTAACGAACTTATCCTTGGGATGTGGAGTAAGAACTACAGCGTATGATAAGCTCATTAAACGCTGATCTCGATAGCATTCTCAAATGGAGATCCATAAACCTTATAGAATTTAATGCTTCAAAAAACTCAAAAATATATATTTAAAATGAATGTGCATTTAACTCCTCTCCTTGATGCTCGCACGGTGCTCAATCATTTTAAGCGTAGTCATAATCCTTTCAGTAAGCACAAAATATTAAAAATAAAATGCACGACTGGGTCGCACGAACTTGCCCCTATGTAAAAGACTAGGAATTTTAAAAACGAATGTTATTAGAGAAAAGAATAAGAATAAGAATAAAATTAATTTTTTAAATTCTTTTATTAGTAAGAGACAAAAACAGAATGAATTATGAATTTGAATATGAATTTATGCAAGAACAAAAATTATAATTCTTTGTTGTGGTTTCTTAAAAAGAAGCTTTTATATACAAACTTTTTAAAGGATTTTTAAGAAAAAATTTTGGTACGCCAATTTAAAGTTTTTATTGTTGTTCGAATAAAAATTAAATTTACAATCAAAATATTGAGCCGTTTCTGAGATATCGAATTTTCAAAAAAAGACAAAATTGATTTTTTTTTTGTCAAAAATTCAAAAAATATTTATTTTAAAGTTTTGAAATTCAATCTGTTTTAGACTTTTTAAAAGTTTCTCTATAAAAAATTTCATTAAGATCCGTCATGTGGATATATAATGAGAAATTCAAAATTCGAAAAAATGGTTCTATGGTAGGTACAAGCTGTAATATCTTAATTTCAAAATTTTTTTTATTAAATTAAAGATCGCAAAAATTTATTGAAAGAAAAAAAAATTTATCAAAATTCTAAGCGCCGTTTTCGAGAAAAATACTATTTTTGAAAACCATTTTTTTAATTTTTTAACATTTGTATGGTGGGTACCTTTATTTTTAGGTAAAATAAATTTTTTTTCTCACATCTTGTAGATTTTATTAAGAAACTTTTATTTATCAAGTTTTAAAAAAATCGAGCATGGTGTTTTCGAAATATTTAGTTTTCAAAAAAAATTTTGAAAATTTTTTCAAAAATCCAAAAAATTTTTTTTTGAAAATTTGAATACACAATACTATTCAAATTTTTGGGGAGCCTTTAGCAAAAAAAATGATCAAAATCGGTTGTACCGTTTTTGAGAAAATGAATAACAAAAAAAAGGTTCCATGGGGGGTTCTCTCACTAACCATTTTTCGGAATTTTTTTCAACCATTAGCTAGCTTTAACCAAATGAAAATTTCTTGTGTTTTTATTTTTTAAATCTGTCGAACAGTTTTTGAGAAAAAAAAATATTTATAAAATTTCGGAAAAAATTCGTATGGCAGGTACCGTTATTTTTGGTCTTAAAAAAAAAGAAAAAAACGTGTGGGGGGAAAAAATTAAAAATGATATCGACCAAGTTTAAAGAAAATCGGCCGAGCCGTTTAGGCTGTAGTCGAACAGATAGACAGACAGAATTGCAAGACCCACTTTTTAAGTCTTCGCTATCATCGTAATGTCAACTTTGATCAAAATCTCGAATTCGATTTTTTTACGAATGCATAACTAAGTAAAAATGTGATTCTTAAGTCGTAGTTGTAAAATTGTAGTTCAACGTTATCTTATTCCTCGTCTGCAATGGTTTGGCTCATCTGTCAAAGCACTTGTAATTTTTTGTCGGGTTCTTTGTCAATAATAACAAAAAAATAGTTTATTCCCAATTCTCAGACTCTTAGGACCTTCAGAATTACATAAGCATATAGTAATTAAAATACAAAGAAAAAATAATTCCATTAAACAAAATTTAACATGTGCGCTTGGGCGTATACGTAACTTTATTACAACGTTATTAAGAAATGGGTTTTTCTATTTCCGGAAAAATTTTATCGTAAAAAGTTCTTTGTTCTGAATAATTGATATTCTTTTTAGTTAAAATTTTAAATTTTAAATTTTAGAGATGATCTGAATAAAAATATGCAGGATAATTAAAGCAAGGACACATGATTTCTGTTAACTTTAAGAAATAAAAATGACCATTAATGTAGAAGATTCTAAGAAGCATTCGTACACTAATTTTGATTGGCTCATCAGTGGCTCAACTCAAAAGTGCAGACAGTCATAGAGAGTTGTAGCTACAAATGTATTATGAAGTATCTAAAGCAGCAAAAATGAGTTGAAATTATTAAAACATTGGGCAAAATTTTAAACGACCTTTTGTTAAGGGCTAAGAATTTTACTATTTAGCAATTTGCTAAACATTAAGTAGATAATTTACTAGCTATTCGAAAATTTTAATTCCTAATTTTCCGTTTTACTAACTAGTAAAATACTAATTCCATTTTATTAAAAATGGTGCGTCTGAACACGTTTAAATCATGACAGTTCGTAAAAATTAACAAAACAAACAAAACTAAATCTGGGGAATGGACCAAATAATTTTAAATGTCGGAAACTTAAAAGTCAAAGGGACAACCTACAATTTATTTTGCTATTTGCTTATTAGTGACAACCTTTTCCGAATTTTTTTTTTATTATTTTCCTTTCGCTGGGCTGGAACATTTCATGTAATGCTCCTATTGGATTAATTGTTGTACATAAATATATCCTTTGTATTCCATTAGGAAGTAAACTTAACAGCATTAGCCTCATGGATATTTTTCCCAAAAAAGTGTTATTTGAATAGAACTTGAAATTCTGGTAAAATCGGAAGTCCAAGGCTTGTGATTCGTTCTTGGATATTTAGGTTTTTAATCAAACTACTATCTTGTCAAACCTATATACCTGGAGTAAAACTCTTCATCATCCAGCTCTTCAAAAGGATTTGCTCGAGGCTTAAAATCGACACTACACACTTTAATAACACAAAGCTGAGTCTTCAAACATACATATATATCAAAATCTTTATCTTGGGAAAACATTTTATATTATTGTATTTAATTGGTGTTGAAACATTTAAAGGGTAATTGTTAGAAAACTACTTTGGGCTTGTTCAAAAATAATAGTACTCGACTTTTAAATTTTATATTTTTATTATTATTTATTAAAGTTTATTTAAGTAAAAGAAAAAGAACGAGAACTTTAAATATCGTGTTTTTCCCTGTTGGCTTGGTTGAGTCACAAATACGAATGCCTCAAAAAAAGGAAGCTGAAATCCAAAAGGTCGTTAGCAATAGTTCGTATTTTCTGTTTCATTCCGCCATTCATTGTCCCTCTCCAACAATTGAATAAATCCCAGCTTGGGTAAATGTTTCTATGTTCCTAATTGAACGCTACATGGCGTTCTTGAGGTTCTGGGGCGGTATTGCCAACACTCCCCCCCGGTATGTCGACACCTTTTGTCGACTTACCAAGTTCACGAACGTCAAGAACGGCTATTTCAACTGCTGGGCGAATGTAGATTCCAGAGTTCGTCTGTACAGTCACCTTACGAACTTGTCCATTTTTGCTGATGACAGTATCCAGTATTCGTCCTTTTGGCCATACGTTTCTCGGATTCGTATCATCTACGACGATGACGATGTCTCCTACTTCGATTGGTTTTATGAATTTGTGCCATTTAGTCCTTCGATTGAGAGTTGGGAGATACTCTTTGATCCATCGCTTCCAGAAAATATTGGCATATTGTTGGGCTTTCATCCAATTTCTTCTCACGAGTGTTCCATCGTCAGAAGGGATGCTGTCGACTTTTCTTCCATCAGATGAACCAAGAAGAAAATGGTTCGGAGTCAACGCCTCATCACTTTCATTCTCCAATGGCACATAGGTCAGCGGGTGACAGTTTATGGTTCTCTCTACTTCAACCAACATGCTATGCAAGAGTTCATCAGAAGGATTTCGCATTGGCATTATTTGTTTGAGCACTCTTTTAGTAGCTCCTACCATTCTTTCCCAGCTACCTCCCATGTGAGGCGATGAGGGTGGGTTGAAAACCCATTTGGTGGCTGAAGAAGAGAATTCCATACCGAGGCTTTTCTGAATTTCTGCAGCTTGCTGAAGTTCACGGTTTGCTCCATGGAAGTTTGTGCCATTATCACTGTAGAACTCATTCGGTATCCCACGACGAGCAATGAATCGTTTGATGGCCAGTATGCACGAGTCAGATGAAAGACTGTTAACTAACTCTATGTGGACGGCCCTTGTTGTTAAACATGTGATTAGCACACCCCAGCGTTTTTCGGTTCGTCTTCCCACTGCAACTGTCATTGGGCCAAAATAGTCGATTCCGGAATATGAGAATGGCCGAGAAAATGTTGATAGTCTTGCAGCTGGGAGATCGCCCATCATTGGTGTCCGGGGAACTGCTTTCTTAATCATGCACAGCTTACACTTTTTGACTGCAACTTTCACGGCAGTGCGTATCTTCGGAATCCAATACTTTTGACGCAGTTCATTTATCACTGTTTCATGATTGAGGTGGTAAAACTTCTCGTGATAGTATTGAATGATAAGTCCTGTGATATAATGACCCTTATCTATTAGTATTGGTCTCTTCATTTGCGACGATACTCCAACTGCTGCATCTATGCGACCACGGATGCGAAGGATCTTATCGTTGTCCAAGTATGGTGAAAGAGTATATATGTGGCTGCTCGCTTTAAGTCCTTTGCGTTCGTTCGGTGGTAAGTCATTGTCAGCCTCTAACCTCTTTATTTCACTAGCAAATGTTTCCAATTGTGCTTGGCGGTAAAGATATTTTTCAGCCTCTTGGTACTCTTCTTTTGATATAATGCCTTCACGTCTTTGAACTTTCCTTTTTTTCGATTTTAAATTAAAAATAAATCGAAACACAAATACCTGGGATCGTAGTAGGCGCATCCATTTGGAAAATCTTCTGACGTCTATCACACTTTTAGAATTTAATTTGTCAACAAAAAGGTGTATTTTGATTTCTTCATCTGTGGTGTTGCTCTTTGGGATATCTTCAGGCCAATCTTCTTCTGGATAATACAAAAATGAAGGGCCAGTGAACCAACGGCTCGATGAGTTGAATGTTGGACTTTTTTGCCATTTGGTACCTTCATCTGCGACGTTCAATTTTGTTGGTACGTATCTCCAATCGTTTATGTTTGTCTTTTCAACAATTTCTCCCACACGAAAGGCGATAAATTGGCGATAGCGACGATGGTCCGAGCGAATCCAACATAAAACGGTCTTCGAATCTGTCCAGAAGCATGTACGTGATATTTGGACGGAATGATTTTCGCTGATGTATTTGGAAAGGCGACACCCAAGTCTAGCAGCCTCTAGTTCAAGTCTAGGAATTGAAGCCAGTTTCAGTGGTGCTACTCGTGTTTTGGCTCCTACTAATCTGCACTCTACATGGTTGCCTTTGCTCGCACGTATGTAGGCGACCGCTGCATACGCTTTATCGCTTGCGTCCACAAATATATGGAGATGTATATCGGCATCATCGTCAAATTGAAATTTGTTCAGATAACATCTAGGAATGGAGATATCTTCAATCTGGTTTAGAAGTCTTAGCCATTGAAGCCAGCGTGCGAAGTGCTCGTCCCCTATAGGATCATCCCATCCGATTATGTCTCCATTAACTGGTGTCCTCCAGATGTCTTGCAACAATATTTTGAGGAATATCAAGAAGTTGGCTATCAAACCCAATGGGTCGAAGATTGACATCAAGACTCGAAGAACTTCTCTCTTTGTTGGTTTGCGATCCGCCTGGAGGATGTCGTTGTTGGTTCGACTCAGTATGTACTTAAAGGAATCAGTCGAAGTACACCACCACATACCTAGTACTTTGGCTGCTCCAATGTCGTCGCATATGTTCAGGTTTCTTTTATCCATATCTGAACATTCTCCGAGTTGGCTAAGAACCTTGGACGAATTTGAAATCCATTTGCCTATTTCAAAACCACCTCGTCGATGAATCATTGAAACCTCGGTGGCCAGTTGGAGTGCCTCTGCTTCTATGTCCACACTTTCGAGCAAATCATCCACGTAATGGTTTGTTGTTATGCACCTAACAGCCCTCGGGTAAGTGTCTTTAAACTCCAATGCATTTTTATTCTTTACGTATTGAGCACAGGCGGGCGAACAAGTTGCTCCGAATGTCATTACCTGCATGACATATGCTGCTACACCGACACTATCTAGTGAAAAGTAGTCTTTCAGCATATCGTTGAGTTTTGCATCTCTAGTCTGTTCACATTCACAGTGGTGGAAGCTGTGAAAAACATGATTGTGGACTTTTGGCAATAGTTGATTACCAATTTCTTTTTGATAAGGTCCATAAATAGCCCATCCCAGTCGAGTTTTTGTGGCAACTGGATCATTGAGACCACCATCTTTGAACTTCAATGGTAATCCTAGGTTGGCGTTATCGAGACCGATTAAAATTCTTGGCGTTACGTTCTCGTAGGATTCAATTGGAATTCCTTTCAGGTATGGATAGTGTTGTGCTATTTTGTCCATGCAAATAGTTTGAACTGGCAGGTCAAGAGACTTAATTGTCCGGATATTTGCGAGTCGGTATTTCTTTGGGTTGCTCATACCTGACACACTCAAGGATACAATCTTGGAATCGTTTTCCATGCGGTGAGTATTGCCAGTCCATTTTAGGCAAAGTGGATCCGCTCGACCATGTAGACCCAATTCATTTGCGAGGTTGTCATCCATTAATGACAATGAGGATCCCTCATCGAGAAAAGCGTAGACTTTGACTTTGCCATTTTGCCCATGGATTATTATTGGCAAAACTCGGAACAGGACTGATGTTATTTTATCCTGATGGGCGTTGCATTGGGCGACCGAAGATGTATCCTTGCTTGAGTTATGCAGTAGCTTATGGTGTCGAAAGCAGCATCCGTTGACTCCACACTTTGAATCCACTCTACATCGGGAATTAGGGTGAAAGGAGAGACATGTTCGACAAAGATTGTGTTGTTTCACAGCGTTCCACTTATCGTTGAGACTTAAGGCGATAAAGTGGCGGCAACTATCGACTTTGTTGCACTTTTGCTTGCAGACACAACAGATTTTTGTTTTCTGTGCCTTGTCCTCGTTGTGTATGTTGACGTGTCCTCTCTCACCTCGTCTTTCTCCTTTGGTGTTTACGATGGAGCTCGTGAACGTAACACGGTTAATAGTTCTGGAGAGCTTCGTTAACCACTCTCCGAATGATATGAGATTAACATCCGCCAAGGTTTCCATGTATGTTGCCCACTGCAATTTGATAGTGGGTGGAAGCTTTTCAATGAGGGCACGCAAAACTGTTGGGTTGTAGAGATGATCAAACATGTCGCATGCTTCCATCGTTGAGCAGATGTTGTCGACGGCCAAAGCAAATGGTATGATAGACTCCAGCTTGTCTGCTCTTGGGGCTGGTTCATTTTGCACTCTCATGATAAGTGAGTCTAAAACGACGTCTGGCCTGCCATACGTTTCTTTGAGAGTCTCAATTATCCGAGAAACATTTTTTGGTTGAGTCAGTCTACTGCGAACAGCTTCATATGCTTTGCCTTTCAAACATTTTTGTAGTCGCAAAAGGTTTTCGACATGATTGAATCCGCACGACGATGTTGTGCCTTCGAACATGGTTATAAAAACAGGCCATTCTTCGGATCGTCCTGTAAAGATTGGAAGTTCATTTGGCAGGGATTGTCTGGCAGCAAGTTGATACGTAGTTGGCAGTTTCAAATCAAAATAGTTACTCCCTGAGGGTTTTGTGTCGTCGATTCCTCTTTGTCTCTGACGCTGAACAAGATCTTCGGCAGCAAAAAATTTATCGTAAGACCGGTTATTTTTCTGCATCCACTCATTTGTGTGAAAGTTTGTTGATTTCACTGGTCGAGGTTGTTGTTGTTGGTAGGCGCGCAATTCGTGGTAAGATTCCATGTTAGGCTGAGTTGCAGTGTGACTACAATTTGGCAAGTTAATCACCAGTTTGTCAATTTGCGTTTCATTTGCCATGTTTGGTTCTTTCTCTAACCATTCAGTTACGCGCCCTTTTGCTGATCCCTCTGTGGCGATAGCGCTTTGATTTTGTTGATGACGGTTTCTTTGAAGGCATTTTGGACTTGATGGATCTGTTGTCTTCGGCGCGTAAAGAGCATTCCAGGCACAACCAATCCTTCTTTGCAATGTCTGATGTTACCTTTACACATCTGAAGTGGAACCATTTGTCACACTTATCGCACTGAACCATTTCCAGATTGTCTTTTTCTTTGCAAAGTTTGCAGGATTGAGTTTGGAAATTGTTCTCTTCTGCGCCGTGAGATTCTCGTCCTGATTTATTGATTGCGTCCATTTTGAAGAACGCAGTTTTGTTTTTTATTTGCCAACGAAATTTAAGGAAATTTAAAGAAATGTTAGAAAACTACTTTGGGCTTGTTCAAAAATAATAGTACTCGACTTTTAAATTTTATATTTTTATTATTATTTATTAAAGTTTATTTAAGTAAAAGAAAAAGAACGAGAACTTTAAATTTCGTGTTTTTCCCTGTTGGCTTGGTTGAGTCACAAATACGAATGCCTCAAAAAAAGGAAGCTGAAATCCAAAAGGTCGTTAGCAATAGTTCGTATTTTCTGTTTCATTCCGCCATTCATTGTCCCTCTCCAACAATCGAATAAATCCCAGCTTGGGTAAATGTTTCTATGTTCCTAATTGAACGCTAGATGGCGTTCTTGAGATTCTGGGGCGGTATTGCCAACAGTAATCTTAATCCCTTGAGCGCGGGTAGATTATTATAAAAAAAAAAAATTAGCTCACAAATCATAAAAAAACACAATTTAACTCTTTCAAAAAAAAAAATTGCCAAGGAAGTTTTTTTTTAAAACTGACAAATTTCATATGGATTAAGTAAGATACTAAAAGTTAAAGTAACTAGTTTGTGATTTAAACTTAAGTAAAATGTTAGGAGATAGTAAGATGTTAAAATCGTTTAAAATTAGAAAAATCTTAGTAACTAACCAAAATCGCCTTAACATATTACTAAATTGTTTAAAATTGTATCCTTTTATATTTAAATAATAACAATTCATTATAAGCGACGAAGCACATTTCAACTTGGCTGATTTGTTAATAAACAAAATAGCCGCCGTTGGGGGACTGGAAATACTCGATTGATACATCAAAGCCCTCTACACCTTCTTAGAGTAACTGAGCACTATTTTTCCGAGGATTCCATATGCAATGCTGAATGTTGTAACAATTACAGATGACCGCTATCGAGACATGTTAGAAACGAATTAGATGTCAAAATAATATGTAGTTTCAACAAGACGGTGCCATATGACGCACAGCTCGTACTACAATACGAATTTAACGAAAAATATAAAAATGTGGTGATATCGACTGGCCTCCACGATACCCTGATTTGCTGGCTTCCAATTTATTCTTGTGGGGGTACTTGAAGGAAAAGGTACACATCAACAAACTAACCACAACCCCGATGCTAAAGGAAATTATAAGCGAACTTTTGCGTCACGGCTAGTCATTTGACTTATATCTTATTTCATACATAATCTTAAAGACCATTATAATCTATCAATAGAAAGAATTGTATTTAAAAGCTATTGAAAATAAAACGTCGACCTGCAACATAAAACGCCCCTGCGTAAGCGCCCCTTTCACATTTGATACTAAAATCCAATTCCTTCCGAAATAGTATTTATTTATACATATACTAGTCAATTGTGCTACAATACCGTATGTAAATAGCTATTTTTTTTAGTTATATCGTATTAATATATGTATATAACCGTTCCTGCTTCACCTTTAAATGTTTCTGTTTACCAATTTGCCAAAAATTTGATTGAAGCTTAAACGAAAGAAAACAGCTCTACCTTCGATTTCTACTAATGTTATTGATTTCTTTACATCAGTCTAATTTAATTTCTTAGAAAATATCTATGACAAATTACACTGTTTTTTTTTTATAACTCTTTCATAAATATCCCTTCTTATAATTTCGAGCTTTCGAAAAGCTGAACAACATCATACATACTTTCAGCATAGTAATCAGGATGTTGATCAGGATTCGTGTTTTCTAACATTTGTTCCTTACTACATCCACCGGATAGTACAAGTAAAGTCTGTAGTCCAGCTATCTTCCCAAATCCAATATCTTGTTTCAACATATCACCAATCATTATAGCCCGACTCTTGTCTTGGATATCGAAGCGTTCAACCACCATATCTGCCAATTCTTTTCCAGGCTTCGCCATAACAATGGGTGTTTTGCCACTTGCGTCAGCTAAAATCTTCATATAATGACCGGGACCTGTTCAAAAATTTTATATTTTGTTTTTCTAAATATACAATCAAATTCAATAACAAATATCTCACCAAGAATTTGTATGTCTTTTGATATTGGCAATAATAAATCAGTTGCTCCACTGATTAATATACAATCTGGATGCCGCAAATACTGATGGGCTCGTATCATCTTAGCTCCAGATAGATTAAAATCAACATCAATAATTACAGCCCGAACTGGCTCTTTGTCAAAAATATGTCGCGCCATATCGGAAAATTCATCCTCAAATATCTTAGTGGGCTGTTAAGGCAAAAAAACTGTGGATAAATAGTCAAGCTTAAACATACTTACATTCGGAAACGCACACCATCGATAACTTTAAAACCAGCTTTCCGAAGAGTACCCATAAAAACATCACTGCCAATGCAATAAATAAGACCATCAAAATCTATGCTTAACAAATATTTGACTACACTTTTTGCTGGACTTATGATATTTGACTGCAAAAAAAAAGAAATTTTAAATTAAATTCTATTAATCTACGAGTTTAAGTTTATTTTAGTTATAATTTTAAAATGGAGAATGTGCTTTTTCCTTGCTTATTTTAGATCATATTGATTTGACAAAATTTTAATAATGCACAATACGATACAAATAAGAAGATTAGATTTGTGCAATTTTTTCATAAAGTAAACCAAGGTTACTAAAGAAGTTGTCTTACATTATTCACTTCGAGTCCGTTATCTTTAAGGCGTTTTTCAAGAGCATCTTCACTTCGGAAACTGTTATTTGTCACAAAAAATAGTTTCTTGCCAGCTTTGGTTAAAGCTTTGAACCCATCCGCAGCACCGTCAATACCAGATACAACATTCCAAAGGACACCTTATAAAACTCCAATTAATCTAAGGTTAGATAATATAAATATATGGTTACCATCAATATCGGAAAACACCAAATCAATCGATTGAATAAATGCGATTTTTTCTTCAGGACTCAAGTCCAAAATATGACGAGGTTTGGGTAGTTGTTCTGTACTCTGAAATTATAAGCATACAAATTAAATTAAAAATAAATTTAAAAAATAAATAAAATAATAGACAATAATAAATGTGTGTAAATTCTGTAAAATCTGAGGACTGGACAAGACAAGGGATTTTTTTTCACAACAGAACACATACATCTGAAGGCTAAAATGATGACATAATTAGAAGTTTTGTAATCGCAATTTACGTAATTATTTTGTATAGCTAAAAATTAAACATAATAAAGGGTAAGCAGTTTAAACTTTTCTTAATACAAAACTAAAACAATATTCTGTTAAACAAATGAAAAGTCTTTCCTCTTTAACGGATGCACAACAACTGATCAATGATCATATCTTTTTTCTTTCAATATATTCTTCTACCTAACCGGTAGTCTCTTTCTATTAAATACAATCATTATATCTTTCTTTCTGAACATTAATTTTTTTTTTCTTTTTTCTTTCTTTTGCAAGTGTTTCCACAATATTAAAAAAAATCGAGCTATTTTAAAGAATTGTAATTGTTGGTTCAGTACAACATTTAAAATTTTAAAAGCCATAAATAAATTTGGAATGTTTACGCCAAAGAGGCACTTTTTAATACACAGTTTTTGTTTTTGTCCAGTTCATTTAACATAGCGACAAAGTCTTGCAGTAATGATTAAGATTTTTAATCTTCTTAGATTTATAGCATGTCTCTTCGAATCAAGAATTTATATGTATATGTATGACGTTTAACCATCAGGGTTAAAGTATGTGATTGGCTGAATTGTAATTGATGCGAAATATTTTTTGTTTGCATCACGTGTTTTTGTTAAATACGGACAGTTTTAATATGAAATATAAAATAATATCCATGGAATTAGCTATATATATTTGAATTCTTTGTTTTGGTTTAAAAATCTGGTTCCTTTTCGGCTATTTTAATGTGCAATGAAAGAAGTTTATTTCACAAACTTTTCCCAACGTTTCGACAGAGGTTGCTGTCTTCTTCAGGGGATCCTTTATTGATCTTGAATTGATTGATATTGACAAAAAAAACTTACATCAAGTTATGAAAAAATGTGTTATCAATCTAATTTTATATAATAAAAAACGTTGAAAAAAAAAAAGTTTTTAAATCATGAAAATAAATTATTTTAAAATTAGAAATTTAAGATGGTAGCACTTCTTTTTTTTTGTTCATATTGTTGTCGTTTATAAGGATGTGTAGAGTTTCTAAGGTTCCCCTTTTGGCAAAATGTCTCTCCGTTTGGAAAATTTCTATCTAATCCAAATCTGGCTGATGGTTGGCTTAGACAAAATGCAAAATGGTTCGCCAGTGGGGTCTTAGCGGAACTTTTACTTACTACGAGTATTAATGTCAGATTTATGGCTAGCCATTCTCTGTCGCATGAACTGCTTTGTTTTACCTACATAGCAATTCAATTCATCATCATCAATTTTCATCATCTTTGCTCTTGCAGTTGATTATGTATACAACGTCGAATTTGTTTTCTTTTCTTGAGTTTTGTATATATGGAAGTAAGTGTGCAAAGCTGTGCAATACTTAAATCTACTTCATTTTAAAAATCTCTGTTTCAATCTACTTCAATTTTACAAAATAAAGCCCAAATCTACTTCTTTTTCTCTATTTCTTTCAAATTTACTTCGACTTTTTTTCGGAAGTGGTAACGCTGCGGTGAGTGCAAAACCAAAACCAGTTATCGTCACCAGCAACGCTCCCCAAGCAAAATAGGAAATTGACCGAAGGATTCTCACTGCCAGCTGTCATTCAAGTTCGAAAACAGTTTGATTTCACAGTTTGGGTATGCCTGAACAAGAGAGAGTGGCTCTCATTTTTGAACTTCGAAATACACTTGTGAGTGGTTGGCAGTGGTACCACTTTACTTCAATTGAAGTAGATCTACTTCTTTTTTTCAAAATATTTTAAAATCTACTTCCTACTTCGCACCATCAGCAAAATACTGAAATCTACTTCATTTCGAAAATCCCTGTTTCAAACTACTTCAATTTTACCAAAAAAAGCCCAAATCTACTTCTTTTTCCCCATTTCACTCTAGGTTGTAAATAGCACCAGTATTACCAAAAAAATTAATGTCAAGACAATAAATATACAAATTAGCTAGTAATTTTAAAAGTATAGAACTATATGAATCTTATAAAAATTTCGCTTGCGAAAAGAAAGTTTTATTAATAAATTCATTCTTCAAATACAAATTTCTTTAAAATTAAAAGAAATGTATAGACAATTTTAAGTAATTCAAAATAGAAATTTAAGGAAAAAATTGTTTGTATACAGCTTTATTTCCAAATGAAAGAAGCTCCGATATAAAAATTTTGATTGGAAGCGGTAGAGTTGGAAATGAGGAAGTAGCAAATCAAAAAAGGTTCTATCACAGGTACCGTTAATAACTTTTTTTTTGACCAAAATATAGATCCCATTGTTGGTATGGTCTACACATATTTTTTTTATAAAAATTATTAGTCGTTTTTGAAATAAATATGATATTTCATACTGGCTTTATGGAAGGAACCGAGCTAAAAAAAAACAAACCATTGCAATTTCTTCTGTAGGCTGCAGGTTCAGGTTCAGACCTTCAGACATAATAGATACTTTTTCGTGTTGTAATGTTAACTGATGAAAATCATGAGTTAAAATTTTTCTAAAAGCAAGTAAAAAGTCATTTTGAAATCTACTTCGATTTTTCTCAATTTATGTACTTCCCTTTTTTCTTCAAATCTACTTCGACTTTTTTTCCGGAAGTGGTAACGCTGGTGGTTGGTGAATACCCCAAAGAAATTTCAAGTTAAGAGCCTCGTAAAGTTAAGATAGATTATATCCTCTTTAACGTTTAGCCCGGTCAAATTAGCTTCAAAAATAAGGGTAAGGTTACATTAATTCGCACAAAGCTGAAAATTGGCATGAATGTTGAGAACACTATTACAAACAATTTGTCAAAAGTCCCCATCGATCTGACGTGTGCAAAAAAAATTATTCAAGGTCAAATGTTGCAAAAATCGGTTTTTTGCATTTTTCAGCTGAACGGCAAGTTTTATCATAAGATAGGTGAGACAAAAGTTATTCATCATGCAATTATCTAAAGAAATTGTCTTAACACTTTTTCTCCTAAGAATCACCATTTTGGAGATATAGCGAAGCAAAAAGTTGAAAAAAAATTATTCAAGGTCAAATGTTGCAAAAATCGGTTTTTTGCATTTTTCAGCTGATCGGCAAGTTTCATCATAAAATAGGTGAGACAAAAATTATTCATCATGCAATTATCTATAGAAATTGTCTTAACACTTTTTCTCCTAAGAATCACCATTTTGGAGATATAGCGAAGCAAAAAGTTGAAAAAGTTGTATTCTTCATAATATGCACACGGTTCCGCGCCACCCGTGAAGTAGTACACTTGGCGCGTTTTTTGAAAGGTGACTTTCCCGGTAGGCCTATTCAACGATCTATTGTGTTCCTATTGAGTTGAAAATTTTGTATCTAATTGAAAAATACTACTATTGGAAATGACGAAAGCGATTATGAGTATTTTTTACAAAAGATAAGTACCAAAACTTATCTAAGCACCTAATTACATTACATTGCAGTGCTTTTTTTCATTTCAAACGCTTTATTCAATTTATTGCCACAGAATAAACAGCACTCTTTTAAACAAAAAACAATTCTGACATTCACTGTCTCAAATGCTTCATTGTTAATGGTTTAACGAGTAAGATTGATTTTTGAAATCCTGTAGTATCACAACGGACCAAATATTGGTCTAAGTGTTTTGGCTTTTCCGGTCAGCAGCCACCTTAACCTAAGGTAATGTAACCTAAACAAAAAAATGATTCATTTACGCGTGCTCTAGTACGAGGAGGACTTATTATTGATGTACCAGCTTGTTCTTGTTCGTGACGTCTTTTAACTACGGTAATGGTAGAGTAAGTGCGGCAAATATGGCCTACGTGGGTAATATGGCCTACTGCTCTACTTCGCAAACCAAAACCCACAGCGAAATAAAAAAAAATTCATTGCGAACGCCTTCAAACCGGTTTAGCATCAGCCTTTTGTGGTGAGTGTGGCGCGCCGATCGTGGAAAATATTCGGCGTTTTCCATTTTTTGTATTTTTGATGTAATTTTTTGGCAAGTTTCCTTAAGTGTTTTTATATCGAATTTTGTATTAAATTGGTAACTTTTTCTAAAATTAAATACTGTTATGTATTTTCTTAACTTGTGTGATATTATTTAAGAAAAAAAGTTTATGAAGTGTATTTAAAATTAAAATGAATGAAATAATCACAATGTGTTTAATATGGCCTACCCCATGTGTTGGTAATATGGCCCAGTAGGCCATATTTGACACGTTTGCTTGAATGAAATTAAATTATTTTAATTTTTTATTTTGAAGACTAAAATGTCTAAATGAAGTCAAAAACCATGGAAGAAATATAGAGCTTGTGGACCTCGCAAGAAAAAATCGAATCTACGTTCTATCCATTCATCCGCATTCGAGCTATAAGATACAGCCGCTGGACAAGACTTTTATGGGACCCTTAAATAAGTAGATACTTGACCGAGGAAACTGGACGATTGGTCATCAAAAACTATAAAGCCTTCACTTCGACATAATTGAGCTATTCGGTCGAGCATACCTTAAGACTCAAACTGGACAGATCGCAGTTAAAGGTTTTTCTATGATAGGGCGATATGGCTATTTGTTAAAAAAAATATCTTTCAAGACCACGATTTTTTATCAGCAGAAGAAGTTGATTCAACAAAATCTCAATTCAACGTAGAAAATCTTGCGCCTAACAATCCATGTGATATTGAGGGGGCATGAGACGACTCATGAAATTTCTCCTATTCCTGTAAAGGTTAAAAAAAAACATCGAATCGTTGACTAAAACGAAGAATTTCGGAGATCATTTCCTCATCTCCTTATACTCGTAAAACTTCTCTAGAAGAATCAATAAATCTGAAGAATAAGAGAGAAAAGAAACTAAGAAGAAGAAAATGATGTTGGAAAGCAAACAGATACCGAACAAAAATAAAAACGCATTCACGCAGAAACGGCTTATTCATAAGAAATTCAGGAAAGTTATTTCATTCCAAAGTCCAATTTCATTCCAAAGTCAATGGGGTCTATCGTGAATAAAATTTTCTTAGGAATTGTGACTAATTTTCAAGACTGTCATCTCGACTAATTTTGAAAGCTTCCCTTAGAATTTATTGATGTCGGGAATTAAGTTTTATAGTGACTTTGGCTCTCATTAAAAAAGGCCAGTCGCCAGCTTACAATGAACAGTGCAGAAGTATTGACCTTCCCAATTTTCAAAGATGGGGAAAATTCCGAGGGAAATTTTGTTCCCCATAGACCCCAATAAATATTAAGTATTTAGTTCCACTAAAAAACATTGTGTTAAATATGGCCTACCCTGGGCCATATTTAACACCAGGTGGGCCATATTAACCGCAATTTTTTTAAAACTCAAATATGAAGTTCCTTTAAGTTTTTATTTTTAACTTTTTGTTATGTGTTTTTTTTTAGTTATAGTTTCTAAAGACTGAAGTACAAATAATTTGTTAAACTGTTTACGAAAAAAATAAATGAATTCGACTTAAATGTATGGTTTTATTTAAAAAAATGTTAAGGGTAGGCCATATTTGCCGCACTTACTCTACTCTTCCGAGTGTACTTTTTCCGCCAAATGTTTACTACAAATAAAGCAAAATTGATACATTTCTCTTACAAACAAGAAACTGCACAAATTCTGTTTGCAATAACTACTTGTTCTTACTACGAAGGAACGCTTGGGACTAATACTATTTTGTTTGGGCCCTTAGAAACGGAGCTGGTATACGAGCGTCGTCGCAGACAGATGCTGCTCAAGGCCGTACGGTCACATAAAATGAGGGACTGGGTTTTCTTTCGAGTTTATATTCTTAAGCCAAATATACATTGTGCAAGTGTATTCGAAAATTCGGATTAAAGTTGCATATACACACACCAAGCATGAGTCTTCAATCTTTTATTTTAACATGGACGGTGTGGTGAGAGGACGTTGCGCTTTGTGAGTTTTTTTTCGGCGAAATTGTGAATATAAGAACGTCTTTGAGATTTTTTCAATTTTATCCGAGTAGGTAATTTGTTTTATTTTGTCTGTCCATTTCATCATACATTTTTTGTTTACTATTTTAATATTTCAATCAGTGCTTATGTTGTACTGTGTTCTCATCTCTTCAACGAACTATACGCAAATGAACCAATAAATGCATGGTCAATCATCAATCTTGCATATACACTACTTCAATGCAGGACGCTAGATTGAAAGAAACTCAAAAGATTTTCATTTTGCTTTAATCCTAAATCCAATCTATACGTGTGATTTTTTCACCAATACACTTGCGCGTGCTTGTCATGCATTTGAACAGTGTATATCTGGCTTTAGAATTGTATATAACGATAATTGACATACATATTATGAAGAACACAAATTTTTCAACATCGCTGTATCTCAAAAATGGTGATTCTTCGGAGAAAAAGTGTTAAGACGATTTCTATAGATAATTGCATGATGAATAATTTTTGTCTCACCTATCTTATGATAAAACTTGCCGTTCAGCTGAAAAATGCAAAAAACTGATTTTTGCAACATTTGACCTTGAATAATTTTTTTTGCACACGTCGGATCGATGGGGACTTTTGACAAATTGTTTGTAATAGTGTTCTCAACATTCATGCCAATTTTCAGCTTTGTGCGAATTAATGTAACCTTGAATGTCTATTTTGACCGGGCTAGTTATGAATGGAAAATTATGTGCGTAAAGTGGACGCATCTAGACGTCGCGTAAAGTCGAACTCTTTTCAGCACATTTTGCATACAAATTTCGCAATTTTAATTTACAACTTCTGTTGTAATTCCAACAATTTATAGCCCGGTCAAATTAGCTTCAAAAATAAGGGTAAGGTTACATTAATTCGCACAAAGCTGAAAATTGGCATGAATGTTGAGAACACTATTACAAACAATTTGTCAAAAGTCCCCATCGATCCGACGTGTGCAAAAAAAATTATTCAAGGTCAAATGTTGCAAATTTCGGTTTTTTGCATTTTTCAGCTGAACGGCAAGTTTTATCATAAGATAGGTGAGACAAAAGTTATTCATCATGCAATTATCTAAAGAAATTGTCTTAACACTTTTTCTCCTAAGAATCACCATTTTGGAGATATAGCGAAGCAAAAAGTTGAAAAAAAATTATTCAAGGTCAAATGTTGCAAAAATCGGTTTTTTGCATTTTTCAGCTGATCTGCAAATTTCATCATAAAATAGGTGAGACAAAAATTATTCATCATGCAATTATCTATAGAAATTGTCTTAACACTTTTTCTCCTAAGAATCACCATTTTGGAGATATAGCGAAGCAAAAAGTTGAAAAAGTTGTATTCTTCATAATATGCACACGGTTCCGCGCCACCCGTGAAGTAGTACACTTGGCGCGTTTTTTTAAAGGTGGCTTTCCCGGTAGGCCTATTCAACGATCTATTGTGGTCCTATTGAGTTGAAAATTTTGTATCTAATTGAAAAATACTACTATTGGAAATGACGAAAGCGATTATGAGTATTTTTTACAAAAGATAAGTACCAAAACTTATCTAAGCACCTAATTACATTACAAATTTGACGCCGATATTGCAGTGCTTTTTTTCATTTCAAACGCTTTATTCAATTCATTGCCACAGAATAAACAGCACTCTTTTAAACAAAAAACAATTCTGACATTCACTGTCTCAAATGCTTCATTGTTAATGGTTTAACGAGTAAGATTGATTTTTGAAATCCTGTAGTATCACAACGGACCAAATATTGGTCTAAGTGTTTTGGCTTTTCCGGTCAGCAGCCACCTTAACCTAAGGTAACGTAACCTAAACAAAAAACTGATTCATTTACGCGTGCTCTAGTACGAGGAGGACTTATTATTGATGTACCAGCTTGTTCTTGTTCGTGACGTCTTTTAACTACGGTAATGGTACTCTTCCGAGTGTACTTTTTCCGCCAAATGTTTACTACAAATAAAGAAAAATTGATACATTTCTCTTACAAACAAGAAACTGCACAAATTCTGTTTGCAATAACTACTTGTTCTTAGTACGAAGGAACGCTTGGGACTAATACTATTTTGTTTGGGCCCTTAGAAACGGAGCAGGTATACGAGCGTCGCAGACAGATGCTGCTCAAGGCCGTACGGTCACATAAAATGAGGGACTGGGTTTTCTTTCGAGTTTATATTCTTAAGCCAAATATACATTGTGCAAGTGTATTCGAAAATTCGGATTAAAGTTGCATATACACACACCAAGCATGAGTCTTCAATCTTTTATTTTAACATGTACGGTGTGGTGAGAGGACGTTGCGCTTTGTGAGTTTTTTTCGGCGAAATTGTGAATATAAGAACGTCTTTGAGATTTTTTCAATTTTATCCGAGTAGGTAATTTGTTTTATTTTGTCTGTCCATTTCATCATACATTTTTTGTTTACTATTTTAATATTTCAATCAGTGCTTATGTTGTACTGTGTTCTCATCTCTTCAACGAACTATACGCAAATGAACCAATAAATGCATGGTCAATCATCAATCTTGCATATACACTACTTCAATGTAGGACGCTAGATTGAAAGAAACTCAAAAGATTTTCATTTTGCTTTAATCCTAAATCCAATCTATACGTGTGATTTTTTCACCAATACACTTGCGCGTGCTTGTCATGCACTTGAACAGTGTATATCTGACTTTAGAATTGTATAATATGTATCTATACGCCACGAAAACTAATATTTTTACTTGTATTACCGTTGTGTAATGTATATAACGGTAATTGACATACATATTATGAAGAACACAAATTTTTCAACATTGCTGTATCTCCAAAATGGTGATTCTTAGGAGAAAAACTGTTAAGACGATTTCTATAGATAATTGCATGATGAATAATTTTTGTCTCACCTATCTTATGATAAAACTTGCCGTTCGGCTGAAAAATGAAAAAAAAACATTTTTGCAACATTTGACCTTGAATAATTTTTTTTTCAACTTTTTGATTCGCTATATCTCCAAAATGGTGATTCTTAGGAGAAAAAGTGTTAAGACAATTTCTTTAGATAATTGCATGATGAATAATTTTTGTCTAACCTATCTTATGATAAAACTTGCCGTTCAGCTGAAAAATGCAAAAAACCGAAATTTGCAACATTTGACCTTGAATAATTTTTTTTGCACACGTCGGATCGATGGGGACTTTTGACAAATTGTTTGTAATAGTGTTCTCAACATTCATGCCAATTTTCAGCTTTGTGCGAATTAATGTAACCTTGAATGTCTATTTTGACCGGGCTATTAGTTTCATATGTTGTCGTTAGCATCGAGGTTGTAGTTGGTTTGTTGGTGAACACCTTTTTCTTCAAGTAGCGTCATAAGAATAAATTGGGAGGCATCAAATGAGAGAATCGTGAGGGCCAATCGGTCGAAAAAAATGTCTGGCAAAATTCGCATCGTAGCATGAACTATACCTGACTATTTTTTGGTTTTTAATTGAATCCGTATCTCGAAAATTTTGCCACACAGCCCGTGAAACAATGAACATATTGAGAGACCGCTTCGGTGAATAATTAATATCACGTTTCGGACAAGTGAATTGTCCAGCTAGATCATGCGATATCACATCGTAAGACTTTTTCCTGTGGGGCTCAGTGGCGATTCCTCCCAGTTAGCAGGTTTATCGCCCCTAAACCAAGAATTTAAATGAATACCTAACTACTATGTTGTACATTTTATATTGAAAACGCAACTTTCAAATCATACTTTAGTAAACACAACACAAAACTACCATACAAGAACTATACCTTAGCGTTAAAATTTGCGATACCAAATTCCCTACAATTTATACAATACAAGAGCGTTTAACTACAACATGTCCTAAGAAAATTCCCGCTAAATAATATGAAAGCGTTAGCGCAAAAACATGCGATAAAACGAAGAGACACATCAGGTTAAATGGAAGAAGAGTAGGTATAGTAAGCACGTAAATTTTGTATGCGTTCTCTTTTTTGTTTACTTGTAAGCAGTAGAAAGAACAAGAAATGCGTCTGCATACGCATAGCTATGTGTCTTGTTATTTGATTGGGATTTAATATCGAACGATATTTATTTAGATAGGTATTAAATCCCAAAATTTTAGTGCGAAATAAACATAAGGATTTATGCATTTAACATTGATATCGGATGCTAAGATCTAAGATCAATGATTTTTAATGTGAGTAGGTAAATATAGATATTTTTGGTGCTTTGAAGTACGAGAGTGTGATCTTGTTTTTTTTTTATTTTTATTTGTATTTTAGGGTGGTCCTTATATTGAATTTTTAAATTCTGTGCTTTCCCTTTAGAGGCCAAAATTAATCTGTTTCTTCTTTAAAACGAAAAAACTACATCGAGTTTTTAAATGTATTGAAACAATACGAAACGGCAACGGGTTTTAAAGGTACCTCAATGGCGAAATTATTTGATCAAAGCGGTTAATTACTTTTAAACAGTCATACATCAACAAAAATTAAACAATCAGATTTTGTTGCTTTTACGCTTGATGACTCTTCTGACATTCAAATGAAATCCCAATTCCTTAAAAAGAAAATCCATAAAACTTTCGTTGGATTTATTGATGTAAGCTCTGGAGGAACAGCAGAAGATTTGTTTCAATTAGTTACAGCTCTATTGGAAAAATATACGAGTAACATTATGAGGGGTCATTTGTATTGAATTCAAATAAAAATTAAAAATGTATGTCCAAATGCTAAATTTATCGACTGTTATGTACACGCCTCGAATTTAGTGCTGTTACAAGGATTAACCAACAACAGTGCAAGATTTTGTTAGCACTTTGAATGGTTGCAACGTTCGCATGCTCTTAAAGAATTGTTCAAAAGAAAAATACCATCGTTAGCAATGACTTCGTGGTGCCTTAGTTCACGACTTGTCAATGTATTCTACTCTTACACCGAAAGCATTCTACAATGATAAAAAAATATATGGGAAAGCAGTGATCAAATGGCTACATTGGTTGACTGTAAATTCCTGAAAAGCTTTGAAACTGTTTTTCTTTTGAATGTGTTTTCAAAATTATTTTCACACTCAAATAGGCCTACATTTTAATACACTTTAAAACGTCAATTTAGACATTAAATTTTGTAAAAACTAAATAAATTTCTTTAAATTCAAAGAAACGTAGGGTTTCAGGAAATTTGGCAATCAACCTTGTAGGCTGTCAATTTGATATAAATGAAACAAAATACAGGATATCATTTTTTGAAATAGTTTACAATTTAAGCATGCAGGTTTGCATCCTTTGACAAACTGAAATATTTCGATTTACTGAACGGGAACAAATTTATTAAATATCGGAAAAAAAAAAAATTTCCTGAAGAAGTAATTAAAAATATAATTGCTGACCAAACATATTTGAATTTACTCAATTAAAGAATTAATTGGCTGTTTTTCTATGAAAACACAGATGCTATGCAGCCAACAGGTACAACATCAGCTGGGACTTTAAAACGATAACCCCATTTAATGTCTTGGAGGCAAACATCGCAGACAGTTTTTAGCAGATGTACAAGTAGTTTTTAAAACTTATATGTACAGTACCAGCTTCAACGGCGTCTATAGAACGCTTTTTTTCTGCAATGGAGAAATTAAAAACGTGCCTTCGAAGTACATGGTCAGGAGAAAATGAGCTATTTTGTATTTATGTCTATCGAAAACGCTTTTTTAAAAGAGTTTAAAGAAAGTGACGAATTTTATAATGAAATCATTGCAAATTTTGCTACCATTGGACAATGAATCGAATTCATTTATCGATACATTCTTAAACCTTTTATCTTATGTTACTAATTTTTGAAGTATTGTTTGTGTTTTTTGTGCTTATTAATAAAATTTTAAAAAAACTACCATTGATTTGTTTTTAAACTTCCTCATACCACAGAGCTAACCCAATGCTAGAGATCAGGAATCGCCACTGGTGGGGCTACGTAAAGTCTAAGGTGTTTGCGGATAAGCCAGCTACGATTGAAGCATTCGAGGCCAACATTACCCGTGTTATTCGCGAGATATCGACGAATTTGCTCGAACTTGTCATGGAAAATTGGAAAGTGCGCATGGACGGGCTACGGCGCTGCTGTTGCAGATAGCATTTGAAAGTGATTACATATCTTTACAAAGTGAATGTCAAGAATAGTTCTTTAGATTAATAATAAAGATTTTACGATATTATTGAAGTTTTGCGTTATTTCGCATTTAAAAAAAATAATACTTTTTGATTTAACATCCTTAACTAAACGATTTATTTTGTATCATTTGTATCATACAAACTAATTAAAAATAATCTGCTAAAAGTGGAGCTTTAAATTGATATAAAGCTTCAAAGTCAATAGCCAGTAGCCACTGATAAGGAGTTAATTACAAAAAGTATTCTCAAAATCAATTATGAATGAGCTGCAACTGCAAGTGAGCGAGCTTTAAGATTAGTTCAGGAAGATCTAATAAAGCTTTCAAACAATGAAAAATATTTTCTTGCAACTAATCAATTTATGATTTCAAGTAAAATCACCCAAGAATGAAAGCACAAGTTTTATGGACTTAAGCGCTTAAATGATAATTTAAATCAAAGTCAAACGTTTCAATATGCTTTATTTTATTCCTATATTTGTCCCGGAAAAGACATAATATACCAATTCGAGGAAGAAACAAGAAATTGAAGTTATTTAAATTTAAATAAGCTTATAACGCAGATCGCTTTAAAATTTGGATCACACTTTTCTCTCCTTACATCATCTAAGAAAGACCCTAGCTAAATTTTGACATAAGGTCTTTCTAGAGACCATAAAACAGCTGTTCTCTGAAATGAATTTATAGAATTTATTTTCAACATTTCAATGGAATTTACTTCATTTTTAATTTCCATTTTCAAAATTTTCCCCATCCTCGAAAATTAAAAACGACAATTTTTCTGCACTATTTATTGTAAGCTGGTGACTGGCCCTTCGAAATGAGTGCTAAAGTCCCCATAAAATTATTTTCCGATATGAATAAATTCTAAGGGAATCTTTCGACATTATTCAAGTTGACCATTTTGAAAGTTGGGAAATTTTTTCACGATAGCCTTTTATGTATCGAACAATATTTTCGTAAGCTAAATATTGATAATTTGTATATTGCTGTAGATTTATACTTATGCAAAAATTGATTTATTAGCTACCGCTTAGTACTTTTCAACTAAAGTTTTTGGCTTAATTTAATAAAGGCTAACATTTTAAGAGAATTATGTATAGGAGCTAAAATTTAGTGTGATCTGCGAACTAGGCTTTTAACTCAAAACTAAGAATACCAAAAATAAATTCAAACTACCTCACCTTTATGCCTACTAGTATAAAAGGGAAGGTCAATAAGTCCCAAAAAACTGAAATAAGGAACTTTCTTTTTGGCACAAAATATGTTATTTCTGATCTTAGTCTTCTTTTAGCTAGATAAAACGCCCCTGGAGCGTTTGTTTCAACGTCGACACAAATCTCTTCCGAGTTCATGTTTAGAAAGAAATAGTCAGAGCGTCTTAAAACTGGACAATTCGCGAGACGAGGAAGAAGTTCGTAACCAAACTCAAGCAATTTTGCCACTTTCACTGCGGACTTGTGTGCCTGTCGGTGCATTGTCCTGGTGAAAATAACTTTTTTCTTTGCTAAATTCGGCCGTTTTTGTTTCAAATCGACTTGGAATCGATGCAGCAGCACTGCATAACATAAGCCTTGTTTTCTGACGAACCCACTTTAGCCTTCTTCGGCTTCGATTCACCAGGAGAAATCCATTATTTCGCATGTTTTTTGGTCTCTAGTGTCTAGTGTAATGTTATCAATCCATGTTTCATCGAAGCTTACGAAACATCGCAAAAACTCGATCAAATTTGTCTTGAACATCACCAAACATTCCCTTAAGGTTGTCAAACGATTGCGTTTGTCGATTGTAATTATGAGCAAACGCATCACCAATCTTGCCCATATAGCTCTTTTATTTCTAAATATTTATGTGAAATCGAAATCACTGACTAACTCACGCACTTTTACAAGTCGATCGCCCATTAACAAACCGTGGATTATACTGGAAGGACCGCACCGAAATTAAGTAAAGCAGTGTTGAATGGTCCCAATCGATTTTGATGAGTCACCAAAATATTTGTCAAGATTTTTTTTGGTTCGCATGGTGATTTTGTCTCGTAAAAAAATAGTGTACCTATAGTAAGAATTCGAAACTCACTTTTTACCATTTTAATGAAAATACTTTCAGACGTTTAAAAAAATGTTTACACCAATCTGTCTAAAACCGTGGGTGCGTTCTTTTGAAAGATGCAAAATAATGGATTTTAGGTGGCGATGCCATTTGATTTTATTTTCAATGACATATTGACCAACCATCGTAAGTAAATGTATAAATTATTTACATTATAAAATCTTGTTTTTTACTTGAGACTTATAGGTATCTACTATAAAGCAAGTTATGCATTCGTACAAAAATCAAACTAGAGATTTTGATTAAAGTTGACATTACGATAATAGAGAACACGAAAAAAAATGGTTCTCGCATTTCTGCTTGCCTGTCGGTCGGTTCGACTACAGCCTAAGCGGCTCTTCCGATTTTCTTTAAATTTGGTAGATATCATTTTTAATTTTTTCTTTTTTTTTTAAGACCAAAAATAACGGTACCCGCTATACCAATTTTTATAAAAAAATTATAAATAATTTTTTTTTTCTTGAAAACAGATTTTGATCATTTTTGTTATACTAAAGCTTCCCAAAAGTGCATTCAAATTTTCAAAAAATATTTTGTTTTTGAAACTCAATATTGTAAGACCCCATGCTCGATTTTTTTTAAATTTGATAAATGAAAGTTTTTAAATATAATCTTCAAGATGTGAGAAAAAATTTTATTTTACTTAAAAATAACGGTACCAACCTATAAATGCGAAGAAATGGTTTTCGAAAACCGTATTTTTCTCGGAAACGGGGGCGCCTAGAATTTTTATAATTTTTTTTATCTTTCGAATTATTTTTATGATCTGTAATTTAATAAAAAGAATTTTGAAGCTAAGATATTACTGACTGTACCTATACCATAGAACCATTTTTTCGAATTTTGAATTTCTCATTATTGGCATGACGAATTTTAATGAAATTTTGTAAAGAGAAGCTTCTAAAAAGTTTGAAAAATATTGCATTTCAAAACTTAAAAAAAAATATATTTTGAATTTTTGAAAAAAAAATCATATTTTTAGAAAACTCGATATTGTTTTGGATAATTTAATTTTTATTCGTACAATAACAAAAACTTTAAGTTGGCGTACCAAATTTTTTCTTAAAAATGCTTTAAAAATTTTGCATAATAAAAGCTTATTTTTTTAAGAAACCACTACAACGACTTAAACATTTTGTTCTTGCATAAATTCATATGTATTTGCATAGCATTCTGTTTTTATCGCGTGTCAACGGCCTTGGCTTTGATGAAAGCATCGCTTATCATCGATTAGCGAAAACAAGTTGGTACTTGGATGGTGGACCGTTCAAATACCAACCATGTGCTATTGACATGTGTTTCTTCTGTTGTTCACACATTTATGTAAGAAGTAACAATTGAATTTAAATGCCAAGTAAACAGAAAAAAGAAGGAATATAATTTAAAATTGTATTCCTATTGTGGAAGAACAAGAATTTGTGCAGGTATTAATGTGTATAGCAACACAATGCGTCTTGAAAGGTCTGATAAATCAATTTCTAGAATTACTAAAAGTACTGTAAATCGAACTTCTGACCTTGGGTGGCAGCAATTATTACAGTGACAACTTTTCAGCTTCATATTTATTAATTATATTCAAGAAGACATTCATATATGTATGTATGATGTGAAATAACACCTGTTATGTTGGCAATTTTAATTGAATGGCACTGGTTATAGTTTCTATTTGTATTTGTAAATTGTTTAACAATATACAGTTTTATAATGTATACTTGGCTAAATTATTTATAAGCTTAAACTAAAACTGAATCATAGTTGCTTGTTTGGTCGCGTGCCAAATATTAAAAGCCAGGGGAATAAGAGAATCAGGCATTTCAGACAAAAAACCTACAAAATCAACCAATGACCATGCATGCCTATATACAGTTATGCATTCGTAAAAAAAAATCGAACTCGAGATTTTGATCAGGGGCCGAATTACCGCTTCAGTGACGAGTGAGTGAGTCCCATCAGTGATCGAATGAAAATGTCAAATTGGAGTAATTTATTGCTCGATAACGTAAGCGGTAATGCCTAACTCACATAATTCAGTCACGTATTACTCGATAACTGATGCGGTAATTTGGCCCCAGAATTGACATTACGATGATAGGGAAGACAAAAAATGGGGTCTCGCAATCCTGTATGTCTGTCTGTTTGTACGATAACCGCCTGACCGGATCGACCGACTTGGTATCTTAAGCTAAGTGTACACGATTGGTAGATCTTACAATATTGTCAGATCTGTCAGTGAAAAACATGCTTACAATGTCTTACAACCGTGTAGTCTTACAATTAATTGTCAGAAAATTTGTCTGACAATTAATTGTTAGATCATTGTCTGACAATTAATTGTAAAAAATCTGACAATCATGTGTACGCTACCTGACAATCGTGTAATCTTCCAATTAATTGTCAGAAAATGTATCTGACAATTAATTGTAAGACGGTAAATTGTAAGGTATTTGATAATCGTGTACACACACAATTTATTGTCAGTCCTGCCAATTTTTATCGTTGTCTGACGTTTCTGACAATGAAGAAATTGTAAGATGTTCGTTTTTTAGCATCATACAATTTTTTCATTGTCAGAAAATTTGCAGCCAAGGTTTAATTGTCAGTTTCCATAACCAACAAAAACTGACAATTAATTGTGTGTGTACACGGTTGGTAGAAAATCTACCAATCTCTTACAATTAATTGGTAGGTATTAAGCCGGCTATCTGAAAATGAATTGTCAGCCAACTTCTGACAATTAATTGTAAGAGATTGGTAGATTTTCTACCAACCGTGTACACACACAACTTATTTGTCAGCTCATTGGTAGATAATTGTCAGACATTGTAAGATCTTACAATATTGTAAGATCTACCAATCGTGTACACTTAGCTTTATTTTTTTTAAGCCTAAAGCCTAGTACGCAGATCGAGACAAGACAAATTTTATCTCTACAATTTTAATCTCTACAAAACTTTTCCAAATCTTGCGCAAAAGTTTCAAGTTGGAGAATTAAAAAATAATTTAATGTGTTTTGTTGTATATCTCTGAAACGGGTTGTCTTACAAAAATCGTTCATACCTTTTTGGAATCTCCTCTCGATGCTTTCAAGAGAAGCATTAGCACTTTTTACATAAAACCAGTTTTGGCAAAAATCACTTTTGGCTGTCAAAATTTGTCCCGCAAAATAATGCTTGTATCATTGGTCGCGTTCACCTCGTAGTCCGATAGGGTATCTAAGATACTTTAGTATCGGATACGTTGGCGAACGACCAAAACCGGATAGGTAACATTTACTGTCAAAGTCAAAAAAACGACGTGAATCGACCAGGGTTGGCCGAGTCAACTACATGCCTAATTTACTACAATTTGTTACGTCTGCTACATACGTAGTTAATTCATAAAAAAATAGAATAATGGAAACCAAACAATTTTGCACATTTATAATATTAATCTTATGAAGGTTTGTACAAAAACTGAAAATGTTTCATTTACCATAATGATTATAAATTGTAGGAATTATACATAATAGATGGGAAGTTTATTTTTGGAGACAAACAATTGTTAATCCTGCAATGAGGAAAGGTAAATTGAAAAGGGCAGATTTTTTAACCACAAATTATCTGACACCAAGGTTTTTTTTTGTGATTTTAATAAGCGGTGTCGTTTCTAGGTACGTTCATATAAAATATTACCAAAAAACTTTTTAAAAAGAATAAAAACCAAGAACTGGTAATTAAATTTAAACTTGAAACTGTTTATTTTTAAGAACCGCAGCACTCCAGTACGATCTTTTTCTATTTTAATTGGAGTAAATCCACCTTCAGCCCAATAATTATGTAGCTTTTTGACCAGCCATTTTCACTTCGCTTATTAAAAATGAATAAGTCCAACTAACATACTATCCAGAACTAAACTCTTGAAATCTGACAAAAAAAAACTCCCATACAACTCTCTTATATCCCATTGTTATACCTAAGTATTAATATCTTGTTATGAAACTTTTCCTAACATTTTCATTTTAAGAGGTAAACACTTTTGCAGCTTACAACTACTTAAATCTTATAGATAAACTACTTTCTCCTCTTGCAATAAGATTATATAAGCTTATAGTCTTATAAGAATCCTTTTCTGAAAACTCAGCTCTAAATATGTCCATATAATCCCATAACAAGTCATGTTTAAGAGTTAAGATCATTTCATATTTCTATGAAAACCCTAAAAGAATTTGAGTTTAATACCTCCAATATCAAGAAACAATCTTAAGTTCAAAGAATAAAAGCTTTGCAGTAGGATCCGAATGAGATCTTTAATGCAACAAACTTTACTTTTCTCAATTAGTAAATTAGTACTAGACGTAAAAAATGTTAAAAAGTTACCGTTCGGCCAACCCTGTACTCGACACAAAAGAAAATAGATCAGGTGAAATGTCAGCTGTTCTTCAAAATTCCCCTTGGATAGTTTAGTATACCAAAATTTTTTGGATAGCTTTAGATTTCTGCTTGACATCAGCTGTTTCGTTAATCAGTTGTTTTTTCCTATGGGATTACAACAACACAAACAAATCCGGATACCTTTGGATACGTACCCGAACGCGACCATTCTTTTTCCTGGAAAAATTTAGTGGAGACATTTTCTAGAGCAATTCACAATAGTATGAATTTTGCGCGCGAAAAATATCCGAGACAAAATTTGTCCCAGGAAAAAAAATGTATGGGAGACAAAATTTTTCCCGATCTGCGTACTAGGCTTAAAAATAACCGGATTTTTTTTTTTTTTAATTTTATAAAATATTTTTTTTTCTAAAAATGTTCCCACAGATTTAAAAAAAAAATCAAAACTGTATGTTATTAGAGAAAAACTGTTCATAAGCATAAAATTTATTTTTTAAATGACTTAACCACCTCCTTTAGCAGTTGGAGCTAAAAACGGGATGCCATGTGATTCAAGCATTCAAGCAAATATAAGTTTATGTAAGAACAAATATTAAAGTCGTTGTAGTGGTTTCTTAAAAAAATAAAGATTTTATATACATTTAAACATTTAAAAAAAAATCTTGGTACGCCAACGTAAAGTTTTTATTACTGTACGAATAAAAAATAAATTTCCAAAAAAATATTGAGCCGTTTTTAAGATATAGAACTTTTCAAAAAAAAAATTGATTTTTTTTTTCAAAAATTCAAAAATTTTAGAACCTTCTCTATTTTTTTTTTACTAAAATCTCTTATCCCAACAATGAGAAATTCAAATTCCGAAAAAATGGTTCTATGGTACGTACAGTCAGTAATTAATTTCAAGTTGTTTTTTTTTTTAATAAATTTATAGATTGTAAGAATTAATCGAAAAAAAAACTTGTCGAAATTCTCGGGGCCGTTTTCGAGAAAAATACGATTTTCGTAAACCATTTTCTAACATTTGTATGGTGGGTACCATTATTTTTAGGTCAAATAATTTTGTTCTCACATCTTGTAGATTATAATATTTAGAAACTTTTATTTATCAAGTTTAAAAAAAAATCGAGGGTGGGGCTTTCGAAATATTGAGTTTTGAAAAAAAAAAATTATTTTTTTTTTTAAATCCAAAAAACGTTTTTTGAAAATTTTAATACCCAATAGTATTCAGACTTTTTAGGAGCCTTAGCATAAAAAATGATCAAAATTGGTTGTACCGTTTTTGAGAAAATCAAAAACAAAAAAAAAAAAAATGGTTCCAAGGGGAGTGCAAAAAAAAACTATATTTTGGATTTTTTTAAATCATTTGCTAGATTTAACTAAATGATTTTTTTTGATTTTTTTTTTAAACCGCCGCATTATGGGACCAAATGGTGCAAATCATCTCAAAAATCCATAACTTTTCCGTTTATCAATATTTTTTTTGAAATTTTGCACACTTATACTTGTATAACCAAGAATTTAAAATATTAAAACGTTTCAGATAGAAATAAATTATTTTATTTTTTTTTAATAAAATAAAATAACAAATATGTAGATTTTGTTTCATTTATATGGGAAAAATTTGTTGGAGCAAGAAGTATTGCAACAATTTGGATGAAATTCGTACAGTTTTCTTCTTTTACCGGTGAAAACATTTGAAAGTAGTTTTTTGTAAAGTCCGCCCACTACCACGCCCATGTTTTTCAGATTTTTGTTATTTTCTTATTTTTAGTGAACAGGAAGCCGAAAATTTGTTTTTGAGGTTTTTTAAACTTAAGACATTGCATGTATATTTTTTCTGCCCACTTTCCCGCCTACTTTCACTCCCCTTTTTTTATTTTCAGCTTAAAGTTCATTAAGAGCCGGCACTTTTTAAATTAAGTTTTATATGAAGAAGTGAGTTTATGAAAAGTGTTATTTATTTTTAGTAAAATCCATGTACTGCCACGCCCCTTTTTGATATATGAAAGTTCTTCGCCTTAAGACAAAAAAAAGGAATTCAAAAGTACATCTTATTACTTGGTATATTAATTAATGTCTAAAAGTTCTTAAGCCTCGTCAAACAATGCTTGTGTTATTTATAACTATGTACCTATATTTGTATTATATGCAACCATAAACCGCACACCCACTCCCACCCTCAAATGCTTGGCATTTATTTTTATTCAATTATGATTTTTTTTAATATGAATATGAGTAAGGAAGTTTAAAATTGGAAAACAAAAAATATTTTATTCTAAAAATAAAATTTAGAATTTTAATAATATTGGAAATAAATAATGTTTATGAAAATGTGTTGCACATGTTTTAACAGTTATATGTTTAAACTTTTAACAAAAAATAACATTTTTTTTGAAATTTTGAGCTAAAAGTAATAAAATAATGGTCTAAAACTTTTTGGAATACACATTTATGTGCGTCAATAAAGGTACCACATTTTTGCCAAATTTTAATTTTTTTCATCACTTAACACTAAAGTTATAAGAATACGAATTTTTATTCTAAAAACTTATTTTTGCTTCTCATCATACGTTTTTTCTTCTTAAACAAAAATGCATGAAAATGCGAAAGTTTTTATTTTTTCTTCCAAATTTAGAATATTTTTAGAATACAAAACAGCCATTAACTAAACAGAGGCAGCCGGAGCTAACAGAGAAAACTTCAATTGAAAAGAAAAAAATGAAAGAGATACTGCACCTTACTCATTTTTTTTTATTAATTTACTGGTGAACTTAATTAAAAAAGATATAACTGTTTTGTAAAGAAGAGGCTTTTCAAAAAAGTATAATACTTATAAATTCTGTCTAGAAAAATACGAAATAATTGACTTCAAACTCTCACTTCTAATAATTCTAAAAAATAAAAATATCGAAATGTCATTTTTAACGGTAATTTTAGGTACCTAGAACAAAAGTTAGATACAAAAAATTTACTGTGTTAGGAAGAACCCTATTTCTAGTATATAATCCCATCATTAGATTTTTCAAATTACGAAATTCACCAAAACCATTTTTGAGATGGATTTCATCATTTGGTCCCATAGTGCGCCGCGCCGAACAGTTTTTGAGAAAAAAAAAATATTTATAAAATTTCGAAAAAAATTCTTAAGGCAGGTACTACCGTTATTTTTGGTCTTAAAAAAAAAAGAAAAACAAAAAGCATGTGGGGGGAATTTAAAATCGATATCTACCAAGCTGCTTAGGGTGTAGTCGAACCGACAGACCCACTTTTTTCATCTTCGCTATCATCGTAATGTTAACTTTGATCAAAATCTCGAGTTTGATTTTTGTTACGAACGCATAACTTGCCTTATAGTACCTAAGTATAAGCCGCAAATAAAAATCGAAAATGGCCCATAACCTCTGCAAACCTTTCTCAATTTTCATAGCTGAAGTGTCAGATGAAAGATTATGTAAGAGATATTACATTTCAATGGTTTCATAAAATAACACATTGTTAATATTAGGTTAAGCTGCATGTTTTCGGCCTCACTGTTAAATATAACAATTAATTTGGCTACGCGAGAAATCATGTCACCTAGCGAATTACAACTCTTAATCATGTGGTACTGTCAGCAAAAAAAGGAGAAGACCAAACATTTCGAACAAGTCAGAACAGGAGGATTTTTCATTTCCTCGGAAAAGGCTAAGATTCGATGACCATCAAAAGTCTGATGCACTTTCTTTTACATGTAAGCCACTTACTTAATGAGCCACATTATGTATGATGTATAATATAGAAAAAAATCTTATTTGAAAAAATCTTATGGAAAGATGAAATATACTATGTCTGCAAAAACACAGCGAAATACTTAGGTTTTCTTAAAAAGATGCAAGCAATTATGTCCACTTAGATCTGGCTATCATATAATAAGCATACATCCTACCAAAACTTAAGAATAACTCTTTTATCTGGGCAGGTACACATATTACTTATTTCAATTTGTTAGAGAACATGCCACATAAACTTATAGAAGACACTTCCTTAACACACAAAACCGTCTCCTGTCTTTTATTAATTTATTATTTCCCTATAAAAAGTGCTCCAAAGAAATTGCATTCCTGTTCTAAAAAAATTCTGGCATAATATTATATATTAATCAAGCTATTGATGCTCATTAGTACACAGTGTAGGTTTAAGCATAACTTTACTACTTGACATTGCCTTTCTTAATTTCCTTACCAGATTGTGATCTACAATCTTTTAAAACCAATGTGCATCAATATCATTTATTTATTAAACTTTATCTAAATGCACATACTGAGTTACACAAAATATAAGAGAAGGGATACTCGCTGGGTGAGTATAAGTAATAAAAAAAAATAATATTCTTAAAATATTAAGTTATTTACAAAGATTTGAATGACTTAGAGCCTAAGAAAGATATTAAAATCAGATCAGAAATCAACAAAAAAATGGGACATTTTTTTTTCTTTTCCTAACCGATTTTCCAAATTTTTATTTTATTATAAGTTTAACTACCCAACGGATATTTAAATATACGAAACATTATTGTGACTTTTTAAAAATTTGAAATAAATTGTAACTTTAGATATTTTTTAGCTCAATTAACTTCGGTAATTCTTTCTGAACTTCAAAATAATGGTCTACAGAGATATAAACTAATTTACTCATTACAAACATCAGACGTAACACTTAGACTCGATTGATTTTTTCCCGAAATTATTGTAATTAGATATTAATGCAATATATCACCGGAATCTCAACTTTCATACACTCGTAAACTCACGAATTGACACTAAGTTAATATAATATCTTTAAACATAAAATTGGTGGTCAAATTACGGGGCTAAAAATTGGTATTTTTCGAAACCAGTTTTAAACGCCACAAGAACTACAACCTGAGGAAGTTTAAATTCAATGTACTATGTAGCACTGTGTAATTAGTTCAAAAAGATAAGTTTTAAAATGCCTGAATAAAACAAAACCTTGCAGGCCTTAAAGCGAATTTTTGCTGGCCCTTTGCTTACGATACTTCATACAAAATTTCTTTACTTCTGTCACTGTTTTCAAACAAAAATAATTTGCACAGCAAGTTTTTTCCGGATTGCCTATCTGCAATAAACTTTTGATCGTTTTCTTTTTTCTTTTTATCTTATCGCGAATTTGTTAAATTTTTGCTTGCACCTTATATTCTTTGAAATGATAAAAAACGTTCACTATTTGTACAGCAGAAGTACACGTACTCAAGAAATAAACACAAAGCAAAAACTACCAACCGGATGAAAACCCAAAGTATGTTGCTGGATGAGCACTGTTAGTGCAACAAAAACGAAGACAGCGGTATTCATGGTTTGAATCGTTTATTTCAAATCAACAAACATTTTAAATGTAAAACCGAGGAAAGCTCTGGATTCTGGACATGCGATAGCCAATAAATAAATTTGGATTATTTATGTTCCTTCATAATTGGACATGATGAATGCATCCACTTATTAGCCCCTGCCCAGCACGGACGCCCACAATAATAACAAAAAAAAAATAATAAAATAAAAACATCATTCAAAAAAGATCGAGGGTTTGTTAGAACACGGAACTTGCCATTTTTACTTAGAAGAAATAGGTTACAGGCTAAATTTCTGTATTAATTGAAATTTAATAATAAACAACTAAATGCCGAAATGGTTCTTTCGCAACTGAAGCGCTGAATGCCTTCGACCTAAATTAAGTAAGCACCTAGCAATTGATAATGAGAAACACTGATATAGCTACAAACATTCTGACGAATCGAAAGCTGTGACATAATAGAAGTCTGAATCTGAAGAAAGTAAGATCGATAAACGGAAATTTGATGCTGATTCAGCTGCAGCTGATAGAAAAGTGATTTCAGCCGCTTGAACGATAGGTTTTATTTATTGTGATATTTGTATGGGCAAATAATGCGAATGAAACGTGTAAGTAAACGTGCATGGTTAGAATAATCGAATCGCAGTTAAAAGCTATCAGATTTTTCGATTACAGTGGTGGATTTTGAGTCGAATTTAGGATAAATGAATTTAAAAAAAAATTTTGCTTCTGATAAATTTGAGCATTTTTTTTTTTGTTTCACTTTAAGAAATAATAAATTATTTTTGAGTAAACATTTTTGTTAAGATCATATCATATCGTTCAAACTTAAAAATAAATTTTTAAACAACATTGACATGGAAACATATTTCTACTTGCGATGGTATGTACAGGGTGGGCCAACAGCCGACAGCTGTTTCCTGCTCGAAATCTTGACAGAAAGTCGGTATCATAAATCCGCGGAACGAAATGAGTCGCTTTACGCTTGAACAACGTTGGGAAATATTGAAAACTTATTTCCAAAAATGTTATTAATGGAACCTGTCTCTATTGATTTCGATCAAAATTTGTATGACGGATAATTGAATAAATAAAAATATACATATATTAATTTTAATTTTAATTAGTTTTTTATTATTAGTTTTATTTTGTTTACACAACTATTTTTTTTTTATAAATATTAATTAGCAACGCATTTCGGAATTAAATTCCATCTTCGGGCTACTTAAACTGAATATTGACTTTTGATGTGGTGTGCCTGTCTCTTACTATATTTTAATGCTGTCTTCTTTTAGCAATTTGATTGTTTCAATAAGGTGTCATATAATGTATTAGTCTTTAGTGTTAATTTGTCGTTAAGTAGATTGTCTTTCTCTGTTTTGTATTATTTGTATATTTCGTATTCTTCGAGAGCGTCAAGTAATTTTCCTTTTCTGCAGTGGTGTAGGGGGACGAGGTTGGAGTCAAAGTCGGTGTAATTGTGGTTCGTTTCCATTAAATGTATTGCGAAATTTGATTTTGTGTTTTGTTTTGGTCTGTGTTCGTTAAATCTGTCCAGGAATGCTCTCCCTGTTTGACCTATGTAATATTTAGTGCAGTCGTTGCAAATTTGTATGCAGAATTTTTGTATGCTTCTTAAAATTAAAAATAATATTCTAAATAACAATTTTCAAAAACAATATTTTTTGAATTTTTGAAAAATTAAAAAAATTAACTAAAGAATTTTTTGCATTTCATTTTACTCTAATTAAATAAATGTTTTTATATATACAGTGTTCCACAAAAGTCATGGTACAGCATTCATTTTAAGACATACAGCTTGAAATATTCCACAATATGACAAAATTAATTTTTTTTTTTCATTTTATATCAATTCATATTTACATATTTTTTCGTAATTTCAATACCAAGAAAAGAACCAATTATTTCATCAACAAAATTTAAAAAAATATATTTTGGCGTAAACACATGAATTTTCTTCCACAATTTCAGAATATAGCATTTGTGATAAAAATTTACCTTCTTAATATTTGGTTAGATAGCCTTTCTATTTAATAACGTTTTTAAGTCTGTTCTGCAATGGAATAACTAATTTTTCTGTGCAAGTTTGTGTAATATTCTCTAATTCTTTGACTAAAACTTTTTTAATTGAGATTTGTTTCGAATAACATTGGCTCTTATCTTTTCTTCAAGAACATCCCACATATGCTCGATTGGGTTCGAGTCCGGGCTTTGGAGAGGGGTTGCTATTGTATTGTAAATTAGCCACATACGCACTTTTTGGGCTATATGCTTGGGATCGTTGCCTTGCTGGAAATAATAGTTATTGGAAAGACCTAGTTTCCTCGCACTTTCTTTTAAATTATCTTTAAGAATATTAAGATAAACATGTTGATCCTTTGTATTTATTATATGATTATTATTATATTTGTCTATTAAGACAAGATTTCCCCCTCCAGATGCAGTCATATAGCCCCATAAAATCACTCCTCCACCACCGTGTCTTACTGTCTTAATTGTGTTTTTCGGATTTAAGGCATCTCCTGTTTTTCGCCAAACTTTAAAACGACCATCTGAGCCACACAAGTTATACTTAGACTAGTCTGAAAAAATTACTTAACGCCAGAAGTCAGGAGTCTCATTTACATACTTTTTTGCGAATGCAAACGAGGTTTAAAACCGGCTTCAACGAAAGCTCTTCGGACGGATTCAGGATGAGCTTTTTTTTCGTGATATTTTTCAAGCTCACCACTGATCTTGCTCGGACTTATAAATGGATCTTGGGCTATCAAGTACTTTAGTTTTGTCTTATCTCTTGAAGTGAGTTTTGATGGACGCCCAGTACGCGGATTATTTTTCAATTTTACAAGTATAGCGCTTTATAACATTTTGAAATGATTTTCGATAGTTCAGAGTAGGATTTGTTTTGATTTTGATGAAGATCAATAACTAAACGCCTTTCTTCTCCGGTAAGCTCCTTTCCTTCCATTTTTTTTACTCTTTTTGGACTAAAAATTAATCACAAAACTTAACAAATCTAATTCAAACAATTTATTTACATAAACTGAATGTCCTTCTATCATTAGAATATGAAACAAAAAATTTATCGTTGCGGGGTTGTTTAAAAATACATGGGAGTTACTAGGTGTACGATTACGATGACTTTTGTGGAAGAAAATTCCTGTGTTTACATTAAGTTTTTCTTTTCAATTTAAATATGGAAATAATGTTTACTTTCTTGATATAAAAATTAAGAAGAAATATATAATCTGTTAAAATAAATTGGAAAATTTCGTAATTTTCTGCTATTGCGAAATATTTTACCATGTTTTCCTTTAAAATCGCGTTGTACCATGACTTTTGTGGAACACTGTATGTTTTTAAATTCCAAAATACTTGAACATAAGAGCAAGTACGTGCGATCCAGATGTGCATTTTAATGAATTTGTATGAATTAATGAATATTGGGAGGGGTTTGCACTACGATCTACATATTTGTGAAATTGCATCTGTATAAAAGTATAGTTAAACAATAATAATGTTTATGATTTATTATTTAATTATTTAACATTTATTCAATTTTCATCTCTCCGTTAATGAGCCTAACTAATAATCTCTAGCTAAACATCAGGTAAAACCTTTAAGACGTGTCGTTTGGTATATGTTATAATAACCAAGTCAAACACAAATCATTGCTATATTACTAAATCTACTACAATCAATGTCAATAACAAAGCTGTTGGAATGACATTAGTATTATTTAAAAAAAATTATTAATTCTTTTTGATTTAGGAAACATTTCTATTAATGTTCAGGTGTGTCTTTATTTTTATTACTTTTAGGTATTTTTTCCATACACATTTTTTACAGTTTTATGCTATATTCAAAAAAGGACATACACTATCTATTTTCTAAATAGTTGTTAAAAGTTTTTCCTATGCAAATAAATATTTATAAAAAATTTATGAAAATGGTAAATACTCATAAGAACTTGTCATTTGAAAACCACTTGTTTAATATTGATGATTTAAATGTTTCTAAGTCAGAATTTTTTGATGCATTATGAAAATAATTTCAAAATTGTTTATTGGTATGGTTAATTATTTAGAGTTCATTTTAATATTTAAGTCACTAGTAAGTAAATAAGTATTTCATTTATTTACATTCAGTTCTTAACAATTTTATACAATAATTTAAATTTATAAGCTTATGGTCAGCCAGGTTGACAAACCTGAATGTTTCTTACAATTGTTGTTTTGTTTGTGAACAATAAAAAGAAAAACTTAAGATTCAGGAGTATTCTATCATTATTAAAAATCTATAATTGTAAATCTCTTTAAAAAACAAACTTGCTTAACCCTTCCAGTCGTATTCGTTTAGGATATCGATAGTTTCTTGTAAAGTAAGAGTATTTTTTCGTTCTATTATTGGTAAGGCTCAATGTTTAACAGGTGATTTGAGCATAAAGGTGCATACCGCTACTCTTGTTCATGTAAGCAATAAAAACTTTATCAGCGCCAAACATCTGAAAGGCCAACAAGTTTTTAGTTGATTGTAAGAAAAATATTACATCTCTTATGTAAATGTTAACTTTGAAAATGTTTTAACTTTGAATTGTACCGCTGGCAGCGCACTCCTACACGCCGATCAGAGACTACAATTGAGTGATTTGACATTTTAATTTTTTCGGAATCAGTAATTTTTCATAATTGGGTCACTAAATTTTAGGAATTTTGTCGCAAGTTAATTTAAACTCTCTATTCATTGACATAACATACAATTTGGTCTGACAACATAATCATTGTTAGGCCATTGTTAGACGGGCATCTAACACTGATATTATTTATAATTTTGTTTTATTATTCTCATCAGGCATTTAGGGCATTGTAAAACTCCTTGCCAAGGACATATTTAGTTCTTTATAGCATGGTGTTTTTTAGCTATGTAATGTAAGTGATCCAACGAATATATTGTTAAATTGAATTTAAGAGACTACCAAGTTTGTGGGATATCAGATGTGCAAGAATATAAACTGACCGCACTTCACACTTCTCTCTATAGTATCAGAACGAAAAATAAGTTTTAATTTTTCTGACAATACCTGCCAATAAATTGACCAAAATTTTATAAACAAACATTTGCCAACCGTATGAACTGACAACTTTCAACCTGACAAAGTTGTAAAAAAATGTCATCATCGAGTCCTTATCAGGCAAATCAACTGGCAATAAAATTTCAGACTTTGACACATAAACCTGCAACCACATTAACTGACAATTTAGTATTGTGTAAGAAAGATAGATGGCTTTTGTCAGCTCATTGTCAGAGAATGACAGATATGACAATATTCTAAGATCTGCGTCTGTACTTAGCTTAAGGTAACTACAGAGATTCGGACGGCTGACATGAAATTGTTACGACCTAGTTTAAGACAAATAAAACGATCTGTTCTCTGTGGCTTTCCAAATAAGACTAACAGAAAATAATATCAACTTTATTGCATGTTCACAGTTTAGAATTACAAAACTAGAACTAAGAAAGTAGTTTATAGCTCATAACGATTCACAAGTACTAAGAAAATATTTTAATATTCTTATGCCCGATTTCACCAAGGACTTTTAAACATTTAACAGGCTTCTAAACCTTAAAATGAGATGTTTTGGTTTCACCAAGCGCTTTTAAATTAAACAAGCTTTTAAACACCCTTATAAACTAAATGCCCATTTTTGGCTCATTAAATTTTAAAAGTGTCATTGAAATGTCATCAGATGTAGATAACAACAATTGGTTATAGGTATAGCAGCTGAAATTATCGTTCTGTAAGGATTTAGTGTTCAATTTTTGAAAATACAAAATAAATAAATTAATACTAAATATTTAAATGATTTGTTTCTTTATTTCGAAAAAAATATTGATCGTCTTCATCCAATAATAAAGTGCAACACAAAGTTATTCGCTGAGCAAGAATATTCCCGGTTCACAAAAATACATTATATGACTTCAAAATGTGGTTCCGACTTTCCAACGCATCTGTGGATGAGTTTGTTGAATATGTTTGGTCTTTATTTGGAACCAAAACAAACCCAACAATGCAACAAAAATAAATTAAGTGGTTATTACTTAGCGATTTTATGCCACAGAATGTCAGGATCAGAATCTTTCCAAATATTTTGTGTGCATTTCTTTTTTTTTTCATTTCTTGGCATTTGTTTGAACACATAACGCTTTCTCATTTCTTCTCATACATTTCGCTTGTTAGAAAGAAAAAAGGAATTTATTTTTCCCAGGGATTTGAAGAGAACTCAATTTTAACAAAAATTTCCCCAAAATGTCCCTTTTATAGATTGGTGAAACTAAAAATTTTTAAGAGCCTGATAAAATTTAAGAGGATTTTTGATAAAGGTGCTTTTAGTGTTTGTTTATGAAATCGGCCATAGAACTTACAAAGTATTTTAATTTTCTTAGTACAAAGTATTTTAGTATTTTTAGAACTAATAACTATTCACTTTTATATTCACTCTGTTTCTTTGAATTTCAAAGTTGGTGATCATGATACATTCAAAGACATTCGATGTCAAAATGATGTATTACTCGTATTTGATAAATTTCATATTTTTCTTCGATTGAATTAAGCGCCATCTCTCTCAATATTTCAACAAATTAGATTCACTTTATTTTTACTCTGCTTGCTGACCTAAGTTGTACTCACTTTAAGTTTGGTTGTTCTTAACGTGTCAAAATTGATCTGGTTATTCACGGTGGAAAAAAACATGGCTATTTTATTTGTCATTGTCAAACGCACTCTCAAATACTTTTATATAATTTATTTGATTTTGTTCTAAAAGATTTTCAAAATTGTACACTGTGTATAGTTTAACAGAATCAAACGGTGATGTAGGAGGCATAAATAAAGTTATAATCATTTTAAAGGAAGATTAATTGTAACAAATGTTCTATGTGATATTTTGTTGGTTTATTTGTAATTGATAGAACTAAATTGAGGAGGGCTTGCGTTGTTGAAAATTATAAAGATGCACAATTTTAACGGCTGTATAAGGTAATTGATATTTTTAAAGTTGTAAACTTTTTATCTGTATATCACAACTCACAAGCATCATCATTAATTATACAACTAGTAGTGTTATTTAAGTATTAGAAACATTTTTAAGTTAAATACATTAATTGATGATATTAATTATTGAAGCTAGAAAAAAAGCAAGTATAGACTATAACGCACCAATTAAGATTAATTTTCAGATCGGGTAGTAAAAGCTACACAAACTTTATTCGCATAACGAATTATTTATTAGAAGATGAAACCTGTTCACGTGGCTCCAATTAATAACGCAGTTAATAAATAAATAATTAAAAGTTGGTAGAGCAAAAGCTTTTATTTCGAAACTTAGTTAGTAATTTAATCGATTTTGATGTTTTTTTTTATTAAATTATAAAAAATATTTTCTCTTCGAAAATTAAATTTTTTAAAACATGTACATCAAAATTGTTATCAAAAATTATTTATTTTAATTATAATAAATTATAAAAACTATACGAAAGTGAATTAACACGTTTTTAGATATAGATAGATAGGTAGATACGAAATTTTATTTTCAGAAAGTTTTTCAAAGGCTTGATTTTCATTATGTTAAAATTTAATTTAAATTCATTAAAACTTAGCGAATTATATTTTTAAGAATATTCATTTATAATTAGGTTTCGATATCTTAGAGCGTTTTTCCATATCCCCTTCCGTTCAAAATGAACGCTCCAATTTCTTCTAAGAACTCTGTAAATGCATTTGAGTTTCGATCAAAGCAGTTATCCTTTGAAATTTTGATTGTGGGGACCAGATTTTCATTCCGCAGCTGGACATCTATACTTCCCTTATACTACGAGTTCTTACATTTAAATCACTTAATAATATGAACTTATTCTGATCTGTTTCATCAAAATATGCAACAAGTTTTTCAAAGTCGCTTCTTTAATGGTTGCAGTTGATGTATGGAGGAACAAGGTTAAAAAAAAGCTCCTCCAAACTGTGCTCTAGACGCAGTACACACCACGCTGCAGATACTGCAAGGACGGAGAGGGAAATCTGATCACCGATCCTGAAAGCATACTGGAGCGATGGGAAGTGTACTTTAATGAATTGCTAAATGGTCAGGTCACTGTAGGAGTGGAGGCCCCACTACTTCAAGAAGAATAACCTATGTTGTCGCCACCAAGCATAGAAGAGGTTGAGAGGGCTATAGGCCGGCTTAAGCAGAAAAAAGCCCCGGGAGCCGATGGCATACCAGCCGAATTATTTCATCACGGCGGGCCAGCCTTACGTCCAGCAATTCATGATATTAAAGTGCACGAATGGGAGCAGGAAGAAATGCCAGAAGACTGGCGAAAAGGTATAATATGCCCCATACATAAGAAGAGAGATGTCACAACGTGCAGCAATTATAGAGGTATCACGTTGTTGAGTACCGCCGCCTATAAAATACTCTCCTCTATCCAAGACCGGATAACCCCATACGCTAAATTCATCATCGGACAATATCAGGGCGGTTTCATTGCAGGCAAATCAACAACTGATCAGATCTTTACCCTTAGGCAGGCGATGGAAAAATGTCTAGAATATAACATCCCAACATACCATCTGTTAATAGACTTTAAGGCCGCCTATGATAGCATAGCTAGGGTAGAACTTTACAAAGCCATGAGAGAATTCGGCATCCCAAATAAATTGGCACGACTATGTAGCTTGACCATGACCAACGTAACAAGCCAAGTAAAATAGCCGGATTGCTATCCAGACCAATCAACATCTTTAATGGACTCCGACAAGGGGACGGTTTGGCCTGCCTCCTCTTCAACCTGGCGTTGGAGAAAGCAATCCGTGACTCTGGCACGGCAACAAGAGGGACCATCGTCAACAGGTCCAGCCAGTTACTGCGGCTTACGCAGACGATATCGACATCATCGGAAGAACCGAACAAGCTGTACACGATTCCTTCATCCAGATCGAGCGGGCGGCACAAAATCTGGGGCTGCACATTAGTGAATGTAAAACAAAGTACATGGTGGCGTCGAATGCGAGAGGAACAGTTGGGCAAACAATCAAGGTAGCGGAGCACGAATTTGAAGTGATGCAACCCTTTTAATACCTTGGGTCAATAGTAGCAGCCGATAACCATATAGAAGAAGAAATACGCGGGCGGCTTCTCAAATCCAACAGAGCCTACTATAGTCTGTCAAAGCTCTTCAAATCCAGAAATCTCACCATAACTTCAAAACTGCTGCTGTACAGGACTATGGTCCTGCCAGTACTCACATATGGATCCGAAACCTGGGTGCTTAGCAAAAGACACTCCGACCTCTTAGCTTCGTTCGAGAGAAAAGTCTTAAGGAGAATTGTTGGCCCCATAGGTATGTGAGGAAGGACGATTCCGGAGACGGTACAATCATGAATTGTACGCAATCTGCCTTGAAGCAGATATCGTGACAAAAATTAAGTTTGGTAGACTCCGGTGGGCAGGTTCGCATGAGCAAAGAGGAACCTGCTCTGAAAGTTCTTTGTGGTACATATTATGGAAGACGACAGCGTGGTAGACCATGCTTGCGCTGGAGTGATGGCGTAGACCAAGACGCCTGAAGCCTTGCGGTGCGCAACTGGATGTGTCGTCGGCTCGAGACCGGGATAGGTGGAGAGACTTTTTGAAAGAGGCCAGGACCGGAACCCGGTTGTCGAGCCGATGATGATGATGAAACTGTCCTCTAAGAAAAACGATATCGCAGTGCTTGATAAAGCTGAGTTGATAAACCTGTTCTACGCATTTTTTATACCCGTATAAACATCCGCCACTTGCTCTTCCTCTTGTTTACTCTTGTGTTCTTGTCGCAGAAATCCATTCAAGTTTGTATCCGGAGAAGAATTTTTCCTATCTTATACTATTTTCAGTTGTTACAAATGTTTCATATAATAAGAATATTTCAAAATTTTTAATATATTTTTAAAAAAATTACAAAATAAGGATTTATTTCCAAGATCAGCAATATTGAAAGATAAAACCTGACAGATACCTAATTCTGTAATTCTACCTACCTGTCTATGGAGATTTGATTCCTTGGGAATCTTGATCACTTAGTTACAGGATTACCTAAACACCTTAATAGTAAGTTCCTTAATGAGAAGAATGTTCCTTGCCATTCGTTGATGTGGTTGATATATGTATATATTTTTTAAAAACAACAAAGACAAGGAAATGGTGAAATATATTTTCCAATAACGTTTTTTCGTTTGGTGGCACTCATAACCAGCACAGAAATTAAAATTGTATAAAACTCATCATCATTATCAGTATCACATTTTTTTACTTTCAACAATAAAATTCAGCGTCATCTAAGCCCTGAACATTTCAACAACTTAAATTCACTTTATGATCACTCTGATTGCTGAACTTAATTATATTTAGTCTTAGTTTTGTTGTTATTTGCTATTGACTCTTTAAAAACAAAAAAAAACACAGCTATACTTTAAATATTATAAGCTAAATACTTTTTCGGTGTTTTTTATGTTAATAACTGATGGAACCTTATCATTTTTTAGCTCATATAAGGTAAGCAACGTCTTTCTCAAAACATTTGCAAGACATTATCTTTTTTTTTTTTAAACTAGCAGACGAGAAATGAATATACACACGTTATCTTTTACAGAGTAAACGTTGTGCGCTTTGCAGTAAATGTTGTGGCCTTTCACAATCGACTCTTCAACTTTGGTTGCCAAATTTGAGATGGCCGATTCGATAATCAATCAGCCAAAATTCGTACGTCAAATGAATGCAAGATTGGCTGAAAAGATCGGCGTGGTCCGTGAAAGTATACAGCAGGAGCCGAGGCAGTCGGCTAAGTACGTATTATATTTTGACGGCGCGTGCGAGTGAGAAAACTGCGAAGAGATTCGTTTCGTTTGATCATTTCATTATGCCGGTCGTCCACTATGTGCGCGATAAGTTCAACCAACTTCGTTCAACTTTTTATTCAACTCTTTCGTTGGATAAACGAATATACAACCTCTTACACTAGTGCAGCAACTTACGTAATTCACGTTGAGCAACTAAAGTTGAACAAAATGCGTTTGGAACCCCGTACACATAATTGACCAACTTTCCCATATGTTGATTAACCCCGCACACCTAGTTGATCAACTCTTAAAACTTATTCCAGTGTTGAATAGCTCCGTACACCTAGTTGACCAACTTACTCAAATGTTGAATAACCTCGTACACTAGTTGATAAACTTGTTCGATTTTGACAGAAAAAAAAGTTTCTCGAGTTGATCAACTGCGTTTTCGATATTGTTGCTCAACCAGTTGATGAACGAGTTGATACCTTCGTACACTTAACCAAGGACAACACGTTGGGGAACGCGTTGAATGCACCACGATTAACAAAAAACTCAAACGTCAAACCTGAAATAATTTTGGCTTCAGCTTTAAAATATTCTTAAATTTGTTCCATATGAGTATGATTTCCTCTAAGAAAAAAAAGTGGCTGCCGCATTAATAATATTAGAAAATGAACGACAAAGGAAGAAAAAACAGCCAAGACGATTCTGGGTAGATGATTTTTTCTTGAGTCGCGAAGAAAATTGTTTTTTTCAATGAAATATATGAGAAATTAAAATCGGTTGATCCCACCGCGCCCGTGAATTCGAATTCAAAGTTTAGGCAATTGCATTTTCGAGGAAATTTGAGACCAAGCCAATTCCCTGGCATCTCGATTTTTATAAGAGGGGCTCTTAATGTCCCATATATTGGGCTTTTCCTCAATTGCTGAAATCATTTGCAAAATTAATTCCGTGGTCCACTCTGATTTTTTATCACCTTCCATGACGAAAAACCAAAATAAACTACAGTTTGCAAGTTGCAACAACTGCAAGTTCATGGCAACGCAATAGTTCAACCACGTAGACACATTTCACTGCAGCCAACGCAACGCAACACAATATTACGTCAAGAAATCCCAAAGAAAATTAAAAAGTTGATCAACGCGTTGAACAAATAATGTGCAACACATTAGGTGTGTTTTTTTTGCAAGTCCATATAGAATTGTAAAAAAAACGACATCGGGATTTAGGAGCTTTTTTTCCACATAGCTGGAAGCACTGTTTACGCTATGACATTTGTCAGCTTATTGACGACTAGCATCAACCAATCCAAAAACTTCACTTTTGACGTCTCTGAGCAAATTATCGATAACATATAGATAATACTATTTTGGCATCACCATTTTTATCGGGTCTTAGATTAACGCTCGATAATTATCTGGTCTTAGCTAACTCTGTATAGATTTAAGTAGTTGTTGCATTTGCATGTAAAGCGCTTAGTCCCGATGTCGTTTTTTTTACAATTCTATATGGACTTGCAAAAAAAATACACCTATTATCTTGAAAATGTTGCTCAACGTGTTGATCGAACATTTTCAAGGAGCAACACGAGCTCGTACACTACCCGTACACTTGTTGCGCAATTCGTTGAGTTGAATTCGAAATTTGTGCGTTGATCACCTAGTGGACGACCGGCATTACTTAGCACCGGTGTGCTCAGAGTAAAAAAATATAAAAAATGCAATTTTTATCACATGTTAACGGATTAACGACTAACGTTAACTTGCGTTAATTCTTCCGAAATTTAACGCTTTAACGTTTAACGAAGCTATCTTTTTTAGTAGCGGATTAACGATTAACGAAGTTAACTGTTTAATTAACGGTGCCCAGCTATGTGACTCGGTTACCACAGGAAAAAGATGAAACTCAGTATGCACGACAGAGGATGCGGTGACGAGGAGATACATGAAGATACTCCTCACTACTTGTGACAATTCAGACTATAGCTTGCTGAAACTCATCAACAACCTTCAAGGGCTTGAATGACATAGGATTATCATAGGTTTCAATACATAGGAGTCACAATCCCTAGGGTATCACAATGGATCTACATTGATCTAAGTGTGAGGTAAACGGTAATGTCAGCCCATTAACCTAACCTAACTTAAGACCACATTTACAAACTGACAGCTGAAAATTGTTCTGGTATTAGTATGTAGAGAGCGGTAAAACTGCCGAAAAATTTAGATTTGCAAAATTGATTTTAAATCGAAAAATAAATCAATTTTTTTCCCTAATGGAATGAAAATCGGCATTTTGACAGATTTATATCACAAATAAATTGATTTATTTCACCAATGGAAAACCTCATAATATTTTCAATGTTTCCACCAAACCGAGATTTGAAATTTCAGCTGAAAATTATTGAAATATCAAATTAGTATAGCAAGAATAAATTGAGATTTCGTTGAATTCCAGAAATCGAGATTAGCAAGATTATTTTCAATTCATCATAATTTGAAATTATTTAATTTCATTAGAAGTGTTCAGTTTATTTTGAAAAAAAAAAAAATCCGAAAGATATTCCAGTAGTTTCACAATGAATTAAAAAATTGTAAAAAATCGACTAAACTATGACAAGATGAGTGTATTGGCTAGCTCAGACACATGTAGGAACATCACTTACCTTTGACAATATACAATGCATAGCCATGCATCTCGAATTTCTACGCATCACCACATACCAAAGTTCAGATCAATTCAACGGATGAAGTAATATTGTAAAATTTTCAAAGTCAATGTAACTGAAATAGAGCTACGAATTTATATTTTATAGTGGTGCCAGAAACTTGTTAGTTGTTTAATTAACTAAATGTCATTTAATATCTTTTGCCTAAAACCACAAAGAAACCTTAAATTATAAAGTATGGATGTAATATAATGACGTTGTAGCTCATTCGTCATTCGGTCCAATTTGTGGCATTGAAAAAGTCATCTGATATACCGGTAGACTTGTTTATGCTAAGCTACAATCAGGATATGGTTTGGTTACAAAAAACAAAGGTTAACGATCTCCTAAAAAAAGAAATTAAACTGAATCATTATAGTCTGCCAAATAAGAAAATTTATTAAACCAAATTAAGTTGAACTTTTTCTTATAGAGTCAAAATACGCTTCGCATCATATTGTCACTGTCAGCATAGCATATCGGACGCAGAAATATGGAATTCAAGAATCTGACCTATATTATTGGGGAATAATACGGAAATCGGAATTTCAACTTCGGATCATTGAAATCAGACAGTGGTTGCATTATAGTATCGAACTGTATAGATACAGAAAAACAGCCGATATGAATAAGTTGCAAAATAATAGCTAATCGATTCCATGGATGTAAGCTAATTTTATAAAAACATAAAGTTGATAAGGTTGAACAAGATTGAAAGCTAAAAGGCAGTATTGTAATGTTGGAATAATTTGAATACCTATGGTTTGAAATTTCAAAATTGAGAAAATGCTTCATCTTCCTTATTTTGGGAAAATTAACCAACGGATTTGCTTCAAATTCGTTTCAAGACTTTTGGTTGTACTTCTCAAAAGGAATCTCTCATCAAATAAATAAATCTAAAAAGAAAAATATTTGTTATTTTTTTCAATCAGATGGTTGAACAATATGTTTAACGATTTACCACATGGTCTTAAGTCTTTTTGCATGCAATATAGGCAAGTTTTGGATTCGTGAAACAATTAGAGACCGAGATATTAAGCACAAGAAAGTGCGTCCCGCAGTTATGTCAAGCGACTGAAGCCAATTTATATAAACTTAAGTAAAAATTGAAAAAGCTTAATCTACATTAAAATATAGGACTTTGATAAAAAAAATATTATCAAAAAATTTTATTAACCGTACCTAATACCGGTTTCTTATTTTCAACTATCTTTAACGGCGCCGGCGAATCAAATTTCGATGAATTAAATGTAGATGGAGGTTCTTGAAAATTTCAATAATAATACATACCACAATTTTTCAAAAAAATATTTTTGCTTTGGCTTGAAGATATCATTTTTTTTTTTAAATCCAATATTTCAGAAGTGGGTATTGATTTTTATAAAATAAGGTTTCAAAATGTATACTTACATATAACGGCCATCCCAATTTTGTGGGTTTTTGATTGTACGTCATCTGCATAGAGATAAATTGATATTTGTTGATTTGTTGAAATCAAGATCTTAATTAATACTAGAAAATAACAAAGGGATGTTTGATTGCTAAAGAGGGCACATGCGTCCAAAGGTTTTTCTAAAGACCCTTCTGTTTAACAACTCCTATAACCTGTACACTATAACCTCCTCGCGTGTGTGGAAGAAATGGTCTTGAAAAACTTTGTATCGTCGACGTAGAGTGAAATATGGTAATATTTAATGACCATTTCAAAATCGTTAATAGTAAGAATAAAGAGGAGAGGTCTTAAGTGGCTGCCTTGTGGAACTCCGGAGGAGGAGATGGAAGACGAAGTCTTACGTCGAGAAACGTGTACCTACGCATGAACTGAAATAAAATTAAATTCTCTATAAAATATGTCTATTGCATCATTCACAGTAAGGTTGTCAAAATTAAAGAAAACTCTGGTTTAATTTATTTGAGAAAATTTAGATTTATGAAAATCATGAGATGAGATATTTTTTTGGGGAGAAGTCTTTATAGGAGAATCGGGATGAAAATTTGAATTGAGAGGGGGGTGATAGTTATCGATAAAAGATAGATAGATAGAGAATATTGAGTGGATTTGAATCTTTAGAAAATATACAAATCTGTTTTCAATTCTACATATATTTCAAAAACGTATCAATTTCTTAAGTTTTAAGTATTAGTACTTCAAATGAATATTTTGAAATATTTTGTAATATTTTTTAAATTCCTAAGAAATAAATTAAATTTATTTTAAAAACTTTGAAATAAATTGATATTAACTCGAGAGTTTCAAATATATTAATTGAAAGCTTTGAAAAAAAATTATTTACTTCTAAAAGCTTCTGTATAAAATTTGAGTCAAATCATTGATATCGTTGTTTAGATAAAACTCACGAAACACTAAATTAGATTAATTTCAAAGAACTTTTATACTAAACTTTAAACCAAAGGCAAATGCTAAAGGCTAGATTCCACAAAATATAAACCGTGTTTTGTTGAGAAGTCTCAGCACATCCAGATAATCCAATCCAAAGAATGCACACTTATAAAAAGAGCTTTATACATTAATTTGTTCCGCATAATTTTGCTATAAGAGTTTTGTTATGCCTCTAACCTCTAAATAACACAACTTGTGTGATTATTTTTTCACGAAAAAATAAAATGCACAACTGTATCGCATCAAGTTCGTGCGTTAAATACTAAAAAAATTAAAATTAATGTTCATAACCATAAAATTCATTTTGTAAATGACACAGGAAAACAGGATGTCATGTGATTTCTCAAGCAACAACTATTTTATGCAAGAAAAAATATTATAAATAGTTGTAGCCTATTTTTTTAAATAAGCTTTTATATACAAAATTTTAAAAATATTTTTAAAAATCATTTCGGGACGCCAACTTTAAAATATTAATACTAAACGAATAAAAATTACATTTAAAAAATATATTAACCCGTTTTTGTGATACCTATCAAATTTTCAAAAAAAGGATGGGGTTTTCGAAATATTGAGTTTTGAAAAAAAAAATTGATTATTTTCTTAAAAATACAAAAATTAATTTTGAAAAATTTGAATAAACAATACTATTTAAACTTTTGGAAAGCTTAAAGCATTAAAACAAAAGTAATCAAAATCGGTTGTAACTTTTTTTCAGAAAACCAAAAACAAAAAACTGCTTCTGAGGGGGGTTCCTTAATAACCTTTTTTTTAATTTTTTTCAAGCATTCCCTAGCTTTAAATTTTGAAGAAAAAAAAATATAATAAAAAATTTTGAAAAAAGTGGCAGATACGTTTAGTTATTGTCTTAAAAAAAAACTTACCAAGTATACAAAATTGGCAGAGTCGTTTAGACTGTAGTCCAACAGACGGAGAGACTGAATGGCGAGAATCACTTTTTTCGTCTACTCTATCATCGCAATCTCAAATCTGATCAAAATCTTGAGTTCGATTTTTTACCAATGCACAACTTGCCATATAATACCTATATACTATGTATATGTCTGAAGTAAAAAAGAAATCGAGCTATATAACTATCATGTGAAATCGAGATTTGAACACGCTGTAAACACGACTTTTTCAACTCATTTTGCTGCTTTTTCGGGATATGATCTCTTATATCTTACCTTCGATTTTGATATCTACCTTCTCCTCACCTGGAACTTTTGAATACAAAGATTTCAAGAATATGAACTATCCTCTTCTTGAAAAACAAGCGCGGAGTATCAATTTGAATACCTTGTATTATCTTCCTTGTTCCAATGAACAAGTTCACTTTCTTAACGCTAAGATTTTGAACTATTCAAAAAAAAATTGAAGCGCTATAGTTTGGAGGAACACCGACAAATCTATTGTTCCCTTCACAACAAAGTGTTTTTTTTTTAGATACGAGCAGCTATTCTAGTCGACTCAATGGCGCAAAATTTTAAACATTTAAAACCTGCTCTAAATTAATTTTAGAATGGGACTCGACTCTTAATATTGTATATTTAACGAGAACCGACTTTTTGTTAATTTTAGAGGACATAAACTGTACTATATACTATACTATACTAGTATAAAAAATTTACTTTTTTCGTCCAAAATTTATTTGGTTTGAAGTTGTCTGTTCTTTTTAAGTTGTCTACGGTGTTTGAAATTATGCAAAAGTTAGACAAATTCTCCAAGCTAAACGACTGCGTTAAGTAGGGCCGGTTTTATTCCTTAAATTAGAACTATTTAAAATTTTGCGCCAATGCGTTTTGTGGGAAAATGTACGTAACATCTTAATCATTCTTAACAATGATGACAAAATTGAGTATGTAGAACCTGCTAAAAACCTTTGTGTCACCTTTAATAGGAAATTAACATCGGACAATCACATTTTTGTTAGAAAAACGTATAATGTACTTCGCAATTTATGGGCCACACCCATTCCATTACCCCTTTTAACACCAGATGCCTTCTTGCGAAATCACTTTTTTTAACTAGCTATGCATCCAAATGCAAACTCAATACAGCTCGTGTTTTAAATTATGTCAATTATCCGTATTCGTGCATAGAGTCTTTTGTCAAACATTCTCCATCAACCTTCATATCTTTCTCAACAAAAAATTAGTTTTATCTCTTCAATAAGATCCACTCAGTTGATTCATCTTCAGTGTTCTTGTTTGACCTCGGAACTAGGGATGGAACGATGTATCGAATCCATTCGATGTTCACTATACGAGACATCGGATTGATCCGATGTTTTGCCTAGTAAATTTTCTATTCGATGTATCGATGTTGTTTTTTTTTTAAATCGAAAAACTATGACAAAGAACATATAGACTTGTTTTTATTAATTTCATTCAGGTCGGTGAATATGAGAATTTGATATTAGGGGTATTCATGTAAACGCGGAAAACCCTCGTAAACCTCGTAAACCAGATAATTTTATCTCCGCAGAAACGAGCTGTCAAAATTTGTATGGGAAAAAGTTTCTGCAAATCGCATAAAATTATCTCACAAATTTGCTGCGGAAAGTGCAGAAATAAACCTCGTAAACTAAAGAAGTATGGATTCTGACTTTTAATTTGACATTTCACAAAATATTTCCCACATTTACGCAAGTATTTCTTAGGGGGTGTTCATGAAAACATGCTGCGGAAAGTTATATCTTTCTACAAAGCGGAAAATTATCTCGTTACATGAATACTCTTACTCTTTCATTTCACTAGGGGTATTCATGTAAGCGCGGAAAACCCTCGTAAACCTCGTAAACCAGATAATTTTATCTCCGCAGAAACGAGCTGTCAAAATTTGTATAGGAAAAAGTTTCTGCAAATCGCATAAAATTATTTCACAAATTTGCTGCGGAAAGTGCAGAAATAAACCTCGTAAACTAAAGTAGTATGGATTCTGACTTTTAATTTGACATTTCACAAAATATTTCCCACATTTACGCAAGTATTTCTTAGGGGATGTTCATGAAAACATGCTGCGGAAAGTTATATCTTTCTACAAAGCGGAAAATTATCTATTTACATGAATACCCTTACTGTCCTGCTTGAACTGTTACCCCGGTTAAAAGAGTAGATTGAGGAACTGAATCTAATTGAGATTCCGATCCAGGTATATGGCGGCACTGGATCGAGAGATCGAATTGAAATGGAATCGAAATGACAATTAGGCCTATTCTGCAAAATCTGTTATTCTGCTATGGATTTTCTGTTATGAATCGTAAAAGATTTCCATCTTAAAAGATCTTTTATAATTGGTATTCAGGGGCTCGAACTTTTATAAAAGTCTGTTATGCAACTTCGAAAACGAAATCTGTTATGAAACTGAACTAAATCTGCTATCATAATCAGCTGTGATTAAATAAAATAATTCATCTGACAAAATTAAAATGGATGACGAACAAAAAAGTAATCTCTTCTCTTACACTTTATTGGTGTCCTCTACTCTACTTACATATACATATGTTTATATAATACTCGTATGTGTGTAAATATATTTTCTTTCATTTGTCTCATTTTAAAAAGATTTCGTTGAGGAAATAAAAAATATATCGTCGTCGTTCTATGAAACGTCCATTCTTAACAAAAATGTAATTTAATTCTTATTTAATTCATTCCGGATCAGCCATATTTGCAAAATATTGTATTGCACAATGGTATATCAATTTTTCATTGATATACTCGTATCTGTGTATGTATTGAAATCTTTTATGATAAAAGTCACAAAAGTTTGTCTTTTATTCTTTTATGATTTTTAACAGATTTCATAACAGATTTTGGCATGCTGAATACCAAAAATGCTATTCGTAAAAGATTTTTTCTATGTTCGAACGTTTGACAGTTCATAAAAGTTTTCTTAGCAGATTTTATAACAGATTTTAGCGTGCTGAATACCAAAATTAAAATTCATAAAAGATTTGTTGACAGCTCAAACATTTGTATGGAAATTCATAGCAGAATAACAGAATAGAAGAATAAAAGATCTCGCCGAATAGGCCTAAATAACTTTTAAACTGTTGTTGTACACACACTCGCTTCTTCGATCCCTCGATTCAGGTATACAAGCATATTTTCGATTCGATTCAGCTCGTTTAGTGGGATCGGATCGAGAAATCCTATTTCAATCCGATCCGGAGCTTAATCCTGATTCAATTCCGATTCAGTTCTCCATATAAACGTAGTATATGTACTGCTTCATATACTTGCTCTTGCTCTCACTCATCTACAGTGTGATTTGTGAATCGAAATTTGCCTTTTTACGCTAATCTAAAACAATTAAACAATTAAACTGATCAATTTTTTTTTTTGAATTTTAAAATAACAGATAATTAGGCCTATTCTGCCACATCTGTTATTCTGCTATAGATTTTCTGTTATGAATCATAAAAGATTTCCATCTTAAAAGATCTTTTATAATTGGTATTCGGGGGTTCGAACTTTTATAAAAGTCTGTTATGCAACTTCGAAAACGAAATCTGTTATGAAACTTAACTAAATCTGCTATCATAATCAGCTGTGATTAAATAAAATAATTCATCTGACAAAATTAAAATGGATGACGAACAAAAAAGTAATCTCTTCTCTTACACATTATTGGTGTCCTCTACTCTACTTACATATACATATGTTTATATAATACTCGTATGTGTGTAAATATATTTTCTTTCATTTGTCTCATTTTAAAAAGATTTCGTTGACGAAATAAAAAATATATCGTCGTCGTTCTATGAAACGTCCATTCTTAACAAAAATGTAATTTAATTCTTATTTAATTCATTCCAGATCAGCCATATTTGCAAAATATTGTATTGCACAATTGACGACGATGATATATCAATTTTTCATTGATATACTCGTATCTGTGTATGTATTGAAATCTTTTATGATAAAAGTCACAGAAGTTTGTCTTTTATTCTTTTATGATTTTTAAGAGATTTCATAACAGATTGTGGCATGCTGAATACCAAAAATGCTATTCGTAAAAGATTTTTTCTATGTTCGAACGTTTGACAGTTCATAAAAGTTTTCTTAGCAGATTTTATAACAGATTTTAGCGTGCTGAATACCAAAATTAAAATTCATAAAAGATTTGTTGACAGCTCAAACATTTGTATGGAAATTCATAGCAGAATAACAGAATAAAAGAATAAAAGATCTCGCCGAATAGGCCTAAATACTTTTGCCAGCGCATATTGTTAGTTTCTATTTGTTGGAGTAAAAAATCATTAAATAAAGTATTCGATGTTGAAAAAACATCGATGTTTTTAAGCGATGTATCGAAAAACATCGATGCTGGTTTCCGATGTCTAACATCGAATAAAAGCATCGATGTTTTTCTTAAGTGGACCCCTACTCGGAACGTCAGTTTTCATTAAATCCGTTCGGTTATGGAATTCCTTGCCTTGGAATATTGGAAGGATTAATAGCACAACACGATTCAAAAGCAAAAAAAAATTCGTATTGTCTAAGAAATATCTAGATCTTTCTCTCATTTTTATTTTTTGTATTGTACTCGTATTACTATTTAAATTATATAAATTGTAAACTACTATCCCAATTTTTTTATTAATTATTTAAAAAATGTAATTTCAAAATTTTGGTTTTTCTATTTTTAAGCTTAGCACTTTTTCACAAGATATATGTTGTCATTCATTAGGTTTGTTCGTTGAGCCCTGAAGTCACCCTAGGGTCGCCTTAAATCGTTTTTGGAAAAACCTGAAGTCACGCTGATGAGCAAATTCTTTGTTTTTTTGAGACCTGGGCGGGGTCGCCCTGAACTCACCCTAAAGTAGATCTAGGTACTGGGCTGTGGCGCGTTCAGGTAACGCCCAAACTGTCAAAAGTCACGTGAGATTTCATATCTATTTCTTTTGTTGTCGTTTGTCTATTCGCATGTTATTGCTGTGTTTGCAATTAAAAGTTTTTTGTACTAATCAGATGCAACAACGCGAATTGTTTTTGTTCACTTTTAAAACTAATTTTAACAAATTTAAAGTTTTAGCAGAGTATTGAATTATTTTTTCTTGCTTTTAGTTGTCAACAAAACAATTGATAGCCCTTGGGTGTTTTTTGAAAACAAAAAACCTCAGAGTTGTCAATAAAATCTATGTCAACCCTGGGTAAAGTTGAACGAACGAACCTACTGAGTTCGTTTTTCAAAAAGGGAACAAAAATGTACATTATTTCCTTATTGAGATAAAAAGCTAAAATGGTAAAAACGTAATTTGTTTTTTTTTTTTTTTTGAAGCAAACTATGTAAATTCTTCGGTTTTTGAAAGATTAGGGGTATTCATGTAAGCGCGGAAAACCCTCGTAAACCTCGTAAGCCAGATAATTTTATCTCCGCAGAAACGAGCTGTCAAAATTTGTATGGGAAAAAGTTTCTGCAAATCGCATAAAATTATCTCACAAATTTGCTGCGGAAAGTGCAGAAATAAACTTCGTAAACTAAAGAAGTATGGATTCTGACTTTTAGTTTGACATTTCACAAAATATTTCCCACATTTACGCAAGTATTTCTTAGGGGGTGTTCATGAAAACATGCTGCGGAAAGTTATATCTTTCTACAAAGCGGAAAATTATCTCGTTACATGAATACCCTTATAATAATTAAAATCAATACCATTTTATTCATTTCGCGTCCTGAAGAATGAAAACCACGAGTTCTACTTTTTCCCAGTACCTAAACATAAATATACACTGCGGATAATGCGACGACTTACAGCCGTATCTATAAGATTTTCTTAAACTGCATCTTAGAGGTTATTTAGTTAAGCATACTTAAATATTTAATTTGGCTTTAAATGACGAAACTTCAATTCGTATCTATAATCGATTTAAAAAAGAAAGTAAAAGAATGTGAAAATCTATTACAGAAAAAAAACAAATGCTGCTTCATTTTATACAACACAGCTGTTTTGTGACACCTTCTTTCAGTAAATAATTGGAAGACACATTTTTTTATTTGTGAAATCAAAAAAAAAATGGCTATCGAACACACATCCACACCCGCCGCTACAAATAAAAGAAAAAGATCTGAAAATTGGGATGACTCCTTCAAGGAAACTTTTTTATTTTAGAATTTGCAATAATACACTATACAAAACAGAATTATTTTATGCACAAATTGGGCGTTTTCCTAAATGCAGTGTTGCAGCGCATCATGAATTTTGATACTTTTTTTTATTCACTTGCTTCAATAAAATAACGTTATTAAATACGAATTCTAAATTTTAGAGTTTTTTTTAATGAATTGTAAAAGTAAATTTCAGAGTAAAGAAAAACGTTGCAAGGGCATCAAAATCCACGATGCGCTGCAACACGCATTTAGGAAAACGTCTATTTTCTTCCAACAACGAGGAAGAAAGTGTCGATACAAACACTTCAAAGGCGTGGACGAAATTTCTTTGCGCGTACACATACCTTAATCAATACAAATTTTATGTTTCTTAAATCGTTGCACTTTAGGTTAGCCGCGCACTAGCGAAACTGTTTGGTTAGTCCCCTATTACACGATGTCTCACGAGACGAGGCTCACGTAAGTGTGAAAAAGAAAGCAGATTTGAGGAAATGAGATGCAAAAAAATATTCCCGGTGAGTACCGGGCTGATTTTTAGTAGTCTCATTTTGACGTTTCTTTTTCTCAAATTCGTTTTATGCTGTGTTGTGCATTAAAAAACACGAACAACAGTCAAATTTGAGACATGAGTCTCATGAGACATGAGTCAACGTGTAATAGCTTTTGCCTCACGGGATACAAATTTAAAAGGAAAGTCAAAAATGAGACATGTCTCATGAGGCAACGTGTAATAGGGGACTTACTTATAGAAAACAGATGAACTGTTTGGTTGAATATCCGTGAATTTGCAGATAATTATATGTTCAATAAAATGGCGAACTTATTTTAGGCAATCGTTTAGTTTGTGTCAAAACACAAACTTTTTAGTTGCTCGAACCAAGCAGTTTCGCAACTAAAAGTTGCTAGTGCGCGGCTAGCCTTATAGTTCTAATATAATATCACAACAAACAATACCTACAAACTCACAATTTGAAACTTCAAAATTTCAAGGATGACAATCGATATGTCAAAATACATTTTAAAATGCCTTTAAGTGACCCTTAAACGCGGTTGATGGCCTTTAAGTTAAGAGGCCTTTAAGGCCGGTATTCACCGAGCGCTCATAACTTAAGAAGCTCCTAAACCTATTCACCAAGCAATATTAGTGAAGATCTACGAGCGCTCTTAAAAGTTAAGCTAAGTGTACACGATTGGTAGATCTTACAATATTGTCAGATCTGTCAGTGAAAAACATGCTTACAATGTCTTACAATCGTGTAGTCTTACAATTAATTGTCAGAAAATTTGTCTGACAATTAATTGTTAGATCATTGTCTGACAATTAATTGTAAGAAACCTGACAATCATGTGTACGCTAGCTGACAATCGTGTAATCTTCCAATTAATTGTCAGAAAATGTATCTGACAATTAATTGTAAGACGGTAAATTGTAAGGTATTTGATAATCGTGTACACACACAATTTATTGTCAGGCCTGCCAATTTTTATCGTTGTCTGACGTTTCTGACAATGAAGAAATTGTAAGATGTTCGTTTTTTAGCATCATACAATTTTTTCATTGTCAGAAAATTTGCAGCCAAGGTTTAATTGTCAGTTTGCATAACCAACAAAAACTGACAATTAATTGTGTGTGTACACGGTTGGTAGAAAATCTACCAATCTCTTACAATTAATTGGTAGGTATTAAGCCGGTTATCTGAAAATGAATTGTCAGCCAACTTCTGACAATTAATTGTAAGGGATTGGTAGATTTCCTACCAACCGTGTACACACACAACTTAATTGTCAGCTCATTGGTAGATAATTGTCAGACATTGTAAGGTCTTACAATATTGTAAGATCTACCAATCGTGTACACTTAGCTTTAGGAGTGGTCCCGACCACTCCTAACTTACGAGCGCTCTCTTCGAAAGTTTGTTCGCTTGTGCGTGTGCCACGCACGCATTTGACTCGAATCCATGTGAGCAATGCCAAGTAGAAGAGTATCCATTTGCTGTCAAGACCAACATTCCACAACATTTCACAGTTTGGGTATGCCTGAACAAGAGAGAGTGGCTCTCATTTTCGAACTTCGAAAAACACTTGCGAGTGGTTGGTGAATACCCCACAGAAATTTCAAGTTAAGAGCCTCGTAAAGTTAAGAGCCGTTTAGGAGCGCTCGGTGAATACGAGCCTAAGTAACGTTACTTAGGCTCGTATTCACCGAGTTAAGAGCCGTTTAGGAGCGCTCGGTGAACGGTCGGGACCACTCCTAACTTTTAAGAGCGCTCGTAGATCTTCACTAAAGGTGCGTGTCCATTTGAGAGTTCTTTCGCTAGTAAACTCTCGAGAGTTGCTCTCGGGTGCCTGTCCATTTGAGAGTAATTTTTTTGAGATTTTACTATCGCGAGTTTATTAGTTAAGTTTTGGAAGATGATTTTCTGAGAGTACTTTCATAACCGTGTCCACTTGATATATTTTTGCAAAACTATAATTTTGCCCGAACAAATAGAAACTCACGATGTACTGAATGGAAGCTGGCGTTTAGACAACAATTTCGAAAACTCATTTTCCTATCTTCAAAATGGAATAAGGCACAACTATAATACTTCTCAAAAGGATTTCAGGGATGAATTCAAAAATTACTTTATGAGCCCATAAGGTGAAGTTCCTTGGCAGTACAGGATCATCACAGAAAATAATTAAGAAATCAAATACGTACCAGATTTGACATATTGAAGCAGCCTAAAATGGAATAAAAACCGGCAAACCCCGAAAATATGGCCGCCTAGTGCTATACTTCATCAGTTCAGGCTCCAGTTTTCGTTTCTTATTTTTTTTTTTTTCAATTCTTGTGACATCCGTTAATATTTTCATGATTATCATTATATTATTATGATTGACAAAAATTATTTTCTTTACCTGGTTTCGCAAACTATGAAGTTTTCTCTTGATTTCATTTTCATAAGTTCGTTTGTCCCCTTCTGTTCAATGTTTTTACATGTCAACTCTCGGACAGCTAATCGCAAAATACGAACCATGTTGGAATTCTGCGAGCTCATCTCCGATAGTACTAAAAAAGTGTGTCCACTTGCGAGTAACTCTCAAAAAATTCGTATGTCGAGAGTAAAAAGTCAACTCTCCGCTAGCTTCTCTCAAGGCTGTGTCCACTTGAGAGTTTAATCTCAAGAGTGGCCTGATAGCTACTCTCAGTGTTTTTGCTCTCAAATGGACACGCACCTTAATATTGCTTGGTGAATAGGTTTATGAGCTTCTTAAGTTATGAGCGCTCGGTGAATACCGGCCTTAAATGTGAAAACTGATTATACATACCGATTTCATACTTAAGAGCTGCTTAGAGGTATTTTAAAGTTAAGTAACCTTTAAGATTTGTTTATAGATTTGCCTGTTAAGCCTAGTACGCAGATCGGGAAAAATTTTGTCTCCCATACGTTTTTTTTCCTGGGACAAATTTTGTCTCGGATATTTTTCCGAGCGGTACGCAGCTCACGCGCAAAATTCATACTATTGTGAATTGTTCTACAAAATGTCTCCACTAAACTTTGCCAGGAAAAAGAGAATGATACAAGCATTATTTTGCGGGACAAATTTGGACAGCCGAAAGTGATTTTTGTCAAAACCGGTTTTATATAAAAGTTGCTGATGCTTCACTTGAAAGCATCGAGAGGAGATTCCAAAAAGGTATGAACGACTTTTGTAAGACAACCCTTTCCAGAGATACACTACAAAACACATTAAATTATTTTTTAATTCTCCAACTTCAAACTTTTGCGCGAGATTTGAAAAAGTTTTGTAGAGATTAAAATTGTAGAGATAAAATTTGTCTTGTCTCGATCTGCGTACTAGGCTTTAGATTTTAATTTAATTTGTCCGAACTAGACGTAATGTGCCCTATTAATAATTTAACCATCGCTTATCTATTCGCCGCAAGATGCCAGTCATAAAAATCAACAAGTAAAAAAGAAGTCCACAAAAAATGTCAAATAAATGTCAGAATAATCAGCTGCTGATGGAAAAAAATGTTTTTATTTAATTTCTACGGAAAACGAAATGTGGTTGTGCTAGTGCATTGTCGGGATGATATTAAAGTTTTACGCAACTAAGTCTAGAATTCAAAATGAAATAATAACTTTGAAAGTGATTTCATAGCCTGTGATTTTATTAAAGAAATTAATATAAAATTTATAATAATTGAAATGAAAAAACAGTCTAGAACTCAAACAGAAAAAATCGATAATTTTTGTTAGAAAAAAGTTAGAAATATAAAAAATGGGTGCGGAGCACTCTTCACAAACTCGTAACGACGGGGATGGCCGTGAAGTCTTTGAACATGATCGTTCGTCTTCGGCAAATTCGTCCACTAAACGGCGGGCCGCTGCACAACGTCAAGGATCCACCAGTAGCAAAGGGAGTCAGCAACAAGGCTCTCCAACTTTCTCCGACATTGCGCGCCCTGTCTCGCCGCCACTAAGTGTTTGCTATGACTCAGACTTGCCTTATGTGTCCTACACAGACAGGCCAATCGGTGATTCACCTAAAATCCGGAACAAAAACACCTCCTCCGCCACCGGATTAAGGAGTGTTCACGCCAATAGCCGATACAAACAAACTGGGACCAAACCAAAACGCCCAGCATCAACATCCAATCACAACATAGTCATTGTAAAACCAGGTACAACCCGAGACCTTGATCTCGATTTAGATCCAGACTTAGCACGACTTCGAAACATTCCAATGTTTCTGCCTGTGATGCGGGAGACTCTCTCCCTGCCTTCATCTCGAGAACCAGAGATCCTCGAGCGCCTCCAGTCGGTGCATTTACAGAACATTTGCCATCGCATGCAGGCACATTTGAATTATTGTGCCACACACGTTGCCACCGAACAATGTCAGATTGTTGAAAAAACAAAGATGATCAACAACACTGTAACGACGCTATTTGCATCCTTCGTAGACATGCAAAAGACTTATGCCGCATATGCGGAACAATTTTCGAAAATACGTAGCGTCTCGCAGCAGTTAAGTCGCTGCAACTCTTTGCTGAATGAGAACATTGAAAGTTTGGAAGCAATTAATAATTTTCTGGACATTGACGATCGTCTAGAGCCGTTTGTATGGAAAACCGAAGAGATTACCCGCAGGAAGGGAGGTAGTTTAACGTAGTCTTTTCCCCACAATATTGTTTAAGTGTATCTCTTATTTTAAATTAATTTAATTTTAATGATAATCAAAATGTATAAGATATTTTAAGATTACTTCTAGTTTTATGGTTAGTTATTTATTTAAATAAAAAAAGTCAATATTAATTTTTATTGCTGGAAAAGTGCTTCATCACTTAAAATTTGAAATGTTTTATTGAAGAAAAACCTCTCATATTTGTGTTCTACATTTTAAATAAATGATTATAATAACTAAAGCTGTCGAGATTTAAGCAATGAATCAAATCTTATCAAGTTGAAATGACCAATTTCTTATCTTGTTTTGACCTTAAAGTATTTGATGTCAAACTTGAAGCAAGGTTTCAGATTTCGAAGTCTATTCTATTAGATTATGACGAAATCTACTAGAATCAGTATGAGTGTGAAACAAATACACTCATTTTTCTCTTCAGTATAGTAGTCTCAATCGGATTGGCTACTGTTTCAGCACCAGTAAACAAGCTGCCTAGATTGTCACAGTGTAGATGGTGTCGGATGAGTGTGGTGGTATGGTTGAATGAGTGATCTAATTTCCGGATGATTGTGCAAAAGCAAACACAATAAGAGACATCAAAATCTACTAGATCCTTTCATATTTTTGAACTCAATCCAAACTGGATGACTCGTTAAGATTGTCTCCAATTTCCCATATAAATTCCATCCACAGGTTCATACGAGATATGGTATCAAAATGGCGCAATTCAGAGCTAATTGGACCAAAGGGCTAGACTGCCAGTGGTCCTCATTTCTACCTACCTACCATAGCAGTTCAGTTACACAGAGTGGATAATTTTAATAATTATTCTTTTTTTAGTTTCAGCAAATAACCTGAAAGAATCCACTCATGGTTATTTCGAACTGTTCGGGTCAACAGTACAAGTAACGCTTACCTTTCCTGCTTGCTTTAAGTTATAGTTGGAGATCTCAATGTGTTGGCGAGATTTAACTTAATTCTAGCGGAAAATGATATTGATTCAAAATTGCAGTGTGTCATTTTAAGATTTAACTATTAATTTAAAAAAAAATATATGAATCCTTCATCAACAGTTATATTGAATAAAAATAAAGATTGAAAGTGTCTTTATATTATAAAATTAAATGGCAACATATTTTCATAATTTTGTATTAGTGTTGTGTGTTTATATGATACCATATGGAATTATTAATTAATTTCATTTCATTTATTAATTATTACTTCCGCGAAGCCTTCGAACGTCTATGGGTAGGGAGTTCCAGAGTTTGACAGAACAAAGAAAGAATTGGCAATCGGAAATAGGGCAAGTAAATTTTGGCTGTATTTATACAAATGAGCGAATAGAACATGAAAAAAGGATTTTGTTTTTCCAAATACAATGGCTCTTTCTTTGTTATGATGTGATTCAAAGTCTTTAGACTATAGTAATTAAGGTATGAGTTTAAGGTACACCCCAGTCACCATTTTTTATATCGAGACACATGATCAAAGCATTTAAGGTTGCGCTCATAACGAATAATATTGTTGAAGGCAACATTTAAATTTCTTTTTGATTCTGAGCTGACTGCAAAATATCTAACAACCGTATATAGCGATTGAATGATGTTTTTGCCAAGAATAATTGTGTGTGTTCCTTTCTTTTGTTACGGCTACCCATTACTCAATCTTGAAATTTCTTCAAGGCAATTAAAAAGGTACGCCTTGGAATAACCTCCAAACTACCTAGAGGCATGGCTGTTACCCGCTCAGACGAATCACCTCCTAATAGAAAAAAAAATCGAGTTGAAGCGATTAGATTTTTATTTGTTCTAAGTGGATACTTTCACATACATTAGTACTTCATGTAAACAAACCTTAAGGGATCTTATTTCAAATTAAAGAACCGATAATTCCGGAACAATGGGTAAAGCTGATGGTCGGTGCAGACCAAAGCAACTGAGGAACTGGGAAAAGCCGTCAACTAGGGTATCTAGAAAGAAAAAAGAAAGGGATTAAATGAATGGTCGTATGGGTGAGCAAAGGCCAGGAACATCGGCTCTCACGGGCTAGTATTTCCGTGAGTAGACCGAAGGACCTGGTCGGGACTAATACTTATCTAAGTGGAGTCTCAAAATCCAGATGGTCACGTTGAGGTTAGTTTGGTTCCGTGGTAGTCCCTTTGGAGATGGAATCCGCCTGGGCGCTTGCGCTCCGATGTTGGGATATCCCTGGTATTCTTTTTATTGTTCTTTTTTTTTACTTGAGGAAAAACTGTTGCTCGCGGGAGCAAGAAAATATGGAAAAACTTAAAAATTTACTAAACTAGCAATGAAAACGTTTACCGCGACCGCGAAGAAAATACAAATAATTTTCTATTTCTATGAAGTAAATAACGTGGGTGATGTCAACGAAGAAAGTGAAACAGATATATAGTCAAAAAGGGACGTAGGCTAGTGCAAGAGAAGAATAGATATAACTTATTTAAATAATAACTAAATCAAGAAAGGGAAGATAATTCGGAAAGGAAAGAAATAAGGAGCTGTACCTGAAATGGGGATAGTAACTTAAACTACGAAGGGGAAATACGGTTTGGGTCAAGGATCAACTAAGTTGGTGTTTTATCCAAATAGTATTAAATAATGTTTAAATTAACCTGGGTACGGATTCATATATGTGACGACTTGCTTGTACCTCTATAGACCGTTGCACTGGGATTAGGAATCCTCCCAATCAAGTGTGTTTCTTCTAGAAACAATGAAAAGTTATACTGTTGGTTAAGGTGATACAGTAAGACAAAATTCGTCTTTGTCAAATTCTTGTGAACCGTGAGAGTAGCCACATCGTGCTGGTGGATTTAAGTTTTTTTTATCATTAAGTGCGGTGATATTCAAATATTCAAAAGTAAGTTAGATTAAACGTAAACGTTATACATTGTTTGAAAGGATTTTTATCGGTGTTATAGTTATACTATTTGTTGGTTTGGCGCTACAACCTACGAGAGAATACATCGTCGAAGAAGAATTTGTTAGAAAACTGAAGATAATTTTCAGGAGGTTTATTAAGGGTGAGTTGAAAAATAAAGGAAAATAGACTATTAAAGTGAAACTCAAGGTTTATATATAATTATAGTGAGGGTGGATTCTTGCGGTCAGCGACGCGGCCGAGAAGTCGCGGCCGCCCGGTCCAAAATATTTTCGCTGTGTGGAGTGGAGTGAAGGTTACAAGTTCCATTAAGAGGCAGAGTAACTAAAGGGTGATAGAGTCTGAGAAGGAAGTTTATATTGAAGAACTCGGCTTGAAAAGAACGTGGAAGAAGGAGAAAAGTCCGTGCAAGACCCGGATTAGTTCAAGTAACCTAGTGAAACTAATGCAAAGGCCTCGTATGTGTAAACTCATTTTATTTTGACCGTACGTCCTATATATTCTGAGGCCCAAGTGCTACCCTCACCTTTTAAATAAATTAATTGTAATAAGACTGAAATTTGGATAGTGGCAGTTAAATCGCAGCAATACCGCTAAGTACCTAGCCAAGTATAGGATACTGTCAAGTTAAATTGGCGTGATAATTCCGGTTTTGCATATACATACTTATAAATATATCTTTTTTTTACTATTTGTATTATAATAATTTAAAATCTAAACTTGGGTCTGAAGGCTGGGAAGAAAAGTGAGTGTCATAAAGTGAGGTGCGACAGGCCTGGTGTGGACATAGGTTCCGCACGTAACCCCCAGAACGCGGCAAGATTTTGCAGAACCCTCAAATTACCCACAAAGAGCTCTATGTAGGTAGGAAGAAGGAGTTCCGATAGTTTTTTTTTTCTATCTATAGGAAAATTACGTAGAGAAAACGGTTACGAAAACGGAAACTTAGTCCCCGCATAGATTTAAAGCGCGCAACGGGTACCGTTCAAGCGGTTATGTAACCCACTTTTTACCCATCACGAAAGACCAGTTTTTTTTGTTTTCCCTTTTTGTGTTTGCACTTTTTTTTTGAGCGATATTTTAATTTAAATCAAAAAGGAATTAATTTTGGAATTAAATAAATAGTTTATATAGTTCAAAGATTTCATTTAAAATTCCATGAAGGCATTTTCGCTTTTATTTTATATAACGAAGAAGTTCCTATTCTTTAAACTTAGTCGATAAATAAATTGTAAATCACGTCAATAATGAACGAAATTTATCTGGTTTTTTATTGAGCTTCCAAGAAGCTTAATGTCTCAATAAGCGTTATATTTCAGGGGGTACGGAAAGGCCGGCTTTGCCCGGCGGTGACGTGAGTATGGTTCGACAGCAATCCTAAAGGCAAAATAGAATTTCAAATCTGGGGAATTCAGACATAAGGCCGAACGAATTCCAGGTTGGGTGGGACTTAAGGCCGCGCTGCAATTTCAGCCGCAGCGTTCCCAGGGTGTGTTAAGTTGGTGTGGTGGCTAAGTATTTTATCTTATGTTGGCATGTTATATGTTTTTTTTTTGAAATAGGCGAGGTCTGTCTGCGGGGGCAAGATCCCCCCCACATCCGGCGAGTTAAGTCGAGCAAAGCGAGCATGCCATCGCCTCCGTAGCAGACATTCTACCCTTGATGGTTCCTCATCCTATCCCTACTTTCCTAGTTCCCTGCTTCTCAAATCCCTCTTACCTACCCAATCCCTCCTATTGCCTTGTTTCACTTTGAGAATTAAATCCTTAATCCTTATAATATGTTGCCCCAGTCCTAGCTTAGAGATGAGTTAAACCAAATCCCTAGATTCCATATTTTATCTGCTGGCTTCCAATATGTATAGGATGAAAATAACTGGGATCAAGATTTTATTTGTAAATAATCAAACATTTAGATTTAGTTGAGTTTAATATCAAGTTTTTTTGCCTCAGACCAACGTAAAATACTGAACTTGCTCTGGAGGATTATTTATACACATTAAAAACAAAGCAACGGCCCAAGAATCGGCCGCTGGGGAACTCAAAAAAAAAAGTTCCAGAAACCCGGAGACACCATTTCCTATCAATACTGCATGTATTCTCTCAAATCGTTAAGATAGCATCCACTTGGAAGCTGACGTCGAAAAGCGGAACTGCTTTTACATTTTTGAAATAAGGATACTATGATCAACCGTGTCAAAGGCTTTAGAAAAATCGAGCAATCCTAAAAATGATACTTTATCCTCATCTATTGTACATCTTAGATCATCTGGAACTTTAAGTAAAGCAGATACTCAAATATGATGATTTCTAAAATCAGATTGGTTAGCGCATAAAAGATTGGAGGGAAGGAAGGATCGAGATAAAGATGTGGAAGGTTTTTTTTTTTGCACAGAAATAACCTTGGCTCAATTTTCCAAGTGTGTGGGAAAAAGCTTGTTGTGATGATGGTATTAAAAATATATGTGAGAACAGGAAGTACATGAGGTAGAATCATGCTCTAGCGAAATAGCCAGTTGCATTCCTCCTTTTAAACAATTTAACCGTAATACCCGCGCTTTTAGGAATGCTCATCAGTTTACCCTTGAGTCCACCTTCGGACGTACTGTGAAATACAGGGATTCTTTCTTTAGCCGGACTACACGAATGTGGAATGCTCTACCCAGCTCTATTTTTCCTTTCCATTGTAATGTTCAAAAATTTAAAACTAATGTGAATCGGTATCTCCTTTTAAACCCTTCCTTGTTTTCCTAATGATCGTACTGTGTAAAATCGCGAAATTAGTTGCTTCATTTAAAAGCAGCCCACGTATTTTCTTTCTGGACACATCCGCTCAGCAAAACTAACCAACAAAACAAACAAACCATCTTTTGTTTTGACATTTCAACAAAATATTTTCGCTTCACTTCAACTTCGTGATCATTTCATTTCAACTTTTTATTATTTGTAAATAAATACAAATCCGCGATGAGTTCCTTAAAATCAAAGAAAAAGTCGAAATCAACAAAAATTCCCGAACCGATTAAAATAAAAAAAGAAGATGACCACCTGATGTGCCCAATGGAGCACTATGTCGACGATAGAGTTGAACTTATTCGACAAATATTTTCAGCTCTGAAACCAAAAACAATCACAAATCTTGCTCTCTTGAGTGCGCGCTAATTATAAAAAAAAATTAATTAATAAACGATGGGTGCATTTCATCGAAAGCCGCAGCTTTGGATTTTATATTTAAAATGTTGGCCACTACATCAACTTCTTCAACATTGTGAAACTGAAAATGGTTGTTTAAAACCGTGATGTTTGAAGGTTTGATTTGGATTGAACTTTAGCAAACTCAATGTTCAAAATACCAGGGATGATGATTTCAGGGGATTTTTTATTAGACTGAGCACCTTCTAGGTCTCGAATATTTTTCCAAAGTATTTTAGGAGGAAGAACTTTACTCGGGTGATTTGATTGCAAAATCAAGTCAATATTCTTAAAATCACGATATTCAAAAGGAATGCTTTCTGTTTAGGGGACAATAATAAAAGTTGCAAAAATTAAATCATTTTTGAGTAAGCAGATGCTGAGAGCTGATTATGTAGCAGGAAATTGTCAATATTATTTGCGAAGAATAAATATAAATGTATTGCACCATTTTTCGTAAAATGAGTGAGATTAGCAAAGTTTTTCTTCCTGAGACAAAAAAAAAATTTAATTTACTATGAACAACATAAACTCCAGTTAAGTTTAACAAAAAACTTACCAAAGAGTTATGAATAAGAATTTTCCCTTACTTGATTGTCTGCTTTAGACTTCAGTTCTAAACTTATAGTTCGTCTATCAAAAACTTCTTTCCCTCCAACTTCAACATACGAATCCGATATAAATTTTTAATTACAAAAATATTTTATTTTTAAGGGCAAAATTATTTTTTTTTAAGTTAAATTATAAATTTGTTTAATAGTTTTACGTTCAACTCTGCAAAAGTTTATTTTCTTCTTTAATAGAAACATCCCAAATTGTGTCCAATTCTTTAGTAAATTCGCTTCTTTCTATGCCCAGTTCGATTTCCTTTTTTAATGCATCCAACTGCAAATTATAAATTTCCAACCGTAACTTGGTTTTTGTCAATGACTCCAAATCTTCTTCTGCTTCCTCATTCTCGTTTTTGATCTTATCTAATTCTTGTATCTTTCTTTTGTTAGAAACTTTCTTACATGATAACATTGGTGACCTTGGATAAATAAATTTGAAAATGTTATTTAAACTCAAATAAATAATCGTAAATGAAACAATTGAATTACCAAGATTCTCGTTGAGAATTGTCTTCAAGTTGACTAACACCAGAAAAATTATCTTCAGACATAAGCGAGGATGTCTCTTCTTTGATTTCCGATATAATTGCTGAAATTAAATCTATGTTCGTAGTGTCAATTGTAGTATTCTCGAGGTCTGCTGAAACACCTGACGAGCGGCGAGGAGGTCCCGAGTTTGTATTTTCGGCAATTTTGCCTTCTGACTACGTATACAAAGATTTGTAGGTAGATATACAGTTAATTTGATTGTTGTTTCCTTCTTAATTTAATTTTATTCTAATGAAATAATATTACACTTGCCATTGCAACTTAAATTATGCGTTAAAGGACAGTTGGGATATGATTTGTTTCTTTACTAAAACTATAATTAAGACAGTTTTTACGGCATTATTTCTCTTTTTAAACAACAAAAATATTTGTAAAAAAAAGCTCGATTTGGAAAAATTGTGATGTGCATAAGGTATAGTGAGCATACGTCCCGTTTTTAGCGGGACAGTCCCGGTTTTGAGGTCTCTGTCCCGCGGCCACAACTGTCCCGCTAAATGTCCCGCTTTTCCTAAGATTATAAAAATGTGTGTAGTTCTCTACAATTCTCAAAATGAAGCCATTATATAAATACTATTTTACATCCCTGTGCATACAACTTGGCGCATATAAAACAAAAGTAAGAGCTGTTAAAGGAATAAAATGAGTCCATGTTTATTCCATGTTAAATTAATTGTCACTTTTGCCTGTATGTCATTTTTAAATCGAAATGAAGTGGTTTATTGGTAGCATAATAGCAGATAGGTAAATAAAAAACAACTGAAATGTTAGCACAATAATCAAAACGCTTCAACAAAAAATTCAAGAGGGATTGTAAATTCTCCGAAGATTTGAAAAAAAATATCTATTCCTTTAACCGAGCAAACGTAACACATTTGCTTATTGTAATTCTGCGAATTCGAGTTTTCAATATTTCTAGGAGGACAAAATAATGTAATTCGCCAAAGCCAACCAAACTAAAAGACAAAATCATAAGTCTAAAGTAATGGACTCTATTGCAGCAATGAAGTTGGACTCATTTTTTCGGAGTAGCGATTACACAGATCGTGAGAAGGAGTTAGCCCTTGCACAGGCAGTGATGTGTATCTATACCATTTGCCATTACCACAGCTGTAGATCAATGGATTTCAAGTGCAAATTGTTAAGCAAGCTGTTCGATAAAAGGTTCTCCTGAGCTAGAACCAAAACCGAATTGGTTGTGAAATATAAAGTCTCTGCTCATCAAGAGTTTCTACAAGAACTAAGTAATAATAGAACTAATAATATAAAAAGGATCTGAAGCTGTTCCTTATTGTTGTGAGGTGTCCCGCTTTTGCTTCAAATAAATCTGGTCACTTTAGCATAAGCGATACCTTTGATTTAATATCATGGCCAAATGCATTCATAAATACTAACGGTTTATTGTTTCCCTAAAACTTAAAATTATCACCAAGTTTCTGGATTTTTCTTATATTTTTCATGAAAATTGTAAGAAATTTCAAGTTATGAAATACATCTTGAATAACTCGCTTACATTAAACGTTTGGCTAGAAAGACTTTACTCAACAAAAGTTTGTTCCAATATTGGACAAATGTTTTTAACTGGATTGCTTTCTCGATCAAATCTGATAATTTAAAAAGGCTATATTAACGGTACAGTAAAATAAATGTGGAACGTATCCGAAAACCCCAAAAACTAAGTAAAATTCCCAAACTTACCAAATTCAGTTCAGGTTTTTTGTCATCAATTTTCAATACAGGATCCAAGAAAGCCATTTCGCGAAATATTCGGTGTGGGTATCTTTGTATAGCCTCCCGCCCACGTAGATTCTTCAAATAATTCTATAATATTATCGAAATATTGTCATTGCAAAATTTGATACACTAGGTAATATCTACAAACAATTTTGACTCACTCTGTAATTACCTCGCAGAGAATTCCATTTAACAACTACTTCCTGCTTTGGGAGGGAGAGCGATTTTGATATTTTTTCCCATGACTTTTGATGCACTTTTCTATTTTTGTATGAAAAAGAGGATGGATTCCACAAATGTTCCAATTTTGCTACATTTCTAATGAGAGCTATGATTGCTTCTGATGTCCATTGAAAATTGCATTTACGGTTACGAACGCGACCATCTTCTCTTTGCATGAGACCTTGTTTAGATTCTTGTACTGAATTACGAGTGCTTAGTTCCATATCACTTAAAGGTTTTGACTTTTTCATATTCCAATTATTTGTACTTAATTCCAATTAAATTTGTTCAAAATGAGGAAAAAACAAAACTCAAAATAACAAAAACAAATAACAAATAGTCAAATAAATCCACTACACATGCAATGATGCAAAATGCAATTGCAATCCACTTTGTCACTAAAAACTAAATTGACGTACAATGGCGATTGACATTAGGGGTGTTCACATGGAAGAACATCTTGTACAACATGGTTCGATAACCATCAATGTTCTATCATATCAACGCAGACCATTCCGCTGTTGAGACATAGAGGAAATA